>JANHMN010000008.1:22046322-22100515 GCA_030674055.1 Rhabdomys pumilio
AGGCCAGTCTGGTCTACAGAGTGAGTTCTAGGCCAGCCTGGTCTACATAAATGAATTCCAGATCAGCCAAGGATACTCAGTGAAACTCTTTCCAAAGAACAGAACTAATGATGCCAATTCTACCCTTGGCTGGATATCTGGTATTGCAGAATGTAGCGCACCTTCAACAGCTTCCAGAGCTGACAGAGATTTGACTTTATAAGCAGTGCTGAGACCACCAGTCCACATAAACATGGACTACAAGATGGCAAAGGTGTGTCTTAGGGCCATTAAAAAATTCCTAGGAAGTGTTCTAGTTCCACCAAAATTCATTTAATGACTTTTTATTTTTAAGCATTTGTTCATCCACAGATGGATGTTCTTTCTTATAATTTAATGTCTGTTTTTAAATGAAGCTCAAGTCAACTCTAGGGAGTTTTGCATGTGTATGTGTGTGAATGCATGTGAGTGGGGTGTGTAAGACCTGTGTGTGCATGCATGTATCTGTGTGTGTGTGTGAGTGTGTGTGTGTGTGTGTGTGTGTGTGTGTGTGTGTGTGAGGCCAGAGGACCACACTGAGTGTCATCACTAAGGATCCATCCACCTTGATTTCTGACAGTCTCCCACTGATCTGAATGATAGGCTAAGCTGGTTGGCCAGTGAGCCTCAGGGATCTGTCTGCCTGTCTTCCTCCACAGTGTCACCTTTACAAGTACATGTCACTGAACTGGCTGCTGTTCACACAGGTGCTGAGGCTCAAACTCAGTCCTCACGCTCGTGTGGAGAGCACTTTACTAAGTATGCCATCCTCCCAGCCCCCAGACAGCAACTTTTAATCAATATTCTAAATCAAATATTCTAATGCAACCCAGAGCCAGGCTATAACAGGGAGATGTGAAGACTTCATGCTGTGATTAAACTATGATTCTGTAAAAACAGAACACTTTGCATACAGTAGAAACATGGCGATTCATGACATACCATAGTCTCGAATCCCAGCTCAGGTGTTGGGCAGTGTTTGCTGAGGTGTGTGGTGTGAAGGGTGTGAGCAGTGCAAAGTGTGCCTGCACTTTGGGTGTTCAGACCTGAGCTGCAGCAAAGGTGCCTGCGGCAGTTACACTTTGGAATCATGGCAGGTTTGACTTTGAAGTAAGTTTTGGCTTTTATATTGTTCACAGACCATTTTGGTTGCCAAATTTTTCACAACTCCCACACTCATTTCCCTCTATGGGGTCACAACCCTCAGTTTAAAAAACAGGGACCCAGTTAAAGGATGTGCTCCAATCTCTTCATAAAGGTACCTTTTCCTCTTTGCAGTTACTGAACAAGCAGGTGTGTGTGTGTGTGTGTGTGTGTGTGTGTGTGTGTGTGTGTGTGTACATGCACAGCATATTCCTGCTCAAGTGTATGAAGTCAAGTGTGTAAATGTAGTGGGTGGTGTGGGTGTGTATGTGGAGGTCAGAGGTCATTTCTGGTGTCTTTCTCTATTGTTCTGCTCCTTATTCTCCAAGACAGAGTCTCTCTTTGACCTGGAGCTCATGGACTAGCTACAGTGGCTGAACAGCAAACCCCAGAGATCCACTCTTCCCCATTGCTGGGGTTACAGACACAGAACACCATAGCCAGCTTCTTATGTGTGTGCTGGGAACCCTAACTCAGGTCCTCTTACCAACTGAGCCATATCTTCAGTCCCAACAGGTGGTACCGAGAGGAAATTAATGTCCTGTTTCTGAGAACCAATACTTTACAGTACTAGAGTCCAATGAACCTGACCCAGATCTGCTGCTAAACGGAGTTGCACCAGGGTGCTCCATGTCTCTATTAGACCCAGAAGGACCTGGGAGACAGTGAAGCACTCAAGCATTTCTGTGAGGCCTCTGTCCAGAGGATTCCCAAAGCCAGGTCACACTGCCCTAAAGTGAGAGGCACCAGCCATCATGCTGGGTCCCAGGGGAGATGCCCCTGGCTAGGTACCTGTCCCTGGTGGGCAGCCTCCACTGAGAGCCCCTTCAGCCTCACCAGAAATGCAGACTCCAGGGAGGCATGGACTATGAAGGGAAGCCTCTGACACCATGAGCTAAAGCAACTCTTTCCCCTTGAAGCTGTTTATACTGGGTAAGAAAGCCTCACTGCGACTGCCATGGGACCACCAACCCATGTTTTAGTATAACTAGACTTGTAGACTGTTTATAAATTTTATTTATTATCATCATGTAGACATGCTATGATGTGTGTTTAGATGTCATAGGATAGCTATGCATACTTAGTTCGTGTTTTTCACTGTTTTTTTTTTTTTTTTTTTTTTTTTTTTAATCCAGAGGTTGTACTCAGTTAACCAGGCTTGCAGAGCAAGTGCTGAGTCTGCAGTGGCACCTGGCCAGCCCATGGGAACTTGTTTGCTCCCTGTTCAAGGTATTAGAATCCATCCATCTATCCTATCAATACCAAATGTCCAAACACGGCCAGTGGTGTTTCTCCCAGCCAGGTTCTGTGTGCGAATCCTCAGCTCCACAGCAGTCTCTCACTTCCCACAGTGACTTCCCCTGCCTCACACCTGGATTTGCCATCTTTCCATGAGCCCTATGTCTCCTTATGCAATGGCATTTAGAACCCAGGACCTGAATGCTGGTGTGTTCAAAGGTTCTAGAGTGTCACATTTCAGCCCTTTCAGTGAGCAAACCCAGAAAAGTGGGAAATGTATTAGACGTATATGTGTGCACTCCTGGTGTGAAGTCCTGGCTTCACACTGATGTCCCTGGTACAGATGCAATACCTCAGGCTCTTTTTTTAATCTCTCTGCTCCCATGGTGACAGCCTCAGGTCCCAACACCAGCAGTTACTTGGAGTTGTTTGTTTTATATTTAAATTTTTTTACTCTTATTTGTGTATACGCACGTATGTGTGTGGATGTGTGTGCTGGTGCCGTGGAGATCAGAAGAGAGCACTGGATGCCCTGGAGCTGGAATTACAGGCAGTTGTCAACTGTTAACTGAATCTGGGGCCTCTGGAAAAGCATTGAGCCACTTCTCCAGGACCAGTGTTTGTTTCTAACAGGATTTCATGAACGTGAGCCCAGAGTGGATTCCTGATCCTTCTCCTGCCCCCTCCCAAGTGCTGGAACTGCAGGCTTCAACCACTGCCCCACTCCCCCAACTATAGCTATTTATTCTAACCTACAATACACTCAACACAGTTCTGAATTACTATATTGATATTACTACTGACTGGGTGTTATTAATATTTCTGTGGCTGAGAGATGGCTCGGCAGTTAAGAGCATTTGCTTCTCTTCCCGAGGATCCTGGTTCAATTCCCAGCACCTACATGACTTACAACTGTCTATATATCCAGTTCCATAGGATCCCATTTCCATTTCTGGTCTCTGTAGTCATCAGGCACACATATCGTGCATAGACATACATGCAGGCAAAACACCTATGTGTACACACACACACACACACACACACACACTATACTATTTCAGTTTATACTCTCTGTTTTCAAGATGCTCATTTATTAACCTTTAAATAACCAATTCATGGTATTTTCCGATACAATTAGGATGAACTTAGACCTAGGTGTATTGTCTCATGTTCGGAGGCCAAGGCAAGAGAATCATGTTTTCAAGGCTAACCTGAGCTACATAATGAGTTCCAAGATAGCCAGTGCTATAAGGTGAGAGGCTGTCTTTAAAAAGAAAAAAAGAAAAAAAAAACAGGTATGGTGGTACAGAACTTTTTACACTGTGACTGTGTTCAGACTCCAGAAGACGGCATCAGATTTCATTACAGATGGTTATGAGCCACCATGTGGTTGCTGGGATTTGAACTCAGGACCTCTGCAAAAACAGGCTGTGTTCTTAACTACTGAGCCATCTCTCCAGCCCGGTACAGAATAATTAATTTAATATTAGCACTCAGGAGGCAGAAGCAGGTAGATCTCTGTGAGTTCAAGGCCAGCCTGCTCACCATGGTGAGTTCCAAGCCAGCTAAGGTGACATTGTAAGATACTGTCTCAAAACAATAAGATAAAAATAAAGACAAAATCCATCATGGATCAGGGAAGATGCCTGTCTGCAGCCCTACAACTCTGGAAGTGAATGCATGACTTTAGGAGTTTAACAGTGGCATCAGCTACACTGTGAATTTTGAGGACAGCCTGAGCAATACAGTGAACTTCAAGCTAGCCTGGCCTAAAATGTGAAACTCTGTCTTCCTCCCCTTCCCCCTCAAAAACAACAAACAAACAAACAAACAAACAAAGGTGTCATGAAGCACAGCCTTGCCTTCAGAGCTCTAGACTATATTCCATGGCTTCCCTGGAAGGGTATGACATCATCTCTCTGGGTCTCTGCAAGCCTCTTTTGCTTAACTGAATGCTGCACACTGTGCCCTGGACAGGACTCAGTCCTCCAAGCTCTCAAACAATCTACTTGTAGCAATTTCATGACCCATATTGACTGTGCCAAGGACTCCTTGGAACAGTCATGGAGGAAACCATTGTGCCCAGTTACAACTTTCACCAGCAAGGGATGAGCTCAGCAGAGCCCAGCCTCATCTCATGGGCACCTCGTACACCAATCTTCCAGCTCACCTGTCTTCCTGCTTCCTTCTCACTGTTGGCTCTTCTTCTTCCTTCCCCCTCTCTCCCCTTTTAGAATCAAAAACCACAATTCTTTCCCCGCTGTCAAGCAGAGCCACCTCCTCCTCCTCTGAAGCTCGTTCAAGGCATTCTGAGAACAAAGACAGCCTTCTTCCTAAGAGAAATTACGGTGGATAAAATTGCCTCTGCCTCATTACACATACAAGGGTTGGAATCTTTTTAAAGCTTGGCCAGTTATAAATTGCAAGCCAACAGCTGCAAAACCTTCTGAAGACGATTCTATCCACAGACTCTAAGATTGCCTCAGATCTGGGTCTGCAGGTGGCTCAAGCTGTCCGGGATCACTCCTCTCTGGGGACCTCCAGCTTACACAGCCACCATCTCATGTCCTTTACTGTCCTCTCTGTCCTCAGATCTCCAACCAAGCAGTCACCATTGCCTTCCAGGACACCAACCACAGGCCCGAGAGTAAAGAAGGGTCCTGTAGACATGAGTGCCAGGATGGGGTGAGGAGGATGGCATGCCATGTGTCCCACAGCCCAGCAGAGCTCACTAAGGTCAGAGACTTTCCTCTCAGTACCTTTGTTTCTGGTGAGGGCTGAGACTGCTGTCTATGTGGGGCCCTTGCAGACTTTGAGGGATTCAAGATTTTCTGAGAATACAGAATTCCCAAGAGGCCCCCAGGTGCTCCTAGAAACAATCCTCAACTCCTGTATGGCAGTTAAGAGAAAGGCCTGGAAGACCATTGTCCATCTATGAGGGAAGGGAGCATGTGCGATCTAAACAATCTCTGAAAGTTGCTGTTGCCTGGGTTAATTTCTAATTAGTAAGCATCTACGTTGCCTTGACATTTTAACTGTGAATGGAAATGGGAAGCCTGGGGTTTGATTATTATTAATTAATATTAAGTAACCAGCCCAAAATGGGTTGGCATTATATAAAGAAGTTGTGGTCTTTCAAATGCAAGAGTTCTACTAGGTATGGTAGGACATGCCTGTAATCCCCGCACTTGCTGAACTGAGGCAGAAGGATTACAGTGAGTTCAAGGTCAGCTTGAGCTACCTAGTAAGTTCCAGGTCAGCCTAGATTAAATAGCAAGACACTGTTTTATTTGAAAAAAAAAAAAAAAAAGTAAATGTATATCATATTAAAAGGGGGGGCAGAGGGGGGGCTGGAGAGATGGCTCAGCGATTAAGAGCACTGGCTGCTCTTCCAGAGGTCCTGATTTCAATTCCCAGCAACCACATGGTGGCTCACAACCATCTGCAATGGGATCTGATGCCCTCTTCTGGTGTGTCTGAAGACAACAACAGTGTACTCATAGACATAAAATAAGTAAATCTTTTTTTTTAAAGAATCAAAATGAGCAACACCAACAAAAAAGCCAGATTTGAAGGGCGTCCTTGGGAGAGGAGGGTGAGTTCCTAGCACAAACAGCATCC
This sequence comes from Rhabdomys pumilio, assembly GCA_030674055.1. NCBI lineage: Eukaryota > Metazoa > Chordata > Mammalia > Rodentia > Muridae > Rhabdomys > Rhabdomys pumilio. The sequence continues at coordinate 22,052,344 of JANHMN010000008.1, forward strand.
CACCCTGCAGCACCTCCTGTATCCCCAATGCCTCCCTGCACATGAGATCTGAGGAGCGCTGAAGGACCTCCCACGTCCATCCATCCCCCACGAGCTCTCCAAGGCCACCATCAATGTCTCCAGCCTGCCCTCATTTACTCCTTACAAGCAAGCAGCATTTTTATTGAGATTTCAGAACTAGAATTGTATCTGGTTTTGAACAGTTCTAGAACTTTCTGGAATGAAATATTACTGGGCTCAAAAAGTAGTTTTTTAAGTTTGGTGCTCTTCCGAATTTTATATAGTTACCTCCATTACAGGAAAATTCAGACAAAGTCTAGGTGTTGAGCAGACTTGGCCTTTTAGGGATAATAGGCCACTAGGGCCAATAAAGCCAGATAGCAAGATGTCCAGGCCTTATGTCCTTGCTAAGGAATAGTAGGAAACCACATATCAGAGTAATCCCCACACTTCATGTTCTGGGATGCTACCCAGGTACACACACTATGGAGAAGTTTAATATCCACATACCCAGAAAGCCTTGTGCTTTCTCCCAACATGCCTTTGGGTTAGTGATAACACAAATGTGTTGGGGTCTTTCAAAATAAAAGCGTTGGATCTGGGCAGGAAGATTGTGAGTTTGAGGCTTAGCTTGGGCTAGTGAGTTCCAGGTTAGCCAGATCTGCACAGCAAGACCCTGTTCAAAAAAACCAAACCCACAAACAAACAACAGAACAGAGGCAAGATCTAAAGACATGGCTTAAGAACACATCCATTCTGAGGCGTATGGATCACTGCCCGACAGACAGGTACAGGGCAGTTCTGGCAGTCAGGAGGCTGCCTCCGTGGCTCAGTAAGGAGCTTCAGGGAGCAGGGCATCTGGGATGGAGCTCAACTCTGCTGATGACTGAGTGACCTTGGCCAAGTTCTGAAACTCAGATTTTTTTTTAACAGGAATGCAAACCTGTTGAGCACCAAGTCTGCAGGCAAGCGTACCTGCTCTTATTCGGCCTGGGACAGTGCTGTTTGCACAATAAATCTCAACTTTTCACTCTTCATCTGTAGAATGGGATTGTAATAGCTAACCCTAATAGCAACCTCTAGCGGGACAGATCTTTGTGATTCTGATAAGCTAGTGGATGTGAAATGTTTACAGTCACCACAAAGGTATGGCAAATGTTTGAGAGGGACCAACATATTTACTCTGCTATGAACATAGCAGAGGTATATGGGTATAGAATCATGACATGGAACTGCAATGATATGTGTTTTGTGTATCAACTCAAAAATACAGGGCTGGTGAGAGAGCTCCATGAGTAAAATCGTGAACAAGCCTGATGAACCGAGGTCGATCCCCAGAACCCACATGGTAGAAGGAGAGAACCAGTTCCCGTAACTCAAACCCCTTGATATATCTGCACATTAAATAAATAAATATAACACAACATAAAAATAAGGGGCTGGAGAGACGGCTCAGCACTGAAGAGCATTTGCTCCCCTTCCAGAGGACCCAAGTTCAATCCCCAGCACCTGTATTGGGCAGCTCACAAGTGCTTGTAACTCCAGCCCTAAGGGCACTGACATCTTCTGGCCTCCCCAGGCACCAGAACACACATGGTGACCTTCACGCACACACACATCTAAATAAAAAGTAATAAAAATACATCTTGTAAATAAATAAAACTAAAACCACAAACTGTCTTGTTCAGCATGTACTTAAGAAACGTGTGCTATTTATATGAATATGAATCCCCATGTTCGTTTTTCAAATTCATAGGAAAAGACGCACTTCTTAGGTAGCCCCTGCAAAGAATTACTTTTTCAGTTTAATAATAACTGATTGCTTCACAGCCTTTTGGTTAAGGTCAAGAGATAACAGCAAGTGTTACATGAGGAAATGGAGCCATCAGAAGTGTCACACATTGTTGATGGGAGTGTCACATGGAGAGCCACTTTGAAAAGCTATATGACAGTTTCCCAAAAAGTTAAACATAGATTTTCCACATTTGCTTTACAAGCTAGCAATCTTGTTCCCAAGGCCAACCTGGTCTACAAATAAAAGTTCCAACATAGACAGGGCTACGTCATGAAACCTTCTCTCAAAAACGAAACAGAAAGAGAAAGAAGAAAGCATATATCCACACAACAATGTTCATAGCAACTTTATTCATAATAGGCAAACACTGGAAAAGGTCCAGATGTCACTAACAAGTCAGTGGACAAACAAATTCTTGAGGATGTTTTCAATGGAACATCTGGCAGCATTAACAGATGCCTGACTGGCAGATACAGTAACATGGGTGACTATCAAAGCGCTGGAGGGAAGAGGTGACTGTGGAATTCTATCAGCACTGCAGTCTAGAAACAGCATACCGGGAAGTTGATGGGAGCTGGGACAGACAGCACTGGCTTCACAAGCATAAGCCAGTGGCGAGAATGATACAAATGCCTTATACCCTGTATGGATGTACACATGGCTTGTGCACATATTCACATGCAGCTGCATATACCTGTGTATGCACTATGTATGTGGAGAGAAATTATACCTTATTTTTTTGAGGCAGGGTATTTCAATGAACCTGGAGCTCATCGTGTGACTAGTCTGATTGAGCACCACAGCGATCCTCCTGCCTCCACCTCCCCAGCTTACAAAGGAAGGCTACTGTACCTGGCTTTTTTTTTTTAAGTTCCTGTGTCTATGGTGTTCCTGTGTGTATGGTTGCACATGTGCTTGCATGTGTGCATGTGGAAACTAGAGGACAACCTCAGTGTCATCCTTGGGTTTGCCATCTACCTCCTTGGAAACAGGGTCTTTCAGTGGCCTCGAGCTCCCTGCCTGGAATGCACTAACCCACCAATGAGGCTCAGGGGTCCTTTTGTCTCTGGCTTCCCAGCATTGAGATTAGAAGGGTGGGCTGAAACATCTGGTTCTTCACATGGGTGCTGGTGATTGAATTCAGATCCTGTCTATGAGGCAAGCAAATTTTCCAACTGAGCCACCTCTCACATGATGGTGGCCATGACTATGTGGCTGAATGTGTTTGTCAAAATTCATAGAACTGTACAATTTTAGAGGTAAATAATGCCTTAACAAACCAGACATTCAAAGCTATGAACAATGGTCACTTAGAAGAGTGGGGAACTGAGCAAGGAGCATAATGAAAGATACCTTTTGCTCTGCTAGCCACATCCAAACTACTTGATTCCCACCCCGACCCCTCCGTGCTGGAGATCTAACCCAGGGTCTAGTACATGTAAGCGCGCTGGATTACTGAACCCGCCTTGGGCCCTGTTTGAACTTTTATGCTGAGTATATAATTTACATAAGTAACAATGACATTGAGGTTACAATAATAGAAACACTGTTTCTCTCAAAAGGGTACAGTGAGAGCCAGTGGAATTGTGGGAGAAAGCTCACAGCACATGTAGGGATGTCCTCTTGATTGACTGAGCTAGACAAACACAGAGATGTATGACCTTCCTCTCACCTCTCACCTCTCACCTCTCACCTCTCACCTCTCACCTCTCACCTCTCACCTCTCACCTCTCACCTCTCACCTTCCTTAATTTCTTCACCTCCTCATCCCTTCTGATGACCCACACAAGGTTACAAAAAGGTACAAAGGCCTTTGTGCTGGCTGTAACTCACCTCAGTGACAAAGAGTGTTCGAGGATCGATGATGTCCAAGAAGTGCCTGAAGCGACCGTAGAAGGATGTCTGGGAAAGGAGAGAGGAGAGGAGAGTCAGTCAGAAGCTGTACCTAAGCTCAGGATACTAGTGACCTCACCTACAGTCCCCAGAATTCTCCATGCGGGTGATGGAGGCCACTGAGACCTCAGTCCGCGTCTCAGGGTTGGGAGCTTCCTAAAATCAACTCAGAGAGAGTTAAGATACATCATGACCTTTGTGTGTGCCACTACCATACTGGTTATCTCAGCACTCAGTGGGGCAGAGGCAGGTGGATCTCTGTGAGTTGGACGCAAGCCTAGTCTACAGAGTGAGTTTCAAAACATCCTGGGCTATGTAGAAAGACCCCGTTTCAAAACAAACAAACAAACAAACAAAAAAGATGCATTATGACTGGAGCTGAAGAGATGACTGAGCCATTATGAGCACTTGCTGCTCTTGCAGAGAACCTAAGTTTGATGCCCAGCACTCACAGCAGGTAGCTCACAACTACCTGTAACTTAAGTTACAGGGGACCCAATGCCCTCTTCTGGCCTCTGTAGGTACTTGCATTCACATGTGCACAGACACAGACACACACTCACACGCACATGCACACGCACACGCACACACACACACCTTTAACATTTATATGTAATTCTCGAGCCCTTGCTCCAGGTGTCTCCCATGTTTTTTCTCCCCCTGCCCCACCATCCTGGGATCTAGTCTAGGCACTTCAGAAGCACCTAAATATCACTAGGTACATGGGCACCTTTCTTGCTCAGGAACTCCAGAGAGAGCTTGCCCATCCTTCACAGGGCCCCTCTCTGAGGTTCTGCTCTGCCTCCAGAGGGCAACTCACCACAGGCAGAGCCCAAGTATGGCAGCCTCAACTCACAGCCCAGACCCTCCTTCAACTCACTGCCCTATTGCCTCAGTGAAGAGCAGAATGCAGGGCCAGCTCCCCAGACCTTGCCTAGGAGCAGGGGCCCTGGAAAAGGAGGGCTTTGTGCTAAGCAGGCCACAGGCATTCAAACACATTGAAAGGAAACCCAGCAACAGGGCTGCTGGGCCTTCTGCCTGAAGACAAAGCCAATAGGGCAGGACTGAGCTGGAAGGGAAAAGAGAAGGTGTTGGCTAAAGGATAAAGGGGCAAGATGCAAACACTGGGGGTTCATGCCTCACTGCACTCTGGGCTTAGCCCCAAAGTCCTCCCCAGAGTCTCACACCCCTCCAAGTCCCACCCTCTCCACAGTGAATGAAACTGAAGGCCTGACCCCACCCATCCTGTCCCTCACTGCTTACCAGGGCAGCACAGGCTGCAGTCAACTCCTGTCCTTCCTTCCCAGTAAAGAGCCTGTATGATTCCCCTGAGGAATCTTAAGGTTCTCGGGCATGCCAAGCCTATTCTTCACTTCCAGCCTTTGCCTACCAGCCATGCCTGCATGGGGCAGCCCCTCCACTCCAGAGCAGAGGCCAGATTAAGCCTCAGCACTTAATCCTAAACCAAATAATGTTTTTTCCTAATTACTCATGGCCCAAGTGGCTAGAGCTAGTCTCCACTTAACACACACACACACACACACACACACACACACACACACACTGCACACTCATGCCTATTGTCCCAGCAAAACTGCATCCCTAAGAATACAAGGAGAGTCCCACTGGAATGGAGTGAATACCAAGACAACTTATGCTTTCAAGCAACAATTACAATATAAAAAATTATTATGATTTCACAAAATGCATGCCATCAGCAAGAGTTCAACATAATAAGCAAGGAGACAGAAGTGGAGAGTGTGTGTGTGTGTGTGTGTGTGTGTGTGTGTGTGTGTGTGTTACCAGGGATCCAGGGATTGAATGAATCAGGGCATCATGCATGCTCAGCAAGTGCCCCTATCAACTACACTACAGCCCCAAGACACCTGGACACTAAAAGATGAACAAAAAACCCAGATGACATCCAGTCCCTAAAAGAACCAGGGTTTTCCCCCAAGAAATGTTTGGTTTCAGGGCTGGGACAAGAATGAGATAAAACTAACACACTGTGTGGTTTAAGAAAGTGGTGAACTTGGGGCTGTAAAGATGCCCCAGAGGTTAAGAGCATGTGATGCTCCTCCAGAGGACCGGGGTTCTGTTCCCAGCACCCACACGGTGGCTTATAGCTATCCGTAACTCCAGGGGATCTAACAGTGCATACATACACACATACATGTAGGGAAAACACCCATACACATGAAAATAATGAGAAATACTGTATCTATGTTCAATTGCCTGAGTACAGTGACCATATGAGTTATAGAGTCCATGCACTGAAGCATTATGGGTGAGTGAATATAACCTACTCTCAAGTAGCTAAGCTTTTTACTCTCAAGTAAAAAGCAAATGCCCGAATGCATGGGGCAGCAACAAAACCCAACAAGCAGGCGCTGTTGGTTTATTTTCTTCCAGACTAAAGATGTCCTTAGTAGTGACATGTATCTCCGCTCTGTTTTCAGGGTTTCCAGTCACCTCTTGGTGGCTGCAAGTTCCCCTTGCCCTCCAGAGACAAGAACTGCAAGGTGACTTGACTAGACTACAGATAAGGTGGGCGTGGGAGAGTAAATCTTTAATCTCAGTTCTGGGAATTTAGGAGGAGGACAGATCTCTTTCAGTTTGAGGCTAACCTGATCTACACAGGAAGTTTTAGGCCAGCCAGAAATACATAGTAAGACCCCGCCTCAAAAAAAAAAAAAGTAAGTATATTCTATTTTTAGTGGCTATTGTAATACTTTTTTTTGTTTGTTTGTTTGTTTTTGTTTTTCGAGACAGGGTTTCTCTGTGTAGTCTTGGCTGTCCTGGAGCTCACTCTGTAGACCAGGCTGGCCTTGAACTCAGAAATCCACCTGCCTCTGCCTCTGCCTCCCAAGTGCTGGGATTAAAGGCGTGCGCCACCACTGCCCGGCATATTGTAATACATTTTTAAAATTACTTATTTTACTTTATGTGTATGAAGGCTTTGCCTAAGTGTATGTATGTGCACCACATGCATGCCTGGTGCCAGGGGCCAGAAAAGAGCATCAGAGCCCTGGAACTGGAGTTACAGACAGTTGTGAGCCACCATGTGGTGCTGGGAACAGAACCCCAGGTCTTGACAAGAGCAACAAATGCTCTTAGCCTCCTAGTCATCCCTCCAGCTCCTGAGTGATGCACTCAATAATAAGCTTTCAGAGACTAGGGGTGCTTAGATGCCTCCTCCTCTTCCTCTTTGGCTCCTGGCTTCTCCTCACAGACAGACCTGACATGAAATGAATGTAGACTGACAAGCAGCCCTCGGCCTTGGGGCTTTCTGAAGGGACCGTGACTGGGTGCAGCTTCAAAATGAAGTAGGAATAGAAAGCATAACTGTTCAAGGGAGATGAGGATGCACCGGGTACCGGTGAGAGTCTTTAAGGGGATGGCCCAAGGGAAGTGACTTCTGAAAGATGCCCCAGATAGCTTACACCTTCTGACTCACCCTGAAGTGAGTCCTGTCCCAAACCTCCAAAGGTCCTCTGCTCCTCTCTGCCACAGCCACTGTTGGGAGTGAGGTCAGATAAAGCATTTGCTCCTCAGACCTCTGCAAATGGCTGCTGAGCCAGGCCTGGAGAAAAGGCACACTGTACATGCCTAGCTGTTACTACAGAGAAATAGACCAACAAGAAGCTAAAAATACCATGATCAGTGCTCAAATAAGGTGCCATGAAATACACCAGAAACACCCAAATCTCTTCCTGATTCTTCCTGAGGTAAAGCAGGGAGCATGTCCAGGAGGCTAGGGCCCAGCGGTAGCAGAGCTCACTGAGCTCAGGTAAAGGTCAGAAAGTGGCCCAGATGCCTAGATTCTCATTCACCTGATGAACTACCTTCTGAAAACCTACTGTGTGTGCCATACTGTGCTAGCAATGAGAGGAAAGCCAGGCTCACTAACCACAGGAGATTGAGGAAAAGTACTCACAAGACGCGTAGTGTTTTAATCAGAGTCTAAGGCTAATGGCCAGAGTAAGGAGAGCAAGAAGCACAATATTCCCCTTGAAAAGAGAAACTGTCTACATTAATCTGTTACATCTGAAATATGTAAAGGCCTTTCCAGATCTTTCCAATAAGTATAAGCTTAGAAAAATAGGCTGGAAACTCACAAAAGGGGCCCTGGGTCGGGATGCTAAGCACGCAGGGCCTGTTAGCCCAAGATAGCCTTGAGTCTGGTAGTCAGCCTCACTGACTCACTGTACCAAGGAGGCTGCACAGCAGGGGAACTGTAGGGCATCTGCCAGGAAAAGACTAGAACACTCAGCACAGGGTGTCCACTAAAAGTATGCTTCAGCCACACATCAACCACTCCCAGTAAAGCCAGGTTGCCAGGACAAGAGTTGACGTAGGTCCAGACTGAGACAGGACATGGGGTCTTGTTTCTGTGGAAACTACAATTAAGATCAGGGAGCAGTGCTGGGACCAGAAACTCCTTGACACTAAATGCTGGAGTTGATTATGAAGCAAAGTGGCAGGAATCTGCCAGTCGAAAGGTACACAAGGGACCTAGGGATGCAGCTAGGCAGTGGAGCACTTGCCTAGCATGTATAAGGCCCAGAACTCCATTCCCAGTGGGGGAAAAAAAAAACCACAATAGGTTTGCTCTGAGGACATGGCTCAATGGTAGAGCTTACCTACCACAGGAGAAGCACCGCAAAAGGAAAATGTGCATGTTTCATTATTTTTAAAGTATATATACGTGTGTGTGTGTGTGTGTGTGTGTGTGTGTGTGTGTGTGTGTGTGTGTTTGCTTATTTATGTGCGTTTGTGTGCTTGCACAAATTTATATGCACCACGTATGTGCAGATTATCAAAGAGGCCAGAGGGCACCAGATGCCCTGGAACTGGGGCTAAATGTGATTGTGAGCTGCCATTTAAGTTGTGGAACTGAAGCTGAGTCCTCCGCAAGAGCACTCTTAACTGCTGAGCCATCTTCCCAGCCCCAAGTTTCATTCTTGCACACAGTACTAAAACAGCAAACTTCCGACCATCATAATCTTAGAGTTTCTAGGGGATGGAGAGATGGATCAGAAATCAGGACATCTGCATTCAAGCGTGTATGCTAGGTAGGCGTGGTGGTCCACATGTAATGACAGCCTTATAATGCAGAGATAAGGGATCCTGAAGCAAGCTGGCTCGCAAGAGTAGGCAGATGGCAAGCTCTGGGTTTGATGGAGATTGCTACCTCAATGAGTAAGATGGAAGAACGATGGGGATGACGGGAAATGATTGACATCAACCTCAGGCCTCCACGTAGGTGTACACATGTGTATGCATACCAGCATACACACAGAAACATACTTATACATACATGTAACACACACAGGAAAAGTGAGGGAAAGAAGAGGAGGAGCAGGACTAAGTAGCTTCAGTACTTAATTGCTGCTGTAAGTTCATATTAGAAACAGTGTTTCTAAATTCTGTCAAAAAAACCATTGTTTCCTTGCTGACAGACTATTTCATCCGTGTCTGGCCTCTTCTGCCTATTGAGTAGCACCCAGCTTTTACTTCCTTGATCTGGTGTCATTTACTTTCTCAGTACTTTAAAGTGTATAGTCGCCTGCCCCTCCTCCACCCCCATTCAGCCCCATCTTTGCTTAATCACACGGTGCTTTTTTTTCCCCTCTCTCTCTCTTTCCCTTTTTCTTTACTGGAAGAATGAGTCAACGAAATGATTCCTTCCCTTTCCCTTTGCAAGCTAGGTGAGTCAGCTCACTGTGGGTAGTACCCTCTCCCCCCAGCAACCCCAAGCTGACCCCTTCCCAGGTACAGCCCAGCAAAGCCACAGAAAACCTTCTAGTCCCAGATCCAGCCTCTAAATCACCCTTTTCAGGAATTATTTGCACAGGATTACTCTAGTGGGCATTCGGCGTGACCCTTCACTGAATCTGTGAGCAGCCCAGGTATCCTCACTGCATCAGCACCATGCATCACCACCTGGGGCTTCCCAGGAAGACCACATCCCCAGGATGCTGACTCCATTGGTCTGGGGTGAGCTTCAGACGTCAGTATCTAGTTAGGTACCTACCCAGGGGCTGGAGAGATGGCTCAGAGGCTGAGAGAGAATACTGCTATCACAGAGAACCTTGAGTTCAGTTCCTACCATCCACACTAGTTGGTTCAAAACTATCAAGAACTCCAGATCCAGGGGATCTATCTGATGCCCTTTTCTGGCCCATTGGGGCCCATATATTCATATGTGCAAGCACATGCACATACTTAAGTAAAAGGTAAAATTTTAAGAAGCTACCTGGGAAGTTGTTACATCTCCTCCACAGCACAAACCCCAAAGGCTATTTTGGCAACAGTCAGTTTGTGCAAAATAAACCATTAAAAGACAGATCTAGTTGCAGGGACTAGGATTCTAGAAGTTTATTCCAAGCAAAATACCTGAGAAATAGTCTCACAGCCACACAATTCAGCCCACATCAACCTCTCAACTTTGATGTGAGGGTGTACTCTGCCACCCAGAGTCTCTCTGAATCCCACAGGCAGACTGAGCCTTGTTCAGGCAGTCAGTTCATCTTAGAGACTAGCACACATAGAACACACTCTGACCCCAGTCATCTGATCAGGTAAGAGAAATTTCTGAAGGAGCAAGAATAGCAGAGAAGCCTGGCAGTGGGGACGCCCGCCTTTAATCCCAGCACTTGGAGGCAGAGGAAGGCAGATATCTGTGAATCTGAGGCCAGCCTGACCTACAGTGTGAGTTCCAGAACAGCTAGGACTACAGAGAGACCCTGTCTCAAAAAACAAACAAACAAATAAACAAAAACCCACTAAAGAAGTAAACAAGCCAAACTGGAGAGATGGCTCAGTGATTAGAGCACTGGCCATTCTTCCAGAGAGGACCTTGGTTTGATGCCCAGCACCCACATGGCAAATCACAACTCTTTGTAACTCCAGTTCCAAGGGATCTGATGTCCTCTTCTGGCCTCCATGGCCAGGAACACATACACATGGTGCACAGATATACATGCAAGCAAAGCATCCGTTCACATTAAAAAAAAAAAAAAAAAGACAAATAAAATGGGAGGAAAAGGTAAACGAACAAACAACTGTGGTTCTGCATAGATGGAAGGATGAACGGGAAGAGGCCTGTGTGTGGTTTCCTGTTCCGGGGCCCAACTTGCCAAATCAGTCCTTGAGCCTGAAAGGAAGAAAAGAATAGAAGGGGAGGGGGAAGTGTGAAGAAAATGAGGGGAACACTGTGGAAGGAGACTGACCAGAGCAAGAATAAAGGAGCCTCACAGATGGGGTGGGATGTTATGACGTGCTGTCTTCTGGACACATTGCTGTTACATTCATGAGCACACAGCAGCTCTGAGTGTGTCAAATCCCAGAGTGGAGAGAGAAGGGGCTCCTGAGGCCTCACCCTCAACAAGGAGCTACTGGCAACTGATGACTGCTGGGGAAAGAGAGTCAATGTTTTTTAAGGGTATGGCTGCTGGTAGGTCCTCAGAAAAATGTTCTATTTCCATGTGCATGCTGGCAACACTAACTAGACTCAGTCATTTATATATAAAATTTTATTTTTAATTATGTGTCTGTGTGGGGTTATGTACACATGAGTATAGGTGCCTGAGGGGCCACAGGTGTCAGATCCCCTGGAGCAGGAGCTATAAGCTGTTTTTAAGTCTCCTGACATGAGTGCTGGAAATAGAACTTAACTGAGATGCCTCATGCTCTTGACAATGGAGGCACCTCTCCAGTCTCTCTCTCTCTCTCTCTCTCTCTCTCTCTCTCTCTCTCTCTCTCTGTGTGTGTGTGTGTGTGTGTGTGTGTGTGTGTGTGTGTGGTCCATATCTGTGTGAGTGTGTATATATATGTAATTTTCCCCTTCAGAGACCCAAGGTCTTACTCTGTATCTCTGGCTGTCCTAGAACTCACAATGTAGATCAAGCTGGCCTTGAACTCACGGAGATTTGCCTGTTTCTGCATCCTGAGAGCTGGGATCAAAAGGGTGTGCTACTATGCCCAGCTTTAAATTACTTCTTACAAGAAACTAAGAACAGAAGAGGAGGGGAGAAGAAAGAAAAGCAGGTCTCAGAAGCTCCTAGGAAGTAAGCTGTCTTCTTTCACTAGGAATATGGAGTAGTGTTTTAAACAAAGCAAAACACAGGACAAAAGAACAGGCCCAACAGTACAGAGATGCAACCCGCCACGTCTGAATGAGGGGAGTTCTACAAGGCAAACACTTAACTTAGATGTCTCATGCTCTTGACAACTGAGGCACCTCTCCAGTCTGTGTGTGTGTGTGTGTGTGTGTGTGTGTGTGTGTGTGTAGTCCATATCTGTGTGAGTGTATATGTGTATATACACCAGTTTCTTCAACATATATGAGGGGTGAATGGGAGAGAGAGAACCAATAAACAAGCCTGCATCCATTGGTCTTTGAGTTTCTCAGACTTTCTTTACTTTTTGACCTTGACAGTGCTGGGAAGAACTGGTGGGGTACTTTGTAGCACATCTTCAGTTTGGGCATGTCTAGTGCGTTCCCCATGGATAGACAGAGATGCAGGCTTTGAGGGGAGCATGTTTCAGAAGTGATATGTCCTCTACACTGCAGTTTGTTACAGGGGTTTGAAACCTGGAAACATGCTAGGAAGATGCTCAACAGATAAGCCGTACAAATATCCTTCCAGAGAACCTGAGTTCAGATGGCTCAGTTGTTACCTGCACCCACAGCAGGGGACTCAACTGCCTATAGCTGCAGCTCTTGGGAATTTGATGCCATGCCTGATTCTGGCCTCCAGAAGCATCTGCACTCACCTGTACATACCCCAGTGGCCACACACATACACACACACACACACACACACACACACACACATACACACACACTTTCTCTTAAAAATTAAATCTTTTAAAAAAAACATTAAAATTTTAAGTTTTGTATGCCACACATGTGTGGGCACCCATAGATACCAGAAGAGGGTGTCAGATCCCTTGGAGCAGAAGTCACAGGACATGTGAGCCGCCCACCTAACGTGGTCCTGGGACCTGAACTCTTGCCAAGCAAGAGCTCTTAACTGCTGAGCCACCTCTCCAATCACCAATTTTGATTTCTTATTTTTGACAAATGTCCATTGGCCCTGTGAGATATTAAAGGACCTTTCGTGAGAGTCGTGCAGAAATTCTTTAACTTATGTAACTCTAAAAGGATTTTGCACACTCACCCTTTTTTTTTTAAGTTTGTAAAACAAACCAGGTTGGGCGTGGTACCTGAGGAACTACAGCAGAAGTTGTCCTCTGGCCTCCACACACAGACGTACACAAATGCAACACACACACACACACACACACACACTCACACACACGAACACACCCACTCATGTACGCATGTCCACTATACACAAACCCGTATTTTTAGATATACCCACTCACTAACTAGTACATGAAATGTCAGGGTTTGCTTCAAAGCAATTAATTGGCTGAGAATGGGGAAGAACACAGGTAAAATAAGGTTGGTCTTAACCTGGCAGATCGGCAGTTGAATAATGAGCAGCCAGGATAAGAAGATAAAAGGCTCTAATTTGGGGGTTGAAAACCTCCAAACTATGAACACGGACATAAAGAGATTTCTCCTGGGTCTTTAGTACCTCTATCCTACCCACAAGGCCTTGTGTAGCACTGACCTGCCTCATTGGACCTCCTGGTTTGCTTTAGAAGGCCATAAAACATTAACTCAGTAGCCGGGTGGTGGTATACGCCTTTCATCCCAGCATTCAGGAGGCAGAGGCAAGTGGGTCAGCCAGGGCTACAGAGAGAAACCTTGTTTCAAAAAAAAAAAAGCTGTCAGTAAATAAATAAGCCTGGACCCTGGAACTAGGCTGCCTGGGAAGTCACTGAATCTGTTTGTGAACTGAAACTTTATTACCTGAAAACCAGAGGTGATTATACCTGTCACAAAGGGCTATGAAATTTTCATAAGCCTATATTTAAAAAGGGGTTAGTCACCATCAACATCTTATGGAGAGAAAGGTAGCCACAGACAAAACCAATCCATCACCCTTTCCTTACCTTCTAATCCTGCTCAAGTGCCTCTTCCCCCTTGCCCTCCTTTATAGAGAGAGACCTTTGATCAGGGAAGGGAGGAAACGTTTCCAGAGCCAAGCGAGACCTCAGTTCCCAGTCCTACAAAAAAGCTCTAGGACTAGGGCTATGGCTCCATTGGTAGAGTGTTTCCCTTGCATACACAAAGCCTTGGGTTTGGTCCCCAGCACCCCATAAAACTAGGTGTGCTGTAGGAACACCTGTCATCCCTGCACTTCAGAGGTGGAGGCCAGAAGTTTAGGGTCATTTGTGACTACATGGGAAGCTTGAGGCCAATAGAGGCTACATGAGACCCTGGGGGAGGGGGTGGGGCTCTAGAAATGGATGATGGTTTATGAACCAGTGTCCGAAGACATCTGCCAGGTCAGTGCAGTCCACTATCTGCAGTCATTACATATGTACCAAACACTGAGAACAGGACCCAGGATCCAGATGAAGATGACTGGGTCCAGGCAAGGGACCTCTTCATTGATAGAGGACTTGCTTAGCATGTGCAAAGCTGGATTTTATCTCCAGTACCATATAAATGTCATGGCTGCTCATGCTTGGAGGTAGAGACAGGAGGGTCAGATATTCAAGGTCATCCTTGGCTACATGGAGATTTTGAGGCCAGCCCAACCCCAGAAGGAACCTGTCCTCTCAGAAGTATGTGGCAAACTACTGCCTTTAGAATTACCTCTTAAAGACTGAAACAATGTTGCCATCTCCCAAAATTCCTAAGGAACAATTTAGATACAATTCGGCCAATTGCCACAATCAAAGGCTTATAACACAATTTCATGTTGCCATCTCCCAAAATTCCTAAGGAACAATTTAGATACAATTCGGCCAATTGCCACAATCAAAGGCTTATAACACAATTTCATTCAATTTCACAAACCCCGCTGTAGAGCCCCACTCATTTACAAAGCTCTGTGACACACCTCATCCATCCAGACCTTATGCTGTGATAACCTAACCTAACAACATCATGACAAGGTAGGCACGGTCACTGGTCCTATGGACTATATGATCAAAGAGGAAAACAGATGGCAATAAAGAAGCCAAGGGTGTGAGGCTCCTTTGAGGAAATGATAATGTGTGGATAACATAGGGATGAGGAAGAGCTCAAAAAGAGTGGAGGGCAGGAAACAAGAGATGTTCCAGTGGGTAACCCAGACATGGGAGAGAACAGGATAGGCCTGAGGGTTAAAACAGCCAGAATGGTGGAAAGAAAGGGGTGAGTGGGGAGTCAAATGTCAAGGAGTGGGCCCTGCAAAACTTTGGGTCCCTTCAGATGTGAGGTCTATATAGGAAACCACTGCAAGCTGTTAAAGAATGCTGCATATATGGGAATCACCTGATCAAACCTGCATTGCTGGGACTCTGCCATAGACGAAAGGGAGGAGTTGGAAGAGGGCCAGAGCAGGACTAGAAACCCAGGAACCTGTCGGAGGTTCCCACGTTAGCCAAAGAATAAATGGTGTGGACTGGCTTCGCTTTGGAGGGGACAGCTATGAGAACTGTTGGGGAGAAGAGATCACAGCCTCTGGCTGGACTCAGAGGGCTTGGAATTACAGAGGAGAATCTAGGTTTATGACTCTAGTTCTTGGGTATCAGGCTGAGCTATTTGCAGAGGAAGGAGCAGGTGTGGAAGAAACAAGTTCTCAGCATGGGTGAATCAGACCTGCTCAGCACTCTTTCTCAGCTACTAGGCTGCCAGCAGAGGAAGCCTCAGTAGAATGAACAGCAGCAGGAACTAATCCTCCCCAAACACACACCACAAGAGTGAATAGCCCAGAGCAGAAAGCCAATACAAGGTACTCAGTAAATGTTAGATAGATGGATAACCCAAGCTCCATCCAGATACCAGATACCAGACACCAGAGAAAGAAACCCTTACTCAGGTCACTTTATTAAAAGCCCAATCGCCTCGGGGTAAGATCAACCCTTTTGTCAGGAAAAGGACCAAGGGAATACTTTAAAAGAGTAATCTGCATCTGCAAAGTTCCCACTGGGGGTGCAGAGAGGAGTCTGGTGTCCTGATAGGACCACTGGGGTGGTGGTTCCAAAGACAGCAAGTGTTTCCCAGTCCGGAGTGCATGGGGTGGGGACAAATGGCGGGTCACTCCAAGGTTAGACACAAGCACCCCCAACAGCGGCTCAATGGGTCAGATTCCTCCATGCTGAAACCAGTCTATTTTTAAAAGAAATCAAGTCCCATTTAAAAACTCTAGAGACGTATTCTCGGAAAGCTCAGCTCGACGAAGTAGGGGGGCTGAATTCGGACCCATTCTCACCTCTACACCCAGCCACATCCCACCTTTGTGCTATTCCTATTCTTCCTTCAAAGTTTTCTCTAGCACATCTGCTGCCCCCACTCCTGGCAAGCCCAGGGTCACTTCAGCTCTGGAGGCAGTCAGGTCTGCAGCGTTGTAACTAAGCTCCCAGGCTCCTGGCTCACAGACCTAGACCTCTGGTTCCATGGCCGAGTTAGTGATGCCCTGCGGGGTTCTCGAGTTTGTGTGTCCCCGGATAAGGTTAATCATAGTCACGGTGCACCCTGAAGAACCCAGGCGAGTGTGGATGGAAGCCTGCGCTGCGCAGCGCCGGGGAGCAGCGCGTGTAGGACTGGGGCGTGTTTGGGACCCTTGGGAGGAGCGCGGCAGCTCCGGAGAATGACACAGCGTTTCCCCGCACCGGGCTTTCTCCGCGTTGTCCCAGTCGCATCCCCGCAGAGCGCACTAGCTGGCCGGCTGGTCTCATCACTGAAGCCCCGGCCCCCGGATAGAGATCAGGTCGCTGTACCGGTGCACGCGGCCCCATCCTAGGGCACACGCAGCACCTTGCTGGAGGTTGAGGAACCGGAGCATGACCGTGGGGCGTGACCAGGGAGTTTTGCCCGGAGACTGTCCCGCAGCTCACAAGAAAGGTCAGTGCCACTCGGGGAGAAGTTGAGAAGCGCACCGGCCACACCGCCGGCCCATGCAGCACAAGACTGGAACTTTGCGCCTAGGGCGCATTTGCCAGAGCGACCCTTCAGAACCTCTCGGACCCGGGACCGCGACCCGCGTGGCCAATCACCAAGCGACTCGGACGGGGGCTGTGCCAGGGCGCGGGCATCCTCCGAGTGACTGTGCCACCCACCAATAGGAAATCAGAGAGGGAAACCTCGCCCATCCGGTTGCCCAATAGGAAAGGAGCGCCTACAGCCAAGGTCCCCCGCACTAGCTGTAGGCTCTGGTGGCCGCGGGTTGGAGACCCTCGGGCTGAAGTGACTTTGCAAGAGATTTGGCTCGGTGCCCTCCCCCGTGTCTCCCTCCCACCTGCAGGCCGCAGCCCGAGCCTCACCTGCTGGAAGCGGGGCTTGCCCAGCTGGAAAGGGGGAGCATCGGTGGAGGCGTTCGGGGAACTGGCCGCCGCGGACGCCGCCGAGGCTGTGGTCGCTGTATCCGCCATGGCCACTGACGCCCGCAATCTCCAGCCCTTTTAAAATGTCCCTCCTCGGCCCCCGCCACAGTTGCCTCTCCCGATTGGCCGTGAGCAACCGCAGCAAACCGGGCGCGCAATGCCTTCTGGGGAGTGTAGTTTTTCCCTGCTCTGAGCCTGACAACACTAGACTGCGGTGAGTTGCACCCACGCAGACCTGGTCTCGGTTCCCGCCGCCAAAGCAGCAGGCGTCCACAGTTCTGGAAATGTATGCAAATGCATGTGCGGGTGTACGTGCATGCCTGAATCTTAGAACGAGGAACCCCTACAAACGCGGGCACGACCCGGGATCAAGCAAGGACTCCAGGCAGAGTGGGGTTAATTCGGACGGCCTTCAGCAAGGAGTCGCACTGCGGGATTTTCCTACAGTTTCTTCTATCAAAACTCTGCCTCCAGCCATTCTGCCATTCTCTGAAACAAGCCATGCTCAAGCTGCTGTGACCTTTAACATTCTACTCATTTTTATATCATGGCCTGAGGCGATTCTTTTTCTAGGTTCCGCATAAGTGTTCATCAGTTTCATCAACCTGCTTCCGGATTCTGTACCACAAGGCACTCTCTTTGCCTCTTTGCACGTAGCTCAGGCTAGCCTGGAACTATGTAGCACAGGCTGGCCTCAAACTTGTGATCCTTCTTCCTCTGCCTCCCGAGACCCAGGATTACAGGTGCCAACTAGCAAACCATGGGCTTAAATATCTTTCCTACTGTATGGTGTTGGGGGGGGGGGGTGCATAGATCTTTAGTGTGGATATAGGAGGGCTCACACTAGGCACTCAAATGTATTGGGTACGTTAAATACCCAGAACTTAAGCATCCTGAGACCCTACTTCTTTTGACCTATGGATGTTCCCTCCAAGCCTAATTACCAAGGACCAGCAACAGGGGTGCACTGGGAGCTGCAGAGAACACCAGGGTAATAAACACACACCCCTGCAGAATGGCACCAAATGGCAACTGCAGCCCCAGCTCAGTGATCTGGTTATGAGCCACACTGGGCATGGAGAGGGAGGAGATGCTGGTTTCACCCAGGACATAACTCTTTGACTCTAGGGGAGCCTCTGTCTCATGGTGGGATTCAGAGGTAGGTAACCTGGGGTTGCCCACATGCTCATGCACTCACTGATAGCTGAGCCACATGGAGCAGAACTCAAATGAATCAGAGAACAGTTCTGATTTTTGGTTGTATCTTACCTTTCCTTCCTGAACTCAGTGGCTTCAGAACAGAAATCACAAAACTTGCCCTCTTTATCCACCACCCCCAGCACTCATTAAATACATCTGTGATCGGTGCCCAGTGACACAGGCATCTTAGGCACACAGGCTATGAGGCAGTGCTGTCTGTGATTTCAGGAAGGTGGCGCTGTCACCTGAGAACCACACTGCCCTCCCTCTCCCACAGGCAGTCTCCTTCCCCAGTCTTTTCAAAACAGAAACACACAAGCTGGCTGCGGTACATGAACTTTTTATTCTTCATAAAGTGCTCGAAACATGAAGAACAAGCTCTTTATAGACTGGAGTTTCAACTAGGAAGACAAAGGCCAGGGCAGAGCTTTGCCTCCTCACTGCCTGTCTGGCTGCACTCTGCAGTGTGTCGTAAGGAACAGACATAATGAGCAAAACCCTGGCCTCAGTTCAGGACCTCTCTGGAAGACACCCCTGCCCTGGCCATGTAAGGAAGCCAAACAGCAGGAATGGATGAAAGATGAGAGAGGGCTGGGACCAATTAAAGCCCAGAGGACTACCTAGCAGAGGAACTCAGTTCCTCAAGAGACACCTCCAACACCCATTGACTGTCCCCACCCCAAACCTCTAGGAACTGGTGGCTACTTTCCTCATCTCTGAGCTGACCTATAGTTAGTAACTGCATGGTGGTGGACCCCACTGTGGAGCTCATCTGCTCTATGCTGGCAGAAGACTGACATCATCCACAGAGAATGTTCTGAGGTGTTCTGAGTGAACCCTGTCTTTAGCTGGAAAGTTACTGCCTCTCCACTGGGCCAAAGCATCTTTTGTCAGCATCTCACCTCCTTCACACATACCTTTTGTAGTGCACAGCCACCAAGGACCTCCACTGACACCATGGGGAGACTGGCTGTATTCACAAGCAAACTAGAAGCTGGACCACAGGGCAGATACTTGACTTCAAAATGCACTTTAGCCAAGCCAGGCGAGGAAGGAAGGGCTGGTAAGCAGGAGGGACTGTACAGCAGGGACAGAACAGCTGGAGAGCCACAAGGCATTTTCCTAAGTACAGGTGTCTCCTAAGGCAGAGGGAAGCCTCCTACTTCCAGGCAAGCCCACTGGTCTAGCAACTGGGACCCAAGGCCAGACACAAGGTGCAGGATAGCCCCAGACCTACTGTACTCTAGATCTGTATCCCAGGATGCTCCAAATGAGGGTCAAGGGAGGACCAGGAAGTGGAAGGAAGGCTTGAGAGGTGGCAGCGGATTGGCCAGAGCCTTAGCTGAGGTATTTCTCAGAGTAGCAAAAATCCTGGCCCACATCCCCCTTTCAGGACCCTAACAGCCATTTTCATGTGCTCAACAGGAAGGAGGGGACACCATGATCAGAGAAACATCTACATCCAGAGGCTCCTGTCCTCACCCACAAAAGGCACATTTCAATTGGTTTCCAAACGTTCTGAGCTCACAGCCACAGTTTTGGCATCTGACACGTGGTAACAACAGACATGAAGGCCTGGTCCACAAAACATGAGCAGCCCAAAACCCCAACCTGGGGGGGGTCTCATGTTAGGGGGGTAGGGAGGACCTCAGGAGCAAAGAGTCATTCTCTCTTTGCCAAGCTCCACCTCCCACCACTACTGGGATACGGAATGGGAGAGTCTGAAGAGGAGCAGGGAGCAGCTGAAGAACACACAGGCACATACCACCACCACCACCCTGCACACATGCTCACACGCAGCTCTAGACAAAGAGACAAGACTAAAACACACAGGCTCCTTGCTCTTAGCGTACAGACACAGGCTGAGGTGTAGGTGCTCTGGTTGTCTACAGTGCACAGACAAGCAAGCAGCTTAGTCCCCATCCCTGTCCCAGTCGATCCTAGGAGGCCCACCACATGTCAGACAGAAATGGAGATGAAGAATCAGTCAAGAGAAGAAACAACTGACCAGCCGTGTGGGGTGACTAAGTCTGTGTTGTCAACAGTGTTGCCCTAGATACTTCAGCTCACCCCAGAACCCAGAACCCACTCCTGCTCCATCTTGACAGCTAACGACCTTGTTCCAATTCTCTGGAGAGCCCCATAACCTCGAGTGTGAAGATGGGCAGGTAGGAAAGACCCAAGGCTCCAGTGGGAGTTCAAAGGGCCCCCTTCCAGCAGCCAGAGCAGAGGCAGGATGGGGAGGGGAGCAGAGAGTGGCAATGAGAGCAGGCTCTGCCCTACACAGGTGAGAGCAGTCAGCGGAGGGCATGACACAGGTCCTCACCATCCCTCGAGGGATGGAGTGAAGGGTTACTTGGGAGGTCCAGGGGAGATCTGCAGCAGTGTGGGCGAGGTCTCCATGATCCGCACCAGCAGCCGGTCAATGTAGCTCTCCAGTTCCTGCACATGCTCGTCTCTCTGGCTCAGCTCCCGCTCCCGCTGCAGGAGCAGGCCAATGAGCTCATCGTGAGTCAGGTGATAGTACTTGGCCGACTGGTCCAGCACGGCAGAATCCTATGGCCAGATAGGATAGAACTGAGCAGGGGACACCCAGACTTCCCACCAGCTAGCCCACCCAAGCCTGTTTCCCTACTGTAGAACCCCAGACTCGGCAGCAGCCCATCTCTATGATTGGAGATGTCCTCTCCACTGAAGAGCTGTGGCACAGGGAGCTACCAGCTACCTGCTCTACCCTCAACATCACTTGGCCTCTGTCCATTGTACCACCTGTTCTCTAAGATGCCCCTAACACCTTGCTGCACCTCACCTTCAGCCTCTTGGTGTCCACAGTTGAGCCAAGCTGGGACGCTGGAAGCACAGACTGGATGCCGCCAGATGTGACAGTTTTGAGCTTCTCCAGTCCACTGCTCAGGGCTGTGCTCAGGCTGGTACGGGGCTGTTTCCTGTCGGGACTAGCCTCCACCGGGGCAGCAGTGAGGGGTTTCACAGGATGGGGACTGCAAAGACAAACAGGAGGTGAGCTGCAGGGACAGAATGCAGCACAAAGGTGACATCACTGTCTCTATGATGTCTCGGGACACAGTATTCTGCCCTCCTCAACCCACCAGCCTCAATCCAGCACGGATAGCTGGCCTACAGACCCTTGTACCTGTGCCCAGTATTTGCCAGCCATTTCCCTTCCCTCTTCTACACATCCAGTGTCCAAGTGGTCAAGACTGAGGGTACGAGAACTTCAGGACTAAGAGCAGGAGAGACCTACACAAACTAGAGTGACTCCTTTCTAGGTAAGATCACAGATTCTAGGATAAGGAGGGCTCTGCCTGTGCCTCCTGGCCCACAACTACACCATCCTCAGTCAAAAACAACGATCTTTCAACTGTTACAAAAACTATTTCTAGCTAGTCACAGTGGTACACACCTGTACTAACAGCACAGCAGAGGCAGAAGCACCAGGAATTCAAGGCCAGCTTCTGCTAGTTGAAACTGTGCCTCAACAAACCCCGTAAAAAGATATTGCTCTACCCAGGATACTTTCCTTCCTCCCACTAACCCAGTTCCTACTGCTGTGTCAAAGCTATGCACACTCATCTCCTCCAGGAAACCTTGTGACTCCTTGAGCTAAGACAACCCTCTCCTGGGACACACCTGGCACCTGCAATAGTTACAGAAGCTGGAAGCATCAGGTCCATAAATCAGCTAACCTGTCCTGGGAGAACTTCACAAACCCACACTATAGAGACTTCAGGCCTTAGGGTAAAGAATAGAAAGCAAAGCCACTTAGCCCCCAGGACCCCTGACACAGGCTCAGGATGACCCCAAGAAATAGCCCTGCTCCTCAGGACAGGACAGGGCTGGTGTTTAGTCTCACAGACATGAAAGCATATCAAGTCTCCCACACGGGGAGACTCCCTACAAGTCACTCCACTAGGCCTTCACCTAGTCCTCTCACCCGGGAGTCTGCACTGGAGACAGTGCAGACTGAAAGCAGCTCCAAGGCCGCCAACAGCCATCCTCTCACCAAGCAACTAGAGTGCTAGGCTCTCAGTCTGAACCACCCACACTCCATCTGAGAAACAGGAACAGCTCTATATGACCGTCACTTCACAAAGTAAGGCCATACTCCATATACATGTGAAGTGAAACCCATTCTGAAAAGAAACCCTGTAAGGGTGAGTATAACTCAAGGTTATACTGCAAGATGTGGGCCAGATGAAGACACTGTCACCAGGAAATGAGGAAGCCATAGCCACCAGCTCCTTCTCCCCACAAGGGGGCACAGCCCCACCCACCACTGAGTGTCACCAGCAGGCCCTACTGCCTCCTTCACTGAAAGCTCCCTGGTCGTCACCTGGACTAGGTACACCTTAGTTCTGGCACGAAACAGATGCTTGCTCAGCAACCCTGGACAGACGAGCCAGCAGGTGTCTAAGCAGGCTGGGGAGCCTCAGAGGCCAGGGCCTGATCCTGAGTCACTGCCATCTTGAGCCACTGCCCCTGCTAGGTCACTCTTACTGAGCCTGATCCCAAGTCTCATCACCCTCATCAGCCTCCGCTCAGCTCAGGTCCTCATGCTTTAGAGACCACAGTCACAGAGGCATCAGATGTCCACTCAGCTGCCTCGAACAGATGGGAACCCAGCCCAGAAAACCAATGACAGAGCAAGGCAGTGAGGTGCCTGCTGAAAAGCACTTGAGGACAGCTTCCTCTCCTCTCCTCTCCTCTCCTCTCCTCTCCTCTCCTCTCCTCTCCTCTCCTCTGAGCCTGCCTTCAGCTTCCTCTCTAAGCCCCAGACCTTCTGCCAGCTCTCTGCTAACTCATCCTACCTGGACAGAAAACTCCTGTGGGTTCCACTT
The DNA here is from genome assembly GCA_030674055.1 of Rhabdomys pumilio. NCBI lineage: Eukaryota > Metazoa > Chordata > Mammalia > Rodentia > Muridae > Rhabdomys > Rhabdomys pumilio. The sequence continues at coordinate 22,075,543 of JANHMN010000008.1, forward strand.
GACCTGTTACTTGAAGAAGTATCAACCTTGTAGAACCTCATCCCCCCCCCCAACCATGGCATCTTTGTACAGCTGATGCAGCTCTCTCATTCCCATCTTCTGCCAGGGCACACTGACTCTCCAACCTCATTCTTCAGCCCCTACCCTTATCAGGTGCTATTTCCCAAACCCCCAGCTTATAGGGCTACACAGATAAACACAGGATATCCGTTTGTCCCACGGATAAACAAAGTCAGAGCTAGTCCTACATTAGTGCATGGCTTCAAAGCCTTCACCATCTACCTCCAAATAGAGGAGACCCTTACCATGTACCCTCAGCAAACATGAAGCTAGACTGTGAAATATTTCTACTCCTGTGTCACTTCCCCACCCACTTTCCTCCTGGGAAGGGTTCTGGGTGGATGCTCACCTGCCACTGGATTGGGGCTCCTCAGCTGGCCGTGTCTCCAGGGGCAGAAGCACAAGCGGGGAGGCTGGGGTGGCTGCAGCGTGGTCTTCCCCATATGGTGTAGGGGAGCCCCCAGTGGGGGAGAGCTCAAGGGGACCAAGGGGTGAAGCTGACTCCTCGGGAAGTGAGGAAGAAGAGGTCAAGGGCCAGGCTATAGGCAGCGGAGGGCATGGAGGGCCTGGCACACCGTGGCGGTGGCTGGCCCAGGGTGGAAGAGGGGGAGGTGGGAAGGCAGGTTCTGGGGGTGTGGGCGACTCTTCTGGACCAGAGTGGGTAGAGGATCCCCTTGACCCTGGTGGTGATATGGATGGGAGGCTGGGGGGATCTTGGCTTTCCTGACATAAGAAGAGACTGGAGGCCTCTGCCTCTGCCTCTTCCTCCTCTTCTTCCTTGGCCCACGGATCTACCTGCTGGGAGGGGACTGAGAGAAGCCCAAACCCCTTTTTGGCTAGTTCCTGGCTCTGGGTTTCAAAGCTCTCACCTGTCTCTGAAGTCCCTGAGACCTTCTGACTCAGCAGAGTTGAGCTGATTGAGTTATGGGATCTGGGGACAGGCTCCTCAGAGCAGCTGGTGGGCCTAGGTGGACAGTCCCCAAACACAGGGCCACTAGTTTCTCCTACTGGGTCTTCAAGTTCTGGCTCACCTATCAGGGTTCCAGAGGGCAGTCTATGCAGTTTCTCCAACTCTGGATTTACCCCCTCCTCCTTAGACTCTTGGGGACCAACAACTAATGCACTTGGGGTGCTGTCTTCTTCTACCCCTGGCCCCCTGCTACTTAGCCCCCCTGTATCATTCTCTTCCTCTTCTTTGTCCTCCTCCTCCACCTGAGAATTCATGGGTGTGAAGAGGCGTGGTGGCTTGGGAGGTGGTGAGCCAAGCCATGTCCCCTCATCCAGTCCCTGCTCAGGCTCTGGATCCAGCTGCAGTGCCAGGAGCCCTCCGCTCCCCATGGGGGGCACAGTATCTGGAGATTCGGGCTGCACCTGGGGAAAAAGCACCCCATCGGATTCTCCCTTTGTGACAGGTGAAGCGACCTCTGCTGTAGGAGAAATGGTGATCACATCCCAAGGCCAGGAGTCCTCCACTGTGTTCAGCTCCTGGAAAAGTTGGCTTCCATCTTGGGAGGCCTCCTCATCCCGGCCTCCAGGAGTGTCATCCGAACCAGGAAATCTCTCCCACACACTGAGAACTTCTGGGGAGCTGAACAGAGATGTCCCACTATCTGCTGGACTCTGCCCTGCTCCCCCTTCTGAGGCAGGAAGCTCCCCGTCTGGTGTTGAGGCTGAGGCTTGCAGGTGCAACTGGGCTGCTCTGGAGGATAGACTGGTCCCTGAAGACCCAAGGGGTCCTGGGTCAGACATACTTGGCTGGTCCAGTTCTGAGTCCACAGGAGCCTTGGACTCTAGCCATATGCTGCTTCCTCCTCTTCCTCCCCCAGGCTCCCCCTGGGGCTCTGTTGCTTTCATTGCCATGGTCCTAGGGCCTGGGTCTTGCAGCCCATCCTCCTCCAGCCCCATTCCTGCAGGGACCAGGATCCCACTCCTGGCCTCTGTCTGCAGCCTGCCAGCAGCAAAGATGTTGAAGGTGTCGTCCCACTCAGGCAGGGCTTTCCCAGGGGAAGCCAGGGGGGCCAGGCTGGCCCTCGAGGCACTGGGGAGAGAGGGAGCAGGTGAAGGAGAATTTAGTGCTATGTCGGCTTTGAGATCCTCGAAGAAGGGGTTGCTCTGCAAGGAGTTGAGGAATGGGTTGGTGACCCCCAAGAATCCAGATGGGGTGGCTTCAAGGACAATGGTGGCAGCAGCGGCAGTGGCAGGGGAGGCGGCTGCAAAAAGGTTAGTGCTTAGCATGGGAGCAGCAGCGGGAGCAGGAGGGGGGGCCAGAGCCTGGGGGGAGCAGGGGTGAGGAGCAGCTGGGTCAGATTCTACCTGAGGAGACACGTCCAGGCTGTGGAGAAGACAAAACCATGAGCCTCCTGGTTAATGCTAAGACTGGAAATGTCCCAGTCAAGTACCATCCCTCCCCCACTGCCACCAGGCCAGGTGCCACACCACCACATGGGCTATATGTAGCCACGTGACCCAGGGAACCAAATGAATTATGAGGCACCGAAAGGAAGGATGCTGGGAGAGCTCATGGACAAAGACAGTATTAAGAGAACCAAGCAGGGGGCCTGGGTTGCAAACTGAAATAGACTATACTTTACTGAGCTCTTGCAGGAAAGGATAAGAATAAGACTGTCATCAGGCAGATGTCCAAGAGAGCTCAGCACATGGGGAGGGGGGCAGGATAAGTGGCTAAGGAGTTATTCTCCTGTAGCAGAGAGCACCTTCATCTTACTGGTACCTCCTGTGGGCCAACCTATGAAGTACATACACACTGGTTAAGAGCCTTTATTTCCCCGGAACACAATAAGAGAGAAAAGCAAACCAAATGTTCCAGTGTGTGCAGACTGGCAGTGGTTTGTGGCTGAACTTGCTGTCAAACCCCAACTTTGGTGGCCTTACACCTGCCCTCCAGCTGGGTCCCTCCTCACAGGCAGCTTTTCAGTTCTCCAAGCTCCTGGGGTCCCCTTACTTCACCCCTCCTGCCTAAATGAGAGCATCTGGAGAACCTCCTCATATCTACCTTTCCCACCTAACCAGCAGCTTCACAGAAAGCACTGGTGGTGAGCCGAAGCAGCTGAACCCGGGCTCTGCTAACCGTCATCATGAAAGGTGGGCTGCAGCAGGAGGGCAGGAGCCTGGAGCTTGGCACATTCTCTCAGGAACTCAAGGTCTAAACTAGACAATATGTGCACGGTGCTAGCAGGCAACAAGAAAGAGTCCAGGTCAGCCAGAGGCCAAGGAGGCTCCAAAAACAAACATGGGGGCAGAGGTCGGCGTCCCCAGCAGGACACAGCCAGATTTTCACAAGGATTCAGCTCTCAAAGCTATACATGGTGGCAGCGGCAAGAGCAGAAGCACAATGCCATCCTCACCTACAGCGCCATCCTGGACTACGTCACACGCTGCCAACAAAAATTAAAGAAGGCTGGGGCTTTAGTCGGAGTCATGTTTGCCCAACATGCACGAAGCTCTGGGTTCTAGCTCCAGCAGTGCATTAGTCAGCTGTGCCAGCACAGGCCTGCAGTCCTAGGACTGGTCCAGAAGACCAGAAGCGCAAGGTAATCTTCCAATGCACAAGTTCAAAGGCAGCCTGTGATACATGAGTTCAAAAATAAGTAAATAAATAAATGAAGGCTAGGTGTGGTGGCACACCTTTAAACCCAGCACTTGGGAGGCAGAGGCAAGAGGATTTCTCTTGAGTTGAAGGCAGCCTGGTCTACATAACAAGCTCCAGGGGCAGCCAGACATACATGGTGAGAGACCCTATCTTAATTTTTTTAAAAAGGTAATTTTTTTAAATCCAGCTTTCAAAGATTCTTATGACCTTATTTCTCCCCTAGAACAGCTCCAACCAAGTTGGATAGACTCTCAGTCTCTAGACAAAGATGGAGAGGAGGGGAGGCAAAGTTCCATCTCCCACCTCCAGCTCCCAACTTCTGGTTCTGCTTCTACAAACAAAACAGGGAAGACGCTGAAAAGGTAAGAACTCTGCCTAGGGAGCCACTCCACAGATGTCCCCACCCCCACAGACTCTTCTACCTTCACTCAGGGTAGGTCCCAGGGCAGAGACCCAGCTTGACCTCTGAATTAGGGGAATGAGAAGCCACACACTAAATACCACTGGGATCAAAGCCCTGCCTGGAGCATCCATATCACCCAAGCTTTGTCCCAGGAAAGGGACTGGGGCACTCTGAACTAGCCTTTCTTTATGCTTCTCATAAGTAGCCCCAGTGGCCCCGTCAGCATTGCTTGGCCCTAACTGACACCAACACCCCCCTACCCCCAACACACACATACTCACACTCAGCCTCCAGTTTGCAGCAATCTGCTGCCAGTCAGACTCCACGGGGAAGTGCACTAGGGAAGCAGGTTAGGAGCCCCAGGCTCTATCAGCAGGCTCCTCCCCACCGTGATTCCCCAGAGATGCACACAAACGGGTTGGTATGGAATCAACAAAGGGCTCTCGAGGCCAGGATTCTAGGCAGCAGCAGGCCCAACATGTTTCCCCAAGGCAGCAGGGCTTGCTAACATCCTGCCTGTTTCCACCTCCAGAAGCCCTCCATCTTCACTCTCCCTGCTCCACACTTAGCACACATTCATTCGTTGTGAGCTTGGCTTGAACACCTGAGCCATCCCTCCCTCCAGCAACAAAGCACACATTCTGCAGGTCATCGGTGGAACACTCCTGCCCACCAGTGCATGTGCTCTTCTGTGCAGGTTGTGCCCCGGGAATGCCACTGCGCCCTGGAGCCTACTCAGCCAGCCTGGCACAGCCTCCCCCTCCCAAACACTAGGGAACAACATATGCTGATTTGTCTTTCTTAAAGCCAAATTTTGGGAAAAGAAGAGACAAGTCCAAACAACTCTGTCCCTTCAACCCATGGGCATAAGCTTCATGCCTGCAAGAACCATAGGACAACTGGTTGAACCTACCACTTAATGTGAAACACCAATTCACTGCAACGTTTCTCCCTACCCTTTAAAGTTTTTTGAGACAGTGCCTCTGTGGCACCCAGGCTGACCTCAAACTCACAGCAATCCTCTTGCCAGGACCTCCTGAGTGCTGGGATCACAGGCACGTGCTGCCATTCCTGGCTGCCCTAAAAAAAAAACCACACCCTGGGGCCATCTCTGAAGAAAGCAGGATTGAATACTAGCTGGGGCTTCCTTGGGCTGATATGAGCTCTGTGTTCCAAACACTAGTCACAGAGGTGACAAGTGGCTCTATGAAAGCTACCCACCAGTCCTCAAAGGTTAAAGCCAGCCTTTAAGACACCACCTGTATACAATGCGCCCTCTGGCCAGCCATCCCTCCTGAGGTTGGAAGCTCCTGGCACCTCCTATGATATGCTCCAACTCCCAGAAAGCATGTCCAGGAGCTTTGCTTATCCTCTTATTAGCAGGATGCAATGAGGAGAAAGAGCAGACTTCTAAGCTTAGGCAGAGACCCTAGCATCCACCTTCCAAAACCAGACTACTGCTAACAGAGTAACTATTCTGGGAAAACATTCACAGATGCGACAGGAAATATGCTAAAGCTAGCCAGAGAGCACCTGAGACGACCCACCCTTTCTGCAACCACTAATATCTGTCTATGATAGTTCAGGAGGGACTGGGCAGACATAGAAATGATAAAGGTCATTTAATAACCCCCCTAGCTCACTGTGGCACCCGATTCCTGCCCCCTCCCACCCTAGTGAAATATATTTTCACACTCATATTTGATTCCTTCCTGTGTTCAAAGGTTGCTATGGGGAAAAGAGGCAAAAACAAAGGCCCTAACTGGGGGCACTAGAGGGCTTAACATGTGTGGCCTGTATTAATTCAAACACAGGACACAGCCACGCCACAGTCCAACCCCAAGGACTCGGCAGGTCCTGTGGCCCAGAAAAGGCTCAGTTCTGACTCCTCTCAGCCTCACATATGTAGGGATCAAGGGTAAGAGCCACGTGTCAGAGGCATACTGTCAGGAGGGCCGACAGGATCATCTTGTTAGCCATTGAATTCTACAACACTGCCTTAGGCCTCTCCACAGAGCACAAGTGCCACAGAGTCACTAGAGGGCGCTGCTGTTCTTACTCAAAACAACCTTTCAGGCTTTGTGACAGTAGCCCCGGGCACAGGGGTCCCTGTGGACTGGCTGGCTCTCCCAGTCCCAAGTAGAGATCCTCCTCTAGTTGTAACTAGTTCTGACCCTAACCTGCAAGTGCTGCCCTGAGCTGCCTGCCTCTCAGCTCTCTCCCTAGAACTCTAAGCAAGTATTCCAACCAGCAACTCCAGGGCCAGCTTTCTCTCCTGCTTCAGGGACCCAAGGTTAGAGAGTGCTGCTGGAGCTCACAGTCCCTGAGGACGGCCCCTCTTGCCCTACCTGGATGCTTGGCCCAAGGCCTTCTGTCAAACTGCCACCTATAGATGGGCCCAGGGCAGGCAACCAGGGTGTTTAGGTATCCCAGCCTGTGACAGAATCCAAAACCAAACCAGGGCAGGACAGAAATCCCCTCTTCCTATTGTCCACCACTGACTCAAGTTTAGGAGTCAGAGAAGCACAAGGAAAATGGTGGAAGGAGGCCCTGTCTCTCCCCTCTGCTGGGAAACAGGCATACCATCTTTACAACTGGGCCCAGCCTTCTCTATACCCACTGAATGAATGGGACAGGAAGACTTGCAGAGGGGAGGAACAACTGATCTCAAGACTAGCTGGGACTGCCACCAATGCTGGGCAACAAGACAGATGTCTGTGACCTGCCCATGGAGACCCTCCTTAGGGCCCTGCCAAACAATATAGCAGCAGCTTTGTCTCAGAAGGGGTCAGAGGCTCTGACCAGGACCAAAGGAGAGGTCTAGGCATGGTGCCAATAGCAGTGACCAGTATTCCCACTAGAGTATGCTACAAGGTCAAGAAACACTAGGCCTGGGGGAGGGGGGCTTTATTTCAAGGGAGGTGCCTATGGTCTCTTTCAGGCCAGGAAACAACTAGGAGGGAGGGAGGATGCAGCAGCAGCATTTAACTCCTGTCTCTCAAGGGGACAGAATCCCAGAGCCAGATGGCTACAGAGGAAGTCGTCTACCTAACTTCAGATGAAAGTGCCTGAAGGTACAATCTCCAGTCTTAAGACTTCCTTACCTTGACGTGAGAAAGCAGGAGATGGAGGTCAGGAAGGCAACAAGCCACACTATTGCCTCTCCTTTCCTTTGTACCAACACAAGCATCAGGAACTTCATGGCACTGTGCCCTTGCTACTCACCTGTGTCAGTAGGCCCAGTACAAGCCTCGCCTCAGGAAGACAGGATACCCCACTTACCCATGCAAAGTTACAGCTCAGGCAGCCTGCTCCCTGCCCCTCCCAGGCCCCAGGGCCCACCTCCTTCATACAAGAGCCAAAAAATACCCTTGCTAAACATGTACCTGGGCTTCTGAGTTGGTTCTTTGGATTCTCTCAGGCCAAACCAGCTACTCTTGGCCTTTTCTTCCCCGGTGGATGAATGGTGGGGGGAGGCTCCCAGGGAGGGACTCCCTTTCTCCCCAGTTGAGCCACGGCGCCCCAGCTCATTCCGACTCAGCCCTTGGTGGTGGTGGTGATGGAAGAGCCCCATTCGGGGCTTCCGCTCCTTTTCTGCTGCTACAGCCTCAGAGGATGCCACCATGGGTGTGGCAACCTGGACTGGCTTTCCCTCTGGTAGTGGGGCTCCCTCCTCTCCAGAGCAACTGGCCCCTGAAGCCAGCACTTTGGCCTGCTTGCTCAGCTCCTCCTGTCCAGGTACTGCCTCTAAGCTGCTGGTGCCATGGCTGCCTCTGGCCCAAGAGTCATCCGAGGACCGAGACCCCTCCTCAGAGGACCGAGGTGGGACACTGTGTAAGGAGCTCGAGGGTGGGAAGGGGCCTGAGATGGAGCTGCGGTGCCGTAAGGGGGGCTGAGGCTCCTCATTGTACACATGGCTCCCGTTGACACAGAGGGACGAGCGGGAGGTGCTATCAAGATGGCCTTGGAGCTCAAGAAGGGCCCGGGGAGGAGCTGCTCGAAGCTGGCTGGCCTCATCACTGTATGTCCTCTTGTGGGTGAGCAGCTTGGGGGACTGTATAGAGTCCCTACCTGGAAAGGAAATGTGACCATCAGCAGTTGGAAGAGGAGCCTTGTTTCCCTGCCGGAAGATCCCACCCTCTCCCTTTGCTCACCCCCTTCAGTGGACAGCCAGCTGCTGTGGCTTGGTGAGCGTGTGAGGAGCTCGGCCCCAGGGCCCTGGTAGACCAGACTGCCACTAGTGGAGGACAGCGTGCTATCGGAGCCCAGAGAGGTATTGGACTGTGTGAGCGAGGACTTGCGTAGCTTGTTGCGGAGGAAGAAACCTTTGGCTTTGCCCATCTTGCCCAGGTTGCCTAACTCAGGGTCCTCCAGGGCGCTGCTTGGAAGAATCGCTGAGGCAGACTCGAGGTCATACTTCTTCTTGCCCTTCACTTTGTCCTTGAGCTTGCTGAAGGGAGACCGTGGCTTGTCCTTCATGGAGAGATCAAACATGCTGGCACTCAGGTTGTTTCGCGTGAACTGGATGGTCACCTGGATCTCACCACGCTCCTTCTCCTTCTTGCCTGGCTTGGAATGTAGCTTGTACCACCTGAGAAAGGAAGCAGAGCAGAGCTCTGGTCATAGCGCCTCAGAACCCCCCTTTACTTCCCAGGACAGTCATAGATACACCCAGCATCACCACCAGCTCCTGCTCTGGCAGGCAAGCTTGGGTCTTGGAACTACCAGTATAGCTGAGAAGCCCTTAAGCTTATCTATAACAGAGAGATCACATCCAGAGTTAGGAAAGCTTCTCAGGTGCCACTGAGCAGGCAGCAGTGACCAGGACACAGCCCCTCCCAACCAGTGCTCTTCCTAGAGCTCAGAGACCCCACAATAACTCATCATCCCCCTACCAAAGAGGTGAGGCCAGGCCTGTTGAGAATTGCCCTGTTTCCAGGCCCTGTCCATGACTCACATTATCTGCTCTGTTCAGTCCCAGCAGGTCTACTCTGAGACACCAAAAAAGAGCACACAGAGGCCCAGGACACTAGTGCATGTACGCACAGTCCTCATGGGTACACTGACTCACCCCAAGTCCTGCCAAGAATTCTCTGAGGCAGAACAGACAGGCATGACAGACCTGAAGCAAGAGAGCCAGGGGAAGAGGAGTGCCTTCATCCACTCTCCTCCCCCACCTCCATCCTGCCAGGTACTCCCAAGGGGGTCATCCCCCTGTTCTACAGATTGGAAAGTAAGGCTTAGGCTCAGAACAGCACACAGGCAAGGATGAGGGCATCCTTGTCCCATCACTCCCAAGCCCATTTTCCTTTGCTATACACTGCCCAGGGAGTCACAGAGACAACTCCTACTCTGGCTATAATGGCTATAGGTATATAGCCAGAGTCGCCAGGCTGGCCTTGAAATCACTATCTGATTGCAGTTTCCTGTGAACTCCAGCACCCAAGTGTTGGGATTACAGGTGTGCACCACCATGCCCTCTTACCTCTCAGAAAACTGAATATACTATTGACATGCAAGGAACAAGTGAGCTCCTTGGTTTGTCAAGACACAAACTTGTGTTGACCAAAAATGAAATCTCTCAGAAATTTCTAGCACCTCTATTTACAACAGCCCAGACTTGGAAGTTGCCAACACGCCTTCAATAAGTGAGTACACAAACACACTGATACAGACAGTGGAATTTTATGCAATGATAAACAAGAATGAGCAACAGAGACCTAAAAAGCACCAGAAGATTCGTAAATGTGCAAGAGAAAGAACCCATTCAATAAGGCTTTATGGACTCCAACGCACGACACTCAAGAAAAGACAAAACTATCAAGACAAGAAAAAGATCAGGACAGAACATGGCAGGCAGTATACACCTGATCTTACTATGGGGATGCTGAGGCAGGAGGATCACTAAAAGCTTGAGGTCAGCATAGACTATGCAAGACACACACCCCTCCCCCAGCCTTAAAAAAAATCAAAAGGAAACAAAGAAAGAGATTGTTGGTTGGCAGGGACTGAGGGGAGGAAAGGGAAGTGAACAGGCAGAGCATTCTTGTGAAGTGAGACTATCCAGATGCTGTCACTGTGGTGTGATTTTGTTTCAACGCCTGAAGAATATGGAATATACAAAAAGAGCCTTGATGTATAATCAGCCATGGAGACACCAGATGGCCACAAATTTAGGGGCAGCCTGAGCTACAGAGATCTATAGGCCAGCTAGGGATGACATAGTAAGGCCTTGTCTCAAAAACTGAGCAATAGGGCTGGAGAGATGGCTCAGCAGTTAAGAGCACTAACTGCTCTTCCAGAGGTCCTGAGTTCAATTCCCAGCAACCACATGGTGGCTCACAACCATCTGCAGTGATTCTGGTGTATCTGAAGACAGCTACAGTATACTCAGATACATTAAATAAAAACAATTTTTTTTTTTTTTTTTTTTTTTTTGGTTTTTCGAGACAGGGTTTCTCTGTGTAGACCAGGCTGGCCTGGAACTCAGAAATCCGCCTGCCTCTGCCTCTTAAGTGCTGGGATTAAAGGCGTGCACCACTACTGCCCAGCCAAAACATTTTTTTAAAAGCTGCCTTAAAAAAAACCCTAAGCAATAAAGGCATCTGATGCTTTGGTCATCGACTTCCATCCTTAACAAAGGCACCACACTGCTGGAGACGTCAGCAACAACACGAGACACTGAGGCTTGAAGGAGGTGGACAAAATTCAAACTTTACCCGACTTTCTCTGAATCTAAAAGTAAAGCTGGTCTTTTAAAAAGCAAAGCATTGGGGCTAGAGAGACAGCTCAGCTGGGAAGCACTCACTGCCTTTGCTGACCATCTATCTACAGTAAGTGCAAGAACTCCTATAACTCCAGGTGTAAGTAAAGCCTCCTTCTGCCCCCACCAGCACTGCACTCACATGCACACACACAAAAATGTGGGTTGGTGGTCCCACAGCAGTCGCAGTGTGGCTGTCTTACCCAGTATAAACAGCTTCAAGGGGAAAGAGTTGCTTTAGCTCATAGTGTCAGAGGCGTCCCTTCATGGTCCATGCCTCCCTGGAGTCTGCATTTCTGGTGAGGCTGCAGGAGCTCACAGTGGAGGCTGCCCACCAGGGACAGGTACCTAGCCAGGGGCATCTCCCCTGGGACCCAGCATGATGGCTGGTGCCTCTCACTTTAGGGCAGTGTGACCTGGCTTTGGGAATCCTCTGGACAGAGGCCTCACAGAAATGCTTGAGTGCTTCACTGTCTCCCAGGTCCTTCTGGGTCTAATAGAGTCATGGAGCACCCTGGTGCAACTCCGTTTAGCAGCAGATCTGGGTCAGGTTCATTGGACTCTAGTACTGTAAAGTATTGGTTCTCAGAAACAGGACATTAATTTCCTCTCAGAACCACCTGTTGGGACTGAAGATATGGCTCAGTTGGTAAGAGGACCCGAGTTAGGGTCCCCAGCACACACATAAGAAGCTGGCTGTGGTGTTCTGTGTCTGTAACCCCAGCAATGGGGAAGAGTGGATCTCTGGGGTTTGCTGTTCAGCCACTGTAGCTAGTCCATGAGCTCCAGGTTCAAAGAGAGACTCTGTCTTGGAGAATAAGGAGCAGAAAAATAGAGAAAGACACCAGAAATGACCTCTGACCTCCACATACACACACACCACCCACTACATTTACACACTTGACTTCATACACTCGAGCATGAATGTGCTGTGCATGCATACACACACACACACACACACACACACACACACACACACACACACACACCTGCTTGTTCAGTAACTGCAAAGAGGAAATGGTACCTTTATGAAGAGATTGGAGCACATCCTTTAACTGGGTCCCTGTTTTTTAAACTGAGGGTTGTGACCCCATAGAGGGAAATGAGTGTGGGAGTTGTGAAAAATTTGGCAACCAAAACGGTCTGTGAACAATATAAAAACCAAAACTTACTTCAAAGTCAAACCTGCCATGATTCCAAAGTGTAACTGCCGCAGGCACCTTTGCTGCAGCTCAGGTCTGAACACCCAAAGTGCAGGCACACTTTGCACTGCTCACACCCTTCACACCACACACCTCAGCAAACACTGCCCAACACCTGAGCTGGGATTCGAGACTATGGTATGTCATGAATCGCCATGTTTCTACTGTATGCAAAGTGTTCTGTTTTTACAGAATCATAGTTTAATCACAGCATGAAGTCTTCATATCTCCTTGTTATATATAGCCTGGCTCTGGGTTGCATTAGAATATTTGATTCAGAATATTGATTAAAAGTTGCTGTCTGGGGGCTGGGAGGATGGCATACTTAGTAAAGTGCTCTCCACACGAGCGTGAGGACTGATTTTGAGCCTCAGCACCTGTGTGAACAGCAGCCAGTTCAGTGACATGTACTTGTAAAGGTGACACTGTGGAGGAAGACAGGCAGACAGATCCCTGAGGCTCACTGGCCAACCAGCTTAGCCTATCATTCAGATCAGTGGGAGACTGTCAGAAATCAAGGTGGATGGGTCCTTAGTGATGACACTCAGTGTGGTCCTCTGGCCTCTACACACACACACACACTCACACACACACTCACACACACACACACACACTCACACTCACACACACACACTCACACACACACACTCACACACACACATACATGCATGCACACACAGGTCTTACACACCCCACTCACATGCATTCACACACATACACATGCAAAACTTCCTAGAGTTGACTTGAGCTTCATTTAAAAACAGACATTAAATTACAAGAAAGAACACCCATCTGTGGATGAACAAATGCTTAAAAATAAAAAATCATTAAATGAATTTTGGTGGAACTAGAACACTTCCTAGGAATTTTTAATGGCCCTAAGACACACCTTTGCCATCTTGTAGTCCATGTTTATGTGGACTGGTGGTCTCAGCACTGCTTATAAAGTCAAATCTCTGTCAGCTCTGGAAGCTGTTGAAGGTGCGCTACATTCTGCAATACCAGATATCCAGCCAAGGGTAGAATTGGCATCATTAGTTCTGTTCTTTGGAAAGAGTTTCACTGAGTATCCTTGGCTGATCTGGAATTCATTTATGTATACCAGGCTGGCTTAGAACTCACTCTGTAGACCAGGCTGGCCTAGAACTCACTCTGTAGATCAGGCTTGGCTGGAACTTGCAGCAATCCTCCTGAGTGTTGGCATCACAGGTGTGCATGCTGTGCCCCACTGAGATTTACTTCTTTATGAAAAAAGAATCGTCTACATCTCATTAGCACACAAATTTGTTTTTATTTTTAATACATGAAAAATTACATGTATACAAAATTGTTTTAAAATAAATTTCTTTTTAACATTAACATTATATACATTTTATTTTATATGTATGAGTGTTTTACCTGCTTGTATGTATGTATGTGTACCACATGTATGCAGGTGCCTCTAAGACCAAAAGAGGGCGCTGGGTCTCCTGGGACTGGAGTTAGATCACAGTTGTCGTGTGGGTTCTGGGAACCAAACCTGTGCCCTCTGGAATAGAGCCAGTACTCTTAACCCCTGAGCCGTCTCTCCAGCCCCTCTCAGTTTTTATCTCTTAAGACTTATTTATGGGGCTAAGTAGGAATTGCTCAGTTTAGTAGCACATGTGCTAAAAATGGAAGTGTACAGAGATTATTACGACTCCTGCACAATTATATATGCCATTTGTGAAGCATCCTATTAGAAGGAAAGACATGTTAGTCACTACATAACAACTTACCACACGGTCATTCTATAAATTTTTAAATCTTTTTTTTTTTTTTACTATTGGCCTCTCAGATGGTTTCAGGCTTTTTAAAAAAAAATCAAATTACTTTTAAATTTATTGTGTGTGGGGGGTGTGGAGAGAAAAGAGAGAGGGAGAGGGAGAGGGGGAGAAAGAGACTGTGTTTATATGCCCCAGTGCAAATGTGAGGTCAGAGAACAACTTATGGAGTCACTTCTGTCCCACCATGTGGGGCCTGGAGAATAACTCAGCTGTCAGGCTTGGCAGTAACTGCCTTCCCCTGCTGGGCCACCTCACTGGTCCTCTAATGGGATTTTTAATTTTAAATGCCCAAGAAGCTGGGAAGATGGCTCACTGTATACGAGTGCTTACTGGACAAGCATGAAGACATGGGTTTGGATTTCCATAACTCATGTGAAAAGACAGGTGTGGGCTGTGTGCCAGCACCATCAGAGGCAGAGACAGCAGACTCTGGGGGCTTGTTGGCCACCGGCCTAGCTCCAGGTTTGATTCCCAACACCCACATGGCAGCTCACACAACTCTTAACCCCAGTCCCAAGGGATCCTAGGCCTTCTTCTGACCTCTGAGAGCACCAGGCACACACATGGTACACATACACATAATTCAGGCAAAACATTTGCATATATAAAACAATAAAATAAATATACATCAGAACAATTTTAATAAATTAAATAATTTTTTTAAAAGAAAAATACTTTTAAAATATTAACTAATGTGGGAATGGTGGTTCATGCTTATAAATAGTGCTCAGAAGGCTGACACAGGAGGACTAGTCCATGATCAAGGCCAGCCTGAACAACATTAAAAAAAGGTCTCTCAAAAAATAAGTTGTATTATTGCTTTAAAAAGAAATAGTTTAATAGTGTGCACCTATCATCTCAGCACTCAGGAGCCAGAAACAGGGGGATTACTGCAAATTCAAGGCCAGCCTGGGCTAGGTTGTGAGTTCCCAGGCAGTAAAGGCTACAGAGTAAAAATCTGTCTAAAAAAATAAGAGAAAGAGAACGAGAGGGAAAGATAAAGAGAGGAACAAGAAAAGAGAGGGAGGGAGAGAGGAAGAAAGGGAGGGAGAACAGAGCAAGAAACTATGAAAGAAACAACACAAAGTTTTCTTGAACTGAAAGCCACCAGCACCACACAGAAGACCCCAAAGGACATACCCCATTGAACAAAGTCAGCACCACACCCACCAATGTTGCTATGAGACTTCCAAACAAGAAGCATATAAAGAAAACCCCAAAGGCCTCCATTATCAATGCCACACACAGGGAAATGAATATCTCCAAGTATCTGAGGGAAATGCTTCTTACTAGTCTAGAGTTCAAAACCAGCACTCAAGCAAAGGTGAAGACCATTAGCATTGCTGCCAACAGACTCAGAGTCCATGATACACACAGAGGGCATGCATGCATACCTCAGGAGCATAAGGCAACCATTCCTCACTGGGAGCCCCCTTCCCCACAACACTGGCAACTTGGAGATCCTGGCAGACAGGGGAGAGGCTGGAATGGGAGTAGGCCCTTTTATTAGAACCTGCTACGTAGCTAGGCTTGTTAGGTGCACAAGTGCAACCTTAGCTCTTGGGAGGCTGTGACAGAAAATGACCAGCTCAAGACCAGCCCCAGTTACACAGTGAGGGGGTGAGTGTGGTTAGGTTTCTCATACAAATATACATTAAATTCACCATAAGGCTGGTGGCAGTGGGTTTGCTTTATTGTGGGGGAAGGGTCTTTTGAGGCAGAGTCTTGTTATCTAGCCTAGGCTGGTCTCTAAATTAGGATCTGCCAGCCTCAGCCTTCTGAGTACTGTGTCACAAAAGCTGGCTCCTTAGCCTTTATAGGTAGGTGTTTAAGAACCAAGGTCCTAGTCACTTTCCTCAAATCCAGACAAAGCCTCACCAAGACCTAAGAAACAGAAGGGGGGCAGTGCTACAGACTCTAACTCTGATCCACCCCAGCCCCTGCTAAGATGCTAGAGGGACCACAGACATCCTCTGTGCTTGGCCTGAAGGTCACAGGCAGCAGAAGAGATCACCGGGTGAGAGGCTGCAGGGAACTATCTTCTCTATGGCTATTTTTGTACTGCTTGAATCTTTTATAAGGAATATCTATCACCACTGTAATAGAAAGGAGAAATACCAGGCAGAGTTCCTGTCTTCCTCTACAGCTTCTGGGCCCTCCAAAGGGGGCACTCTTGGGACTTCCCCAGGTAAAGGCAAGGGGTGTCAGCCGCCCAGCTGAGGTTTAACCCTTTCTCCTGTGAGGTCACTACCTCATCTGATACTTCTCCCTGTAAACTTGAGTCTCTCTCTGGGAGGCCAGGAAGGAAGAAGGGCTTTGCTCAGTGTGGTGGTTAATATTAACTGTTTATCTGAATGATGGAAAGTTACACAGTGAGCAAGCACATATTGAGAGATTACCTATTAGGTTTATTGATGTGGGAAGACTGACTGACTGCACTAACTGCTGGGACCCTGGACTGAATGAAAAAGAAAGAGGAGCTAAGCATTACATTGTTGCTCTCTGCTTCCTGTCTGCAGATACAATGTAACCAGCTGCCTCCCACTCTTGCCAGGATGAACTCAGTGCCTCCAAACTGTGACCTAAAATGAACCCTTCCTCCCTTATGTTGCTTTTGAGAGGTATTTTACCACAGCGAAAGGGAAAGTAAGTGGTTAAGACACTCAGCATCTCAGATTCTCTTGTCCAGAGAAGAATGGGTCTACAAACGCCCTGGGAGACAACACCGTGGCATCAGTGGCATCACTCCTGCCCTTCAACAAGTTCACCCAGCCCCTCTCTAGCCACCAGATCAGGCACCTTGAGCACTCTGAGGACTTGGCCAGAGCTCAGCCTTCCTCCAGAATGATGACCCTGCTCTTACTGAGAGGACAAGGACCCTCTGAAACTCTTGCATCCTCATTCCTAGACAAGTCCTCAAATACACTCCACCTGCCAGGCACCAAGCTATTGTGTTCCCAGGGGAAAGGCAGACACAGACACTGCCTAGTAGGTTGACACAGGGGACACATACCAAAGAACGAGAAGCAATCAGTCTAGAAGCAGCAACTTCCTGCAGCCTGAGGTTCCCCACGACTCTGTCCATGAGAAGGCAGACACGAACAGCCAGTATTAACCACGTAGTCCTTTCCTATCTCTAGGAATGGACAAGGGGAGATAGGACCTGACTGACTTAGGAAACTGTCAAATACTCTCCCTCACTCTGCCTCTCCAAGTCCACCTGAGTGGGCTTGTCACAGCCCTGGGAACCTCAGGGCTCATGCTGTTGCCCGGCCCACTACTCCCATTCAGGGCTGAGAGCTAGTCAAAATCCATTAGGATTTGGTCAAGGCCTCAACAAAGCCTAGACTGTGTGGCGTACAAGGCCAGAGCTCTACAGCCAAGGCCCCACCCAGCTTGGCATCATCAATGTAGGATCATTTTGTCTGTTATCCCTCTAGAGACACCAAGCCTACTTAAAATACATGGAACTATAAAGTCTGGACTGGAAATACAGACATATTGGTGGGGCACCTCAGATGACTACTCTTGGTCCTGAGTGAGAACAGGATGGATGGTCGTCACTGCCTTATCTCCATCAATTTGTCAAGTCAGAGACCAAATTTCCCTCTACAAGGTTTCCGTCTCTAAGACATTCAGGTAAAACCAAAAGAATCCTTTGTTGTCCCAGGCCCAGCCAAGTCATGACATACTTTCTATCTCTAGTTTTTTGTTTGTTTTTTAGACAAGAGTCCAGTGATATTGCCCAGGCTGGCCTCAAATTCTCAGTCGTCCTGCCTTGGCATGTAGAGATATAACTGCCATCAGGACAGATTTTGTTTGTTTGTTTGTTTGTTGTACTGTTGCTTGGATGTAGCCCTCACGCATTCCAAGCAAGTGTTTTACCACTGAGCTATAGGAAATCTCAGCCTTTGTTTGTTTACAATTTTCTATTATCTCATGTGTGGGTGTTTTACCTGCACATAGATCTGGGTCCCACATCCATGCCAAGTGCCCTTAGAGGCCAGAGGACAGCATCAGCTGCTCTAACTGGAGTTACAGATGGTTGTGAACCATCATGTGGGTACTGGGAAGTGAACCTGCCAAGGAGCCACTTTCCCAGACCCCTAAATTATTTTTGAAACAAGGTTTCACTAAGTTAACCTGGCTGACTTTGAACTTGCCCTGTAACCCAGGGTGGCCTTGAACGCTGATCATCTTTCTAAGTAGGCTTCTGGCACGCAGCCTAGCCAAAGCCAAGACACACTTCTTATGAGATGACTGACCTTGGGTGTGGCCATCCTTCCCAAGGAGGCAACCTGCCAAGAGACAGCACATCTGGGTAAGAGACCACCAGCCTCATAAAGCAGTTCCTACGGACTACATGTGCTAAGATGGATGTGGCCTCTTTTCCCCAAATCCACTTCTGAAATTCCACAGCAAAAACAGTAACCCTGGCTCAACCTATAACCCCGATACATATCTGGTCCTCAAAGCATGGGCTCCTCAGTTCCTGTAGCTTGTTATTATCCACATACCTGCACCTCAACAATGCTATGCACACTGTACCTCAAAATAGGCAAGTTAACACCTTTCATTCTGCTAAAGAGCCCCTGGCTTTGGGCTGGGTCTTAGGCTAGCTCAATCAGTAAAGCTTTTTGCCATGCACGTATAAGGACATGTATTCAAATCCCCACAATCCACATAACGCTGGTCATGCTAGCACACATCTGTACCTCCAGAGCTCCTACAAGGAGATGGGAGGCAAACACAGGAGGATCTTCAGAAGCCCCTAGGCCATCTAGCCTGGCTTATGCAGTGACAAACAGCAAAGAGACTTTGAATCAATCAAGATGGAAAGTAAGAACTGACACCCAAGGGTGTCCTCTAACCTTCACACATGTGCCAAGGTACACGTGTGCACACACATTATACACATACTCTGGATGCCTCCCATATTTCCCAAGAAGCTGCATGTTTGCCCAGTTACCAGTGGTGATCAGACTACTGGTGCCTGGAGCCACATTGTGTGAGGAGATGCAGACAAACAGGCCAGACCATAACCAGAGTTAACCTTATGGGGAGCTCGCTACACACTGGGTCCTGCATGACTTTTAATGTTTTTTATTGTTTTGTTGGTTGTTTTATTGTTTTATTAGTTTCCACTGTTTCCACTGTTGATGAAGAACTGAGTTTTGTAATTTGCCCATGATCACACAATTACTAAGTGGAGTCAATTTGAACATGAAGCTGCCTGGCTCAGAGCTCATGTCCTTCAAAAATTTTGAGGTTCAGTATCTCTTCAGGGGGTACCCTGTGAGGCAGAGAATGAAGGAAGCCTGGCATATTTCATAGACCCCTGAATAGGACTGGAGTAAACCAAGTGCCATCTCGCCTGCAGTGGCAGCTCCCCACAAGCCTGTGTGGCAGGGTTCTCTTGCTGCTTAGACAGGTGTTGGTGGCCACTGACAATTAGTTCTCCGAGTATTGGGTTCCCAGGTCACTCTGTGTGCTAAATGATGGAGTGAAGCCTGGGAAGCTCCCCAGTATAAATAGCTAACTAGAGTCGGAATCTGGCTACTTAATACCCACCCACAAACCTGCTGGTTTCTGCTCCAGAGGTCTAGAGGAAGACTCTGAGAACTGATCCCAAGTCTACACGTGACCACTGGACTTTGTCAAGGAGATGAGCTTGGGGAGGAGCTCAGCTGACTGGGTTCTTACAAAACGTCCCAGTGGTCTAGGCCTGGCCTCCATGCCTACGTGCGGGAGGCTGTTCTCCACAAGTGTGTTTCTGCTTTGTTTTGATCTGCTTTGAGACGAGGAATCACGTAGTTGAGGATGGCCTTGAATGTCTGATCATCTTGCCTCCACCTCCTGAATGCTGGGACTGCAGTGAGGGCTACTCTTGGCTTTGTGCAGTGATGTGGACTGAGCCCTGGGCCTTTTGCATGCTATACAGACACTCTACCAACTGAGCTACAGCCCCAGATTCAGCAAGGTTGGAGGTTTAGCCATGGTTGGGATCCAGGTCCTGGGATCATGTGACCTCTGTGAAAGGGCCTGGTTTTGACACACACACCCCAGAAGATGCCCAGGCAGACCCAGGAAACAACCAGGATCAGGAAGGAAAAGGCTAAATGCTACCTCGAGCAAGCCCACCACCTGACCTTGAGAAGTTACAGATCTTATCACCTCTCTGATTCCCACCGAGCCCCTCACTATACTAAGCACACGGCACACTGAAATGTCTAGATCCCTTCACGGCCCTGTGAGACCAAGGTAGGATGCAGAACTGGAGTGGTAAACATGGTAGAGATGGTGTGTGATCTTAAACATGGAGCCATCTCTCTAACCCCTCTGACTGAACCAACATCCAAAAATGTTTTGTTTGTTCCTTTGTGACAGTAACAGAACAGCATAGTGACAATACATAGAAATTTCTCTCTCTCTCTCTCTCTCTCACACACACACACACACACACACACACACACACACACACACATACACATACACACAAAGGTTGTTTCACATTGATTGACAGCTGTTAAAAGCATAACCACCACTGCTCTGACCTACAAAGGGCACAGAACCAGATCACTGGATTCAACACAGATCTAAAGCCTGTGTGTGCCTTTTCCTATGTTGACTCCTGTTGGTGTGCAGGGTGTATGACCTGTCTACTTAGAGTCCTAACTCTGAGAAGAGGCCTGTAGGCTTCAGAAGCCAAATGGGTGCATGTTACCGGGAAGGCTATGAAGGCCCAGGACAGGAGTTCCGCAAGGGTCAAACCTCCCCATCCTGAATAGCTTCCAGGCTGAGAGATTCCAACAGAAGGCAGGCACCTCTGTCAGTTCCCACCCAGGGGCACAGAAAGCCTGGCAATCAGTAAGGAACCAAACAAAGGCCCTCAGGTTCCCCAACATCACACCATAGCCATGGTGATCAGTCTGGTCTTTGAATATCCTGAATGCCAGTGAAGATGGAGAGGGAGACAGGAGAACCAGGAAACAAGTTTCTAGGTTCCTAGGGAACAGAAGCTGTTGATCATGTGACCATATCACACATTTCTGCTTCCTAGTCCTGGTCAGCAGTAAAGTACTAGCTTTACTGGACATGCTGGTGCACTTCCTCAGCACTTAGGCAGAGGCAGGTGGACCTCTGTGAGTTTGAAGGCAGCCTGGTCTACAGAGCCAGTTCTAAGACAGCCAGAGCTATATAGTACAAAAGGAATAGATTTCAGATCTGCATCCTGTCTCCCACACCCTAGCTGGGCAGAAAACTGTCCAGCTGCTTTGGCCTTAGAAGGTACTAGAATATCTAAGCAGTAGGTTGACTGAACAGGAGACTCCACCTGTACAGCTTTGGAGAGATCTTTACCCATGCTTTTTGCAAAGGTGGATGCAGCTATTCTAGGGCCATCCACACTCCTGTATATAATCCCTCACTGTCCTCATACCATGCTCCCAAGTAAGACTGATGCCCCACTGGCTCACCAAGCTGCACATCTGCTGGGCTGATGAGTGGGTAGGACTGAGGAGTTCACAGGTGAGCACAAGGCTCAGGAGTTGGGGCCATTCACAAAACAAGAGGCTAACCCCCAACCTCTTCAAGGGTCTAAGGTAACCCCACCATAGGTCCCTAGGGGAACAAAAAAGATAGTGAATGAGTCAGGACCACCTAAATATTCCAGAATGTTCTGCAGCTGTCTTCAGATTCAGGTGCTGTGTGAACATAGGCATGGTGCCATCCTCACACTCCAGCAGCTCTGTGACAATGCCCCCAAGCCAAAAGTCTCTTCATGGCTGTTGGCTGGCTATCTCCTCTCCCAACTTCTCTAGTTCTCTCTGTTCCATACATCATCTGGCAGAAGAACTGGGATACCTATCTATGGCCCTGGAAGTAGAATTTCCCCGGGTTGTTATCCATTATATTCCTCCATCCCCAGACACTAGACATCTTGGCATGAGTCCTCCCTGTGTGGGTGCGGGCTTCCTGCATGAACTTGGGGAAGCCCAGACTCAGCAGTGGGTTCTCCACCATTGGCCCTGCCCAACTGACTGTTCTTAGGGAAGCTGTGAACAGACGTCTGTTCACAGCACATGCCAGCACCATCCCTCTCAGAGGCACAGGGGCCCGTCCTGCCAACACCACCACCATACCCAGCCAGAGGTTGCCTGATCCAGGCCTCCACTCAAATATTCCAGTGACAAGAACAGAGTGTATGGTGGAACTCACATCCAGGTGGGGAAATTAGAGGCATATAAATAAAGCAAGATGGCAGTCATCACAGGAAAGCACAGATGACATGCACACTAAAAAAGGAACAATCAGGGGACTTACGAGGAACCATAGAACTGGTTACTTACAATGGGTGTGAAGGGAAAGGGAAGGGTAGAAGAATTCCAGATGCAAAAAAAAAAAAAAAAAAAAAACAACCTAAAAAGTGCAGGCACTGGGCTGGGCTGCAAATAGCAGACTGGAGACAGACTGGAGCAGACTGGAACCAGACTGAGGTAGACAGGAGACAGTCTTGACCATACAAAGAGACTAGTACTTTCTTTCTTAAACATTTATTTTATTATTTACATGTAGGTGCAAGCATCTGTGTGTGAGTTTGTATACATGAATGCAAGTGCCCTTAAAGGCCAGGAGAGGGTATCAGCTCCTCTGGTGCTGAAATTATAGATGGCTGTGAGCCATTGGACATGGTGCTTGGGGCTAAACTTAGGTCCTCTAGAAGAATAACATGCACTCTTAATCACTGAGCCATCGTTCTAGCTCATGATTTGGTTTTTGGAACAGAGTCTTGCTCTGTAGCACAGGCTGGCCTGGACCTCTCAACAATCCTCCTCCCCAAGCCTCTTAAAGTGCTGGGATTATAGGTGTGAGCCACCATGCCTGTCTAGAGACCGTGGCTTTACTGTGAACCCTGAAACGCATTATAGGATGTGGCTCAAGGGCAGAACTGAAGGATGTATTGAGAGAGGATCTGACGGGAGGGCAAACCAGCGAGAAGAGACAAGGAGGCTGGCATGGAGCCAGCATGGAGCCAGCACAACCAGGGCAGGTCCCAGCAAGGCTTGTTCCCAAACCCTTTATACTTTAACAGCAATTCTGACCATAAATGAATGAACAGACACTTTTTCTTTTAAGTAGCAGCAATTAACAGTAGAAAACAGAAGTTTAAAAACATAATCCGAGGTCAGAGAGATGGCTCAGAAAAGCCAAAGTATTTGCCACCAAGCCTAATGACCTGAGTTTCATCCAAGGGACCTACACGGTGGAACGAAAGAACCTAATCCAAAAAGTTGTCCTCTGACCTTGATATGCACCGTGACATTTATACACCTATATACACCCACATAAATAAATTTAAAATGAAAGGAAAGAAAATCCATGCTGGGCCAAAGTTCAGGACAGCCAAGGCTGTACAGAGAAACCCCATCTTGAAAAACAAAACAACAAAAAGCCCAGTGAGATGACACAGCAGGTAAAACCACCTGTAACACTGGTCTGGTGACCTGAGTTCAATCCCTGGAACCCCCAGAACAGAACTGGCTGCAGGAAGCTGTTTTCTGACCTCTACACAAACACTGGAGCACACATGTACCTGTTCATAGGTGAATCACCACACAACGATAAATAAAATAAAAGCCATAAAAACACCGATGGGAAGCTGAGCACATGCCTGCTATCCTGGCATCTAAGGAATGGAGGCTAAAGACTGAGATTTCAAAGTCATTCTTGGTAGTAAATTCAAGGGTAGCATGAACTCCAGAGACTCTATCTCAAACAGGAAACCCTGGCCCAGGAGCAGCAGGGAAGGCAGGAGGGCAGGGGCTTCCTTGGAGGTCTTTCTGGTGCCCTGATGGCAGCACTGCGATGGGGTCACTCTGTCCTGACTCTCTCAGTGATTGACAGCAGAAACCAATACTCCATCTTTTATACTCCACAACCCAAGGTGTCGCCTGTATGGGTGTAGATAGGAAGTGTTCCCCCAAAAGTTAATGTGCTGCAGGCTTGTTCCTCGCTGTGGGTGACTAGATCTGAGCTCTGTCGTCATCCACGCGCCGAGCCACTGATACAGTCACAACTCAATGGCACAAATGACAGGAGGTAAGGCCAAGTTGGAAAGAAGCAAGTCACAGGTAGGGGTCTCAATTCTCTTCCAGGCAATCATGAAGTAAAGCAGCCACTTCTACCACAGGCTCCAGACACCAGAATATTCTGTCTTACCGCAGAACCAAATAACCCAACAACCTTGTGCTAAAATCTCTGAAAGTTTAAACCAAAATCAATTCTTTCTTATTTCCTCAGGTATCTTGTCAGTGTGACTGACAAAAGAGTGAAAACAGGACCCAAAGGACACAACACCCAGCTGAGTGTGACACTCCTGCGGTTCTAAAGGTTGAGGCAGGAGAATCGCCTGGGCTCAAGATGTCTGGGAAAGCCTGGGTAACACTGGGAAACCCTGTCTCAGAAAAAAAACAAACCAATCTCCCTGTCTACCATCCACTAGATAAAGACATGGAACTAGCAGCACTCGATTTACTTACTCAGAGAAATAAACTGGGGCAGGGGACTGGAGGGCATTGTGGGAGAGTCTCAGTGGCTGAAAGACAGAGGTCTCATATAGCCCAACTGGCTTTGAACTTTGTAACTGAATGACTCTGGACCCCAGCTCTTCTTGCCCCCCCCCCCCTCTCTCTCTCTCTCTCTCTCTCTCTCTCTCTCTCTCTCTCTCTCTCTCTCTCTCTCTGGAAATACAGGCGTGTATCTCCACAGCCAGTGCATAAGATGCTGGGGACTGGACCCAGCACCCGTGGCATGCTGGGCAAGCACTCTGCTGAGCTGCATCTCCAGCCCCTTGAGTACATTTTGGGGTTTGATTTAGTTTGGTTTTATATACAAGGGGAAATTGAGCCCAGGACTTCACATATGATAGACAAGGGCTCCTCTACTGAGCGTATTATACCACCAATAATCCTTGGGTAGATTTTTAAAAACTATTTGCTTCTGTAAAACAGAGTGATAAGATAGATTTTAAAATGGGAAACTACCAGCTAAAACCCACAGTTGAGAGTCTGGGGACAACCAGGAGACACACACACACACACACACACACACACACACACACACACACACACA
>JANHMN010000008.1:22100525-22127021 GCA_030674055.1 Rhabdomys pumilio
ACACACACACACACACACACACACACACACACACACACACACACACATCTCCTCTGCCTTTTTTCCCTCCACCTTCTGCCTCCTTTCCTCTCAAAATTCCCATGGAAGCAGTCTGTCTCATATACCAGTGGGCAGGAGGGGGGCTCTCAGGCCAACAACCCCTGTGTCTGCTGACACCCACAACCTAAACCCTACTCTTTGATTTGGTCTCTAAACTTAAACTACAAGTCAGACACAATCACAGGACATGATAGAGCCTTTTATCAGGCCCAAAGACTTATCTTATCGCCTCCTCTGGTATCTGCCAGGCCTGGCAGCCATAGCCCTTGGAGAGGACCCAGACTGGCATTCACTAGTTACCTCTGTGACTGTCACCTCACAGCCCAGCCAGACTCAGCCCCCACCCCCACTTCCTTCACATAAATATCTCGTCTAATACTTGTCCCACTGCCTTACGATCCAAAGGTCTGCCTGTCAGCTGGCCTCAGAAGGGGCTGGGAGCCCCACGCTATAAAAATACCAGGAGACAAGTCTAACCACCAAGCAGTAAGGGCAGATATTCAGAGTACAGAGCCAGGAGCACAAGCACAGGCAAGGGAAAGTACACTGGGCTCAAGGTTGGGAACCTGTCCACCACTAACAAGCCCTGAGACCTTAGACAGGTCAGTCTATTTCCTGAGACCCTTGTCTTCCACGTCTGTGGAAATAAGGGTCACACTGCTGTCCTCAGAGGGGTTCAAAATGAGATAATTCTGGAAAAGCATGGTGAGAAGTAGGCCAGCCACAGATAAAAGCTTTGGGTTTATTGTCTCTGGAAGGCCTCTTACAGGCTATTATTTGCCTCAAGGAATGAGGTGGCTAGGACCAAGCAGCAATGACTCTATCCAGGAGGGAAGAAGGAGCTGGCAAGATGACATTTCATGAGGAATTTCAGTGACTAGGGAAGAAGGAAGGCCCTCTAGTTAACCCCTAGGCCTCCAAGGTGCTCCCGACCTTCTTTCCCCAGGAACCTTGGGTCAGAGCAGGCTAGAGCCAAACGGTGACTATCCTTCCCCAGAGCTTGTTTGAACCCCGGGATAGATAGAAACCATTAATAATTTTCCCACGTGGGAAAGTGAATCAGGTGGGTCATAGGTACAGAGCTGCATTTGAGAATGCTGCACTTGGGCAAACAGATAGGGAGGGAGAAGGAAATATGCAGTTCACTTGCTTGCAATGCAGGAAGTAAGTTTGGAATCCTACTCCAGAGCTGGAAAGACTGGCTGCCTCTGAGAAGGGGAGCAGGGTGACCCAAGATGGGGATGGGGGCAAGCAAGATGCACTCAAACTCAGCTCAATTCCCCTCACAGCCTCTCCCTATACTTCTGAAGTGGTCCCTTCCCTAATCACTAGGCCTCATCAGGTTTTTTCTGCATCCCCCCAAGAGGCACAGCCTGGTTCCTCCATCCCTGAACACACTCTCCTGACTCCCTCTGGGAGTGTCTGTCTGCTGACTCGGTGGGATAACAGTTTCCTGCTAAGTCTCCTCTCAAATACACTACTGTCCCTCTCATGAAGGGGTGACCCAGTTTCCCTCTCATATGCTCCCCAGCACTTGCCTAAGGCACAATGGTTACAGTGGGACCTTTGCAAAGACTTCCCAGATATTGGAAAAAAAATGGGCAACAAAGAGCAAGTGGCTGCATCTCTGCAGAGGAAGAACAGGAGGGCTAGCTGCCTTCTGTCAAATCCAACAAGCATGGGGAACACAGAGAAGCTGGGGAGATTTGGATGGGACCATCCAAGTCTAAGGAGTGTCCCAGGCCTCACCCTACCGTTGTGATATACCACGGGCCAAACAACACTTATCCCTTAGGAAGAAGAAGACCAGCTAGAACCATAGACACCCATAAACTGCTTAATTCACAAAGTCAGGGAGAGCAGCTTTCCAAGGCCAACCCCAAGATCTGGAGATCTTTATTGAAGAGGAGAGGAAGCCTCAGCAAGACACCACCCACAGAGCACCAAGTAGAGGATGGGGACAAACCAACGCTCCTATGGTGGTGTGGTCAGGTTCAAGTCCTAATTCTGTCATGTGTTGTGTCAAAGTCAATTCACTTCTCCGTGCCAAGAACTACTCAGCCATGAAGCAAGGTAAGAACAATGACAGCTCATAGGCTTGCTCTGGGGTGAGGGAAGTCCTAGAAAGGACAGGGCAGAAAGAATGTAGCCAGGGTTCCTTCTGAGGTCAAAACCACGGGTGATTCCTCCCACTGTAAAGAGATGCCCACGTCCCTGCCTCTGAAATCTCTCCCATTCAGATAGATCTTGGGCTTTGTCATGTGCTCCAGGGACACCTCTAAAAGAAACTACCCTTCTAGGCCTGCAGAGAGCCTACAGATCCCCCTTCTGCTACCCGTAAGCTATGCTCCCAACTTACAGAAACCCCACAATGCACACAGGACCCCAAATACCAACTCTTGCTCACCCATAACTCTTCAGGCTACCAGGGCTTAACGGAAGCCTCAGAGAGCCACACCCTCCCTGCCGACTGAGTAGCTTCTGGGCTCTCTTCTCCCCATCCCCAGCCAGTCTCCACACATTCCAGCCCTCCTTGAGTTTTGAGGCTGGAATTCCCAGAGTAAAGACCCACTGGATAGGGGATGAACCAAAAGTTAGGCAAGAGGCTAGGTGACTTGCTAGAGTCTCTCCCCACAGCATCTCTCTGATAACTATGCTCACTGCTGGCTGAAAAGACACTGGGCCTAACCCCATGCAGAGCCTCATCACTATACATTAAGACCCCTCTCGTCCATAGGAAAGCCAACTCAACAATGAACAATATGGCCAGGGTTTCAGTACTGCGATTCCAGAATCTAGCCATGACACGTTCTATAGGGAGAAAAAGTGTGGGGGTGCTTACCACAGAGCATAGCAGCTCTTGTCATTGTGTTAGTCATCTGTCCCAAACAGGGTGGGAAGGGCAAGGGAAACATCTGGAGAGGGCCAGACCAGCAGTTTAGCAGCAAGGAAAGTGGCACAGTGCCAGGGTGACTGCAATAACAAGGGGCAGCCAGCTGCAGCCTGGACAGCATAGCAAGTTCCAGGTTGGTCTCAAATATGCAATGAAGAAGAAAAATTTAAAGGAGATCCAGGTCTCAAGGTCAACAAGGACTGTAATTCTGCGGGTGGGTATCTTGTCTCATCTGCCTAGTGGAATGGGGAGGGGCAGCGGGGTTGGTCATAGACCTCTGGTAACTGCCTGGTTCTGGTCCAGGGCTCAGGGCCAGGGGCAGGGGCAGATTCAAAGGAAAAGGGAAGCCACTGTGCCAGGGAGAAGGAGTCACACTTCCTCCTCCTGCCTCCACCCCTGTGCTGATGCTCAAGCAATCCAAAACAGGCGTAGGCCACAGGGCCACAATCAAGAGATGAGGCCTGTTCATCCTAATGACACCGTCTGAGTGTGGCCACACACACTCCTCCTCAGCACCCACAAGCTCCACTCTCCAGACCTGGGGTTCAAGCAGATGCCTGAATCAGAGGCCTGAGTGGGCCTCTGCTGCTTTTTGAAAACAAGGTTACACCTAGAAGCCAGTGGAAAGACTGTTGTAGGTCTGTGGGATGAGAAGAAGCCAAGAGACACTCACAACACTAAGTGCAATGGTTCATGTCAGTCATCCCAGCCCTTAGGGTGGAGAGGCAGGAGAATCAGAAAGTAAAATGGTCATGACCAGCTAAGAAGAACCTCTGCCCTCAGACCTCCACACCCAAGGGCTTCCCTGGGCCTGTCCTCTCCAAAAATTAAAAGAAGAAGAAGAGATAAACCAAGGGCACAGGCTGGACAGGATCTGACAAGGCCACTGGAGGGTTACAGTTAGCAGCCAGACCATGGTCACAGTTTTAGACTATGATCAGAGAGGACAACTGGTCCCAGCTGACAAACCCACAGCCATGGATTTTTCAGAGGACTAGCCCAATCTATTTCTGTACCACAGGCTTCAAGGCTGCGACCAGGTCAGGGAGAAGGAAAATGTGGGACTCCACACAACATAGTGCTATGTCCTCCCCTTCCCCAGCACAGTCAGAGCAACCAGCTCTCAGGGGCCAAAGGCGGGTCTCTCCACCCAAAAAACTTTGGGACAGACTCCCTAGCCTCTTACTCCACAACTCTTGCTTTTTCTTCCATCTTCCAAATTATTCAGAGTCATTCCCCTGCAGCACAAGCTACATCCAGGGGAGTAAGCCCAGAAAAGTCCAAGTGTCCCCATCTGACCCCCACAGGTAACAAAGAAAGCTAACTGCCACCATCCCATCTATGTCCTGGGAGCCAGGGTGGAAAACCTGGCACTCACTGGGAGTTCTGGGTCGGGAAAGGGGATAGCAGTGGCAAAAGGCTGGAAGGGAGTAGCACCCTGGGATTGTCCCCACCACAACACCAACACTGGTGTCATGCAGGCAGCTGGTGCGCCAGAGGGGAAGTAGCTCTAACCAGGAGTCATGTGCACCATGTTTTTTGTGTTGAGAACTTCCTTTCTGATGGCTGAAAATGTAGCTCAGCAATAGTGTGTGTTTGCCTAGCACACACTGGCCACAGAGCTCCATCCCTGATATGGGTTGGGTGGGGAACACAGAGCATAGATTTCCTCTTTGGATATTTCAAAAGCCTCCAGTAAAACCTCTCACATTGAAGAGTACCTCACGCAGCAGTGGTGGCACATTCCTTTAATCCTGGCGCTTGGGAGGCAGAGGCAGGTGGCTTTCTGAGTTCAAGGCCAGCCTGGTCTACAGAGTGAGTTCCAGGACAGCCAGAGCTATACAGAGAAAACTTGTCTTGAAAAACTAAGAGAGAGAGAGAGAGAGAGAGAGAGAGAGAGAGAGAGAATCTCACAGAGAAGTGAGTTTCAGGGGTCCCTGGGGTAGCTAGAAGCAAGGTCCCACAGCAACTCCAAACCTACCCTTGTGAAAGCAGCCATCTGTATTACACCACGGCTCCCCAGATGGCAACTTACCAATCGTACAGCCAACCTCTATTACTGTGGCCCTTGCAGAGATGGGATGAAATGGTTAAGAAACCAGCATTGTGCCAGCATGCCTTCCTCCAGGGCATGGGCAGTGCCAAGCAAGGCTGCCAGGGAGAGCTGCAGAGCCATCAGGTGACCTGAGCCTGGCTTTAGGATCAGGGATGTCTCCCAGGTGCAACTCAAGTTCTTAGGCCTCCCAAGGGCTGCAGAAGGCAGCTGGCAATTCTGAGACTCCTCCTGTCACCAACCATGGGCATGAGGTTTCCCCAGACTTTACGTTCTTGAACAGTTCTTCTAAAGCAGAGAGAGGACTTCTTCCAGATGTAGTTACCAACATGTCGTTCCATCATCATGGCTCTTCACTACCCCACCCCCTCCCACATCACGGAGCCTGGGACCTGCACTAGGTCTTCCTCTGTATCCTCACTTCATCTCCCACATCAACCCTAGGAAGGTGTATGTTACCCCCATTTTAAAGACTAGTAAACTGAGACACTCAAGAGTTTACCTGCCTTTCCATGAAGTAGCACACTAGAGAAAGGGATCTGTACCATACAATTCCTCAGCCTGCCCTTCACAAGTCAGATTCTCTAGGTGACAGAGGCCCACCTCTCCCTCTGCTCCTGCCTCCTAGAGTGAATGTGAATACAGTACTTTTCCACCAGATTCCAAAACTGACAATGTTACCCCCATCTTCTCTGCCTCAGTGGCTCAGGCCAGGGTGATCCAGGAAACACCTCTAGGAGCGGCCATTAGAGCCTGAGGGCTATGGAACGGAAATGGCAGCCTTGGTTCTCTGTCAGTGAGCAAGCTCTAAGGTCCAGTGACTAGAAGAACAGAGAGGGCCAACTGTGCGGACTTTTCCTCTGCGCACCCTAAGTGCCCCACTTCCTGCCCTCCCCAACTCTATAAATAATCCTGGTCGGGGCATCAGCAGAAAGGCAGCCAGGTGGGTGTGAAGCGAAGCTTGTGGAAAAGATGACTTCTCAAAGTAAATTAAGGCTCCCATTCAGATCAAGGGATAGCACATCAGATTCTCCTGGGAGCTCTGTTCTTGGCTGAAAACAGGCCCACCTGGACTTGCAGGCTGGGCCAGCTCCACTAGGAAAGATTCAAGGCCAAGAGGGAAGCACGGGCTCGAACAACAGCAGCAACAACAAAGTCAAAGAAGCCCCCCCTGCAAACTAGTTTCCCCCACACCCTGAGCCTTTTAGCCCCCTAATGCATACCCTGCATACAATGTGCCAGCCCGGTTGGAGTAGCTGAAGGGTGATGGGGTTATGGGAGAATGGGGAAAAGAAGGAGCTAAGAGATCAGGAGAGAGCATTCCATCCTTCACCCAGCCCCCTGATGGGCTTGGACAAGGAAGGAGGGTGAGGACACAAAAGAGGGAGGGAAAAGAAGAAAACAAGGACCAAGTTATACCTCATGACTCCACACCCAGCAACTAAACAGCAAGTCATGAGGGAAGGAGAGAAGCCAGGGGAGGGAGGATGGAGTCAGGTCACAGCCCTGCCTGGAATGTGCCCAGGTCTATCCCACCCCAGCCACAGCAGGCCAGCCAGGAAAGCCCTTCCCTAGTCATGTTTTGGAAAAAAAAAATGCTCAAGGTCAGATACTTTTCTATTCAAAGCCTGCTTTCCTCTTAGCCTGCACTAGGCTGAAGGCTCACCCTCTCCAGCAAGCCTGCCTTGATTTACTCAAAGCCAACACACCTTTTCTAGCAGTCCTATGCAGGGACACCACTCTGCACCCATTCTCTGGGACCCCACCCAAGAGGCCCAATTAACTGGCCCAAGCAAGCCACAGCAGGTGGTCAGCCCTGAGGAATGACTTCTAGATGGCCCAAACAAGAAAAGGTGCTCCAAGTCTTAGGTCTTTTATTTGTTTATTTGGTTTGGTTTTCTGAGACAGGGTTTCTCTGTGTTGTCCTGGCTGTCCTGGAACTCACTCTGTAGACCAGGCTGTCCTGGAACTCAGAAATCCACCTGCCTCTGCCTCCCAAGTGCTGAGATTAAAGGCATGTGCCACCACTGCCTGGCTTGGTTTGGTTTTCAAGGCAGGGTTTCTCTGTGTAGCCCTGGCTGGCCTGGAACTCAGAGATCCATACATCTCTGCCTCTCAAATGGCATTAAAGATATGTGCCACCACTGCAAAGGCAAACCTTTGGTCTTGATCTTAACTCTACAAAGGACAAACTTGACAAAATAAATGTTTAACCTCCTACCCTTACAGCCAGGTTTTGGTGTCTCTGGCCTTTGAATTCCAGAGCAACCAGAGCCGCATAGAAAGACCCTGTCACAAAACAAAACAAGAACCCCTCCTATCCTTTCTAGAGAAAACAACCTGGAGAACTGGAGGGCATTATAACCATGCCAGTCTGATCATGCCAAGCTGGTCCAAGTGTTCCTTTTCTTTACTCTGAGGTGGCCCAGTGCTC
Organism: Rhabdomys pumilio; assembly: GCA_030674055.1. NCBI lineage: Eukaryota > Metazoa > Chordata > Mammalia > Rodentia > Muridae > Rhabdomys > Rhabdomys pumilio. The sequence continues at coordinate 22,107,966 of JANHMN010000008.1, forward strand.
TCAATCCTGGTACCCTAGACACAGAGTCAGGGAGTGTGTCTACATGGTGATGGGTATCCCTGAACGTTCAAAAGGCAAGTGTCCTGTGTAACCCCTGGGAATGCTGGAGTCTCCCTTCAATCTTGCCTTGGAAGATAATACCTCACCTTGCTGCTTCTACAAGGTGAGACTTCCTCTCCACTCCCTACAGGCTAGGCACCTCTTTGAGGAAAGAAAGGCAGGCCCTGAAGTCTTGAAATTTCCCTTCTTGAATTCCCACAGCCTCAGAATCCCATTCTGAACTTTCCTTGGCCATGTACTGCTAACGCTTGGTCACTACATCAACTCCATCAGGCCTTCCAGGCCCACCAAGCTGCTTGGGAGATAGTGGGGCGGGGGAAGGGGGGAGGGCCGGAGGGCTGAATGAGAAGTAATAACTAGTATGCCTGTTTGTGTCCTTGAGTGGGAGGACGGGGTCCCGACGTCCCAACCAGCCCCGCCCGGTTAGGCCTTCAACCGTTGTCCCCGCTCCCAGCGCCCCAGACTCACTGCGTGTGCTGGGCGCGGCCTGCGCGGAAGACCTCGTCCAGAGCTATGGTTGCCCGGCCTAGAAACTTGTCCACACCGATAAGCGAGCGGTGCATGGTAGTAAGCACGAGCTCACAGGCGGCGTTGGGGCCGGAGGCCCAGGGCGCAGGGCCCGCATCTGCCTCCTGTGCCCGCAGCAGGCCGTCCAGGGCGCCGGGCGGCAGCTCGAACGAACACTCTTCGCACCATTCTGGGCAGCCTTGCGTCTTCTCCACTACCGAGGTGCTGTACTTCTCTCGGCCCACCTGGATCACCGTGTACGCGTCGCTGGTGCTGCCGGCGCCCGAGCTCTTGCCCCTCAACCCGCTGGCCCGCAGCACGGTCACCTGGACGTGCGTGGGCAGCCAGCGGGAGGATCCGGCCGCCGGTTCAGCGTCCCGCACCAGGGCCATGGCGGACCCTGAGACCGAGTGACAGACGCGACAGCCGCGGGATGCTGTCAGGAGCCGGCTCCCCGCGCAGCCTGCAGCGTACCGACCGCCGCAGCCGCGGTCTGGCCTGGGCCGAGCGGGCCGCCGCCTCCCCGCCGCCCCGCCTCCCGGGCGGCCGGCCGCCCCGCGACGTCATGCCCCGCCCAGGCCCAGACCAGGCCCCGCCCCCAGTTCCACCAGCGTATAGCTGCCTTAGAGCTAAAGAAACCGAGGGGCGCGGCCTCTGCAAAGATGTGGGCGGGGCTTCCTCACTGGCCCAGCCCCTCGGGGGGAACCTCAAGCTCCGGCTGCAGTACTAAAAGGAGACCGGTACAGAAGGGGCGCGGCCTCTGCTTGTGTTGGGGGGAGAGGATTTAGATCTGACCACGCCTTAATCACGACCGTATTCGCTTGTGCACAGTGCGGAGCTGCAAAGGAAGAAATGGAGGGGGCTACGGGTGAAGGCAGCCTCTGCAGAGAGGTAGGCGTGGTTACCACCATGGCCCCGCCCCATTTTAGTCCTTCTCCAAGCTAGAGAATCGGACCTTTGCTTTATTGTCCGCTGCTCTCTACCTGGGCAGTGTCAAGTTTTCCTGCAAGCTCCTCTACTCCCAAAAGCCCCCGCCACTTCGAAGATCCATTCCACTCAGTGTGGGTTTAATGGTAGAGAGATGCCTACTCCAGAGACCCCCCTAAATCGCACATGTGCTCCCATTTTCAGCTCTCGGCTCCAAATTTGTGAGGATCTGGAGCAGTCGCCTAGGTGCTGAGAAGTCACTGAAGTGGGACTTCCAAACAACCATTCTTTTTCTGTTTTGACTTTCCCCACCTGTTTTTGAACGGGATCTCTTGCTTAGTTCTGGCTCTCCTGGAATTCGCTATGTAGGTTAGGGCTAGGATTTATAAAGATTCCTGCCTCTACTGAGTGCTGGGATTAAAGGCAGGCTCTGACAGGACAGGAGTTTTTTGTGTTTTAATTTTTTGAGCCACCATGCTGTTTTGTTTTGTTTTGTTTTGTTTTGTTTTGTTTTGTTTTGTTTTGTTTTGTTTACATCAAGGGCTCACAAGCTAGCCTTGCGAATCCTCTAACTTACGCCCACCCGCTCTAAAGCGTTTGTGTGGTGGAGTGTGGTAGTGCACACCTTTAATGCCAGCACCTGAACTTGGGAGACAGAGTGGGGAGATCCTTTTGAGTTTGAGACCAGCCTGGACTACATAGTGACCAGGCCAGCCAAGGCTGAGTGGTGACACCTTTTTTTTTTTTTTTTTTTTTTTTTTTGTTTTTTTTTTTTTTTTTTTTTTTGGTTTTTCGAGACAGGGTTTCTCTGTGTAGCCTTGGCTGTCCTGGAACTCACTCTGTAGACCAGGCTGGCCACGAACTCAGAAATCCTCCTGCCTCTGCCTCCCAAGTGCTGGAATTAAAGGTGTGGGCCACCACTGCCCGGTGACACTTTAAAAAAAAAGCAAAAAAAGACAAAAACAAAATGTTAGGCTTATAATATACAAATAAGGCAAACAGGGCCTTGTTTGTAGTAGACAAGCAGCATTCTACCACAGGGCTAATCTTCAACCTCTAAATCCATTCATACTTGCCTACTATGCATTGTGTTCTGAGAACTGCCAGCACACTTGGTTCATTATAAAGATAATGGTTAATAATTATGGATGCTGAATTTCAGCAGGAGTCAACCAACAACTGACTCACAAGCTGTCTGTGCATGATGTCACTTGTTCCTCAGAACCACCCTGTGTGTGAATTTGGTTTCCCAGAAGGCAGGATTATAGGTTAGATAAATTTACCTAAAATGCTAACAAAGAAGCCATGGTACCACAGCCTGTAATCCCAGGACTCTGAAGGCAAATCCAAGGCCAGCCTGGGCTACGAGGTCAGCCTTTACTTTTTTCTGTTAACTTTCAAAGCCTACCTTTAAATTAGATTTTTTTTTCTTTTTTGTTTTTCAAAACTGGATGTTGTGAACTCTCTTTGTAGACCAGGCTGGCCTTGAACTCACAGAGATCTGCCTGCCTCTGCCTCCCAAGGGTTAGGATTAAAGCCATGCACCACCACTGCCTGGCTTAGAATATTTTTCAATAATGTATGCATATATGCTCAGGACAAAAGCAAAGCAGCAGGTGACAAGGCGGCTTCGTTGCCACCAAACCTGATAACCTGAGTTTGATCCTCAGGACCCTCATGCTAGGAGAGAGCTAATTCCAGCAAGCTGTTCTCAAACCTCCACATGTACAAAAATAATAAAATTTAAAAAGCATTGGGAGGGGAGAAGAGACTTTTTTTTGGGGGGGGGGTTCGAGACAGGGTTTCTCTGTGTAGACCTGGCTGTCCTGGAACTCGCTCTGTAGACCAGGCTGGCCTCAAACTCAGAAATCCACCTGCCTCTGCCTCCCAAGTGCTCGGATTAAAGGCGTGCGCCACCACGGTGGGAGAAGAGATTTCAAAAGCCCTCCCTTCCTAGATCCTGGAATATCTCTTACTTTATTCTGTCTGTCTGTCTCTGTCTTTCTCTCTTTCTCTCTGGGGGAGGTGTGTGTCAGAGAACAATCCTTGGGTCTCAGTAGGATCACCTCAGGTCTTTAGGCAAACACCTGCTTTACCTACTGAGCTTTCCTTTCTGATCATAGTTACTTTTAAATTTCTATTTGAGACAGCATCTTACCATGTAACACTGGCTAGCCTCAAACTCACAGGAATTAGCCTGCCTCTGCCTCCCAAGTGCTGCTATTAAAGGTATTCTGGGCCTTTTATTAACTTATTTTTGAGACAGGGTCTGTGTAGCACAGGCTTACCTTGAAATCACCATAGACCTGCCTTGAACTCCTGGACCCTCCTGCCTTTCCCTTCAGAGTTCTGGGATTGAGATCAGCACCACCATGCCGGTCTTCAATGTAGACATACTTATTTCTGTTTCTTGCAAGTTGTAATCTGGAGGGAAACCCCAGGGTTTCACTCCGGCTCTCTATAACTGCTAGGATAGAAACAGACTTTGTCTGGCTCACACCCACTCTCCATCCGCAGTCCTTTTAGTTCTACTACTGTTGGCCTTCCTTTATTGGGAGGGTCACAGGGACAGCTTTTCTTTCTTATGTAGCTCCCAAGTCCCCACTTGCTAGGCCACATCCTCCACTGGGAACTCAAAGTGGGAGTCAGCACACCATGCAACGGAGACTCCTGAGAGCACTCCACCACAGCCCATCTGGTCAGCCTCCCACAGTAGGGTGTGTGATCTCCATCACATTTTAAACAGGATCTCTTAGACTAACTACGCCAAGTATGCTGGTCCTTGAGCTTCCCAGAGTTCTTTCTCCATCTTTCATCTTGCAGTGAGAACACTGGAAGTACAAATATGTGCTTTGTACCACACCCGGCTCTATGTGGGGTGTGGGAATTCAAACTCAGGGTCATCCCCACTGCTGGAGCTGAGGTGGAATGCTTCATGTCATGCCTAAAGCCTTGGGTTCCATTTCCAACACCACATAAGCTAGGTGTGGGAGAGCACTCCTTTATTCCTGATGAAGAAAAAAAAAAAAAAAGAAAAGAAAAAGAAAAGCGCCACCCAGAAATCAACACTACTAGCAATTTGTCTTTCTAATCTTCACACTATATCTGTATATAATTTGAGGGCCCTAGAGAGTAAAGGATAAACCTGTGAGGTTTGGAGTCTACTGTTTATGGTCTGTGTCATCTCCTTTGCCCATCCCTCAAGGTAACCACGTGAGTGAAGTGGGTGCTTCTGTTACCCTCCGTTCACTGATGAAGAAACCCAGGAAGACAGCCTAGGCCATTTCTCTGACATCACCAACTGGAAAAGCTGCAAACTGAGATGAAATAAGAGTTTTGGTGATTTTATTGCCTGTGGCACTCTGCCCTCACACTGGCTTGCTGGCCATCTAAACACCACAGACTTTTGTAGGTTTTAGTTGTTTTGTTTTAATTGTTTGAATAAGGTCCGGTATCTCAGGCATTTTACTCAATGTCCTATTGCTGAAGAAACAACCACGACCAAGGCAACTCTAATAAAAGAAAGCATTTAATTGGGGCTGGCTATAGTTGCAGAGGGTTATCCTTTATTGTCATGGTGGGGAGGATGGCAGCATGCAGGGGGACATGGTGCTGGAGAGGAGCTGAGAACTGAAAAGGTTAGCAGACTTGCCCACAGTTACAGACTCAGAAGTCTCCGTTGCACTCCCCTCAACTGAACCTAGGGTCTCCCACACTGACTAGCGCTCTCTCTCCCTCTCTCTCTCTCTCTCTCTCTCTCTCTCTCTCTCTCTCTCCCATTTTAACAGTGGATTCTGCTTTATTTATTTATTTTTATTTATTTATTTATTTATTTATTTATTTTTGTTTTTTGAGACAGGGTTTCTCTGTGTAGCCCTGGGGAAACTCACTCTGTAGACCAGGCTGGCCTCGAACTCAGAAATCCGCCTGCCTCTGCCTCCCAAGTGGATTCTGCTTTAAATGAAAGCTTCGTTATTAACCTTCAATGCCATGAGTCTGCCATGCTCTGTTAAAAATCTGTCTCATGTTGGCTGGCTCTCTAGGGCACTTCCCCTACTTCTTGCCCTCTTCCTCCCCCTTAACCCCACCAGTAACAGGAAGAGTCCAGAAAAGGACAAGGAGAACCCAGATGTCCTACCCCTACTCCCTGCCCTTCTTCCTCCTGCCCTGACCTAAGCACTTGGCAAGTTGAGACTTCCTGCTGGCCCGGGACTGCAGCCCTAAGAGAGCAATGAAACCTGACTGTGCTCACCTGGTGAGGCCCTTAGCCCTAGGAGAAAAGAGTGTGCCAATTGCTGTCTGTAGCCTGGCAAGAGGTGGCCCTCCAGACATGGAGAGAGGCATGGTGCCTCTTCCTCTAGATTAGAAGTTGAGACCACGTGGCAGACCCAGGGCAGGCAGAGAGAAATCACCCATCCTAAAAGAGTGAAAACAGGATGAGCCTGGATTATTTTGCAATAGTGGAAAATAAGGATGTCCCCGGGTGCAAAGGTCTGAGGGATGCCAGAAAAACAAAGGCGCCAACCAGGAAGAGCTCTAGGTGCCTGGAGCAGGGGCAATGGAGCCAGAAGCATATCTCAATAGAACTGAACTGTTAAAAAAAAAAAAAGTCTATGTGTCTATAAAAATATCAGTAAATGCTTGGAAGAATAAATAAGGACAAACTAGGGCATCCAAGTTATCCAGTGTTCTGTGCTGCTCCATTTCACACAGGGCTTTGTCTGTTTGTTGATTGGCTGATTGAAAAAGAAAAACAAACAAACAACCACTTTTACTCTGTTGCCAAGGCTAGCCTGGAACTTAATCTTCCTGCCTCTGTCTTCTGAGTGCTGGGGCACAGGTGTATACAACCATACTCGACAGGATTTAACATTTTCTTTCTTTATTTTTTTTCTGTTTTGATTTTTTTGAGACAGGGTTTCTCTATGTAGCCCTGGATGTCCTTGAACTCATAACAACAGATAACTTTTTCTGTCAGCTTACAAAGGAAAAAAAAAAACCCACAAAATCCACAAAAACTACAATGAGTTCATACACAGGTGCAGGAAGTGCTGCCTGGTGGTCAGCTCTGACGAAAGCTATTTTAGACGTAGCAGTTCATATTGACCTTTGATTTGATGGGTCCTATGTAAAGCTTTGTAGAATTTCTTAAGATTAGCAAACCTCATTCAGAACATTCAAAATATACAGAACAAAACAGAGTATTGTCAGTGACTGGTAGGCATGTTACATCAACAATATGAAATAGCTGACAAACATAAAACACAGTGGCTTCAGCTATTCTGGGGGGTAAGGCTGTCAAACCATAACACTCTATAGACCAGGTTGGCCTCAAACTTAAGAGATCCGCCAGCCTCTGCCTCCAGAGTGTTGGGATTAAAGGTATACACCACCACCACCTGATGATTTAAAATTATTTCACAATTAGAAAAAAAAACTTCCGGACTGGAGAGATGGCTCAGCGGTTAAGAGCACTGGCTGCTCTTCCAGAGGTCCTGAGTTCAATTCCCAGCAATCACATGGTGGCTCACAACTCTCTGTAATGGGATCAGCTGCCCTCTTCTTGAGTGTCTGAAGAATGCAACAGTGTACTCACATACATTAAATAAATAAATAAATAAATAAATAAATAAATCTTTTTTAAAAAAAGAGAAAGGAAAAAAAACTTCCTAAAAGTATTATTCAGACCTGGGAGTCTCTGCAGCTGTGCTCTGGGCAAGGAAATGGGTGTGCCCTGGTAGAAGCAGTTACCCAAAGGGAATGGGAAGAGGGCCAGAAAGCAGCAAAGGATTCCACCTCACCCCCTCGTGGTAAAGGGAGGGGGGGTCAGCTGGAAGAGCAGAATCTGATAGGTTATTTCTCCACCAGTGAAATGAGCCAATTCAAGCCAGATTAGCATATATTAAAGGCAGATTTGTTGAAGCTGTTCTCAGCGGGTTCACTGGCCCCAGGGATTGAGGCCAGGGGAATGGGGGGGGTCGTTATAGGGCAGAGAGAGAGAAGGGAGAAGAGAGAGGAAAGGGAAGGAGAGGGGAAGAGAGAGGGTGACCAAAATGTCTGAATTATATAGGGAGGAGCCTCTGGGGGAAGGGTAGTCTAGCCCCTGGGCTGGAGAGTTCAAAGTTGGGGGCAGGGTATGCCTGATAGGGACTGAGGGATGCTGGGAGAACTTGGAAGCCTGGTCTGTTTTGATAAGTAAAATATGCACCCCAGTCTCTTATCTGGGGGTCCAAAACCAAACAGAATCCCCTCCAGGCAAGGTGCACTGGTGGGATTCTTTGGAGAGGATAGGAATGTAGACAACGAGTAAGATTATACAAAACTGTTGGTCCTGGGTTGAGGACAGGGCAGAGTGTGAAAGGCCAACCTCAGAAGCCTGACCTGAGACAAGGGCTGCAGGAAATCCAAAGCAGCGAAAGGCCTTGCAATAGGTTTCATTTCTCAAGGTACAATAGGAGGGGTCCTGAGGGGCAGGGCTTAGCCTTTGAGAGATAAACCCTCCTCCTCTTCCTTCCCCTCCCCTTTCTTTCTTCTCCTCCCTATGTAGCTCAGTCAGGCCTCAAACTCCGAAGCCAAGGGTAACCTTGAACTTCTGCTTCCACCTCCCAGCTGCTGGGATGAAAGGTGCACAGTCTCTCCTAACTTTAGACATCCCCTGGGGTGAGGGGAGTGCAGGTGTTTCACCTTGCAACCCTTACTGGCCTGGAGCTCACTGATTCAGTGTAAAAACAGGCTAGCCTCTAAGTAACTTCCTGGCAAAACCCCATGGAGTGCTGGGATTTCAGGCATGGGTCACAAGCCCAGCTCTAACCGGCTTTTAAGGTATCTTTCTTGTGTGTTGTACTTCATCAGAAAAGCAGATGATCTCCCACCTGTGCTGGCCTGCACACCTACACAGGTGTGCGCTAAGTCCCGAAAGCAGAGCAGCTTTTCCCATCCCTGTAATGACTGGGATGCAGGAATGGATGCCTTAGGCTCCCAGAGGGTTAGCAGTAAGCACCATGTGAAACCACGGCAAGATCCATACACAGAGACTCCTGATTCTTAATACCCTAGAGAGGCCAGAAACATAAGGAATGAACTTCTGCTTATAGCAGTGTGGGGGTTTCAGCCAAATGTCAAAATCCCTGACAGGATAGAATAATCAGGCAGGGGCTGGGAATGAACCTTGGTTGAAGAACACTAGTCCAGCATGCAAGTAGTCCTTGTTTCAATGCCCTGTATAAATCAGTAGCATCGATGCATGCCTGTAATCCCAACACTCTGGGTAAGGAAACAGGTGGTTTTGAAATTCAAGTTTATCCTCAGCTACATAGTGACTTTGAGACCAGCTTGGGCTGCATAAGGCCCAGTTCAAATCATCATCATCATCATCATCATCATCATCATCATCAAGCCTTAGAAGTAGCCATTCTGTCCCTATGTTAGGACCTCTAAAAGGTCTTGTAGGAAAGACAGATCTTTGTGCTCACAGAGTAGCATTAGGAGAACCTAGAATGTTAGCAAACAGGTTTGTTCCTTCAAGGGAAGGAATGCAATACCTGTTATATGCCCAGAAGGCTGGGAGCATGCTAGCCTGGTGACCTCTGAGATATCTGTATGGACAGAGACACACAGGTTTTCTCCATCTATAAAACCTATCCTTATGGATTTACAAAGAGTCTCCATGTAGTCACATCAAATCTTTATTTAACTTGCTTTATTGTGCACATTGGACTGAGTTAATTATCACCAGGAAAGTTTTCACCAAATTGTGCTGTGCTTAAATCTGCCTAAAATATACTACTCAGAGTCCGACTCCTGGAGTTTGAACCAATACTGGCTACCTAATCATGACGAAACAAATAGCTTTCTTGACTCCGTCCACAGTCACTCTGCTGACTGTGGCGATCACAGAGAGGCCTGCAGTAGCTCTATAATAGAATGCTTGCCTGGCAGAGTCCTGGCTTTAATCCTTAGTACAGAAAATAAAACTGCAAAAGGACTTCTCAAAAAGCAGACAGTTATCATCTGTGCTGGAAAGGCAATGTCACAGCTGTGCCAAGTGCCTGAGTCACATCCTCTCACACAGAGGCAAACATGGCTGCAGAAAGCACCTCATAACAGGTCAGGAGGATGAGAAGCCCAGGGAAGCCACAAACACCACAGAGGAACAGCAGGCACACAGGAAAGAGCAACAGGCAGCAGTGTTCAGGACCACCTAGAATGCCTCACCAGTAGAGAGAATCCATTCCTAATGGGAGATTTTAAAAAGTTTACATAGTTGCTGTTATTTCAAGAAGTATATTGACAGTAACAATTAATTTAAAGAGAGGCCATAAATTTGAAGGAGAGCAGGAAAGGGTACACATGAGAGTTTAGAGAGAGGAAAGGGAGGGAAGACGCTGTAATTAAATTATAATCTCATAGAAAAATTTAAAATACACCAGGGCTAAAGTATACTCTGGTAAAATGTCTGCCCTGTATCCACAAAATCTAGGGTTCTATTTCCTAAAGGAAAATAAAATATAAATAAAACATGGGGTTTTGCTAAGGGTTTATTCCAGTTTTCCTTTTCTTGTCATTTTGTTTGTTTTTTGAGACAGAGTACTCATGTCCCATAGTTTGTTTGTTTTTCCTTTTGAGATAAGGTTTCAGCATGTAGCCCAGGCTAGCCTCAAACCTGTGATTCTCCTACCTCAGGCTCCTAGCACTAGGATTACAGGCATGTGCTATAGCAACCAGCTAAATAAAACACATTTGGATATTTCATTGTAAAAGTAGCTTTTATTTAAGCCTGAAGTAATTGTCTTCTCCAATGCTTACTGTCTTAGTCTGCTAACCAACGCCTAGTCCTGGAAGCTTCTAGCCTCTGTACATCTAATCTAGGCCTAGAATGTTTCCAGCCTCTCGCTCACCCTTCCTAGTTCTTTCTGAACTCTGGTTGGCTGGTTCAACTCAGTTGTTCTAGCTCAAACTCCTCTCCAAGTGTTTGGAGTGTTCTCTCTCTTTCAGCCTCTCCTGAATTGCTCTGCTTGACATCATACTAACTTTGGCAACTGTTCTAATCTTCTGGCTCCTTCTCATTCTTGGGCTCATCTGTCTTTACCTGTGTCTAGCTTGTTCCCTCTTCAGCCTGTCTCAGTAAAGCTGCCTTTCTCCCTTCTCTCTCTCTGCACTGCTCCTCAGTTAGCTTCCCTCTCTTCTCTCTTCTCATGATTGCTGGGCATATCCTAGTCTTTCAAAATCTTTCTCTGATTCATCACTCTGTCTGCCACTCAATTAGATGCCACTTTCAAACATGGGTGCTTCTTTCTGTTTTGTTTTGTTTTTTTCGAGACAGGGTTTCTCTGTGTAGCCCTGGCTGTTCTGGAACTCGCTCTGTAGACCAGGCTGGCCTCAAACTCAGAAATCTGCCTGCCTCTGCCTCCCAAGTGCTGGGATTAAAGGCGTGCGCCACCACCACCTGGCTTTGAAATTACTTTTAAGGGTGATTTATAATAACCTCTCCATGGTGGCTATCCTTCACTGTCAGTTGGATGAAGTCTAGAATCACCTGGGAGTGGGCTTCTGCGCTTGCTGGTGGAGAATTATCTTGCCTAAGTTAATTGAAGTGGGATCTATCCACTGTGAGGTGCACCAATCCTTGGCTGGGATCCTGGACTATATAAATAGAAAAAGCCAGTTGAGCAGCTGCATGCATTCCTAGATCTCTGCTTCCCGGCTGTGGGTGCTACGTGACTGTCTTTGTTAGGATCTACATTGCTTCAAAGAAACACTATGAGCAAATAGCAAGTTGGAGAGGAAAGGATTTATTCAGCTTACACTTCCACAATGCTGTTCATCGCTAAAGAAAGACAGGACTGGAACTCACACGGGGCAGGAACCTAGAGGTGGGAGCTCGTGCAGAGGCCATGGAGGGGTGCTGCTTATGAGTTTGCTCCCTATGGCTTGCTTAGTCTGCTTTTTTTCCTTTCTTTCTTTCTTTCTTTCTTTCTTTTTCCTTCTTTTCAAGACAGGGTTTCTCTGTGTAGTCCTGGCTGTCCTGGAACTCACTCTGTAGACCAGGCTGGCCTTGAACTCAGAAATCCACCTGCCTCTGCTTCCCAAGTGCTGAGATTAAAGGCGTGCGCCACCACTGTCCAGCATCAGTCTGCTCTCTTATAGAACCCAGGACCACTAACCCACATGGGCTGGACTTTACCCAACCGATCACTGTAATGCCTTACAGCTGGATCTCACGGAGGTATTTCCTCAACTGAGGCTCCTTCCTAGCTTGGCTCTAGCTTGTGTCAGCCAGCACAGTGACCAACTGCTTACAGTTTTGCATTCTCCACTTCCCACCATGAGCCGTACCCCTGCAGTGTGAGCCACAATAAACCCTTTTCTCCTTCAAGTTGCTTTTGTCAGGGTGTTTATCACAAAAGCACGGAAAGAAACTAAGATGACAATGTAGCAAGATTCTGACTCAAACAAACCATAGAAACAAGCCAAAAAAAAAACCCTACCCTGCCTCCTCGTTAATTAAAAGCACTCGTTGCAGTTGAAAAGGACCCAGGTTCAGTTCCAAGCACCCTTACAGTGTCCCACAATTACAATTACAACTGTAACTCCAGTTCCTAAAGATCTGACACTGTCTGCCCTCCTCTGGCACCGGGCACACACACTGTGAATGTGTACATGTACAGGCAAGCTCTCACATATAAAATAATAATAAACCTTAAAAAAAAACCTACACTGTCAAATCCAAAATGACTTCCCAAGAGATCTCACATTTAATCAACCCTGAGCGCTGAACAGCAACAGAGGGGAGAGAAAAGCAGGTTAAGAGGTACCATGAGGAAGGTGAGAGACAAAACCAGAAATTAGGGCAGTCCACAGAATGACTGATCCAGTTTTTCAACCTATCACTATCAGGAGAAATTAAAGAAAGGGAAAGACTACTCTAGATTAAAAGAAATTTAAGAGCTGTAATTACTGACTGCAATTTGTGTACCCCGATGGCAACAGGCTGGGAATAAAAGGGCATTTTTGAGACAATTAAGGAAAATTTGAACGTGACCTAGCCGTAGACCTCGTCATCGTAGAGAGCATGCAGGAAGTTTTATTAGTTTGGTTTAGTGTAGTAGGGGCAGGATCTGTGGAAGAAAATGGCCACCTGCTGGAGAGACACTAAGTCTAGACTTTGTTTCAGAATACTTCAGGAACAGTAAAAGCAACACAACAAAGGACCGGCTCATGGAGTGTGGAGGTTTACTTAGTGGAGAGGAGGTGATGACATCTGTGGAAAAAGACTCATCACCCGGGCTGGGATGAGACTTTCTAGTGGCTTGGTTGTTTGGTGAGGGTGTGGGGGGATCACCCACGATTCTGTAAGTAACCCATGCTCTGCAAGTCAGCTCAATAAATTCATTAGTTCACCAAGTGGGACTTTGGAATCGTTAAACACTTGATCTGTTGTTTGTGAGTCTATTCCGGGGTGAGTAGACTTTTTGGGGGAGTATCTTCTCCTGGGAAAGCTCACACAATAAAACCCAATCTGCCTCTAGTTACAATTGAATCCCAAGTATTGAAGACTCAATCCTCATTACAGCAGGGTTCAGGAATAAGACTTTGGAAAATGGTCAGATCATAAAGGGTCTAGTGTTCCCTGGGAACAGAGCCTTGGACAGCTTCATAAGTGGATAGGCTATTACCCCACAACAGTGATGCAGACTTAGGAGGTTGCACCCAGATGAGGAGTGTTGATCTTTGGAAGGACTCTAACTCATCCTGGGCCTTTCTGTTTCTTTCTGATTCTGGCCACCGAGGTGACTAGTTTTGTCCACCACATACTCCCCTTCTGGCCTAGAAATGGCAGAGCCAAGTGGTCACGGACTGAAACATTCAAACCCATCAACTCCAGAACAGTTTCCTCTTTTTGGATGATTTTCTCAAGTATTTTGTCATGGTGATGATAAGCTGACTCCATCACTGTTCTGTTTTCGAGATATGCTTAAACTTTTTCATAATTATTTTGAAATTCTTAGAGAAAGGTGTTATACTGTATCTTATAACAATTATAAAGTCCACCAAGCCTTACTGTTAGAAAAAAAAGTCATACTCTTTAAAAATATTTTTAAATGTATGTGGCATGATAAAGCAGACCTTTAGCCCCAGCAGTTGGAAGGAAGAGACAGGCAGATCTGTGGAAGTTAAAGGTTAGCCTGGTCTCCATTGTGAGATCTAGTCCAGCCAGGGTTACATAGTGAGACCATATTTAAAGAAGAGAAGGAGGAGGAGGAAGAGGAACAGGAAGGAGGGAGAGGAGGAAGAGAGGGAGGAGGAAAATATAAGTAAATATATGTGTACATGATGTCTTGGGAGGAAAAAGTTGGATGGAAGATGGGGCCCTTATCTGAGAAGCTAAATTCAGTTCACCAATGTTTTTTTACAAAAACAACAACAATAAAACAAACCAAAAACATGCAGAGAGGCTGGTAAACTATAGGCAGAAAACCTATCACTTGCAAACAAAACATAGAGGTCAAATTATGTAGCGATTTAATAGAGGAGACACAGTGTAGCTAGACCAATATCCATTTATTTGCTATTTTTTCTAGAGTTTTTCTGTCTTCCTGAAGACCGGTCCTTAGCATGGTTTTTGCACCTGTTTATTGGGATAAGCACAGCTTTTGTTTATTCTGGCTGTATCCTCAATTCACCTTACTCGTCGAAGCTAATTTCGCTGAATATTTAATTCTAACACGGTAGCTATTTTCTCTTCATCCTTTGAGAATATTATTCTACTATGGTCTGTTTACCCTTGCTGGTGAGAAACCTGTCAGCTCCATAGTTGTTTCTTTGTAGGTGATATGACTTTGCTTTCTAATTGCCTGGAGAAAAGAAATCCTTTTTGTTGTAGAAATTTTCAAATACCCTAAAGTTGAGAGAAGAGTATGATGAATGTTTTTATTTCCAATATTTAGTTTCAAAAGTTGTCAACATTTATCTCTATTCTGCCCATCTTCCCACAGGCTTTTTTCTCCTGAGGCAGGTCTTCAAATAGCCCAGGCTAGCCTTAAACCCCATATGTAATTGGGGATGACCCTGTATTTTTTCTTCCTTTTTTTTTTTTTTTTTGTCAAGACAGGGCTTCTCTGTGTAGTCCTAGCTGTCCTGGAACTCACAGAGGTCCAGAGTACTAGGATCAAAGGTGTGCACCACCACTGCCTAGCTTGACTCTCTATTACTGACTCTTGTGTCTTTATTTCCCAAGTGCTGAGATTGCACACAGGTACTACCATGCCTGGTTTACAAGTTTCTGGAGCTCAAACCTAGGCCTTTGTGCAGGCTAGGCAAGCTCTCTATCAACTGAGTGACAGCCCTAGGCCCCAATGACATAAACTATTATGCACAAAACCAAAGCTATGCCATGTGCCTGGTGGGCATGCCCTATATCCACCACTCTGGACACTGAATTAGGACGATTGCTGGGAACTCAAGATGTGAGCTCAGGACAGCCAGAGATGCATATGCAGCAAGACCTTGAAATAAACTAGACCAGATGTGACTGTGTGGAGCCAGTTGTCCTCCCTCAACGGAGGGAAGTGAAAACCAAAAGTCCCTACTGCCTTTCAGGTTGGAGAGAAGAGTCTTCTTCCAGATGGAGGAAAAGATTACACACACACACACACACACACACACACACACACACTTTTGTTGTTTTGTTTGTTTGTTTGTTTTCAAGACAGGGTTTTTCTGTGTAGCCCTGGCTATCCTGGAACTCACGTTGTAGACCAGACTGGAGATTCTCCTCTCCTCTGCCTGCTGGGATTAAAGGAGTGCACCACCACCTCCCACCTTAAACAACTTTTTTTTTTTTTTTAAGACAAGGTACACCAATTTGGCCTCAATTTTTTTGTTTGTTTGTTTGTTTGTATGATTGGTTGGTTTTGAGATAGGACCTCATTGTCCTGGAATTCACTATGTAGAGCAGGCTGGCCCTGTGTGCTACCACACCCAGCTTCCCCTTGAATTTAAGACCCTCCTGCCCTAGCCTGCCCAACATGTTGAGATTATAGATGTGTGACACTGATGGCTTTCGCAAACGTTTATTTTTTTCTTTTCTTGAGACAAAATTTCATGTAACTCAGGCTGGGTAAGGATGACCTTGAACTCCTGATCCTCCTGCATCCTTTTCCAAGTTCTGAGAGTATGGATGGGATGAGCATCTCCAAGGCTAGCTTCTTGTCGTGTGGTTATTCTGAACTTTGAACTTCACCTCCTAAGTACCTGGTTTGGCTCAGCATCTTAGCTCCTCGAGGTTTCCAGGCCTTTTGCCCAAATTCTCTCTGCATTTAGCTGAGTGCGCCCTCTGCTGCTCATGTGCAGAACTCAAAACTATAAAGTCTATGGACATCAGCACAGGCAATTGCCCGCTTTTTCAGGGTTTGGGACCCCACTTCACCCCGACTCTGTCTTTCCAGCATAATAAAAACTCTTTGCCTTGCCCTGAAAGTCTTTGCTGAGTCTTTACTCTCTGAGGAAACCGACCATCCCCCTTCCTCGGCCCCTGGTCCTCTCCTCTGCCCTAAATTCTCCATGCAGCACAGTTGCTGTCTTCCCTTGCGTCCTTCCCGCTTCTGGCTCTCAGGAGCCCCCTTCGCTTGAGCTCAACCTACTGGAGTCAGAGTGAGAGGTGGGATGTCAGGATTTAGAAGGAGATGGCCCTTCTGGGATGAATACAGTGATTGCCAGTCACTAAGTGAGATTTCTGGAACCCACACGATATAAGGCAAGAGCCAACTCCAGAAAGTTGTACATACACACAGAGGGGGGGGGCGTAGAGGAAGAGCAAATAAACACAATACAACTCTTTCAAAAAGAAAAAGAAAGACAAGACCTTTCTGAAGGGATCACAGCACATGCCCACCAAGAGGCACCTCTCCTTCTGGGTGTCAGGAGAGACCTGTGACAGGTCCCTGAAACTAGGTACTAGGGACCACACTTTCCTGTAGCATCCTTTTGACTTGTTTGTTTTGAGAAAGGGTCCCCCTATATCAGTGGTTCTCAACCTTCCTAATGCTGCAACCCTTTAATACAGTTCCTCATGTTGTGGTGACCCCCAACCATAAAACTACTTTGTTGCTACTTCATAACTGTAATTTTGCTACTGTTCTGAATCATAACGTAGAGCGCGTCCGCCGGCAGAGGGTGGGCGCGCCCCTTCCCGTGTCGGTTCGAATCCCGTCAGGACTCTGTTGTGGAGTCTGATGGGAAAAAAAAAAAAAGAATCATAATGTAAATATCTGATATTTAACCTCTGTGAAAGGTTCATTCAACCCTTCTCAAAGAGGTCAATACCTACAGGTTAAGAACCACTGCTCTGCCAGGCAGCAGTGGTGCACGCCTTTAATCCTAGCACTTGGGAGGCAGAGGCAGGCGGATTTCTGAGTTTGAGGCCAGCCTGGTCTACAGAGCGAGTTCCAGGACAGCCAGGGCTATACAGAGAAACCCTGTCTCGAAAAACCAAAAAAAAAAAAAAAAAAAGAAAAGAACCACTGCTCTATGTAGCTCTGGCTGGCATAGAACTCATAGAGATCTTCCTGCCTCTGCCTCCCAAGTACTGGTATTAAAGGTGTGTGATATCACACCAGACTTGCCTTGGTTGTTTAAAGCCTGTGAGTGCCTCAGTAACACACTATCTAGTGTTCCTAAGCACAGGAGACTGCCAGTGCCTTACAGAGAAAATAGTTACATCTTGCCTAAGCATGGATATGCATTCTGAGAAATGTGATTTGGGTAAAGTTTTTGATTCTGTGAATACCTCAGAGTACCCAGAGTACACAAACCAAGAAGGTCATAACACTGGGCTAAGCTATAGAATTTAAAAGTTATGGCTACAGAGTCTTGCTGTGTAGCCCTGGGTGACCTGACTATGTAGCCTAAACTGACCTTGAGTTTCAAAGGCTCTTCCTACTTCAGCCTCCTGGGTGCTGGAATTACAGGCTTGTGTTGTCAAGAGCTTTAGGATATAAAATCTTATAAGATTACCACTGCACAGAAGTCTGTCAGTAACAGCATAGCCTCCTGTTTCCCCCACTGTCCCCAATGACTTTAATGTCAAGATTCTGCCACACAGGGTGGATGAAATGGCTAGTAGGAAAAGGTGACTGCCACCAAGCATGATGAATCAGTTCAATCCCCAAGATCCACATAGTGGAAAGGAGAACTAACTTCCTCTAGTCTGACCTCCATATGCTGTGGTACCACTCTGACAGGTACACACATGCACATAAATAAATTAATGAAAAAATAAACCATACACACACACACACACACACACACACACACACCTAGCCAGGCAGTGGTAATGCATGCCTTTAATCCCAGCACTTGGGAGGCAGAGGCAGGTGGATTTCTGAGCTCCGGGCCAGCCTGATCTACAGAATGAGTTCCGGGACAGCCAGGGCTATACAGAGAAACCCTGTCAAAAAAAAAAAAAAAAAAGTGCATCTAAACAGGAACACTCATATATCCAAGCTGAGTGGGCTGGGAATAGAGTTAGTAGAGGGCTTACCCAGCATGCTCAAGCCTGGATTCCATCTCCATGTAAACTAGGTGTGGCAGAGCACCCTGGTAACCCCAGCACCTTGGGGGTGGGGGCAGGAGGATCAGGAGTTCAAGGCCAACCTTGGCTATATAGCTGGTTCAAGACCAGACTGGCCTCCATGAGCCCTGTCTTAAAACAAATCAGAAAACAAGCAGGGTGATGCATGCCTCTAATCCTAGCACTCAGGATAGGCAGGCAGATCTCTGTGAGTTTGCAGTCATCCTGGTATACAGAGCCAGTTCCAGGACATCCAAGGCTGTTACACAGAGAAACGGTCTTGGGGGTGGGGGAGAGCCAACCAAGATTGGAGAGATGGCTCAGCAGTTAAGAGTGCTTGCTGCTGCTCTTTCAGAGAAGAGAGAAAAGCTGGGTCAGGTTCCCAGCATAACCACCCTACCCCTACCGCTACCCCTACCCCTACCCCTACCCCTACCCCTACCCCTACCCCTACCCCTACCCCTACCCCCATCCCCACCCCCACCCCCACCCCCACCCCCACCCCCAGCCCTTTATCTTTGGTATTTTAGCAATGTAAAGTTATTTATTTATTTATTTTAGGTTTTTCAAGACAGGATTTCTCTGTGTATCTCTGGCTGTCCTGGAACTCACTCTGTAGACCAGAAATCGAACTCAGAAATCCGCCTGCCTCTGCCTCCCAAGTGCTGGGATTAAAGGCGTGTGCCACCACTGCTCTGTGCAATGTAAATTTATAAGCCTTGAAAATCAACACATTTACAATGACTGCAGACTACTGGTTTTTGTTGTTTTTGTTTTGTTAAATCAAATTGTTACAGCCTCCAGATTGATTTGAGCCAAAGTTAGAGTCAGAGTCCTGCTTAGTTATTAACTTGAGACTTGTGATGAGGTAAGTGGAGGCACACTGGGGTATGATTCAAGGTTGGCCTTAAACCCAGCGCAATCCTTCTACTGCAGTCTCTCTCTCTCTCTCTCTCTCTCTCTCTCTCTCTCTCTCTCTCTCTCTCTCTCTC
>JANHMN010000008.1:22134857-22152087 GCA_030674055.1 Rhabdomys pumilio
ACACACACACACACACACACACACACACACACACACACACACACACACACAATTTAAAAAAGCTGTGTGAACATGTGAACTCCCAGTACTCAGGAGTTCAGGAGTTGTAGACCAGTTCCCTAGAGCATGTTGGTTCCAAACATTCAAGCTCATACATAGGCACATGTAAATGAAACAAAGACTGCCTTGAGGACTGGAGAGGTAGCTCAGGGATGAGAGCACTGGCTGCTTTCTCAGGGGAGGAGCCTGTTCAACTTCAGCACCCACGTGGTGGCTCACAACCATTTCTAACTCTGGTTCCAGGACATTCAACACCCTCTTCCCGCCTCTGAGGGCACCAGGAATCCATGTGGTCCATAGACATACATGCAGGCAAAACACCCAAAGACTAGCTTGAAAGAAAGATAAATCGAGAGGGGCTGCAGGGGGTCAGATCAGAGACTATCAGATTTCGGTTCAGATATTTAGGAGTTCCAGAAAATGTTATAACTTTAGGCAAAAGGAAGGGAACTCTAAATACATAGAAATCAAAGACAAAAAGACAGCAGGTCCTGTGAGCTGCAGTGTGAGAGACCTCCCAGAACAGTGAGCTTCTGTGAACACTTTCCTGAGGCTAGTCCAGACTTCTGTACCTGTATCGACCAATCCAGCTTCCCATGACCCCATCAAGCAGGTCCCAGCCACTACAATCCCATTTATAGACTGAGGCTGGGACAGGTAATACTACCCACAGAGCTGTGGGCTGGCGTAGTACAGCACAGGCAGGGAGAAGAAGCTGCAGAAAGACCCAGTGTGGACCTGGAATGAGTGGAGGCGCAGAAGGATGTTGGTGGCACACAGGACACAGAGGCAAGTGGGGTGGCGGTGGGGTGGGGGTGGAGTGGGGCGAGGTGCACTGGCTCCAGAGGAGACATTCTGCATGCCTGGCTTTGTTTCCTTTTGTGGATACAGTGATGAATATGTGTGGTGTCTGCACGTGTGTACGTGTGTGTTGAGGCCAGAGGAGGACTCAGGTACTTTCTTCTATGGATCTGCTGTATTTTCTTGACACAGAGTCTCTCGGTGAGCCTGGAGCTTGTCATCTCCCAACTAGGCTAGCGACTAGCCAGCCCCAGTGACCCTCCTATCTGCACATCCTCAGCATTTGGGTACTATCATGCCATTGTGGCCACATCAGACTATTTAGGTAGGTGATAGGGGTCTGAACTCAGGTCTTCTTGCTTTTGCCCACTGAGAAGCATAACTAGCTATGTTTGTTTTAAACAGGGTCTCAATTTGTAGACCAAGCTTACCTCAAATGTATGGCAGTCCTCCTGCCTCTGACTCCTGAGTGCTGGGACGGCAGGTATATGTCATCAAACCTAGCACTTCCTTTCAGGCTGGTATGTAACTGTCTTAGGGTTTTACTGCTGTGAACAGACACCATGACCAAAGCAACTCTTATAATGACAACATTTAATTGGGGCTGACTTACAGGTTCAGAGGTTCAGTCCATTATCACTAAGTTGGGAGCATGGCAGCATCCAGGCAGGCATGGTGCAGGGGGAGCTGAACGTTTTACATCTTCATCTGAAGGCTGCTAGGAGAATGATTTCCAGGAAGCTAGGGTGAGGGTCCATGCTCATAGTGACACACCCTCTCCAAGACTACACATCCAAATAGTGCCACTCCCTGGGCCAAACATATTCAAACCACTATAGTAACTGATAATAATCTTTAATTCCAGGTCCCCTTGCCTTAGCTTCCAGAGCATCAAGAATACATATACCAGCACACCCTGATCTTCCACTTTGATGCCTTTTTGTCTGTGAGAGCCACGCTCAGCTGCTTAGATGCAAGCCCTATATTTTGGCTTTGTTTTGAGACAGGAACTCTCTATGTAGCCTGACTGGCCTGGAACTTGATATGTAGACCCAGCTGGCCTCAAACCTAGAGAGATTCACCTGCCTCTGCCTCCTAGTGCTGGGATTCGAGACGTACATCACCCACAGATGACCAGCCTTCTCACCCATTTTTAGCAAGGCCCTATGAACTTTGGCTTTGTATCTAGGGCCCACAAAGCATGACGTCTGCCTTGCCTAGAGCTAACACAATTTTATTTTTTAAGTTTGTCATGGTCCCTGGGGGAACAGAAGGCCTCCAGGCCTTGAGGAAGGTATGTTGGAGGATTGTATTCCTCTCATTGTTTTGGATTTGACGTACACACAGACTCCCTTAAGCCTTGCACATCCTGCATCCTCCTTTAAGAACAATAGAGTTTCCAGGTTCTGCACAAAGCCCACTCTGACCTCATGCCTTCTCCGATTCCCAGTTCCTCTGTCCCCAAAGGACCCAGAACACTGCAGGGACTCAGTAGGGCCTGTTGATCTTTCCTAAGGCCAGTATAGACAAACTGACAACCGCCTGAATGGCCTGGGCAAAATGAGGAAGGAGGGATGTGTGCAGGGTGTGTGTGTGTGTGTGTGTGTGTGTGTGTGTGTGTGTGTGTGTATGCAGCACAGAAAACAGAAACAAATAAAGAGTTCAAATGTGAAACGATTAAAAAAATAAATCGAAGGGAGCGAGATAAGGCTGCCGAGGCCCTGCTTCCTAGTTAACATTCATTGGATTGAATAATCAGCCTTCATTATCTCAAATTGTCTGCATATTTGCCCCCAAAATGCTAATTTACAGTTGGCTGGGAGCAGTCCCGGTCTATTTTGACTAAAATATGATTTCACTTTATTGAGCATTGTTCTTAGCTGTCGGGCATCTCAGTTTGCATGGGAAGAAGGGAAGCAATAGAGAGAAAAGAAACCATTTTCTATCAAAGCAATGCCGGGCTCAGCTCTGATTACGGCTCCCTGTTTTGCGTGGAAATGGCATTTCTAAGCCTGGAAGTAAAATTAAAGTCGTTATCATTTTCTTTTAGGGGACAGACAGTTTATCATTAATCTCAGAGAAGGAAATGGGAGAAATAATTTTTTTTTGTTTTACTGAGGAGTGAAAAATATCTTTTCCTATCACTCCCCTTTTTCCTCCTCTCCCTCCTCTCCTCCCTCCTCCACTCCCTCCTCCTTAAAGCAGCAGTAGCTCCCTCCTCTTTCATTGCTCTGTGTCCTCTGAGCCCTGGAGGGCGATAAATAACCCTGTTCCTGGAATGTAGGTCAGGATGGCCAAGAAGACCTGTCCTGGGGGATGATCTCAAACTTCCAACCTCCCTGCCTCCACCTCCTGAGTGCCGGGATCACAGCTGCTCACCACCGTGTCCAGCTCTAAATTTTATTTAGGGTTAGGAAAGATGGAAAAGGCAGGCATGATGTTACACGCCTTTAGTCCCAGCACTTGGAAGGCAAAGGCAGGTGGATCTCTGAGTTTGAGGCCAGCCTGGTCTACAGAGTGAGTGTTCCAGGATAGCCAGGGCTGCACAGTTAAGACCTGTCTGGAAGAGAGAGAGAGAGAGAGAGAGAGAGAGAGAGAGAGAAGCCTAGATAGGTGAGGAGGCCCATGCCTTTATTCCTAGTGCTCAGAAGGTTGACAGTTTGAGACCTAGGGGTCATAGTGAGATACTATTGAAAAGAAGGAAGGAAGGAAGGAAGGAAGGAAGGAAGGAAGGAAGGAAGGAGGGAGGGAGGGAAGGAAGGAAGGAAGGAAGGAAGGAAGGAAGGAAGGAGGAAGAGGGTCCTTCTTGGAGCTGAAGCTTTGCAAGGGCCACACATTTTTCTTCACACAGGAGCCTCAGGTTTTTGCACCCAGAGACTAGCCACAGCTTGTTTTCAGCCTGGATAGAGGACACCCCCAGTCAGCACACTCTAAACCCTCCCCAGCTCCTCTTGGGAATAGACCAGGCAACGGGAATTCTTATCACAATCCTCTCTCTACAATGGCAAAGCCAAGAAGAGCCACAGTCACAGTCGAAGGTTATAGTTAGTAATAGGCCCTCCTCTGATGTCAGAGAGGCCATTCTGACCCTCTTAATTAGCATATCCCTGGGTTGCTGTGTCCTCTTCCCAGGCCTCAGGAGATAGATTCTCAGCTCCTAGGCCTCTACTACCCTACTGCCACCTTTAGTCCTCCCCAGACCTTCTCCTCTATAGCATGACCCAGCTACTTCTGCTCAGCTCTCCAATTGACCTGGCAGGTTGTAAGTCTCATAGGCACACCTTGGTCAGAAGAATAAAGGGCTGGGATCCAGGTTCTGCTCCCTCCTCAGGGTCCCGTGTCATGGCATGGGGATGTCTTTGCCCAGAGGATGATGTATAGACAAGCCTGGGCTTGCAGAGCTGGCTCACTTTCCTCTCTCACCTTAGCCACCTGAGCTCAGCCCTTCTTGAAAAGTCCCTCTCTGGAGCCTCAGTGCTGCCTGTACTGTGACACAAACTTCATTATTTATCATCTCCTCTTGCCTGGATCTCTGGGGTCTATAATATGCAGGTCCTTGTTACCTTTTTGTTGTTGTTTGAGACAGTCTCCTGTAGCCCAGGCTTGTCTCACTATGTAGCTAAAGATAGCCTTGAACTTATGATCCTCCTGCCTCTGTCTCCTGAGGACTGAATTTATACGCATCTACCACCATGCCTAGCTAGTTACTAGTTGTTGTTGTCTTGTTGGTGCTGCTTTTTGTTTTTCAGACAGGGTCTTACTATTTATTTAGCTCAGACTGACCTCCCATCTCTGCCTCCTGAGCCCTGAGGCCATAGACATGATCCACTACACCTAAAGTCATCTAGTGTTCATAGGATTTGAACCCCCCAAGCATGGCCTCCGCCTACTTTTTGCAGCTATCACCTGTCACTAAGTCCCTAAACCCTGGTTATGGCAGTCCCTGCTTTCCCTCAGTCCCTGGTCTCTTCACACACCAGTTTCAAAGGTTCTAACTGCTTGCCTAGAAAAAGAACCAGAGCCAGTGGCAGGGAAATCTCAGCAGACACTTAGCATCCAGAGGCGGCCAGTAGGCACCTCATTTACCCACACAACGTCTTGAGACATGAGTATATTCCTAGCCTTGTACCCTGTATGCACAGTCCACAGACATGGATTCTTCTCACCTTCCACAAACAAGATGAAATTAGACAACTCAGAACATGTTACATGAACACCAAAGTCCCCAGATGTATGTCCCAAAGGCAGTCAGTACTCTTGGAAGCCTACACTCGCCTAACAGAATCCATACACATTGTTAATGGAAGACACAATCAACCCTAATGCATTCAGGAGACACCACACACATGCTCCAGCCTGCTCATATGGATGCTGCTTCATTCCTTGGAGCTACTGGCCATGAGAGGATCATGAGACCCAGAGATTGCACCTCCCTGAACTCCTCCTATCTGACAACTGACTGCGGTGAACTCCTGCAACCCAATGGCAGAGGTGCTTCTGGGAGGCAGATCCCTGACTTCAGCTCCTGTTCTACCTCTACAGAGACTCAGAACCCAGATCTCCTTTTCCATCGAAAATAAGGCATTAAGGGACTTGACCAGCTAAAGTCTTCAAGAGGAGGTTAGGGACTGGACATGGTGGCACATGCCTTTAATCCCAGCCGAGACAGGCAGATTTCTGAGTTCAAGGCCTGTCTGATCTACATAGTGAATTCCAGGACATCCAAGGACATGTAAAGAGGTTCTGTCTCAGGAAAGGGCCAGGGGCCAGGAGATGAATGGAAACCTGCAGCTGCTGGGGCTGGGGATGTGGGGGAATCTCTAGGAAGTCCCAGAGACCTGGGATGGGGTTGGCTCCCAGAAGTCAATGCAGGTGACCTTAACTAAGACTCTAACAGTGGGGACATGGAACCTGAAGAGTCCACCTCCTGTAGCCAGGCAGGACCCCCAGGGTAGGCATAAGGACACCAACCCACCCACAAAACATTTGACCCAAAATTTGTCCTGTCTAAAAGAAATGCAGGGACAAAGATGGATTAGAGACAGAAGGAATGGCCAACCAATAACCAGTCCAGCTTGAGACCCATCCCATGGGCAAGCACCAGTCCCTGACACTATTAATGATACTCTGTTATGCTTGCAGACAGGAGCCTAGCATAACTGTTCTTTGAGGGGCTCTACCCAGCAGCAGATTGAAACAGATGTAGACAAAGATTGGACAGAAGCCACAGACTCTTATGGAAGAGTTGGGGGAAGGACTGAAGGCCCTGACAGGCATAGGAACTCCACAGGGAGATCAGCAGAGTCAAGTAATCTAGACTCTTGGGAGCTCTCAAAGACTGAGCCACCAACCAAAGAGCATACATGGGCTGGACCAAGGCTCCCAGTACATATGTAGCAGACGTGCAGCTCTGTGTCCATGCGGGTCCCCCAACAACTGGAGCAGGAGCTGTCCCTAAAGCTGTTGCCTGACTGTGAAATCCCCAACAGAACTGCCCTGGTCTGCCTCAGTGGGAAAGAATGTGCTTAAACCTAACCCTGCAGGGACTTCATGTACCAGGGGAGGTCCCACCCACACTCTTAAAGGAGATGGGGAGGGGGGAAGCGGAGGGATTCTGTGAGGAGGAAACCAGGAAGGGGGCAGCATTTGTGATGTAAAAAATAAATTAATTTAAAAAAAAAGATACTGTCTCACCTCACACTCACAAAAAAAAGGGGTTAGCATGCCAAATCAGTATGCGTGAAGGAGTCCATTCCATTAACTACTCCAGGAATTTGAAGCTGAGTTTAGTCCCTGCTCTCAGGGCCTTATGTGTCTGTAGACAGATGCAGAATTTAGTGTCATAGAAGAAACCCAGGTGTAAAGAACAAGCAACCCAGATGTGGCCATGCAGCTGACAGGATTAGGTAGGCTAGAGGTGAGTGGTGGCTTCAGTAGAATTATTAGTTCCTGAGCCATTTATTAGGCCCTCAATGTTTGCCAAGTGCTGCTCTTGCAAGTGACTGCAAGAGAGGATGTCCCTGCCTTGGACTGTCTCACTGGGACACAGTGCCCTGTCATACCAACCAAGTGGATGAGACAGTGTGGGATGAGCTGAGACAGCAGTCACCTGAGACAGGGAAAGGGCTTCTTGGAGCCTGATTCCATGGTGAGGCAAGGGGGCACTTGCTCTTAGTGACTTGCTCTGTCTTGTACCATGGTGAGAGACGGCACCTCCTTAACTGGTACTTGGGGGGCAGGTCCGCTTGCTGTGCAATTCTCCATCTCTGTCTCTGTGACTCTGTCCCAGCTGGAGCTCCCCTTCCAGGAGTTCAGGGAAATAGCAGGGACAGGAAAGGATGAGGAATTCTGGGTCCGGGAATCTGACAAAAGCCTCCAGCCAGCTAAGACCCAGGACTCTAAAGGAACATTGCTATAAAGGCAACATGATGTTGTTATTTCCTTCATAGATAGATCGTTCACGTTTGAGTAACAGTGAACCTGGTTTATGACCTTGGGAAAGGGCTCCCTGCTTTGCCCAGCTGTTGGCTAAGACTCTCAGACAAAACTGTTGACAGTAAAGATAGCTGGCTACCTTTCTGCATTCCTGTGAGCTAGACTTTCACTTTAACTGTGGTAATCCTGTCATTTGCTCCTCGGGAACCACCCAGTGATATTGTAAAAACAGTGAGTGGGGGCTCTGAGAAGCTCACAATGTCGTCGGGCTCTTGGATGTGCCCCGCTCTCTTCCCAATGCCCCCTTTCCTCCTAATCCTCCTGCTTAAGCCTATATTACGATCTCTTCAATAAAATCTCCCACTCTCCTTCAGAAAACTGGTTAGTCCCGAAATTTTTTTCTGTGTCAAAATGACTAATCCTGTTTCAGTCTAAGCTGATGCTCCTAAAACTCCAGAACTCCTCAGGCTGCTGAGGGCTACCGTGGAATCTGGGCCTCATTTACCATACAGAGGACAAGCAGGGACCCACAGCACCGTGCTATCTGCCAGTGTGGGCCAGAGGGGCTGCGCTCAGGTGTCCTGTCCTGGGCAGGGGGTGAAACAAACATGACTCTTGACCTGCTTGGGCAGTGAAAGGTGGGGAAGCAAGCACAGGACAAACGCAGGACAGGGCCTAGCTTTGCAAGCCCGTCCTGTCCTCAGAGATTCCCACAGTTGCCCATCTCTCTTTCTGCCATGATCTCTCTCACTAACTATTTGTGGAGCTGCCTATATCTGTCTGACTTGGAGCCCCTGAACTCCCTGCCTTCCACCATCAGGCAGAGTAAGAGCTTGTAGGCGCCGAAGTCTTGTTGGTAGTTTGGGCATCTCCCCAGCTCCATAGTGAGCTCACAGGGTGTGGAACCCACTGGCAGCCATGAGTCCCTGTACCCTGTACCCCTGGATAGACAATGTGACTGGACATGTCCTCCTCAGTCTGGGAGGAGCCGCCATCAGCAAGTCAAGTCCAAGGATGTCTCCACTCTTCTGCCACCTCCCTGCTGGCAAGCTTGCTGTCCTTTCCAGGGACAGAGAGCCTCAACTGAAAAGGATGGGGGCCCCCACCAGCCTGCGGCCCTAGGGAGCTAGCAAAGCGGCCCAGCGTGCTAATCCTCCGGCCGCAGCCGGCTGGGCCTGGAGGGGATTAGGCCGCAAAGGGCGCTGACCAGCCTGCAGCAACCACGTCCGCCCGCGACTCAAATGCGGTATTTGGGATGCGGTGCGCGCCAGCCTGTTTGCTCGCAGAGCTGGCCCGGGGCGGAAAGCCGACTCGCAAGTGTATCAGAGATTAGGGGGCCGCTTCAATCCCCCGGCCGCGATTCCACCCGCGGGTGCGGCCGCTGTAACCACTGGTCCCGGGGAGGGGGGCACCCAGGGGAGATGCCGAGGGGCGCCTGCTGAGGACCAGAGAGGCTTCTCTCCTTCCAATGCCACGAAATTTGCAACTTGTCTGTCCTCTGAAGTTCGAGCACGTGGAAGGCCAACTCCCCGGTTTAAAAAAAAAAAATGGGGGGGGGGGTTGATTCAAACACCAAGATAAGGGAGTGGGAGGGATACAGGGAGTTGGGGACGGAAGGTGGGGAGGAAGACAGGGAGATGGCCACTGCTCCAAGAAGTGGTGGCACACGCTTGCAATTCAGCAGTGGGGAGATGCAGGCTGGAGTCTCAGAGTAAAGATTGGCCTAAGTCAGTCAACTCAAGGCCAGCTTGAGCTACACGCTGCCCTGTATCAAAAGGCTAGAGGAGGAGGGGGAGGGGGAGGAGGAAGAGGGGAAAGACAGAAAGAAGAGAGGGTAGGCTGGAGGACAAGAAAAGGCACAAGAGCTGGGCGGTGGTGGTGTACACCTTTAATCCCAGCACTTAGGGGGCAGAGGCAGGCGGATTTCTGAGTTCGAGGCCAGCCTGGTCTACAGAGTGAGTTCCAGGACAGCCAGGGCTACACAGAGAAACCCTGTCTCAAGAAAAAAAAAAAAAGAAAAAGAAAGAAAAGAAAAGAAAAGGCACAAGAAGGAAAGGGAGCAGTAAGGCCCCCTCCCCCTTCCGCTGATCTCACCTCCAGTCCCTAGTGCGCTGCCTGCAGGCCCAGTGACTCTTCCCCCTTCTCACACTCAGTCTCCAGGCTACCAGGGTAGACCCAGGCAGCGGAAAAACCTGGCTGCTCCCCAGTGCAGCTCTGAGTCCTTGGTGTCCTGAGGCCTTCAGTTTCCTTTGGTCCTGGCCAGAAGTGTGTTTCTTAGTCTTAAGTCAAGAGTCAAGTTTCTCAGAGGTGGAAAGGATGGTCACACATTCCTGGGTGCTTTGAGACTCACACAGAGCTGTCACAGAAGTGTCCCCACTAGATCCCAGCCCTGCTCTCTGCCTTTCCTCCTGCCCTGCACTTTCCCTGTCCTGGTACTGTTGACTCCCAACCTATTCCTGCAGGAAGCCCTCCAGGTTTTCTTCACCTCAGAGACTAAAGGAACAAACAGCATCTGTCCCTGTTTCAGCTATCCAGCAACGCGGTGTCCTTAGCTTTCTCCCTTTCCTTCAGGCCATATGTTAGGTTTTCTCAGGAGTCACACTCTGTACCTTGCCTCCCTCTGACCCCCACCTTTGGGAAACAGGACATTGTGGCAATCAGTCCTCTCTCCTTGGAGTTCTGAAGTCTTTTTTCTTGCTATTCAGACACTTGTGAACTGACCAAATAAGTCCCTACCCGGCTCTGTACTCTGAACTCTTCCTGCTCGTCTTAATTCCTTACAGAGCTGCTACGATTGGACAGTTCCCAGCTCCCTCATTCTCTGCTGCTCTCTGGGCATAGGGGCCTGCCTCTCCTACCCCATGAGAGCTTCATCTCCCATAGCTTTTAGGAACCTGTTGGCCAAAATGGTCTCAACTCCTAGGCTTCTGTATGAGGGCCTGACCCTCCAGTTTCATTCCACCGCAGCAGAAATTAGGCGCCCCCATCAAGTGGTCTGCGCGCGCCCTCTGCTGTCCGCTGTGAGACATGACATTCTGCACTGGCCTGGCCGTGCACCCTTGTCAGGTGCTTTCTTGAGTTGTGGCTGGAACAAAACCTGGGAGCGCAGATATTTCCAAAACAAAATAATACAATACGTCCGTTTAAAGGGCTCAGTGCCACCTGGTGGTACTGTAGAAAGGTGCGGGGGCGGGTGAACTCTGTGTGTGTATTTGTGTGGGAAGGATGAAGCTGAGGAGGCCAGAAGTGGATATCAGATACCATAAAGCTGAAGTTACCGAAGTTGAACCACCCAATGTGGAACCAAACTCGCATCCTTGATTTGCAGCAAGTGTCCTTAACCACTGAGGCATCTCTCCAGCCCCAGATTAGTTCTTGACTCACAGTCTGCAAGGCATCTCCGTCATCTGAAGTGGGGCTTAGGGTACAGGAATGTTCCCTCCCCAGAAACCTGGCAATGGTCTTAACCCAAGAGCTTCCCAACCCAGTGGCCTGTGTGATGGCTAGCTTTTCATCCATGTGATGAAACAGCAGGTGTCAACAGCTAAGAAGGATGGAGGAATTGGGCTCGTGGTGTCAGAGGATGCTGTCCACAGTCACGGCACTCTACCTGCTGGGCCTGTGGGGAGGAAGTGTCATGGTGGAAATGCGTGATGGAGCAGAGCCAGGATTGTGAGAAAGTGGGGAGACAGGGAGAGGGAGTGGGAGAAAGGAAACCTACACTAGCGTTCGTTCTGCCTGGCCCACAGCTCCCTCCCTTAGCTAATGTTCTGGAGTACCTTCAAAGATAAATCCAGAAGTGTGTCTGGCAATCTCCTAGGTACTTCTCAACCCATTCCAGCATACCTGTATCCCTGCACTGGAGAGGCTGAGGCAGGAGGATGGCATGTTCAAGACTACATAGAAAGACTCTGTCTCTTGGTCTGGACAGATGGCTCAGTGGTTAAGAGTATCCTCTGCTCTTCCAGAGGTTCTGAGTTCAATTCCTAGCAAGCACATGGTACCTCACAACCACCTGTAATGGGATCTGATGCCCTCTTCTGGTGCGTCTGAAGACAGCTACAGTGAACTCACATATATAAAATAAATAAAATCTTTTTTTAAAAAAAGGACTCTGTCTCAAAAACAGACAAAAATAACTAAATGAATTGTCATGACGCAGTACGTTGTGACAACATAGCCTCAAACAGCTCTCTGTGTTATAAGAGAGTCACCCAGTTTCTGTGGTTAGACAACAAGCCACTCCTAAACCATATGGCCTTAATGGCACCTACTCTTTTGTTTTGCTTTGCTTTGCTTTGAGGATGAAGGTAACGATATGGCTCAGCAGATAAAGGTATTTGCTGCCAAACCTGAGGATCTGAGACGATGGATCTCTGAGGCTCACATGACAGAAGCAGAAAACAAAATTCCACAAATTGTCCCCTTGGCTTCCACACATGCCATAGCACAACACACACACACATACTTACACACTCACACGCACGTACACACACGCACAGAGAGGGGGGAACAGAGGAACTAATAAAAAAAGTTTTTTTTGGTTGTTTTTCAAGACAGAGGAGTCCTCTATGTAGCCTCGACTGTCCTGGAACCTACTATGTGGACCAAACTGGGCTCGAACTCACAGAGACATGCCTACCTCTACCATCTGAGGTGTATCTAGTCTCTAGGGGTTAAAAGTGTAGACTGGTATGTCTGTCTGTTTTTTGAATTTTGGTGTTTTGTTTTGTTTTGTTTTGTTTTGTTTTGAGACAGGGTCTCATGTATCTATCACTGGCTACAAACTATGTTGCCAAGTGTGGCCCTGAATTGCTGAACCTTTTTATTTTTTTTTTTTTTGCAGGTGTTGGGGGGAAGCAGGATTCAAGATAGGGTTTCTCTGTGTAGCCCTAGCTGTCTTGAAACTTGCTCTGTAGACCAGGCTAGCCTTGAATTCACAGAGATCCACCTGCCTGCCTCTACCTCTGGGGTGCTGGGATTAAGGGTATGTACCACCACTGCCCTGCTGCATTACTGATCCTCCTGCTTCTCCCTCCTGAGTGCTGGGGTTACAAGTCAGTATCACCACAACCAGTTAGTCAATCATGGCTGGGGCTCAAACCCAGGGTTCAGGAATGCTAAGACAAGCACTGCACCAGCTGAACTTGACCCTAGTCCAGGGTCGACCTTAGCTCTTACAAGGTCGCAGAAAGCTGGCCTAGGTGTGCACCTTGTGTGTGCCCAGGCTCAGAGAGATTTAGTCAGTGAGGTTTAGTCAAAGCTCTGCGGCTGTTATCTTGAACTCTAGTTGATTTTTCTTTTGGACCTTAGTCCTCCATTTTCATTGTACAATGGCTCCCACAAATTATGTAGTTGGCTACAATGACATAGTAGTTGGGACTAGACTGTCTAGAACAATAACTGCATTCACAAATCTAGGGTCCTAGAGGGTGGATGGGCAATGGGACCATGCTGTTGTCTGTACAGGACATGACTATTATAGACTTGAAAGCAGAGCAGCTGTGACTAGCAGCTTGAGACCTGCACAAGATCAAGCCCATCAGTATGCCCTCCCTGGATGACCCTCAGGGGGTCCTTAGGCTCCCACCTGAGGTTTCAGCCACTCACCCCTTCCTGGCTCCCAGTGACAGAGGTATGGCAGCTGCATGTGGTCTCGGGAGCTGCTGCTGTATGCAGAAGGAAGGTTGACTGCAGAGGGGACCACATCTACGTAGTTTTTGGGAGGTTATTCGCTTACACTGGTGTGATACAGTGTCTGGGATCACCCATGCTCCTCTAAGTAACCCTCACACACCCGTGAGTAAACCAAAAAAAAAAAAAAAAAAAAACCTCATTGGTCCACCAAGCTGGACTTGGATGGAATTGTTACTTTGGTCTGTCACTGGTGGCTGATCTAGGATGATATCTTAGAGTTTCCATTCCTGTGAAGTTGAGACACCGTGACCAAGGTAAAGACCACCAAGGAGCCAATTCCAATGTAATCACTTTAGGGCCTTTAGTTACAGGCTCGGGCTTAGAAGTAACGAACATTTAATCGGGGCTGGCTTACAGTTTCAGAGGTTCAGTCCACTATCATCATGGTAGGAAGCATGGCAGCATCCAGGCAGACATGGTGCTGGAGCAGGAGCTGAGAGTTCTACATCTTGATCCAATGGCAGTCAGGAAGTGAGAGACTAGCTTCTGCAGACAGCCAGCAGGAGGCCCTCTTCCACACTGGGCGGAGCTTGAGCACTAGGAGCCCTCAAAGCCTGCCTACACAGTGACACTTCCTCCAACAAGGCCACACCCACTCCAACAAGGCCACACCTCCTAATAGTGCCATTCTCTGAGCCAAGCATTCAAACACATGAGTCTATGGGAGCCAAACCTATTCAAACTGTTGTGCCAGGAAGTGTTTGTGAGCCCCAAAAGACTACCAGGGAGTCGATGCTGATGCAGTCTCATTAGGGTCTTTATTTACAAGCTGGAGCCTAGGCCACATCGACATCTCTGAGAGCAGAAAGGGAGGGTGCAGCCCTGAGCTCTTAGGGGACAAAGCTTTAGGAATGGTGAGCAAGCCAGAGGAGTTTAGCCTGGCAAGCATCTAACTGAATAACTAGTGTACACAGACAGGTGGGTGCTCAGAAGCAAAACTGTATACTATCACAGTCTGAAAATACATCTGAAACAATCAGACTAATCTTTGATTAACTGTTACTAGGAAGTAACTAGGGAGTAACTCTGCCCAAGCAAGCCCTGGGGTCCTTCCTGGTACATGTGTGCAGCTGGGGTTCTGCTGCAGGTCAAGTTCTCAGGCTTCTTTCTTTCTTTCCTTTTTCTTTTAAGATGGAGGCTGGTTCCAAGATGGAGTAGGTTTGGCCTCTCAAAACCACCACATTAAACATTTTTTTTTCCAGAAAAATAACCCAACTGGGACTGGAGATGGCTCAGTGGTAAAGAGCACGAACTACTCTTTCAGAAGACCTAGGTTCAGTTCTCAGTACTTACGGGGTTGCTTATTACTGTCTATAACTCCAATTCCAGGACATCAGATATCAGATGCTCTCTTCTGGCCTCAGTAGGCACCAGGCACATACACATGTGCACAACCGTGCATGTAAGCAAAATACTCAAACACATAAAAAATTATCTTAACTGGATCTCTCTCTCTTTCTCTCTCTCTCTAATTCTCCCTCTCTTTCTCCCCCACCCCCCTCTCTCTCTCCTTCAGCTCCTCCACATAATCAATGGACCCAAAGAACAAATACTGCAAGCCGAGGGAAACTCCAGATTCTAAGACCCAGATTCAGAAATTACAATGCACCGCTGATTCCACTCTCTATTGATGAAAGCAAGTCACCTGAATTTGTTTGCCCAGCACCCTCAATTCCCAGCAATCACATGGTGGCTCACAACCATCTACAATGGTGTCTGATGCCCTCTTCTGGTGTGTCCGAAGAGAGCAATGGTTACTCATATACATAAAATAAATAAATAAATCTTTTAAAAAACCAAGTGGAAAGCAGAGTATAGGGTTGAAGTCATGTAATCCCAGCATTTGGAAGGCAGAGGCAGTTGGATTTCTGTGAGGTCTAGAGGAGCCTTTTCTATACAACAAGTTCAAGGCCTGCTAGGGCTATATAGTGAGATCCAGTCTCAAAAAGCAAAACAAAGCAAAACAGTGGAGAGCAATTGGTGAAGACACCTTTGGCTTCCAGAGGCACATGCACACATATGCCCACAGCTATGTATGTAAATAAATAAGGAGCTTAAATGCCCAAGCTAGACTTCTGAGTTGGTAAGGGACACAGCCAGCCACACTGGTTCCTGTTCCAATTACGGCTTGAGAAATAGCTAGCCTCCTCCCCTACCTCCACCTCCAACCCGGGCTTCAGGTTAGACCAACCAAGTCACAACCTCCTCTCTAGGTGGTCCCTGCAAAGCCCAAGCCCTTATCCTGGAGAATTTTCACCACATGGTTCCTTCCAGGAAAGAAGGGGGTAGGCTGTGTCTGTCTCATCTCTTACAGCTTCTGAAGGGGCTCAACCCTCTCCTCTCCCTCCAGGAACTTGGGAACAGTGACTTTTCTAGGCTATTCTCTGGATTTTGGGGACTCTATACCCCTTCCTAGGCCGCCCCAAGGGGTAGTAGCCCTTGGTGCAAGTGTGAATAGCAAACAAATTAGTCAAGGCACAAACTTCCTCACCGGACTCTCAGGTCCGTGCTGAGCAAACAGCCAGCCAGGCCTCTATCCCACTAGGAGACCCCAGGGTCTGCACCTGGCCTGCAAAATGAGCTCTCCAGGAACATCCATCACTCTTCACTCCAGAGCCCTCCCAGACTGCTCCCATGGGCTCAGCAACCCAGCCTTGGTTTGCTTAGGGGCTCAACCAGAAAGTCCACTTGTAGAAGAGCTTGAAAGGGTTACAAGGGATGAAAGGTCTGAGCTGATCCATAGGCCAGCGACATCTGTCTTTGTCCCCTGGTGCAGTGCCACCTGACATCCTTCTGCAGGGCACACAATTGGCAGTATCTCTTTTTCTTCCCTTTGAGAATAGACACATCCTAGGTGGTTTGATCAGACTCTCTTCTCTGATTCCATCCGCTTACAAAGCATCCTAAGTAACTCGATCATTTCAATGGTGCTCCTCACCCTCAGAACAGGCTCCAGTGGCAAAGGGCAGTGTTGAGATAAGGTCTCATTATGTA
Organism: Rhabdomys pumilio; assembly: GCA_030674055.1. NCBI lineage: Eukaryota > Metazoa > Chordata > Mammalia > Rodentia > Muridae > Rhabdomys > Rhabdomys pumilio. Next base: position 22,150,845 of record JANHMN010000008.1, read on the forward strand.
ACCAGGTTCAGCCTTGAACAAGAAGCAGTTCTCCTGCCTCCACCTCTGGAGTGCAGAGATTACAGGTATACAGCAAACACATCTGGATAGGACAGAAACCTTTATTCATTTTGTTTGTTTGTTTTAAGACAGAGAAGGGAGGGGCTGGGCAGTGGCACATGCCTTTAATCCCAGCACTTGGGAGGCAAAGGCTGACGGATCTCTGAGTTTAAGGCCAGCCTGGTCTACAGAGTGAGTTTCAGGACAACTGGGGCTACACAGAGAAACTCTGCCTCCAAAAACCAAAATAACAACAAACCAAAAATCAAACAAAACAAACAAACAAGACAGAAGGGTCTCTGCCTAGCCTGAAACTCACAGAGATCAGATGGCCCTGCCCCTCTGCCTCCGCGTGCTGGAATTCAAGGCTGGCTCCACCACATCCAGTGGAAACTTTTTTAAAAGAGCTATTAGAACTGAGCATGGTGACACATTCCTGTAGTCCTATCCCTTGAGAGACAGGGGCAGACAAAACTGTGTGAGCTCCACATTAGCCTGCCTGATCTACATGCAGTTCCAGGCCAGCCTGAGCTCCATTGTGAGACTGGGAAAGAAAGGAGGGTTAGAAGGTCTGGTAGTACACACCTGGTATCCCAGATCTCCAGAGGCCAAGGCAAGAGGATTGCTGAGAGTTAGAGGTCAGCCTGGGCTACATGGACCCTGTTCAAAAAATGAACAAATACAAAAACCAACATAGCCATAAAGGTTTACTCCCCACCCCAACTCTCCCCCATCTCCTGATCTCAAAACAAACAAACAAACAAACAAACAAACAGTTCACTTTCCCCTCTAAGGGCTGTGAATACAGAGAAATCAGCTCAAATCAAGTTCAACCTTTAGTTTTAGTTTTGTTTTTGTTATTTGTCTGCTGTTGTTTGAGAAAAATATGAACATCTTGGGGAGGCCTGGGCACTGGATGACATCTGATATACCTGTTGTTTTTGTTTTGTTTTTTCTAGACAGGGTTTCTCTGTCTAGCTCTGGCTGTCCTGGAACTCACTCTGTAGATCAGGCTGGCCTTGAACTCAGAAATCTGCCTGCCTCTGCCTCCCAAGTGCTGGGATTAAAGGCAAGACATACGCCACTACTGCCCGGCTTGATATACCTGTTGTGAAAGCAGTAGTCCCTCTTAACCACTGGTCTCTGTCTAGCCCCTGGTGTGTGTGTGTGTGTGTGTGTGTGTGTGTGTGTGTGTGTGTGTGTG
>JANHMN010000008.1:22152097-22197428 GCA_030674055.1 Rhabdomys pumilio
GTGTGTGTGTGTGTGTGTGTGTGTGTGTGTGTGTGTGTGTGTGTGTGTCTGTGTGTGTGTCTGTGTGTCTGTTTAAACTCTTAGTGACCAGGCTTTCTTCTCCTGAGTCCTGGGATTGAAGAAAGTGTTACGGAGTCTGATGTTTTAAAAAATGTTTTTTGTTTCTGTTGTTGTTACTGTGGTTTTTGGTTAGTTGGTTGGTTGGCTGTAGACAGGATCCCACTATGAAGCACCAACTGGACTGGAACTTGCTTCAGAGACCAGGCTGGCCTCACACTCACAGAGATTTGCTCCTGCGTGCGGGGATTGAAGGCGTGCGCCATTATGCCTTTGTTTTGTAACTTTTAATTACATTTTTATTTACTTTTAGTGAGTGTATGTGTTTATATGGGCCTGTATGAGTCACAGCACACATGTGTCAGTCAGGGTGAGAGGCCAAATCTTTGAAGTTCAGACTCCATTTAAGAGAACCTGACCTAAGTTTGAACTCAGGTAAACTAACAGGCTGGTACCTAGCTTTAGTTTCCAAGTTGCCCCCGCAACAAAATCCGAGCCTAGTTCCAGTCCCTAGGCTAATCCTCAGCAAGATCAGCATCTCCAGGTTATACCTTCAGCAAGACCAGTGTCTCCAGGTTATTCCCCCAACAAATCTGCACCCCAGGTTAAAGCCCACCACCTGCCTAACGGCCACCAATGCAGAAGGGAACAGAAGTTAAGTTTATGATATGACTCCCAGCAGCAGCCAATTATGTTAAAGGGCACAGTAGCTTTCCAATTAGATGCTTGCCCGTGTACTCTCTGCTTGCTGCTTACTATAAAGCCTTGCCTCATAGACATTTGGGGCTCCCACCACCAAAACCGTCCTGTGTGACAGTGGTGCGCTGAGGGGGCCTGAGCTAGCTCAAATAGAATAAAGACCCTGCTGTGAGTTGCATCAGATCAGCTCCTGTCTGTCTTTTTGGGGATCACTAACATTTCCTTGGCACTACAAGAGGACTACTTGTGAGAGTCAGGTTTCTCCTTCCACTATATTGGCCCTTGGAAATTTAACTCAGGTCATCAGGTTTAGTGGCAAGTACCTTTACCCTCTGAGTCATCTTTCCAACCCTCATGGTCATCCTCTCGCCTTGGCATTCCTAATATTGGGATTACATAAGCCACTATGATCTTTTCCCTTTTAGTGCTGGGATCAAATCCAAGGTCTCAAAATATAAAGCAACACCTATTCCGGAAGTCAAAGTTGGGCAAATCCATACTGGATTTAGACATTACTAGCTATAAAAGGAAGTCATGGGGCTGGAAATGCAGTTCAGTTAGTGGAGCGCTTCCTAGCACGCAAAGAGCCCTGGTTCAGCTTCAGCACTGCATATACTGGGCATGGTGGTGCACACCTTCCATGCCAGCACTTGGAAAGCGGAGATGGAGAGATTGAATCATTCTCATAGAATGAGTTCAAAGCCAGCCTGGGCTATATGATATCCTTTCACAAAGCCAGTCATTTAGTTGTCCAGGATCTATTTTCTACATGTGTGAAATAAGAATAAAGTTCCAACCGGAGAGGGGCGGGGTCACAGGGATGCCTGAGCAACTTGTGGTGTGTGCAGTGGTAACAGGTTGGGGGCATTCTTCTTTCTACTCTTTCTTCAGAAACTGGCTGGAGGAAATGGGGAAAAAGACTTTAAACCCAGCATATATGCACTGAGCTCCACAGTAGGTGTGGCCAGTGGGTAAAGGCTGACCCTGCCTTGAACTATCCTATGGCCGCCAGGAAGAGTGACCTGGATATGCAGAGCCTGCACCAAGTTTTTCCTCCTTCAGTGGGTCCTTGGTGTCCCTTTCAACACTAGAAAGGGCTTCAACTGATTTGTTGCCAATACCGGGGGTTCTAAGTGGATACAGCATGGACTGTCTCAAGCCTGGCATTGTGGCCCAGCACTTGGGAGGCTGAGGCAGGAGGCTCAGGAGTTCAAAGTCATCCTCAGCTACATAAGCAAGGGTAAGGGCAGCCTGGGCTACGTCCTTGCCCCTCCTCTCTGACCTATCCTCCTTTATCTTACTCATTTTAAAGTCAACAAGGTGCTGACTGGCTGTCCTTCCTTCTACAGAGTTCAATAGGACTCGGGGACTTTGGTAGGCCTGGCTTGCTTTGGACTTAACTACAGAGGCAGGTCTCTGGGCAGCCTTCTCACACCTCTGGAGATACAGGGCTATTGACTCAGCTACTTGGAAGATTGAAGCAGAAACACCAAAAACTCAAGACATGTCTAGGCTATACTGTAAGCTCAGGGCCAGCCTGGACACTTTAGGAAGACCCTGTCTCCAAGTAAGAAGTGTGCTAGGATACAGCTCAATGGCAGAGGGCTAGCCTGGCCTGCACAAGGCTCTGTGTTTTATTACTCAGCACTACAAAAAGATACTGCTAGTAAAACTGAGTGATCCCCAATCTCTCTGTCTTTCACGCTCCTGTAGACTCGTCCGGTGGCTTGGCAGCTGCATTAGCAAGTTGTAGATGGGTCTCTCTGTTTCATCTCCCACCCCACCATGACACCGGTAGTTCCCAAGGTAGAAATGGCAACACACACCCCATAGCTCTTTGTACCCCTCATAAAACCCAACTCACAGTAAAGAGCTCAAACAAACACATGTTTGTTAACTTCCCTCTAATTAAAGAGCATAGGACTTCAGAGGGTCTTAAAAGCGACATACATAAGAAAAAGTTAGGAAACCCTTGGAAACTGCCTAAGTGCCTGTGGGTCAACACACAGCACCTCCTCAGCAGAGCATTCCAGAGAGGGAGGAACAAACAACCTTGTTTGCTCTTTCCTGTCGGTCAGGTGCAGTATGGGAGGAGGGGCAGAGAAAGAGGAGCAGGTGTGGGCTGGAGCTGAGGCAGCCTGGGCAGGGGAAAATGTGAGGCCCTCTCTCTCCGCAGCCTGTACTCTACTTGAAGTCCATGGTGTGGGTTGTGGGCTGTGGACCTTAATTCTATAGAGCTTCATGGTTATCACCAAGCTGGTAGCTTCAGGATGGAGACAACTCCCCTTTGGGGTGGGCTGGGGGGGATGGGACCATTGTAAAAGGGACAGTGAAGAAAAGAAACAGGAGACAGGGATGCTGTGGGGCAGGGCAGCAAGGGGTTCCCTAACTCTCAGCTGCCCGGTGGCTCTAAGGTCTCAGTGAGGGCACCCCTCCATCCTGTGGAGGAAACCTGCTCTTGATTTAAGGAAGAAAAGCCAAGCACACTGATGCTTCATGTGCAGTTGCTGTTGTCACTCCCTCTTCCTGTCACATGACTCACTCACTTCTCAGTGCTCAGCTAGTCAGAGAGGAGAGCGAGCCCCTCAGTAGAGTGGGCAGGGGATGAGGGAGGAATTGGGGTGAGAACAGTTGGATAGATCTTAGCCATGTCTCCGTTAGTTACTGTGTCTGAAAACAGAATAGGGTCTCCCTATGTAGCCCACACTGACCATTGGCTCGCTTCGACTTCCTATGTGCTCAGGTTAGAGGTGTGTGCTACTGACCACTGAAAATATATAAATTTGGGGACTGGAGAAATGGTTCAGAGGTCAGGAGCTCTTGTTGCTTTTGCAGAGGACCAGTGTTTGGTACTCAACGCCCTCGATGCAACTTAACTCCAGTTCCAAAGGATCTAATACCTTCTTCTGGCTTCTTTGAATAACTGCATACATACGGTATACAAACACATCTAGGAAACACCTATACACAATATACTGATATATTGTGTGTGCTTGTTTTTTTTTTTTTTTCTTTCTTTCTAGACCAGGCTGGCCTTGAACTCCCAAAGATCCAGAGACTTATCTGTCTCTGCCTCCCAAGTGCTGGGATTAAAGATATGCATGTCTATACCCAGCCTCTTTACTGTTTTTGTTTGTTTTTATTTCCTATATAACCCGCCTGTCCTGGAACTCAATATGTAGGCTAAGCTGGCCTCAAACTTACAGATACCCACCTGCTCCTATCTCCCATGTGCTAGAATTAAAGTTGTACCCCATCATGCCTGGCCATTTTTTTAAGTATTTATTTGTGCACAGTACATGCAGGTGTGCTCCTGTGCAAACATGTTCTGGTCACAGCACATGTGCAGAGGCCAGAGGACAACTTACAGAAGCCAGTTCTCTCTTGCCATTCTGTAGGCCCTGGGATATTAAATTCACGTTGGCAGTCTTGGTGGTGAGTGCTTTTATTCACTGAGCCATCTTGCCAGCCTGTGTTTCTCTCATATTGCCCATTTTGGCCTTGAACTTGCTATGCAGTTGAAGATGGCTGAAGACGATCTTGATCTTCTTGATGTCCTGATCTTACTTCCACATCCCCAAGCTAGGTTTATAGGCCTCTGCCCCCATGCCCAGTTTTATGGTGTACAGGGGATTAAACCCAGTGCTTTCTGCATGCTAGGCAAGGACTCTACTAGCTGAGCTATATACCAATCTCCCCCCATATCTCTCTCTCTCTCTCTCTCTCTCTCTCTCTCTCTCTCTCTCTCTCTGTGTGTGTGTGTGTGTGTGTGTGTGTGTGTGTGTGTGTGTGTGTGTATGTGTTTTGAGACAGGTTCTAATATAAGCAGAGTTTGTCTCAAACTTGCTATGTAATCGAGGCTGGCCTTGAACTCCTGATCATCCTGCCCCTACCTCCTGATGCTAGGAATACAGACATGCACCATCACATACCATGCTTTAAATTTATATTATTAACTTGGTCATCTCGGTCCTTGGGATTGCGTTGGATCCTTGGATACAGCAGGTAGCAAGGGCTGAATTATTAAAGACTATTTTGGAGATCAATGTGGCATAAAATTTAAATTCATATAAATTTATGTCCATTCATCCTATTTTCAGAATTTGTATAGAAATAAGATCACCAGTGGAGCATTAACAAATAGTGTCTATTACCTGTTCTGTTTGTAGAAGCAGATACTGGGAAGCTACTGAATATTTGTTTAACAAAGGAACAGTTGAGTAATTGTGCTTTCCCCACACCACAGGACCTAGTGCAGCCATTACAAAGAACAAGTTATAGCCGTGGCTTGGGTGCAAGCTGCTAAGTACAACTACTTGAGTGACTGAGGCAGGAGGATTGTCAGCTCAAGGCCTGTGAAACTTAGTGAGACCCAGTCTCAAAAAAATGAGAGAGGGCTGGGCATGGTGGTGGTACACTCCTTAAATCCAACACTTGAGGGTCAGAGGCAGGCAAAATCTCTGTGAGTTTGAGGCTAGCCTGGCCTACATAGTGAGACCCTATCTTAAAATAATAAAATTAATTAGTAAATTAACTAATTAGTGCTGGTGATGTAGCTTCATGGTAGTGTGCTGCACCCTCATCAAAATAAGAGTTCTAAACATGATGACTTGGAGGGGAGGGGCGTTCACAGTTGAATGAGAAAAATAAAATTGATTGCTTCAGGGTGAATGGCCAAAATTAATGTCTTTAGAAAATTCTGGGCAGCAGAATTCTTCTAAGCATTATGTACCAGAGAAATTCGTAAGTCGTCTTCAAGTGTTTTTCCTTTTTTTCCATTTTCATGTTTGTGTGTGTTATCCATGTGTATGCATGTTTGCATGCATGTAGGCACATGTGTATAGGTGCACATACACGTGGAAGCCTGTGTTTAATGTCAGGACTTATAACTATCTAGGTTTTTGTCTGTGGTTCTGCAGACTGAACCCAGGGCCAGACTCCTCTGGTTTCGTGTTATAAAATGTGCTACAGTGAACAGCATAATTCCTTAAAGGGATGTTGGAAATATTTTAGCAGTTACCCAAATTATTTTCTAAAAAATTGGAAGTGCCTAGAGATGTAGCTTAGTGGATCATTTGCAGAGTAATAAGGAGTCCCTGGTATTAACATCCGGTACCGAGGCAGGAAGTAGTGGCAGCGCTAACCAGCACCCACCAGGTCCTTCCTAGGTTCAATTTTCCAGCACTGAATAAAACTGGGAGTGGTGGCATACCCTGTTATCTTAGCACTTCAGAGGTAAACGCAGGAGGGTCAGGAATGAAAGGTCATTCTAGCTAAATAGCAAGTTTGAGGCCAGCTACTTAAGTCTATGTCTCAAAAAAAAAAAAAAAAGTCCATTTCAAGAAACAAAGAAAGGCCCTGAAATTGTCAAGGATATTCTGTGGAACATATTATAACTTAACTGCTGAGCTATCTGTCCAGATTTGCAATTTTTCTCTTTTTTCTCTTTCTTTCTTTCTTTCTTTCTTTCTGTCTGTCTGTCTGTCTGTCTGTCTGTCTGTCTTTTGTTTGTTTTTTTGAAACAGGGTTTCTCTGTGTAGCCCTGGCTGTCCTGGAACTCATTCTGTAGACCAGGCTGGCCTCGAACTCAGAAATACACCTGCCTCTGCCTCCCAAGTGCTGGGATTAAAGGCATGCGCCACCACTGCCCAGCACAATTTTTCTCTTTTGAGAAAGGGTCTCATGTAGGCCAGGCTAGCCTCAAACTTTTACATAGCCAGGGGTGACCTTGAACTGCTGCTTTGCCTGCCTCTCCCTCCCAACTATGCTGGGGTTTTATGAGGTGCTGAGTACTGAGCCCAGGGCTTCATGCATACTAGCCAGACACTCCACCAACTGAGCCACATCCCTAGACCTCCACTTGCCAGGCTTCTTGCAGCGTTCCTCGGGAGTCAGAATAGGTGTATTGGTTAATTTTTATTATCAATTTGATGCAAACTAGAGTTACATGGGAAGACGGAACCTCAGTTGAAGAATTGCCTCCATTATTTGGCCTTTGGCATGTCTATGGGAAATTTTCTTGATTGCAAATTGATATAGGAAGCTCCAGCCTACTCTGGGAGGTACTGTTCCTATGCAGGACATAAGCAGTGTTCTTTCTCCCTCATGTTTTCTGCTTCAGTGCCTGCCATGACTTCCCTTGGTAATGGACTGCAACCTATAAGCAGAAATAAACCCTTTCCATCCAAATTGCTTTGGTTTCAGCAAACTGGGATAGCAGGTGTGTATTCAAGAGGGAGTAAGATTCCTTCTACCTCTGTTTGGCAAGACAGAGGGGCACGTTTGTGGTTCCAAATAGCCAAGGACTGTAAGATTAACACAGAACCAGCTGCAGCTTTAGTGCTAGGCATTGATTTGGGAAGGCAGGATGCCAGGAGAGTGGGGAACTGGGAACTTTCAAGGCTCCACCTCCCAAGCAGTTCTAAAGCACTGTGTGATTTATCTCACTCAAGCCCCACCTCAAAGCCAAGGTAACCTCCATTATTCTCCACTTTGAAGATGGTAAATACAAATGGTAACTTGCAACTCAGAAAATACTGAGAAGTCACCTGCGAAGTTGGGACACAAGTGCCTGCCCCCCCCCACACACACACATAATGCAGAGTGCTGGATATGGGAAAGATCCTTCCTTCCTCAAACCCATGGAAACCCACTTGCCTCTGCCTCCAGAGTGATGGGATTAAAGGTGTGTGTCACCATGCCCAGCCCCGAGACAGGCTCTTGAGCTCCTTGTCTCAGTCTCTACACAATGATGATTAAATACTGATCTTTGCTTACTATGAGTAAGCAAAACAAAGCAAGCGACGTTTACTGGGGAAACTGAGGCTGTAAGGGGTGGGAGGAAGAGAGAAACTCCTAAGGGTGGGTAGAGTTCCAAGAGAGGGGAAACTACAGAGGTGCTCAGTAGGAGCTTTTTATATGGCACCCAGCAGAAACTGGACAATGGCTGAGGTAACTTCTACTGAGACTGGGTTAATTCTCTAGGCTTATCACAGACCAAACCAATGTGAGGGGAGTCACATGCTCATGGAATGTTCCTGGGCTGACCAGGTAGACAGCCAGGAATTGTTTATGCACTGCTTGTTCAGTTCTGGGTGGTCCACATGTTCAAGTCCCTCTGTCCATCTGTGACTGGCTCCTCTGCTGGCCACTAGACTGAGCTGAACTTGAAGGCGTTGTCTGTCTCTGACCTTGGCTAGGGTCTCTCTGGTGTTAACTGGACTCTGTACATTGTCTTTGTTCCCACCGTCTGCTAAGGCCATTTTCTCTTTGCTGTCTACAGAGAACTAACTCCTGCTTACTTCCTTTCTTTCTCTTCTCTCTGCTTCTCATCCTCCCCTTCCCCTTTTATATCTCTCTTTTTAAATATGTGTGTGTGTGTGTGTGTGTGTGTGTGTGTGTGTGCGCGCACATGTGCGTGCATGCACAAGTACCTGCATACATGAATGCCATGGTGCATGTATGGATGTCAGAGGGCAAACTTGGCTGCCTGTCTTTCCATTCCACCTTGTCTGAAACAGGGTCTCTGTCTCTGACTCTCTCTGACTCTCTCTGACTCTCTCTGTCTCTGTCTCTCTTCCCGCCCCCCCCTAAGCTAGCTGGCCCCAAAGCTCATGGGGACTTTAACCTCTTTGTTTCCTGTCACCTCTTAGGAGCTCTGAGGATGGCAGATACTTGCTGACACATCTGATTTTAGGAGATTCTGGAAACTTGAACTCGGGCCCTGCTCATTTACATGGCAGGCACTTTACTCACTATGCCATTTCCCCAGGCCCTTCTCAATTTTTTTTTTTTTAAAGACAGAGCTTTACTATGTAGACCTGGCTATCATGGAACCCATGATATAGACCAGGCTGATCTGTAACTCAGAGATCCATCCACTTCTGCCTCCTGAGAGCTGGGATTAAGTTTGATCCACCTTATGGGTGCTGGGACTTCAACCTAGGTCCTCTGCAAGAGTAGAAAGAACTTTTAACCTCTGAACCATCTCTTTAGGTCTCTGTTTGAGTTTTTGAGACAATGTCTATTGTAGCCCAGGCTGGCCTCAAACTCACTGCATAACTGAGGATGACCTTGCCTTCCTGGTCCTTTCATCTCCTATCCCAAGTGCTAGGATCACTGGACACTGGAGTGTCATCTTGCCCCTTGTTTATTCTTCTTTCTTTCTCTGACAGAGTTTTGCTGTGTAAAGCATGTTTGGTCTTGAACTGCAGATCTTCCTCCTTCAGCATCCCAAGTGCCAGCTTCCAGCAGGAACCCTGCGTTGAGGGCAAGGGTATTCCTGAAAAGATCTCAGAGAAAGTGGTAATAGCAGCAGCTTCAGGAGCCTAGGAGGTTTACTTTTCACTACTGTTATGATGCTTACATATTTTAAAATTCCAGTCCTAAAGTGAAGCTGGCCAGGGCTTCTGCTTTAAGAGGACTCTCCCAAGAGCTCAGCTGTAGAGAGCTTACTTAGCAGTTGCAGTGAAAAAGTCCCCAAGTTTATTTGGGGAGAGGGTGAAGATTAGGAAAATCAGGACAGCAGGCACTGCCCCACCCTCCCGAGATCATTGTTCCCCACACCAGTAGTGGAGACTGGTATCACAGATGTCATGAGCAGTGGCAAAGAACCCACTTTCAGGATCATCAGAGAGCCACTTTGAAGCCAAGCACAGCGGCACATGTATTTGGGAGGCTGAGGCAAGATTGCCATGATTCTGCCATGGTTTGTGACTTGGAGGACAGCCTGGACTACAGATTAAAGAGGGGATAGAGGAGGAAAGGGAGGTTTGGCAGAGCATTTGGCAGCGCATGCCTTTAATCCCAGCAATCACAAGGCAGAAGCAGGTGATCTCTGTGAGTTCAAGGCCAGCCTGATCTACATGGTCCAGGGTAGCCAGAGTTACACAGTAAGACCTTCTCAAGTAAAAGAAAGAAGGGGATGGCACATTCAAGGTACTTCCCCCAAAGCACCGGAATGAAAGAGACCCCTTCTCCGCCTTCCACCCCTGCCCTGGTAGGATGCAACCTACAGCTACTGTGGGGACTTTAGAGGCCTGGCCTCACTCAGAGATGATTAAGTCAGGCCTTTGCCCCGCCTCCTCCCACCCGCTAAGTTTAAGAGTCCTTGCAAACAGCTGACCCTGGGGATCCTGATTCACAAGTCTCTTGTATTTTAGTAAGGTAGTCTCTCTCCTATTGAGCTCCTTGCACAGCCTGGGAGGTCCTCCCACTCCTCTCCCGTGTAGGTCCTCTCAGGATCGCGCCATGTCCAGCTCAGTACCCCAGCCTGCTCCCTCAGGCTCTCAGGTCCAGCCCGGGTGCTTGGGCCCCTGTCCGGCGGCTGTTTCCCCAGTAGTCTCGCACCGCTTAGCTCCAGGACGCCTGGAGTCCTCCTTCTCTGTGGAGGCCATCCTGGCGAGACCCAAGACTCCTGAGCAGGCTGTCACCTCTCTGCCGCTCTCTCCCTGCACCAGTCTGAACTTCGGCTCTGTGTCGCAGTACTGGGTCCTGCCCTGGGTGTGCTCCACAGGGACTTGGCTGCCAGCCTACCTAAGCGTGGGCGGCTACCCGCTGTGCTCCACGTCCTGCGTGCCTGGACTGAATGTGACTCACCTCCTCTGCCAGCAGGACCTCAGCCTCACAGGTATCGGTATGGAAATGGTGGCAGATGGCATGAAAGGGAACTCCTAGAGTTAGCCAGGGGTGATGGTGTATGTCTGTAATCACTGCTGTGAGTTCATAGCTGTAATAATCATGTCAAATCCAGAAGACAGCTTTTCACAGCGTTCCTTCACATCCCCTGACTTTTTCATACTTCTGTGTGTTTAATTTGTATTCATATGTGTGCAGGAGAGTGCACACGGATGTGGCTATCAGAGGGCACCATCAGGTGTCTTCAATATCTTTCAGCTTCCCCAGAGCTATTTACGCTTAAGTACAAGTGGCTGTAAGCCATTGGACATGGGCTCTGGGAACCCAAACCAGGTCCTCTGGAAGAAGAGCAATTACTCTTAATTGCCAAGCTATCTCTCCAGCCCTTTTCCATCTTAATTTTGAGATAGGGCCTCTCACCTAACCTGGAGCTCTCCAAATGTCTAGACTGGCTGGCCAAACATCTCCCCAAGAATTCTCCTGTCTCTACTCACTCAAAGCCTTATTTATTTATTTATTTATTTATTTATTTATTTATTTATTTAATGTATGAGTAAACTGTTGCTCTCTTCAGACACACCAGAAGAGGGCATCAGATCTCATTACAGATGATTGTGAGCCACCATGTGGTTGCTGGGAATTGAACTCAGGGCCTCTGGAAGAGGCCATCTCCCCAGCCCCCTCGAAGCCTTTTTAAAAACAAACAACAAGAACAACAACAACACACTTGGTTCTAGGGATCAGAATTAGGTCCTCTCCCTAGATCTTCTGGGGTTATTTCTACACAGGCTCTTCCGCTCTAGCCTATATTACTTGGGCAAGGGGAAGTGCCTGTGAACTTTCTTTCTCGCCTGTCATGTGTGGGCAGGTGGCTGCTGGCTGACCTCTGCTTTTGGTTGTTCTTTAGGCTCAGAGCTACCTCACTGTTTAGGCCCTCTGAAATGGGCACCCACCGTGGACCTTCAGGACCACAGTACCAAGAGACACCAGAAGAGGGTTCGCACAATGTTTAACTTGCAGCAGCTGCAAGAGTTGGAGAAGGTGTTTGCGAAGCAGCACAACCTGGTAGGGAAGGAGAGAACCCAGCTGGCTGCCAGGCTGCACCTGACAGAGAACCAGGTGAGAACGGGACCTGAGGCTCAGGTTGTATAGGGGACACCTGATAGACTAGTAGGAAGGGAAGGGAAGAAGACATGACCTTTTCCCTCTAGGCTAGGATGATGGGGAGAGAGGCCCTATTTTTTTTTTTTTAACACATTCCCAATGTGATATTCCTATCAGGAGTCACATTATAAACATAACCACAGTTTCCTCTACTGCTTCCTCCTTTTTGTTAATTGTGTGTGTAGTTTGCATATATGTAAGTATGTTTTTGCATGTGTGCAGGCACACGTGTGTGAGTATGTATGTGTGTGTGGGGGGGGCTGAGGTTGGTGCCAATAATCATTCTTTGGAGGCTAAAGAGATAACTTAGCTGTTAACAACACTGGTTGCTCTTCCAAGGGACCCGAGTTCAATTCCCAGCACCCACATGGCAGCTCATGACAGTCTGTAATTCCAGTTCCAGGGGATCTGACACCCTCACACAGATATATACATGCAGGCAGAACACCAATGCACATGAAATAAAAATAAATGACTTATTTATATACATACATACAGACGTATGTATACATTTATGCTCTTGCTTTTCCACCTTGTTCACTGAGGCAGAATCTCTCAGTCAAACCCAGAGCTAGCTAGCCAATATGGTTAGTCTCACTGGGCCAACTTGCTCTGGGGATCCTGTCTCTGCCTGCTGAGGCTGGAGTTACAGACAGGCCACTTGGTATTTATGTGAGTTTCTGGGCATCTGAACTCTGGTTGTTAGGCTTTCTTAGCAAGTCTGAGACTTGAGCCATCCGATCATCTCCCCAGCCTTCTCTCACTTTCTCATTGTTTCCATGCTAAATAAGGGGCTGTGAGCCAAACCAAGCAGATATTGCTGAGACTCCATTTGTAAGGACGGAGCGTTCCTAAAGGTGTCATTGCTTCTTTCCACATGCAGGAAAACTACTCAGGACTTTGCTATGCTCACTGTCATCTTGTTGTCCCCCCCCCCCCAGCTGCTTCACTCTTTGTATTACTTATTTGTTTTAAGATAGGTTCTCATGTATTCCAGGACGGTCTTGAACTTGCTACACAGCTAAAGATAATTTTGAACCTCTAGTTCTCCTGCCTTCAATTCCCAAGTGCTAAGATGACACACATTCACCATGGTGCTGAGTGTCAAGCCCAGAGCTTTCTGTGTGCTGGGCCAGTGCTCTGCCAACTGATCTACATCCCAGCCCTCTGTTTTCTCTTGAAGTCATCCGATCGTGATGATTTCCCCTCTATTTCATCAAGATATCCTTGTCAAGGCCAACAAACATGTTCCTCCCTTCAGCTGACTCCTGAGTGTCACAGCTCCCCGGATGACTGACTGTTTCCCCACTTTGACACACTCTCCTCTTGACCTTCCTCCTGCTTCTCTGGTCACCTTTCTAGGCTACTCGTCCCCTTGGGACTTCCTGCCATCAAGTCTCACCTATAACCATAGTTTAAAATACCATCTCTAAACTGATGGCTAAGATTTATATACCCAGTCCAACCTTCTCTGCTAGGAATTGAACCTCATCCTAGGCTAGTCCCTACCACTAAACTACATCCTCAGCCACTAATTCTCAAAATCTCAACTTGGACATCTCTATGAAGGCATTGCAAACTTGATAAAACCTCAATTCTTAATTGATTTTCTCCCATCTGTTCCCCTCCTCTTCCTCTGCCATGCCACCCAGCTGGTTCCTCAAAAAACGCAGTCATCTCGATGTGATTGCTTCCGTTTCCCCCCAGCGGCTGCTTTCTATCCCTACACCCTGGGTTACTGCTCTAGCCTCCACACACTAGCCAGCTGTGCAGCTACTTCAGGATTATGTCACACCCCATTTGAAAGCCTCAAAATGGGGACTTTCCTTCCCTGTGGCCTTCAAGGTCTTGGGTGTCCTGGGTCTTGCTGACCTCTCCTTTCCTGCCCTTTCTCCCTTGCAGCCATAGTCCTCTTTCTGGTCCTCACCTTGGGTTTGTTGTTAACTGACAGTCATTCCATAGGCTGTCCTCCGGGTCCACCCAGACAGCTTCTCTCTGCCCCTACCCACTCATCAGAGCTCCCCCACCCCACGCCTCTGTTTGTGACTCCTCTTATACCTATCATATCTCTTTATTTACATTGGGCCTTCTCCCAATGACTGGATAGTGAGCTGTAGAGGACAGGAATCATGCCTCTGCTCATTGCCATCAGTCACTGTCACCTAGTACAGCACCAGCACACTGTAGTCATAAGTACTCACTGGAGGCTGGAGACATAGCTCAATAGGTAGAGTGCTTGCCTCAAATGCTTGAAGTCCTGGATTCGGTTTCCAGTACCACATGAAATGGGCACAGTGGCACACACCTGAAACCCCAGCACTTGGGCAGTGGAGGCAGGGTGATCAGGGGTTCAAGAATATCTTGAGCTACATAGTGAGTTTGAGTCTTGCCTGGGTGATATGAGACTTGATTGAAAAACAGCAGCAAAGGTACAAACTGGGATGAATGTGCAGTGACTGAGAATTCAGGGATGGCATTTGGAAGCAGTGATGGTGACAGGTAAAGGGGCCTGCTGGCCAAATTCTGATGCCTGTTCATTGCCCCCAATTACAGGTGAGGATCTGGTTCCAAAATCGCAGGGTCAAGTATCAGAAGCAGCAAAAACTGAAATCACCTACCTCCTTTGCCATGGAAGAGGCCTCCAGCAGCTCAGATGGCAACATCCAGGGTGAAGATACGGAGTCAGGAGTTGACAGTTAAGGACGGAGTAAGAGGCCCTAGCCATGTTATATGGGCCAATTCTTCCTGTGGTACCTGCTGGCCCTCCCAGTCCCACAGCTCAGTGAAGAGCTTCCTTAAGGTCAAAGGATACCAAATGTACTTGAACCATCAAGGAGGGGACTCTGGAAGCAGAATAGTGGGTTGATCTATGCCCTTGGTCAGGTTTTACTTCTTGTGGATAGAGGTATACTGATAACCTACACATCTCTACAACGTTCCTTGGGTGAGTTAAGGTCTGTAAAGCACTTACAGAGTACCAGCTGGGGAGGTTTATGGGAATGGAAGCTGTCCCAGCTCTGCCCTGAGATTAAGTTCATCAACTCTTTCCTGGCCCAGCTATGGAGAAGGGGCCTCCTTGAATCAGCATCACAGTGTGGAAGGTGTGGAAGACTCTCCCCAGAGTCTGGAGGGAAGGAGATTTCTTAGCTCACTTCAAAGTTTCCTGCATTTCAACCCTATTCCTTTTCCTTGTCACCTTCCTCTGTATCTGAGGATGACTTTGAATTCCTTACCCTCTACTTCCCACATGCTGGGATTACAACTGCTTCTTCTTCTTCCTCCTCCTCCTCTTCCTTCTCCCTTCTTCTTTCTCCTCCTCCTTCTCCTCCTTCTCCTCCTCTTCTTCTTCCTCTTCTTCCTCCTCCTCTTCCTCCTCCTCTTCTTCCTCCTTCTCCTCCTCTTCCTTTTTGACACAGATTCTCATTATGTGGCACAGACTGGCTTCAAACTCATGGAAATTCTCCTGTCTCAGCCTCTCTAGTGCTGAGGTAATGGGTAAGAGTCACCATGCTTTGCCTAAAGTTTTCTTGTCTTCTCTGATACCACTTTCAATAGGAGTTCATGTCACAGTGAGCTCAGGTTTATGGTAATTGATTAATTGATTCCTTGGAGAAACAAGCTACGTTTTCCTCTGGAGCCCCTCCCTTTCCCCCCCAGAATTTATGTTGACTTAAATTTGTCATTTTTTACCTAGTATTGACAATACACTTTTTCCTCCCTGAATGACCCTCTGACCCTGCTTGGCTTCTTGCCAGGAAGCCTGCTGAGAGCTTATTCTTGTGAAATCAGCTTCCAACATTTAAGAGCTGGTTTCTGTACTGAAGACTGCTCCTTTGCAGTTCCTGGGCTGAGGTGAGGTGATGGGGTAATGGAAGGGTTGATCTTCCTCAGTGAGGTTGTTCTCAGGGCCCAGTTTTCTGGGGAAAGAGGAAGGAAGGTGGGTGATGGGAGATGAGCCTGGAAAGTACCCGGCATATAAGACAGTGGACTTTAGCCAAGTATGGTGGCACACACCTTTAATCCCAGCGCTCTGGAAACAGAGGCCAGCCTGGTCAATAGAGTGAGTTCCAGGACAGCTAGGGTTACACAGAGAAGCCATGTCATGAAAAACTTAAAAAAACAAATCAAACAAACAAACAAACAAACAAAACCAGTGGACTTGTAGCCATTAAGTGGCAAGTTTGAGGGAATCCAGAGCCTTGCCTCAAGAAGCCATCTTTTGCAGCTTGGCAGGGCAGTATATACCTAGGGTCTTAGCACCAGGAAGGCTAAGGCAGAAGGATGGAGTGAGCCAGAGCTACCACAGTGAATGTAGGGCAAGCCTAGAGTGAACAGCTGGATGCTGTTTCAAAACACAAGGGCTGGGAGAAGGCTCAATAGGTTCAGATTCTCGCTGCCAAACTGAAGATCTGAATTTATTCCTGGAACCTCCATGATGGACAGAGAGAATGGTCTCTCCCAGTGCACACACCCACACACATACACACTCACAGAATAACTGTAAGAAAAAAAAACACATATATAAACTGGAGAGATGGCTGAGCAGTTAGGGGCACCTGTTGCTCTTGCAGAGGACCTCAGTTTGATTTCTAGCACCTATGTGGTAGCTCACTACCATCCATAACTCCAGTTCAGGAGATCCTAAGCCCTTTTCTGACTTAAAAATGCAGACACCAGGCTCCTGCAGGCAAACATTCACACAGGTAAAAAAATTTAAAAAAAAATTTTTTTTTTACAAAGACTAACAAAAAGTAGTGGGGGGTGGGGGGGAAGACCCAGAAAATTTTTTTGTTCATATCCTCGGGGAATCCTTATGAATGCTGGGGTCAGAAGTCCTATTCACCAAAGGGATCCAGCCACAGCTGTCTCCAGGAGCAACTGGTCCATTTTTTGTGTGTGCACACCCATTCATGCTCATCTGAGGCCAGAGGTCAACACTGAGTGTCTTAATTGTTCTCCTCTTTTGTTGAGTCATGCTCTCCTGTTGAACATAGAGCTAGCCCATTTGATCAGGCTGGTTGGCTGGGGAGCCCACAGTGTCACCCTGTGTCTACCACCTCAGTTCTAGGATTGATGGCTTGTTATGTGGGCACTGGGGATCAAACTCAGGCCCTCATGCTTATGTGGCAAACACAGTCCCAATTGACTCACTTTTTTTTTTTTTTTTTTTTTTTTTTTTTTTTTTTTTTTTTTTTTTTTGGTTTTTCGAGACAGGGTTTCTCTGTGTAGCCCTGGCTGTCCTGGAACTCACTCTGTAGACCAGGCTGGCCATGAACTCAGAAATCCGCCTGCCTCTGCCTCCCAAGTGCTGGGATTAAAGGCGTGCGCCACCACCGCTGGCTACTCACTTTAAAAAAAAAAATCAAATTTAGGAGTCAGAGGCAGGTGGATCTCTGGCCAGTCTGGTCTACATGGCAAGTTCTAGGACAACCAAGTTACATAGAGCTTGTCTCAACTGGTGGTGCATGCCTTTGATCCCAGCACTAGGGAGGCAGAGGCAGTCAGATCTCTATTGAATTTGAGATCAGCCTGGTCTACAGAGTGAGTGCCAAGACAGCCAAGGCTACACAGAGAAACCCTGTCTCAAATACCAATGCCCCCAAGAGAGAGAGAGAGACCTTGTCTGAAAAAAAAAAAAAAACAACACAAAAACTCAATCACTTACTAAACAGTTACTAGGTTGTTATCCCCCCAAATCACTGTGAAACCATAACAGAGTAGACACAGATCCCTTGTCAAGGAATAGTCAACCGGGGTCTACCTGCAGTCCGGCCTCAGCTTTGTATACTTTACACAAAAATTTGTGTCTCCTTAAGGGGTTCTCACAGATGAAGTCCACTTATTACTGCTCTATAACCGAAGTCAAGAAAGCCCCCAACTACTCTCTGAGGCACTGGTTCAACCTGGTTAATATTTATAGAAAAGGAAAAATTTTCTTTTTGCATATGATTGTTTTGCTTTCATGTATATATGTGCCTGTCTGTTGCCTGAGGAGGTTGAAAGAGCAAGCATCAGAGGCCCTGGAACTGGAGTTACATACAGATAGTTGTAAACCAGTGTTGGGAACCAAACCTGGGTCCTCAGAGTAACAAGTGCATTTCTCGTTGAGACAGGTTTCATGGATTCTAGGCTAGCCTTTCTGCACTCAAATGTTCAAAGCAAACCTCTCCTAAACGTAGAACAAAAATGTTGCCACCGGAGGGAGGGGAAAATTTTAAACCAAGTGAGCCCAGCAACCAAACTGCTTTTCAGGAAGAGGGTCAGAGCAAAAAAATAAGTCAGCCTTCTCTGGGTCTATAAAACGGCTTTGTTCAGTGTTGGGGGTATGGTGAAGGGCTTCTTAAGTAGGAAGATGACTGCAAACTCTTGGCCAGACTGGGATACATATTGAGACCCTGTCTCAAAAAACAGACAGTGGGAAAAGCAACTACGGACACTTAAGAACATAGCTGGGATAGGCTAGGGGTCTCCCCTGAGCTACTCTATCAGCCGTCATTCATGGACTCGGACTACCAGAAGTCCAAGCACATAGTCAGGCCAGGTTCCACACAATCAAGCAAAACCAAGACACCAAAAGCCTTGAATCACTGCAGAGCAAGTAGTCGCCATTGGCAGCCACGTTCAGGGGCGGGGCAAGGTGGGGAAGTGAGCGCTCGGAGGCTCGGTGGGCGGGGCCTCCTGGGGCGGGGTCAAGGGTCAGAAAGCGGAGGCGTGCCCAAGATGGCGGCCTCCATGTGCGACGTGTTCTCCTTCTGCGTGGGCGTGGCGGGCGGTGCCCGGGGCTCCGTGGAAGTCCGTTTTGTGAGCAGCGCCAAGGTGAGGCCGGGTCGGACCCCTCCCGAAGAGCCACGCCGGGGACCCATGCTCACATTCTGGAGTCCGGGCCCCTCGGCGCCGGTCTAGTTCCTGCTTGGGCCCGGGGTGCAGGGTCTGTCCTCGTGCCCAGGCTCGTGGCGATATCGCGCGGGCGGGGAAGCCCAGCCTGGGACCCTGCGTGCGCACCCTTCCCAGAGGAACCCGGTCCACTGGCGGGTGACCGTGCTGCTGCTGTCCTGGGTGGCGTTGAAGCTCTGGGAGGTCCTGGTGTTGAGGGATATCCTGGGCCAGATTGAAGCCAAGGATATCTCGGCTAGTCTGGGGCTTAGCTGCTGTTCTGGAGACAGTGCGTGGGAAGTACTTAGCCGAGGGAACTGAGGTATAAAGCAGCCCTGGACCCCCAGCGACCCTTCTGACTAAGGTATGGGTGGAGACTCGGAGAGCTAGGGAACTTGGACCAGAACCTACACAGCAAGCACTCATCCTGAAGGGTTTTAAGCAAGAGAATGACATGATCTCATGGTTTTGTATCATGGTTCTTTTTGTTGCTGCTGTTGTGCCCTTTGTTTTGTTTTTGTTTTGAGACAGGGTCTCATTATGTAACTCTAGCTGTCCTGGAACTCACTATGCAAACCAGGCTGCCTCTGCTTCATTAGTGCTGAGATTAAAGATTTGTGCCAGTATGCTTGGCTCTATTAATCGTGTTTTATTCCCTGTAAAATAGAAAATGCACATAAGTAAAGGTAAAAAAATCACTCCATATTGTACTTGAGGCTGGACTTGAACTCATCTCTCTATCAACTCCCAAGGACTGGGTTACAGGCCTTGTGGCTGAAACACTCCACCCCTGCTCCCACGGTTTCTTTTAATACATGTTTTCAGTGCATCTTTAGTATCAGTGATCCCATTTCTACTCTGCTAAAGAGTTGACCGCTAGAATTTTGGGTTGGGGAGGCAGCCTACACCACTCAACGAAATCTTTATGGCTTCTTTATGCTATTTCTTATCAGTCCTGAGAGCAAATGTCTTGCTGCTTGGTTTCAGTGCAGACAGACTTGTTGTCTCCAGCACTGTTTTGTCTCTCTATGCCCTTGCCTGTTGATATATGCAGAATGGTATGGTTTTGTCTTCATTTGCGTTCCTCTAGGTAAAAGTCAGGTTGGATGATGATGATGTTCTGCGTATCCTTGGTCCTTTGCCCAGGATGCTAGTTCTGTGGTCATTTGCTGTCAGCATCTCCATATCTGTCCAGGTTCCCATCTTAAGTTCTCTTGTCTTTCTGTTCCATAGGCATTGGGAGTGAGTGTTCCTATCCATCTATGAGTGAGAAGTAGCTTCCCTGTAGTCGTTGTGTCCTTAGCTGCTTACATCCCCATTACCACCCAGAGCTGGTCCTCCTGGAGGCTCACATTTGAGGTGTCTCAGATCAGTAATCCCTTTCATTTTGCATCACCTTTTTGTCACTCTACCCCTCCCCTACCGTGGCCCCTCCTTTCTTCACTTCCTTTTCATTTTTTACTCCAACAGTCTCCTTGTCTGGTTCTGTCCTAGCCTTCTTTCAAGCCCCCAGCTAGTGACTAGGCCTAGTGGCCCTGGCCTGTATTCTAGCAACTCGGGACTGAAGCTAGAGGACTCTTGTGAGTTCCAGGCCAGCCTAGGGTACAGAGTAAAATCCTGTCTCAAAAACAAACAAACAAACAGACTCCAGCTGCTCACGTTCCTCTGCCTATCCCTGATCCTCTGCTGGGGAGAATCCCCTTCCCATGTGGATTCACAGCCAGGGAGCTTATCTAGGGCTCTGGCAGCTGCAGTTATCTGCTATGATTGGTTTGTAATCTTTCCTTTGAGCTGTCTTCCTCAGGTTACCATAGAACACTCCTGCCTGGCTTAGAGTGGATTAGAATTACCTATTCTCTGTTTCAGAGAACTACTCCTGAAGCATGAGCAGAGGGGCACGAATGAGCGTGACTTCTGGCTCTGTTCTGCTTCTGTGGATGTTAGTGGGAATGAGTTTTAGTTATCTGTGAACTGTCATGCCAGGGACCAATCAGTGGAGAATGAAACCTAACGAGGCCCAGTTGGTGGCAGTTGGAGTGTCACACTGCTGTACACCAGCTAAAGTCCAGCATGGCTCACTCATTTGGGTTTGCTTTCTTTTAAATTATCTTGATAATTGTATTTGTCTAAACAGGCAGCTATTTAATGGAACCTCATGCACTTTAAAGTATTATTACTTGTGTATATGGTATGTGTGTCTCTGGACATGGATCTGTGTGTGCCACATCATACATGTACAGCTCAGAAGACAACTTCCACTAGCTGGTTCTCTTGTTTTCATTGTGAGATCTGGAAATGAAGCTCAGGTCATCAGGCTTGATGCAGAAAGCATCTCACCCACTCAGCTGTCAGCCTGGGTAATAAGGACTGTTAACTATACTCTCTGCTCTAAGAGTTTGTATGATTCTCTCCCTCTCTCCCTCCTCTGTTCTTTTCTCCCTTCTGATGTGGAACCTGTTATATCAGCAGTTCTCAGTCTGTGGGTTGTGATCTTTTGGGAGTCGAGTGACCTTTTCACAGGTCATCTGAGAGCATCAGAAAACCCAGATACTTACTTTCCAATATAACAGTAGCAAAATTACAGTTAAGAAGTAGCAACAAAAATAATTTTATGGCTGGGGGTCCCCACAACATAAGAAATTGTATTAAAGGCTCACACCATTAGGAAGATTGAGAACCATTGCATTATATAGGTCAGGTTAGCCTTGAACTTAAGGTAGTTCTTGTATCAGCCTCCCGGATTCTGAGACAACAGGTGTGAGCCACAGTGCCTAACCTTGCATGCTTCCTG
The DNA here is from genome assembly GCA_030674055.1 of Rhabdomys pumilio. Lineage (NCBI taxonomy): Eukaryota > Metazoa > Chordata > Mammalia > Rodentia > Muridae > Rhabdomys > Rhabdomys pumilio. Next base: position 22,173,318 of record JANHMN010000008.1, read on the forward strand.
ATCTTATGCATTGGAGAAATTTTCTTGATTTTTCATACTTTTGCCTGTTTGAGGAATGAGTAGAATGTTGTTTATGCGTGGCCTTGAACTCCTGACTTTCCTTTGCCCTAAATGCTGGAGTTAACAGACACCAACCACCATTCCTCTGGCTCTCCTTTGCTTTAGTGACTAGATATTTTCTACATTTGGTCTTCCAGGATCTAAGGGAGGGAGAGCTCTATAGTTATCCTCCCTGTTCCACACCCCACCTCTGCTCCAGGGTTCCTCTGTGTAGCCCTGGCTGTCCAGGAACTCACTCTGGAACTCTGCAGCCCAGGATGATCTTGGCCTCAGCCTCAGAGATGTGCTTGCTTCTGTGTTCTAGAGGACAAAACAAATTTGAAGTCAGCGTGGCACACGAATGCACGAGGGTGGGGGGGCATTCAAGGATTGTTTCCCCACTCTCATCCTGATATTCAAAGTGTGCTAGGCTAGGCCTCTTAAGCTTTAGTGCTTTAGTGCTGGGATCAAAGCATGCACCACTACACTTGGCTAGTTACCTAGTTTCAGGATTTTAAATTGTCAGAAGATCACATGGGTCTCACTTCTTGCTACTTTGTTCCATCCAGGAAGGCCGAGTTTTCATATTGCTTGGTTGATCCCAGGGGCAATAAAAGATAGAGATGGGGTTTCCAGGAAAGCAGCCAAGGGTGTTCTGGGCTTTGCCTCTCATTTCACTTGTCCTGTTCTATAGTTAGCTTCTAGAGCTGAGTAGTGACACATACCTGTTATCTCTGCCTAGGAAGAACTATTGTAAGTTCAGGGGCAGCCTGGGCTGTGTAGGGAGACACTGTCCAAAAAAGAAAGAAGCTTTCTGGATTACGTATAGGCTGAGATTTGCTCTGAGTGTGGCAAAGGCCCATCTGTAGTGCCAGTGCTGAAGGAAACAGGAAGCTGCTGTGGCAGCAACACTGATGGGACATTTTCTCTGCCACTCTAAGATGGCAGCTCCTCTTTGGAAGCGGTACCATCATTTGCTAAAGCAATGTCAGCAGAACCATTAACTGACTAGGCTCTTGATGTGCAAAGTGTGCCAGGCTAGGTTTGTTTTGGTTTTTGTTTATATTGTTATTGTTTGATTTTATAGGTTAGTTAATTAATTTTTGAGACAGGGTTTCTCTGTTTAGCCCTGGCTGTCCCGGATCATGCTCTGTAGACCCTAGGCAAGCCTCGAACTCAGAGATCTCCTGCCTCCGCCTCCCTAGTGCTAAGACTAAAGGTGTGAGCTACCACCACTGCCTAGCTCAGGTTAGGCTTCTTAACCTTTAGCTTTTATAGGGATCACCAGCATCCTGTTTAAATGTAAATTTTTGGCCTGTGAGATGGCTCATGAGGGAAAAGTGCTTGCCATGCAAGCCTGACAGCTTGAGCTCATTCCCATATCCCAGAGTGGAAAGAGAGCTGACTGTTGAAGGTTGTCAACTTATTGCTACACAGCACCACACACACACACACACACACACACACACACACACACACACACACACGAAGATGCACATTCAGATTTAGCAGGTCTGTGCAGGACCTGAGAGTTTGCTTTTTAAACACTGGGTGGTGAGGAGGTAGAGTTCACAAGGGCGCATTTGTACTATGTCACACCTTGGAAACTGCCTGGCAGAGTTCTGAACGCCCACTTCTCCAATGGGAAGCAGTTGGCTAGGAGGTTCCCAGGCGGTGTTGGGAGCTGGTTCTAGGACTAGTTCAGTGCTTTGTGCATCCTTTGAGCACTGATCAAGGAAGATGTCAGTTCTCCCCCACACTAGGCTGCTTTCTGCTGGGACATAGGATGTCTCTGAACCCCTGAGCAGCAGCACAAGGTCTCATGGGGAATTGAGGATAGTGCCAGCCTAGTAGCCACTACTGGTATAGGAGGCCCCAGCCTACTAGGAACTGTGGCCTTGCCTTGGCCATCCTAGAATGTCCAGGTGTCCAGATGGATGCTGAGGTGGCTCCCTCCTTGGCCAGGTACTGTGGGCTGAGAGAGGAGCAATGGTCAACCTCCTGTGAGCTCTTGGAGCTTTGTTGTTGTTTAAAGATGTATCTTTATTTGTATATTTGTGTGTATGTGTCCCACACGGGTTTGGTGCCAGTGGAGGCCTTGGATCACCTAGAACTATAGTTATAGGTGTCAGCTGCCGGATGTCAATGCTGGGAACCAAAAATGGGTCTTGTGGAAGAGCAGTAAACATTCTAAATTCTTTTCAGTTGTGTGTGTGTGTGTGTGTGTGTGTGTGTGTGTCCATGTACCACCTGCATATGTAGATGTGCGTGCCTGTGTATGTGAAGAGGCTAGGAGGCTAAAAGAGGGCATTGGGTTTTCTCTTCCATTACATTCCACTTGTTTCCTGGTATAGGGTCTCTTCCTTAATCTGGGGTTCACGACTTGGATTGGCTGAAAGGCAGCAGGCCCCAGTGGTCTTCCTGTTTCTGCTGTCTTTAGAGCTGGGGGTTTTGGCGTTTGTAGAGGCACCTGGATTATATGGGAATTGGGATCCAAATTCTGGTCCTCATGATTATAGAACAAGCACACTTAACTACTGACCCATCTTTCAAGCCTGTTTTTGTTTGTTTGTTTTGTTTTTTTGTTTTTGCCCAGGCTAGCCTTGAACTACTTATCCCCCTATTTCCATGTGCTAGAATAACAGGCATGTGTCACTTGGCAGGTTTGGAGCAATATCTTAACCCTGTCTGTTCTTTGCCCTGTTAGGGAAAGGGACTGTTTGCCACACAGCTGATCCGGAAGGGAGAGACCATCTTCATTGAAAGGCCTTTGGTAGCTTCCCAGTTTCTCTGGAATGCACTTTACCGGTACCGGGGTGAGCACATCTTGCCTGCTTCAGGTGGCTGCTGAAATGTCCATTTTGTGCATGGAGCTGAGCCTCACACATCTCCTGGCTGACCTGGGTGTTGGAAGGAAATGCTGACTTTCCTTGGAGACTAGGACCAGAGAACCACAGCTCTGGCTATCTTGTATTTAGGGCTGTATACCTGCAATGGGAAATGCCTTCAAAATGCTCCTTGGGAACCACTTTCTTTTAGACAGAACTTAGAGTCTACTCCCATGGCCATCATGCTGAAGGGCTGTACCTCAGACATGCCGACTGAAACACTGTGTATAACCATGCTCAGTGAAGACTGAGTTAGGCGCCAGAGCAAGATGCCCTTAACTCGCCCAGCCTTTTCATATTTGTCTTAAGCTAGAGAGAAGCAGAAAGGAGCACCAGTCTGAGGCAGGGATCCCCACAGACTGAGTCTGAAGGAGAAGCAGTGGGATCAGGAACTAGAGAGTTCTTGAAAGACGGACTTACTGTGTCTTGCTTCCCTGCAGCCTGTGACCACTGTCTTCGGGCACTGGAGAAGGCAGAGGAGAATGCCCAGAGGCTGACTGGGAAACCAGGCCAGGTTCTACCACACCCAGAGCTATGCAGTGTACGCAAGGACCTCCACCAGAACTGCCCCCATTGCCAGGTGAGCACCCCTGGGGAGTGCACAGGAAAGGAGGCAGGCCAAGGATGCGCTAGTTGTCTTCACTGGTGAGACAAAGTCTGAAAGAACTTGTCTGTTCCTCAAGGCTCATAGTGTCCTGTGTGACAGTGAAAGGGCCCAGTAATTGTTCAGCTTCTTCTTTGCTGCCAGTGTCCATTGTTCAGAAAATGGGTATGGAGCCAGGCAGTGGTGGTGCAGGTCTTTAGTCCCAGCACTTGGGAGGCAGAGGCAGGCAGATTTCTGAATTCAAGGCCAGCCTGATCTACAGAGTGAGTTCCAGGACAGCCAGGGCTACACAGAGAAACCCTGTCTCGAAAAACAAACAAACAAACAAACAAACAAACACGAAAATGGGTATGGTGGGTCTTAGGGTTTCCATTGCTGTGAGAAGACACCGTGACCACACAACTCTTTTTTTTTTCCTCCCACCCCCCCCAACCTCCTCCGAGACAGGGTTTCTCTGTGTAGCCCTGGCTGTCCTGGAACTCACTCTGTAGACCAGGCTGGCCTCGAACTCAGAAATCCGCCTGCCTCTGCCTCCCAAGTGCTGGGATTAAAGGTGTGTGCCACCACCACCGAACCACACAGCTCTTATAAAGGAAAACATTTAATTAGGGCTGGCTTACAGTTTGAGAGATGTAGTTCATTATTATCATGGTGGGAAGCATGGCAATGTGCAGGCAGACATGGTGCTGGAGGAGCAGAGAGGTCTATATCTCCATTTTCAAGCAGCAGGAGAGTGTTCTTCTGCACTGGGCATTGCTTGAGCATCTCTGACCTCAAAGCCCACCTCTGCAGTGACACACTTCCTCCAACAAGGCCACACCTCCTAATAGTGCCACTCCCTGTGGCCAAACATTCAAATGCAGGAGTCAGTGAGGGCCATTCTTATCAAACCATCACAGAGGGAAAAGTCTTTTTCTTGGGAGTCTGTAAGAAGCTGAAAAGCTCTTTTCCTTTCTTGTAGTATAAAAAGCATAGGTTAGGTGCATGCCCCTAGAACACCCTATTTCATCCTCACTGAGCTTTTGCTCTAGGGCTGTTATGGAAAGAATGCAGCTAGATGAGGTGAGAGCCCCAGGCCCTGTGTGCTAACCTCCACTCCACCTAACAGGTGATGTACTGCAGTGCAGAATGTCGGCTGGCAGCTGCAGAGCAGTACCACCAGATCCTGTGCCCAGGCCCATCCCAGGATGACCCCAGGCACCCCCTCAATAAGCTGCAGGAGGCATGGAGGTAAGTCTCTTCCTCTCCTTACCCTTCCCTCCATTTCTGCCTCAGCTCAGCAGCTGTGGGGAGCTTTGGTGAATTATATCCCTAAGTCGTGTTCTGTATTGTTAGGCTTAAATAGAAGTCACAGTTGCAGAAGCTTGCCTTTAATCTGAACAGCCAGCCCTGCCATCTTCAGTACTTTACACACTGCCAGAGTCCTAAGGGATACAAAATTGCCTAAGTCCTTACCCTTTGATAACTGATGGACTAGGCAGGAAGTGTCTCTGTAGCCTTCATACTACTGGGTTTGCCTGGCTCTGCTCCTAGGGAGGGGACTTCTAGGTTACACGGTTTTTTCTCTTTCCCTAGGAGTGTTCACTATCCTCCCGAGACTGCAAGTATAATGCTGATGGCCCGGATGGTAGCCACAGTTAAACAGGTGAGCCAGAGAAGCTCACCCCAGTCAGCCCTGGGTTTCAGCCACCTGACCTTGCTTGGATGCTCTTGCGGCGTCTGAGTTTCCTGAAGGACAGCTGCTTGCTACGTAGAGCATGCTAACCAGAAATCAGGTGCAGGCTTAGGCCCTGGTTTTGCCTGTCTTCATTTTTCTGTGAGATGTCTTATGTGGCAGCAGTTCCTGAATTTGATCAATAGGCGTCTTACACAGAGTGAGAGGTCTTGTGGATCCCTTCTGTCTTCACTATATTCTTCCTCCATGGCCTTCTGTTTTCAAGGTGTTTTGAGTTGGCAAGCCCTTCCCTAACTGGGAAATGGCTGAGTGTGGACAGAGTGGGAAGGGAGACCTGGGCCCAAACTCTTGGGTGGTGATCATTTCCTGATAGAAGGACTTAAGAAACATAATCCCTCTTTTCCACATGTACATGTGTATTTGTTCTGCAGGCCAAGGACAAGGACCACTGGGTCAGGCTTTTCTCCCATTTCTGCAGCAAGACAGCCAACGAGGAGGAGGAAATTGTCCACAAACTCCTGGGGGACAAATTCAAGGTTGGTTTTCCCCCATGTCCCCTTTCCCCAACCCCTCAAGTAGTTTAGGGTGTCTGTGGCTACCTTTAAGGGGACAAACTCCACATTTGGTTTCTTCTCAGCTACAGTGGGGGTTAAAACCTCGTCCTAAAAAAAATGTGCATTCCTAGTATGATTTACCTTTGTGACCTAATATAGACCTAAAATTGGAATTAGGAACAAGAGACTGCATGTTCTACCCAAGAGTGCTTATTACTACATGTGGGAAGGCAAGACTGAGGAAGGCAGAAGCAGGCACAGCAGGGCTTCTGGAGAGTGGAGGGCTGGGGTCCACAGGTCTGAGAAGTATGTAAAATTCATGTGAGAGTAAGACACTAAGGACCTCAGCCTTCCTTTGGAGCTGCCCAAGTGGGGAGGCTGCCAGATGTAGAGGCTGTCGGAAGACCAGATGAAGAGGGCAGGAATGCAGCGGTGGGAAAGATGTGTCTCTCAGGGTGAGTGTTGCTGTACTGCATCTAGAAGAAAGAAGGGGAAAGCCAAGCTGGTCAGAGGCCCAGCAAAGATGCTCCCAGGGAGGGTGAAGAGAGGTGTCCTAAGCCATGCTGCCTCAGCCTTGCTGGAACCAGTACTGGAAACAGGAAAAAGGTTTTGAGTTTACACCTTCACTTGGAGCCTGCAGACTTGGAGATAAGCTTCTGTCCCCTGGGAAAGCCCAGGCCAGAGTTGGCTCCTTTTCCTTCTATTATCTGATTTTCTCACTTACCTAAGTGCTAAGGGGAAGTCTCCAGGGCTGCAGTGTCCCTCTGTTTCCCCTAAACCAGGGCCAGCTGGAACTTCTGCGTCGACTCTTCACAGAGGCCCTTTATGAGGAGACCCTCAGTCAGGTGAGTATGGGAAGGTGGGCCCAGGAAGCCTTTCTTCTTGATGCTCCAGGCCTGGAGTTGAAGTGAGGACAACTTTCCAAAGCCTCTCAGTGCAGTCAAATTAGGAAAAGCAGCACCAGACTCACCTTTCTCTCCTACAGTGGTTCACACCAGATGGATTCCGGTCTCTCTTTGCCCTTGTTGGGACCAATGGTCAAGGGATTGGAACCAGGTTAGGAGAGAATGTTCTAGACCTATTAGATAATCCCCTGGGTTCAGACAGAAGGTTATTGGAGGAAGGTAGCCACAGTTTCTTTCAAGATGTTGGGATTGGGTGTTGCCATGACCTGGATGGGAGGAATGGGCAGGGGAATCTGCTGCTGGGAATCTTGCTCTTTTGGAGGGTGGGGTCCTTCCTTACTCTAGAAAAAGAACAGATCTAGATCTTTAGGGTGGGAAACTCTCTGCCTGGGCTTAACATGCCTAGACATGGAGACCTGTGACCTGGGTTGCTTCCATCCATGGACTGCTTAGTTCCCTCAGCCAGTGGGTACATGCCTGTGATGCACTGGAGCTGAAGCCTCAGGACCGGGAACAGCTAGACACCTTCATTGACCAGTTGTACAAGGACATCGAGGCAGGTTGGTGAGATGGGACTGTGGCTTCCCCTACCTTACCAGGGAGCTCTAAGCTTATGAGGGGAAGGGAGGAGTCCCTTCCCATGGGAAGTCTCAGATCTGTCTGCAGGATTTGGAAGTGAAAAGTGGTCCTGAGACCCATCCTGAGGCTCCATGATGGGGGGAGAGAGCCAGATAAGTAGGTAGTGGTACAGACAGAAGAGCAAGGCTTCTTGGAGAAGCAAAATTTAGGCAAAATGGTAGAGCCTGGGTGTCTAATTCAGAGGGGTGGCAGGAGAGCAGAGCTGATGTCTGTTCTTGTGAGTTTAAATTCCTTTTCCCACGGTATCTGCACATTACTTTATTACAGCAACCGGAGAGTTCCTTAACTGTGAAGGATCTGGCCTCTTCGTGCTTCAAAGCTGCTGTGAGTCTTGGACTGGGGAAGAATGGGCCTACATGCTTCTTCCCTACCAGGCCATCTGGGAACAGTTTGCTCCTTTTAGGCTGACCAGGACAAGTCTGGAAATGGGGTTACGTCTGTGTTTCTTTGGAGATTTTCTTGGAAATTATCATCCTATCAGTTTCTTTGTTTCTTTCTCATTTGCTTGTTGGTGGTGTTACTGGGAGTCAAACCCAAACCTTCATCCCAGTCTCCTCCTTGTTTTAATAGATGTTTGCAATGGGCCATGTCCACCTATAGGGGACAGAGTCCTGCTTTTTACAAAGGGAAGCTTGGGCATTGCACCACCACTGCCCTGTGGAGTATGGTCAGGAATCACTGAGAGCCTGAGACATGTAGGATCTTTGGGGGTGGGGGTGGGCTGGAAGTCTCTTTAGCACCTTCTGGGAAGGCCAGGGCTACCTCCAATCAAGACTTTTCCAGATCCCAGCCTTCCACCTCCCACTCTGCCCACTACTAACTAAATTCTCCTCCCAGGTTGTGTGGTCAGGGATCCAAGTCAGGAGACAGAAATAAATGGTCTGTTGTAGGCACCTCAGAGCCCACGCCTCCCTCAGTGAGACAGTGGTCAGTTTGGGGTGTATGTGGAATCCACAGTGAAACAAAGCACTTTGTATTTTCACTGTGGTCTTCAGAAAAGAACACTGGGTAGGGAGCCAGGAAATGGGGTCTCAGACCTGCCCTTCCCTGCAGTGTTTAACCACAAAGAAAGTGACCCAGAGCTCTGTTGATTAAGGTCTTTCTTTTGTCTTTTTTTTTTTTTTTTTTTTTTTAAAGAGTTTTTGACGGGGCTGGAGAGATGGCTCAGCGGTTAAGAGCACTGACTGCTCTTCCAGAGGTCCTGAGTTCAATTCCCAGCAACCACATGGTGGCTCACAACCATCTGTGATGGGATCTGATGCCCTCTTCTGGTGTGTCTGAAGACAGCTACAGTGTACTCATACACATAAAATAAATATTTAAAAAAAAAAAGAGCTTTTGACATAGGAGCTGGAGAGATGGCTCAGCGGTTAAGAGCACTGACTGTTCTTCCAGAGGTCCTGAGTTCAATTCCCAGCAACCACATGGTGGCTCACAACCATCTGTAATGGGATCTGATGCCCTCTTCTGGTGTGTCTGAAGACAGCTATATTGTACTCATACACATAAAATAAATATTAAAAAAAAAAAAAAAAGAGCTTTTGACATAGGAGCTGGAGAGATGGCTCAGTAGTTGACATAGGAGCTGGAGAGATGGCTCAGTAGTTGAGAGCACTGATTCTCTTCTGGAGGACCTGGGTTTGGTTCCCCACATGGCAGCTCACAACTGGCTATAACTCTAAGATCTGACACCTTTACACAAACACACATGCAGGCAAAACACCAATGCACACCAAAACAAACAAAGTTTTGAAACAGGATCTCCTGTAGTCCAAGTTGACCTCGAACTTGCTGTGTAGCCAAAGATGACTTCTGGACTCCTGATCCCTGGCTGAGTGCTGACTCTATAGGTATATCATGCCCAGCATGTTTTGTTTTGAAACAAGGTCTCTTGAGTCCTGACTAGATTGGAACTCATTGTGTAATCCAGTTGGATCTCAAATTCATAGCAAATCTTATCTGGCTTGTGTGAGATTACTTGTGTGAATCGCCATGCTTGGCTTGAGAATATTCGTTTGCTTTCATTTGTTTGTTTTGTTTTGTTTTTTATATTATTTGTTATATTTTTTGAGATAACGTCTCACTGTGTAGCCCTGGATGACCTAAAACTTGCTATGAAGCCCCCCTTGCACCACCTCTTGAGTACTATGATTAAAGGCCAGTGTCACTGTGCGTGGCTGCCGTTTTTAACATTTATTTATTTACACATGCAGGCTATGGTGTGCATGTGGAGGTCAGTCAGTTGTAGGGATGGCACTCAGGTTGTCAGGCTTGAAGTAAGCACCTTTACCTGCTGAGTCATCTACTATCCTAGAACTACCATTTTTAAAGCTGATTCTCATTGTGGGCATAGTGATGCACTTATGAGTCAGAGGCAGATGTCACAAGTTCAAGGGTAGCCTGAGGTACATAGCAAGACCCTGATTTAAAACTAGGGGCTGGGAGTGTAGACCAGTTATGGAATGCTTGCCTAATCCAGTTGGATCTAGCATGTGCAAGGGCCTTGGCTTTTAAACACACACATATTCTCTTGTTATCTGTCTTTTGTGACTTAGGCAACCACAGCTGTGTCCCCAATGCGGAGACTTCCTTCCCAGAAAACAACTTCCTTTTACATGTTACTGCCCTGGAGGATATTAAGCCAGGCGAGGTGAGAGGGCTGGGCAGTAGGGGTGGGCATAAGGGCCTTGCAGCTTCTCTTTATGAAGCAGCAGTAACTAGCTGGAGCCCCTTTGTTGGGATGGTGGTGAATCAACACAGGCCCCAGGGCCTGAGTCTTTTTGGCAGTGAGTATGCTCTGGTCCCTCCCAGTTCTTTAAATATCTTCAGAAAGTCTCATATTGAGGTAGAGCTATGTGCCCAGTCTCTAACCCCAGCTACCTTTTTGATTTCTTTGTGGCTTGGGCCACAGGAGCTAGTATGGATTGGAAGTTCAGGTTGGTGACCATAGCCTGACAGTTTCTCCCACACAAGTTATCATACCAAGATTAACCTCTGATCTCATCTACAGACCGTGGCTACTGGCTGGTTTTCCCCAGGGCTTGAGGCCAACCTCCATTCCTTGTCTGTCTTAGACCCAGATGGGAGTCTTGCCAGCTAGAGGCATGGGGATGGATCAGTGCTGAAAGACATTGGAGGCCTAGCTCTTGGGCAGGGACCAGTGGTGGAAAACAGATAGTTGAGGAAGCTCTTTTCCTTTCTGGTGGAGGGCATAGGCAATCAGACCCTCCTCTTACCCTACAGGAAATCTGTATCAGCTACTTAGACTGCTGTCAGCGGGAGCGCAGCCGCCACAGCCGCCACAAGATCCTCAGGTGCCATCTGGGGACAGGGTTGGGCTCTGGGCTTTTCTGTCCCAGCAACTTCCTGACTTGTTACCCCTCTACTTTGAAGGGAGAACTACTTGTTCATCTGTTCCTGTCCCAAATGCCTGGCAGAGGCTGACGACCCCAATGTGACCTCAGAAGAGGAGGAAGAAGAAGATGAGGAGGAAGGAGAGCCAGAAGATGCAGAGCTCGGGGATGAGATGACTGACGTGTGATGTTTACCTTGCCTGGAAGGCCCTTCCCAGACCCTGCTGGAAAAGGGGGCCTGTCCTCCACAAATGTGGTTGGAAGGAACATCCCCTACCCCTTGCACCCACTGCCTGCTTTCTCCCTTCTAGCATTCTGCTGGAGGGTAGGAGAGAGGCTGGACCCAAGCCCACCCCTCACCAGACCTCATGCCCTGAGCACTGCTGCTGAGCTGCATCGGACCTGTGCCATCACCAAGCCTTCCAGAACTGGCCTTCCCCTGCCATGCTCCAGTGAAGCTGTGGGACTGGAATCAAGTTTCAGGCTTCATAGTGTTCTTCCTCTGGGCCCCTTAGCCCATACTCAACTCATGCATTCACCAGAGGCTCCTATTGACTGGCTATTAATTTGAGGGTGGCAACAAAATGGCCATCAGAGAGCAAACTGGTTTCCTTGACAGAAAGAGGTGATGTAAAGCCTTACCTCTTCCTTACTGCTCACCTACCACAGCTGCAGCTAAAGTAATGGCCCACCATTTGCCAGCAACAGGCAGGAACAAGGAACTAGGCCTACACTGCAAAAAGACTCTGCCAGGGGTGCTGGGCTGTTCGTACTGGACTCTGGGGAGATGGAGATTAACCTGTTTGACAAACTCCAGGATTGCTATGCCTGTCTTGCCTCTGAGGCTAAGGCAAGGGGGCTAGCTCGATAAGGTGTGGAAGAGACCTGTCTTTATCAAGATGAAGACTACCACTCTTTCTCAGACCAACAGTATGGCAGATGACAGATTGTGCTCCATAATTTAGGATGCCCAATCTTCCCTGAGACCAGCTACAGTGGTCCAGAAAAGGGTCTCTGGATCTCCGACATCCTCCTTTAGGATCTCCATAGAGGAACACCAAAGTCTTAGAAACCTGAAGGAGCTGGGCAGGATGTGTGAAGATGAGCCGGGACTTGTTCCCTCATTGCCACAGATGACCATCTCACTCTTGGGGTGGGCAGTGTGGGAATTACAGCTACCACTCCCTATTTGTTCCTTGAGAGGCCTGCACATGGCTCTGCTAGCTTCCAGGGAGGACCAGTGCCTATGCTACAGGCCCTTTTCAAGGTGGAGCCAGATGGAACATGCCTGAGTGGCCCCCTTACCCATTGGGCACACTCCTTCACAACAGCCAGCACCCCTCTATCTTTGGTATGCCCACTGGTCTCAATAAAATGTGAGTGGTGATAGGCCTCTGCAACAGTGCCTTGGGGGCGTGGGCTGGGCGGACCACCCTGGGCCTGCGGGTAGTCAAGGAGGTGGATGTAAAGGGCACAGGTTAGACCAGTGGGTGGCAGCAGAATGCTCCAGGTTCCTCAGCAGTGGTCATAGTGTCCCCACACTGGTGTGTAAATGTCCTTAAAGCCAGACCGAGTCTCAGAGGTTTTATCTCAATTGCTGATTCTAGGCCATAAGAGTCGTCTTCTTAGAGGGCTGGACCACAACTGGCAGTCTGATGGACTTATCCTAAAGGGCCTTGGGAGGCCATGGTTGTCTTTGAGCCTTCCCTAAAATCAGCAGACTGATATGGGACTAAGTAAATGAGCTCCCCCATACCCATGCATTTTTAGTTTAGGACACAGGCACAAACCTGATGAGCTTTATTTGGCTTTATTGCTAAAAGTAGGGGCTTATTAGTCCCCAGATGCCACTTCTTTAAACCACTTCAGCAACAGCTACAAGGCTCATTGTGAGGAGATCCTGGCTGCAGGAAGCTGAAACAGGTGCTATGTGTCAGGGCCACCTGCCTTCAGCACCTTTTGTTCCAAATTCTAGCCAGAAGCCTCTTCCTGAAGCATGGGATGTCCTTGCAGGCCCTAAGGAAGAGAAAGCCAGGAGTATGGCTTCCCTGTCCTCCCAGTGGCTCCACTTGTCCTCAGAATCTATCTCTAAACTTTAAATAGCAGAATCTTGGGTTTCCTCTTCCCATGAGTCAATTGTCACTGGAACCTGGAGTCAGCTTTTCTACCAGAAAGTCCACGGAGGTTGCAGCAGCTCAAAGGTAGGGATACTGGTGACATTGACTGGGATAGAGATGATGGCCCATGGTAGCCCATGCTGTTCCAGAGAGCGTCGGATCATGTAGCTGGGAGGGCATGAAGAGCAGTAGCGAAGGTCACTTTCTCAGCCCCCAACACTGCCCTCTGCCCCAGTTACTCTGGGAGTTCCAGAAACTCAGAACTTTTTTTGCCCTCTGACTGGAATATTCAAGACAGGGCCTGTGAGAGGGTACTGGTGATTGTTTTTGACCCCCACCAAGTCATGATACCCATTGTAGTGTGGCCTGCCAGAAGCAATGAGTCCTCACCCATCTCGGCCGAGCAGGAAGAGGGCAGGAATGTCAGCTGTGCGTTGAGTACTATCCTGGATCATCTCCACGTAGAAACTGTCATTGTCAACTGCATTGTCCGAGATGATCACAGCCCGCCCACCATGCTCCTGCACCACCCTGGTCTTAGAGAGGAAGGAGCAGCCCCTGGAAAAGGTGGTGATCAGATCAAAAGAAAGGCATGTGCTAGCTGCCCTCCCTTACATCCGCTCTGGGAGGATGAAAGGACCACAGAGAACTTGATTGTACATCAATCAGTACACAGCTGAAAGTAGACATTTCTTAAAGACTTGTAAAGGACGAATTATTTTAAAGTTGACATTTCAAAGCATAAGCTGTGGTCGGAACCTGCCCTTCCCATGTGTCACGCCTGCCCGCTCCTTACCCCCTTTCCACCAGAGCGATCTGGTCCTGGATGAAGAAGCCGTTGCTGAGTTCCCCACAGGCCTCTGGAGGTTCAGCAGGGACGAGGTGAATCTGCTCATACCGTGTGTGCTGAAAAATGTTTAGACATTTGGACAAGTAAGAGTGTAGGGAGACACTTTTTGGAACAGGCTAACGATTCATCTTACTGGTGCCTCATAACTGGTGAGGGCAGGAAATGGAGTGGTCTCTCTGTGGCTGAGCATCTGAGCATTTTAATCTGATTCTCATAGAGTTCTGACTGACTACTCAACCTCATCCTGCCTTTCTGTGGGAGAGGAACTGGTTATAACCCAGGGACAGGGAGAAGTATGTGGAACTGACAAGACAGCTGGCTCTTGGTTTTCCAGGTAGTTGCCACCAATAAAGACATTCCCTCCCTGGTTTGTATAGTATGCAGCAGCTCCTGGAGGGCATAGCTAGGTTCTACTTCTTGCCCTGTCCCAGCATAAAAGTCAGATAAGGGTCGCCATGGCTAAATGATGGCAAGGTGACTGAAGGTCTGAGGTCTGGGCATCTTTGAACTTACAAATATGCCACCAAAGTCCTTGGCAGGTGTGGCTGTGAAGATGTAGCGAATATCCCCGGGACTCAGCACTTGGAAGTACAAGTAGTCATGGATGCGTAAGCCTAAAGGAAAGAGTGTAAATGAAGGCCTCTCCAGAGCAGGCTGATTCAGGTTTGGATTATGGGCTTCTTTATGTCTTTAACTGGTCTGGGTCCTGAGACCCTGGCATCAGCTGATTGGATCCTCAGCGTGATTTTTTTTTTAACTTATTTTTTAAAAGTCTCACTGTGTAGCCCCGACTGGCCTCAAACTCAGAGCTCCATTTGCCTTTGATATCTCCCACCCACACCCTTAGTGCTGGAATTAAAGGTGTATGCATCATACCCAGCAATTTTTTTTTTAAGTGGCCTCATACTGCCCAGGCTGGCTTTGTACTAGTTTTGTATCCTTGGTAGGCCTTGAGTCCTTTCTCCTAACTGCCTCTCAAACATCACAGATACAGGAATGCATCACCATGCCCCACTGGAGAGCTGGTTTCTGTACTAGAGAGGGCAGACTGGATGCAGGAGATTTGTATTTGCTGCTGCTGCTGCCACAGTAGGTGAGCCACAAAGACCGAGAGCTCTTGGGTCAACACCCACCCCTTCTTTGAAAAAGTCCTAAGAGTTTCAGAGTGGACAGGGAAGCCCCGAAGTTTCTAACCAAAACTAACAAGTTAGCTCTGGTTTCACTAACATCTCCTAGATCAGTCACTGTCATCTCTTGTCCTGACTGTTGCAACTTAATTCATCTTGTTTCCATGTCTTTTTCAGATGAGGGGTTTTGCTATGTGGCCCAGGCTAGTTTTCAACATTTTAGGCTCAAGCAATTCTCCTGCCTCAGCTTCCCATCTGCCTTCATTCTTTTTGTATTTTTAATATAAATGTATGTGTACTTTGGCTGCATGTATTTTCTTTTCTTTTCTTTTTTTTTTTTTTTTTGTTTTTGTTTTTTCGAGACAGGGTTTCTCTGTGTAGCCCTGGCTGTCCTTGAACTCACTTGGTAGACCAGGCTGGCTCGAACTCAGAAATCCACCTGCCTCTGCCTCCCAAGTGCTGGGATTAAAGGAGTGGGCCACCACCGCCCGGCAGCTGCATGTATTTTCATGCACCATGTATGTGCCTGGTGCTGGCAGAGTCTAGAAGAGAGTATCAGCTCCCCAGAACTGGAGGGACAGACAGTTGTGAGCTGGGCTCTCTGCCTTTGTTCTTGCTCCTTAAAGTCCACCTGCCGCCCACAACACTGCAAGAGCTCCAGTGTCCCTGTTACTGACTGAAGTGTTTTCTGCTGTTGGCTGTGGGGTAGAGCCCTGCCTGATTTGACTCCTATACCCACTCCAATCTTGTCTGCTCTTTCCCATGTTCAAGTTGTACTAGCTTTTCAGTTATTCATCTTTTTGGAACTTCCTAAAAGTTTACTTGTCATTTCTCAGAAAGATACTGCCTTGTCCCTTCCTACAACCATTCAAAATATACTTTCTTCCAGCTAATACTGCCTCTGTAATTATGGTAGATTCATAATACTCTGCTGCTTTCATTAGAGCAATGATTCTAAGTTATGTGGCTTTACACACCAATGAATCCCCAGTGCCTGGGACACAGTTGCTGCTCAGTAAAGGTTATTTAGCAAAAAATTCTGTCCAGCTCTGCTGCCCTGAACAAGAGAACAGCCATAACAACCAGAGCTTTGCTATGATACAGAAACATCTCAGCATCGAAGTTTAATGTTTTCCTGGGATTTGAGCCCCTGGATTCCTTAAACCCAGAAAGGCAAATGAATGTTGATGGATGGAATCTCAGATCTGTTAGTCAATCCACTTATAAAGCTATCACTGTGTATGCTGTGGCCAGGACTGTCTGTGGCTATAGGTGTTCCTGTCTATGGTCCAAATCACAGCTCAGAGCTAAGGAGGCTTGCAGCTTTTTGTCTTGAGTGTAGGTACACCTCATCAGATGGATACACCCCGCAGGAAGCCTTCTGGATTAATACGAGGCAACCCTTTCCACAAGCACACTCCCATCTGGAGTTTGATGCACTTATCTAATAAGATTCCGGTATATGCGTGTGTTCACTTAACGCGTAGGTGTGTACATTTATGTTTGACTTGTGTAAGTGGGTGCCTGTGCATGAGAGCCCATGTGTGTGTTCCTGCCTATGTGAACACTCATGTTCTCTGTTCTGGATCTCTGAGCTGTCACCAGGGTCGCCCTCCGTGGGAGGAAAGCTGAAGGATCTTGATTCGACGGGGAGGGGGGTTGTTGGGTTATGCCTACTCACAGACCCAGGAACCAGCATCCACCCGATGCAGTCTCCTGGCCCCTGGATCTGGCCGGCCCAAACTCGCGGGGTCCCCAAGGTGACCCGTGGCCCCCGGCCCGAGCAGCGCGCACGCTGGATGCCCGCCCCGCCCGCCTGTCCGTCGCCGCTCACCGTGGGCCGCGACGCACGTGGGCAGCCAGAGCACGAGACAGCACCAGCCCGCGGCGCCACGGCTCATCTCCAGGGCCCGTCCCGCCGCCGCCGTCCTGCCGCGATCGCTCGCCGGACTTTAGCCTGACAGCTGCCACGGCCTCCCTCAGGCCCGCTCTCCGCGCCCGTTGGAGCGCGGAACGGAGGCCGGCGGCTGATTGGCCGCCACGCCTGTTCGTGTGGCCGCACTTTCCGCCTCTACGCCCTAGGCCACTCCCTATTGGCCAGGAGAAGTGGAACCCGGAGCTGATTTGCCAAAACTCTTAATAGCAACTGCAGTTCGCAGCCCCGCCCCCGCACTCCTCATTATAGACGCACCTCCCGGATCCTGGGGTGGGCGGCTCGCGGGGACGCGCGGGATCCACGGGTCTCCTCCCAGTCAGACGCTGGCCTCGCGCTGAGGCAGCGCGCGACCTCTTCCTCTGCAGGCCGCAAATCGGCGTTTCAGCCGACGGGGGTGGGGGTTGGGGGCGCCCGGTGCAAGTTTCCCGCGCCGGAGCGGGCTACGCACCTGTGACCCGGGACACTGTTCTCAACTTCCCAGCCTATCTATGAAACGCACAGAGCTCCAAAGCCACGGAGCTGTGTGGGTGCAATGAGAT
Organism: Rhabdomys pumilio; assembly: GCA_030674055.1. NCBI lineage: Eukaryota > Metazoa > Chordata > Mammalia > Rodentia > Muridae > Rhabdomys > Rhabdomys pumilio. The sequence continues at coordinate 22,190,544 of JANHMN010000008.1, forward strand.
CACTCACCTAAGGTGCTTCTCACAGTTGGTGTTCAATGTTGACACTTCATTGCATGTCTACCATGGTGTCTGGGTACACAGGCTGAAGTGGGACCTTACTGCGTCCTCACAGACCAAAAGCATGTGACAACTCTATAACACCGCCAAAGCTAACGCGAGTTCCTAGAGCGTCCCTGGGCCTCCGACTCCTCTAGCCAGCCATCTCGGTAGCTAACCATAGAGTAGCGGAAGTGGTCCGTCCCCTTCCTCTCCCGGGCTAACGTCTCGCCCGAAGCTTCTGGGGATTTCTCCGGCGCGGAGCATTGTGGGCTTGGGTAGGCGGCCCCTAGGAGGAGAACAGACGAGTTGCGAGTGCCAGAAGCCGCTTCCAAGATGATGGTGAGTGGTTTCCCGCACATCCGCTGCCATCCACGACCCTGCGACCCTGGTCCGCCTTGCGGACGGCCTACAGCGGCTCGTCCCGACCCCCTGCCTGGGGACGGCCTCAATCCAGAGCTGCAGCGGTTGGCCAGAGCCGAATGGGGCTCGCGATGCCACTGGGCCTGGAAACCATAGATCTCATGGTGCTTTGGGACAACGAGCCCCTAATTCAATCAGTTCCCCGTAATGGAGGCTTGGGTTTTCTGAACCGAGTGTGTGTTGAGCTATGTACCTCTACCATTGGGCTGGGTTACATCGCCCTGGGCGGTGCGGAAATGAAGGCGCGAGCTTCTAGGGTGCACAGAGGCAGCGTGAGGATCTTTAGGTTGGGCCGAGTGACGCCCCGCCTGGCACTGTGGTCGCTTACATACCTGTATGCGGAAAGACAGAATCCTTCATTCCTGTTGGAAACTGTTCGTTCGCTCAGTCATTCAGCAGGAGTATTTTTAATTCTCCTGAATGTACAGGCCCCTCTTGGTCCTGGAAAAGGGCAGTTGTACACAGCATCAGAGATGGGAAGACCTGGTACATTAGGCAGGAGAATCTCTTAAAGGTCTGCCTGTAGTCCTCCTTCATCATCCCTTTATCCTTGACAGTGTCAGATACCCCACCTGTTCCCTGTGGTAAACCTTAGTTGTTGATGAGCAATGCCAGCTTCCAAGTCAGAATCCTGTGCGCTTGGCATCAGCGCACTCATTAATTTTTGCTCTTTAGTAGTGTTAGTCCTATGTCTACCTTTCGCAGCTTCTTCCTATCCCCATAGATTCCAGACTGACCTGATAACCTATAAGGTGCTCCCTCTGCTACCAAATTACAGCTTTGTGGTTATAGCTCCTACTCAGAAGGATCCTCTACAGAAGCTCCCTGACCCCTAGCGCTGTCCTTTTCAGAGTTACTTATTCTTGAAATTGATTTGGTTGGCAAAGACCAGAGCTGAGGAGTGAATTCAAGACTCTGATGTGCTGCAGTAAGTATTCATCATTGCTGCAGATGTGACCAGTGTGGGCCCCAGACTGCCACATTGGATTTTACCTGAATTGATGATTCTTGTTCTGTGCAGTTAGTTTGTTGGTCTGGCTGTCCCCTCTTAAAATGTAAAATCTTCACCATGCTACCAACAGGCTGGTTGGTAGCTGGTAGTCTAGAAGCCTTTAGTAACGGAGAATTAAAAGGCGCCCCTAAAATTCTGATTTTTCTGGTTTTGGTACATCTGTAGCAGAAAGCTTCTTTTCCTTTTTGGCATTACGTTGTATGCTTTTATTCATAGATATAGTGCTGGTCTTGTTCTGTAGAACATCAAGTCTGATGTAAATGGTGGTGGCCTTGTTTTTATTTTTTCAGGTACTAGGTATTGAATCTAAGGCCTCATTTGACCTTCTACTTCTTAGCTATGGCATAAATGTCTTTTTTTTTTTTTTTGGAGCAGGCTTGCTCTTTGTAGTCCAAGGCTTGTTTGGAAGCCCACTGTGATGATTGGTTTTGTTAACCTGACACAACCTAGAATGACCTAGGAAGAAAGTCCCAATGAAGGATTGTCTAGATTAGGTTGGTCTGTGGGGGAATTAATTGGGTTGCTTTAGTTGATGTGGGAAGACACAGGCATTATAAGCAACACTATTTCCTGAGCCTGGACTGTATAAGAGGAGAAAGCTAGCTGAGCACTAGCTAGTGAGTAGCATGCATACATTAACTTTTCCCTGATCTTGGCTGTAGATGATGTGACCAGCTCTCTCAGGTTACTTGACACTCTCCCCCTCCAACCAACTAGCAGACAGTATCTGGGACTTGTAAGCAAAAATAAACCCTTTTGCTTTTTGTTTTGTTTTTCCTGGTCAGGGTGCTATTACAGGGAGAAAGGAAACTAAGATATCTGGAATGGTGTTGAACTTAAAATTCCGCCCCAACCTCCTGAGTACCTGGAATTATAGGTGTGCACTACTGTGCTCCATCCAGGCTTACTTTGCCTGCCTGCCTGCCTGCCTGCCTGGCTGGCTTATTTATTTATTTATTTATTTATTTATTTATTTATTTATTTAGTGAGAGTGTGGGCCTGGCTGGCTTGCTGGCTTGCTTATTTATTTATTTATTTATTTATTTAGTGAGAGTGTGGGCCCTGTGTATACCACCGCACCAGTGGAGAGGTCAGAGAACAGTTGTCCAGAGGTGTTTCTCAACTTCATCCTTGTTGAAGAGCAGGAGCTCTTGTTTCTGCTGCTGCATACTCAAGGCTAGCTAGCCTATGGGTTTGCTAATGATTCTTGGTTCTGCCCACCTTGCTGTAGCAGTTTTATACCACAGCGACTGGCTTTTTATGAGTTCTGGTGGGTAGACTTGAGCATGTAGCACCTTTATTCCTGAGCCGTTTGCAGGGTCTCCTCCGACTAATTGTTTAATAAATGGTTTTGACTTTTATTTAATCTATATGGGTGTTGGGACTAAATGTGTGCCTGGTTACTATGTACATGTAATGCCCCTGGAGGTCACAAGGTGTCAGATCTCCTCTGGAACTAGAGTTAGAGATGTGAGCCACCATGTGGATGCTAGGAGTGGAAAGAGCCCCAGTCCTGGAAGAGCAGCCAGTGTTCTTTCTTGTAAGATATTCCTCCAGTCCTTTAATAAACAATCTTAAGGAAAGTGGAGAGGGAGATTAGGATGAAACGCTGAAGCCTTGTATGGTTCCCTTGTAGTGAAGGGACAAGTGTGAGATGGAAGGGAAGGAATGGTGCTAGGCAGGACTGTTGCAGAGAAGGCAGAAGGGACCTGCCTTGTTTACCATTGGCTTACTGTACTGCTGCCAGCCTTTTCCCCTTTGGCTAGCCTTGATATCACAGCAGTCCTCCTGCCTCCACCTTCCAAGTAAACACTGGGATCATAGCTGTGTACATCTTTACCTGACTTGGTATCAGAAGACTCTAGATCAGTGGCTCTCAACCTTCCTAATGCTGCAACCCTTTAATATAGTTCCTTGTGTTGTTGTGACCCCCAACCATAAAGTCATTGCATTGTTACTTCATGACTAGTTTTCTATCGTTATGAGTTGTCGTAAATGACGCCTGTGAAAGGGTCATTTGACCCTAAAAGTGTCACAGCACACAGGTTGAGAACCACTGTTCTTGACTATCCTAAGGACTGGTTCAGAAGGACCATGAGACTTTGGGGGAGCGTTTTCCTTCTAGATGAAACCAAGGAACAGGCCCTCTATAGTGCCCCCAAGAATGCTGAGAGTATGGAGAAGCCATTTCATGTCACAAGATTCTGGATACTCTGGGAAGAAGAAGGTGTTTACTCTTCAGTTCATGCCTGACCCAGATACAAGGGAGTTTCCTGAGCAGCATTCTTTATTGTATGCTGGTTTCATTGTTTTTATTATTTTGTGGTAAATTTGCCTGAATTTACAAGTAATAAGGTATAGAATTGGGATTGTTTCATGTTCCTGACTGGACCTAGGAAGTATATATACCCCTCCCCTTGCCTTTCTCTTTCTCTCTGCTAATATTCTCCAAGACTTTACAGCCTAATCTTTTTTCAGTTCTCCTCTTACCTCTTTTATACATAATGAGTCTTAGTAGACTGATGCTTGCTCTTCAACATATTCAAACCTTTCGATTCTTTAGTTTTTCAGTGTGTGTGTATGTGTGTATGTATTCATGTGGACATGTGTGGCAGTGAATTCGGTCTTGGAGATGGAGTTACAGATAATTCCAATCCAAACTTTGTCCTCAGGGAGAGGAGGAAGCCCTCTTAACTGCTGAGCTGTTTCTCTAGTCTCAAGTCTATTTTTACATTTCACTCTTGATACCTTTCCTTAGACAGCTTCATTTACTACTACTTTTAATATTGCTTTGATTTGAAAGCCTGTTTGCCTACAACTGGTCATTTTTCTTTGAAAAAACAAATTGGATTTTAATACCTTATAGATTCTATGGCTTCTGCATACAATATGAGGCCAGCATCCTGGTAGTTTTTCATTCAGTAAAGGACAATGACCCTCTAACCAAGTTAGGATATGGTGTGTGGTGCTGAGTATATTTTAATTTTTATCTCATTGGACTGCTAATGTCTTGTTTAGGCCAATTTTCTTTTTAAATTTTATTTCAATTGTATACATGTTTGGCTGCCTGTAGGTCTGTGTATCAGTTGTGTATTTGGGTGCCTAATGGAGTCTAGAGGAGTTACAGGTAGTTGTGAGCTGGGTACTGGGATTCAAACCCTCGTCCTCTAGAAGAGCAGCCAGTGCTTTTAATTGCTAAGCCATCTCCCCAACTAACTCCAAAGTAATGTCTTTTGCCCACAACTGTGCCTTATTGGATCCCTTATTCCTGTCAGTTACGTTCTACTGAAACCATGCTTATAACTTGTCTGAGGTCTGGTAAATGTACACTATTTATCAGCCTAAATTCAGTTGTAGGCCTTTTGGTTTTGCACATACGACTTGTAGTGTTCTCAAGCTTTAAGGTGTGTGTAAATCCACTTGGGCTATTTCCAAAGGCAATTTCCAGCTCTGACATCCACTGGAGTTGAGAGACAGGGAAGAAACATCACAGCCCCCACCACAGTGTCTGCATAGAATGGGACTCTTTGGGAGAACAGAGCCACAGAAGGATTCAGTAACAGGAGAAAGGAAAATGGGCAAGAGAGAGGAAAGCAAAGGAGGTCCTTACTTAGCAGGGTACTTTAAGATCCATGATTCCATATAGAAAATGGGGTGCCATGAAAAGTGACTTCTCTCAGTGGAAGCTCCAGGTTTCTGCCCTGTCCTTCCCACTTCAAAAGCCTTAGCACTGTGTCCAGCCTACATACTGTTCACACAAAGACACATCCAGCAGGCAATCTACATGATTATAGAAACTTGGGCAGCTCTCTCTGAATCCCCTAACTGTAGTACTCTCTGATGGTGGGGTCTCGGGCTGCAGTGTGCAACAAATTATTATAGGTATCAAGGGAGATAGACTATGTAAGTTGGCTGGCCATGGGTGTTTTGGGGACTTGCAGCTGGAACAGGGTCTGTTCTGGGTAATTTTAAGCAAAGGCAGCTACCACTGCCTCATGACAGTGATTGTAGTGGACTTGGAGCCCTCAGTCTGAGCATGTTTTAATACAGTGACTTTCCATAGCCCATGATAGAAAGTGTGTGCACTCCTCAATATTGCTCACTGTGTTGCAAGCTCAAGTCCACCATACTGCCCAGACATCTTCTGTGGGATATTTTTCAGACCAGTGCCCCTCTTTTGCTTCAGTTTCCCAACTTAGGCCCTACCAGTTGATAGACATGTAATCTTTTGCATGGAAACTGTTATCTAGGCCCCTTGGGGTGTCTGCTGCCTATATCCAAAGGCATCATCTTTTGTGATGCTTTCACACTTGAGCTTGGCTTTCCTTATTGGTGCTGGGGAACATACTGCCCACTTGCAGCTCTGCTGAGAGGTTTTGCCCTTGCTAGCTTAGAGTGCTGTAATATGCAGCTAGCATCTGCAATTGTCCTGGCTAGTTTTATATCAGCTTGACGAAAGCTAGAGGTATTTGGGAGGAGTGAGCAAGGTAACAATGGCTTTCAACATCTTTACTGTACTGCATAATAAAAAGTAAATTGCAGTTGTAGGTCACTGCTAACAAAAGAAGTGACCATAAATACGCTGAGATGATGTCCCCCTAACTACTTCTGTTTGACATACAGAGTTAGTCCAATACTGAGAAGATGACTATTCCTGAAGGCTCAGGTTTAGATATATAGGGAGATCTGTTGGCCAACTGCTACCTGCTAGTGCCTGAACACTGGAAGAAAGACATCTACCCTGGTTAAGTTTCTGGTGCTATGATTACTGGTATTGTCTAAGTTACTGTTCTGTTGCTGTGAAAAGACACAATAACAAAGATAACTTATAGAGGAAAGCATTTACTTGGGGGCTTGCTTATAGGTAGTTAGAGGATTAGTTCATTATCGTCATGGTGAGGAGTGGGAGCAGCAGGCAGGCAGGCACTGGGGAAGTAGCTGAGAGCTACATCTGGACCCCCAGGCAACAGGCAGAGACAGAGACTGACAGACACTGGGCTTGTTGTGGTCTTTTGAAACCTTAAAAGGCAGTGACACACACCTCCTAACCATTTCCAACCACCTTCCCAAACAGCTCCACTAACTTGAGGACAAAGCATTCAAACATATTGAGTGCATGGGGCCCATTTTCATTCAGACCACCACAATGGCCAAAGCAGCTTGGGAAGAGCAGGGTTTATTCTTCCGGCTTACAGTCCACCATGAAGGGGAGTGTAGTTACAGGAACTGAAACATGGAAAGGCATAGAAGAACACTCCAGGCTGTCTTAACCTACCTAACTTCCTCCTTCCTTTCTTCCTTTTTTGTTTTTGTTTTTTGAGGATTTCTCTGTCCTGGAATTCACTCTGTAGACCACATGCCTCTGCCTCACACCACAACCTGGCTCAGCCTCTTTTTTTTTTTTTTTTTTTTTT
>JANHMN010000008.1:22197528-22277107 GCA_030674055.1 Rhabdomys pumilio
AAAAAAAAAAAAAAAAAAAAAAAAAAAAAAAAAAAAAAAAAAAAAGATTTATTTATATTGTATATGTGGGTGTTTTGTCTGCATGTCTGTCTTCATACCAAAAGAGGGAATTGGATCCCTTACAGGTATAGATAGTTGTGAGCTCCCATGTGGGTGCTGTGAATTGAACCCTTGACCTGGAAGAGCAGCCAGTGGTCTTAACCACTGAGCCATCTCTCCAGCTCCCTCAGTCTCCTTTGTTAAACAATGCAGGATCACCTAGTACTATCCCCAGTGCGCTGGGCCCCCAACATCAGTCATCAATCAAGGAGATATTCATGTCCGTAGGCTGATTTGATGGGGGGATTTTCTCAGTTGCTGTTCCTCTTCCCAGATGATCTTGGCTTCCATTAGGTTGACAGAGAACTAAGCAGTGCAGTCTCCAAGCAGGTCTTTAAACAAGCAGCATTTCTACTGTCTCATAATTTCTAGAGTGGTAGTACAAAGAAAACCCCTGCAAGGATAGGGACTCTTCTGAATCAGTGCCAAAAGAAAAAGACAAGAATTTCTCTGAGGTGTGACTAGGATTCACATGAATGCCTTTTGGAGTGAGTGTGAGGACATTGCTGTGTGAGGTCAGTATGTCAGTTTGGAAAGTAAGACAAACGTGCTTTTTCGTGTGTTGCTACATTCCATCTGAGGTCTCTGCTAAAGCTGCCTTTCTGGGCATCTCTAGGACAGCGTCTCAGTTTCCATACCAGTTCCCCTCTGCTTCTCTAACACAAACCAGTAGGTATTTTATTAGGGGTGGACATGCGAAGCAGGGCCTGGTTTTTTTGTGCCGTGTGCTGTAACACACATGGCCCGGTTGTGAAGCACAAGACAAAATGTCAAAAGTTGAAAGGGCCATATGGGAGAAATCATAGTTTATTGTTTTAGACTTCATTGTCAGCAGTGTCTCAGAATTTGGCGTGGTTGGGGTAGCAGGGGAACGTGCTTTACCACTCGTCCACGGTGGTATTGGGAGCATCTTCCCCACCCATGTCCTGAGTCTCTAGTAGCAGATGATTAAAAGCAGTCAATGGCTCTCTCTTCTCCAGCCCACACCGGTTATCCTGTTGAAAGAGGGTACTGATAGCTCCCAAGGCATCCCTCAGCTCGTGAGTAACATCAGTGCCTGTCAAGTGATTGCTGAGGCTGTAAGAACCACCCTGGGTCCCCGTGGCATGGACAAACTTATTGTGGATGGCCGAGGTGAGTCTTCATGGTTCCTCGGGGCTTTGTACAGAAGATTAGGTACCTAGAGAGTATGTGGGGCTCAAGGTTGCCATCAGAAATCCCATTGCTTGCAGAATATCTCCTAAGGGATTAATCACTTGGAAGCTGTATACAAGGTCTTGAATGCAGAACCCTGTTGGGATCTGTGGGAGAACCTGGGTTCAGGAGTCTGTTGCCTTCTAGTAAAGTGGCCCAGAGACATAAATAGAACTAACGGATGATAGAGGTAGAAGCTCAGTGGTTAGGAAAGCTTGCTCTTTTGTGTGACCGAGATCAGTTCTAGTACCTGTGTCAGGCAGAGATGCAAGGATGTCAGCTGTAGTCAAAGTATCTTAACTGGTTACTCTGATTTTGAGTAGTGTAGCCCCGCTAACCTTAAACTGGAAACGTTCTTGTTTACCCTCCTGGTTACTGCTGTGTGACACCATACTCGACTATTTGAAACATTTCTCTGTGTTCAGTTAACCTGTGCTCAAAAGAAGGTCAAGAACCCATATTGCTTAAAAGCTTGTGTGTGACCTAATTCCAAGAAAAAGTGTATATGGAGTCCATGGCCAGTAAACAGAAGTGAGCGGGTGGGGCCTGGAGAGATGGCTCCAGGTTAAGAGCACTGGCTGCTCTTCCAGAAGTTCTGAGTTCAGTTCCCAGCGACCGCATGGTGGTTTATAACCATCTGAATTGGGATCTGATGCCCTCCTCAGGTGTGTCTAAAAACAGCAACAGAGTACTTCTATATAAATCTTTAAGAAAGAGAGCGGGGCTTTAAATGCTACTGTCTTTCTCTCTAAGGCAAAGCAACAATTTCTAATGATGGGGCCACAATTCTGAAACTCCTCGATGTTGTCCATCCTGCAGCAAAGACTTTAGTGGACATTGCCAAGTCCCAGGATGCAGAGGTAAGAAAGTCAGACACAGAAACTTGAGGCTGGAACATATGCTTGCTTTGCTACCTCTCTCTTCTCGCTGAATTTTTTTTTTATTTAGGTCTAAAATTATAATCATAAGTATTCACACTTATAAAAAATAGTTAACAAATTTTTTGGAGGGTGGGGTCAGAGTCCCTTTAGTTCAGCTATCCTGAAGTTGGCTATGTAGACCAGGCTAGCCTTGTATTTACAGAGATCTGTCTGCCCCTGCCTCCCAAGTACCGGGATCAAAGCTTTTTAAAATTAAAAACTTTCTAAGGGATGTTTATCTTTCTTCTTGGTACTATTTGGTTATTTGTCATATGAGCGTGAAACTTTCTTACTAATTTTGTATATAGTAAAAATACATTAACTAGTTTTATGTCACTTGACAAAAGCTGGAATCATTGAGAGAAGCTTTAATTGAGAAAATGCCTCAATAAGATCAGGCTTAAGTGTGCCTATAGGGCATTCTCTTAGTGATTGATGTGGGAAGGCCAGCCCTTGTGGGTGGTGCCACCTCTGGGTATATGATGGGTTCTATGAGGCTGAGCAAACCAGTAAGCAGCATGCCTCTGTGGCTTCTGCATCAGTTCCTACTTCCAGGTCCCTGCCATGCTTGGCTTCTTGTCCTGACTTCTTTGATGATACACTGTGATGTGGAAGCATAAGCCAATTAAAGTCTTTCCTCCCAAGTTTCTTTGGTCATGGTGTTTCATGAAACCCTAAGTTTGTATCCTGAAAGTGATTGTCCCTAGGCCCTCTGGAGAGTGGTGCTGTCTGGAGAATTAACTTTGTGCCTCAGGCCACCTGAGAAAGGTTGCTTCCCTGGGTGCTTTCACCTTTCCATTTGTTGCAAACTTTGTGCATTTCTGGAAAAAGAGCTTGACACCCATTTAAACAGTGTCCACTTTAAATTGGTAGGTCGCCTAAATGATTTTTAGTGCCTCATTCCCTGACCACCAGAAAACATGTGTGTACTCTTGCATCCTCTCCAGGTAGGTGATGGCACCACCTCAGTGACCCTGCTGGCTGCCGAGTTTCTGAAGCAGGTGAAGCCCTATGTGGAGGAAGGTCTACACCCCCAGATCATCATCCGAGCTTTCCGCACGGCCACCCAGCTGGTATGGCTACGTCACCTGACTTGATCTGTACCTAGGGACCTTAGCGTTTCTGTCGGAGGATGATGCCTTCCTTCCCTGGGGTATGGAGGAGACACAGAGTATGTGGGCATTTCCAGCCATCTCCCTGTTCTACCCTTCAATAGCTGTTAAATAGCTGTCCTTATTTGGCAGTCCAGAGCCAAGTCCTGGAAGTGCCTGATGATTCTTCAGAACACAGTTTCCTAAGTGGCAGGCCTTTAAATTTTCTTAAGCAGCTACAGGCCCAGGAGATGTGCTTAAGGTCTTAGCAGTGGTTGGATCAACTAACTACACTGTTTAGCATGAGACTCATTCGACTTGTGTTTTTTGGCAGGCTATTAACAAAATCAAAGAGATAGCTGTGACTGTGAAGAAGCAAGATAAAGTGTAAGTTTCCAGTGCGCTGTGTCAGAACCTTGAGACTTGTGGCCAAATAAGCATGTTGCAGACTCTGTCTAGGCAGGGACTTTGTGGTTCTCCACAGACCCTTGGCTGTAAAACATGAAGGCTATAGATGACTGGGGTGGGGTGGGGGTGACTGTCAGCTGTATGTCACTGATGATCGATCCGAATGGTGGAGAAGGTAAAAGGTGAACAGGAATGGGTGGTAAATTTTGATTAAAGGGAGAGTAATGGGGTGGTGTATATGGCTGCTAAGGTAGATTTTTATTTAAAGGATGGGTTAATACTGCTTGTGTCAAATGTGAATTTTCTGCCACACAGTGTAATGGTTACGGTGTAAAGAGTATTGGATGGAATGCACCACTCCCACGCTATAGTAGAGTCAGGTAAGCTCAATGCCAGTTCTTCCCTGTGCTGCAGAGAACAGAGGAAGATGCTAGAGAAGTGTGCAATGACAGCCCTGAGCTCCAAGCTCATCTCCCAGCAGAAGGTCTTCTTCGCCAAGATGGTGGTGGACGCTGTGATGATGCTTGACGAGTTGCTGCAACTCAAAATGATCGGCATCAAGAAGGTGCAGGGCGGGGCCCTGGAGGTGAGCCTGGTGGCGGCCGTTCTCCCGGGATAACAGACAGCTTCATGAGGGAGCGGGGTTCACAGTATGGGGGAAGAGAGGATGTAGCTAAGGCGAGAAAGTGGGTGTGACCACTCTGCCCATGCTGCCTCTATTCTTTAGATCTGTTTGCTTATCATCAGGATGGAAAAGTCAACGTGTGCCAGTTCAGAATCTTGTTTCTTTATGTCAGTGTCTGGGTCTGTAGAAGGATTAGTTGAAATAAATTACTTGTGAATTCTCCAAAGATATATTGTAGAGAGATTTGGCAGTTCACTCTCCAAGGGGTACTGTCAAACTATTAATTTCTTTTGGATAGGTGATCAATAGTTCACACTATAAAGAAAGCTTAGAGTTAATTGTTGCATAACCACTTCTGTCCCTTATGCAGCCACTGTAAGCAGTTTATGAAGTGTAACCTAGAATTTGTATACATAGTGTGCGTGTGCCTGCTGTTTTCATGCCCGTGGTTGTTTCTGATGCATGCTGGTGTTCTGTGCCATGGTTTTGTGCGTATAGCAGCAGTTAGTCTGTATGAGTATTTGTATTCCCTTACTTGATACTGGCCAGTACATCCTGTGCTCTCTGAAAAATAACAGCTAACAAGCCACAAACTGAATTTTAAATCGAATTTGTTTTTATTTAAATATCAACATGTGGTTGGTTCCCTGCTGTATTGGACGGCAGCATAGCTGTGATTCATTTTTAACAACTATCTAAAAACATTGTTGACATTAGATTATCTGTGCTGTTTTCATCGATGGCCTGATGTACTCTTAGACATTTTACGGTGGGAGCCATTTGTATAGGAAAACTTACCATATCTTCTGGGAGGAGGAGAGTAAACGAATTGTACATGTGCCGCACAGGTGTTCTAACGATGCAGGGTGCCCAGGTCTTAGAACTAACAGTTTTAACTGGCATACTTGAATTTTCCCAGAGTGTTCAACATTTCATTAAATTCATGAAAAACTCCGGTTTTGTCTCAGTTCTGTTTCAGGCTGGCCTCAGACTTAAGATTGTTCGGTCTCTGCCCTCCTGAGCCTGAGCTTACAGGCTTTTACCACTATGCTTGGCCTTTTGTAAAATACGTAAGCAGGCTGATAAGATGGCTTGGTGGGTGCAAGCATTAGGTACCTTAGTATCTCAACACCCAGACAGAGGATAGCCAGCATCCCCGGGGGTGGGTTGGAGGCAGTATGAAGATACCCAGAACCTCCTGGCCAGCCTTCTAGCCAAACTGCTGATCTGTAGGTTGTCAGAGAATTAAGTATAGAAGACAGGTGGCTCGGTTGGACAGAGGACTGCACAAGCTTGAGCACTGGAGCTTGGATCTTCCAAGGCCATGTAAGAGCCTGGTGGACATGCTATCAGACCAGTGCCACCTCCTGCCATGTAAGAGCCTGGTGGGCATGCTATCAGACCAGTGCCACCTGTCTTGAGTCCTTCAGAGCTTGCACACCTTGAATCTTGCACACCTAGACCAAAGCTTTAGCAGTGCCCATAAGATCCTACACTGGTCACTGCTACCTTTCCCCCTTTTTCTCTTCTGTACTCTCACTCTCTGATCCCTGCCCTCTATTTTGTATTCCAGCAGTTCAAAAAGCTTTTCATTCCAAGTCTACAAGACAACAGTGCATGCATGCACGCACCTACTATTTTTATTTCCACTTCTTTGGTTTGACAAATTTCTGCTCACCATTAGGAACCAGTGCCACTTGAGTTTATGGCTTTGAGTGTACAGGTTTGGGGACACACTGTTCAGATAGGCTGTGGCAGTTAGTAAACTGGCAGGCTTTCTCATGGGATGGGAAATGATTTGCTAAGAAAGGTTGCTGAGCGAACTTAAGTCACATGACAGTAAAGTCAGTCCCACGTGGAACATTCTCTGTTGTGCTTCATATTTAAATCTGGCTGCTGGAAGTTATATACGGTTTGAACAAGAGGAGGGGTTGATGGGTGAAGAGCCACAGGGACAGCTATCAACAAAACATCCAGGCTCCAGTGGCTGTGCTTTATGTGTGCAAGCAATAAAGAGACTTAAGGGCGAGGCGGCGGGAGTGTTGGACAGTGTGTCTGCCTTTCCCCCACCCGCCTGTTCCTTTGTTGGCACTGCTGTGCATAGGTAGTTGTCCTCTGGCAGCTACAGGGTACAGCCTATATGGGGGCAACCCAGATACCCTGTACCATACTCATCTCTACAAATTGAGTAATATCTAACCTTAAAGGAGGAAGTAAACTGTATTGTATATCGCTTAAAAAAAAAAAAAAAGATGAGTTTGTCCCAGATTTTTTGATGGTAGTGATAAGGCTGTCACGGCAGTGGCAGTGAGGTTCACTCTTTTGGATTCATGGACTGATTGGATTTCTGGCTGTAACCATTGGTCTGTCTGCTTTAACCAGGAGTCTCAGCTGGTGGCTGGTGTTGCATTCAAGAAGACTTTCTCTTATGCTGGGTTTGAGATGCAGCCCAAAAAGTATAAGAACCCCAAGATTGCCCTCTTAAATGTTGAACTTGAGCTGAAAGCAGAGAAAGATAATGCTGAAATCAGAGTCCACACAGTGGAGGTAGGATCCCCCAGCAAGGATGGGGAGGTGGGTTGCTTTCTGGGTGAGGGCTCTAATCTCTAGGTTGCTGTTTCTGAGGTTCCTCTGGACACTTCCATGTCTGCTATCTTGGTCCACTAATTTTCTCTCTTTATTCTCCTTAAATGACTTCCACCTGGGGTAATTGAATGCAAAAAGTTATTGAGTGACCGTGCTCTCTGCCTCTTGGGGATGGGCCCTACAACACCTGAAGTTTTGGTTTTGTTTTCTTTTCTCCATGGTAATGGTAATTGAACCTAAAACTCACATACATCAAGTAGGGCTCTGCCACTGAGCTGTACCCCCCAGTCCCTAGCTCCTTTTTGACTTGTTTTTTGAGACAAGGTTTCTCTGTAGCCCTGGCTGTTGTGAATTCTTTTATGGAGATCTGCCTCCCTCTCCCTCCTGAATGCTGGATTAAAGGCATGTGCCACTATGTCTGGCTTGCCAGGCCTTTTTAAAATATTTATTTTGAGATGAAGTTTGTTAAGTTTCTCAGACTGGCCTTGAATCTCCTGCCTCAGCCCTGAGTATCTGAGATGACAAGCTTACGCTGGCTTTGGTCAGACAAGTTAGTCTCAGGGACTCTCTTCCTGCTCCCAAGGTAGCAGTGTCTCCCGGCACAGAATGGCTTCTATGATAGGAGAGGTCTTATTGGGAAATCCTAGGCACAGCTTTCAGAAGAAGCTAAACTATTCTCCATACCTCAGTAGTGCCACAAATTCTGGCAAAGCTCCTTCCTTGAGGTTACTTTGTATGTTTGTGTTTGAAAGTGATATGGTCCTTGTGTATTTGGACTGTTGGCCCATTCCCAGATAAGTCAGCATGTTTTTGTTCGAGAGAGAGGGTTGGATTAGCCTGTCATATACCCACCTCCATTCCAACCACCCCCATCTTTTTGTGGGTCTCTAGGATTACCAGGCAATTGTTGACGCCGAGTGGAGCATTCTCTATGACAAGTTAGAGAAGATCCATCAGTCTGGAGCCAAAGTCATCTTGTCTAAACTCCCTATTGGGGATGTGGCCACCCAGTACTTTGCTGATAGGGACATGTTCTGTGCTGGCCGAGTGCCTGAGGAGGATCTGAAGAGGACAATGATGGTAAGAAACTTTCATGGACTTTTTCCTCTGTCCCTGATGTAATAGAATAGACTATCAAGTTGTCCCTATGTTAACTCTGTCAAGAAATGCCGAAACCCAGTGTCTGTATGCCCAGTAATAGAAACGTCTTCGAATTTACTGTCCAAGACAGGTCAGGGAGTGGGTAGTGCACAGCCTCCGGCACTGTGGTCAGCAGGTCAGGCTCAGGGTGTATTGCTTCCAGCCATGGCTTTCCTTCTTGGTTTGAGCCTGTAGTCTAAAGAACTGCTCCTGAGTGGAGTTGCTGGACCCAAAGCACTAGACATCAGGTCCCTGTCTCTTTTGTCCTTTGTGTGTTCGTTGTTTTGATTGTCATCTTTTTGAGGGTTAGTAGGGGTTATCTAGACGTCAAGGTAAAGGTGGGCTGTCCTATGTAGAGGACTCCAAGGTTCTGTGGCAGATTCAGCTTGGAAGCTGGGTGGTGGGAGGCCAACTGGTCTTGTTGATGTTTTCCTTGCTCGTCAGGCTTGTGGAGGCTCAATCCAGACCAGTGTGAATGCTCTGAATCAGGATGTGCTTGGCCACTGCCAGGTGTTCGAAGAGACTCAAATCGGAGGAGAGAGGTGAGCCTATGGTTTCAGTTCCCAAGAACTGCTTGGGTCTTCCGAGCCCTCTTTTGGTCATGTTTTGGGTGTGGTATGTAGCTTGTACTGTCCCTTTTTCAAGGTGGTATTGTTGGGGTTTGGGGAGTAAAGAGCTCAGGGACAGTGTCACAGAAAGGGAGAAGTTGTAGTTCGATCTTGGCTCTGATCCCAAAAGCTTTGATGCTCTTGTGATACCACAGCAGTCCTGCCTGAAAACCTACCTTTTACAGTTAGGATCAACAGCCTGAGTGGACAAGAGCCCCTCCCTCTTTTGAAGGCTTGCCAGGACCTCAAATGGCAAGGTGGCGGCAATTGATGTATGTACCATTTGTATCTTGGACATAGGTACAATTTCTTCACTGGCTGCCCAAAGGCTAAGACATGTACCATCATCCTCCGTGGTGGCGCTGAGCAGTTTATGGAGGAGACAGAGAGGTCCCTACATGATGCCATCATGATTGTGAGGAGGGCCATCAAGGTACTGGGATGACAGACTTTTGCCTTGACAGTCCCCTAATCAGCTCTAGTCCTGGAGCTGATAAGATTGGGTTTCATATAACCTGTCCTTCCCTTGGTGGCATGCTGGGCTTTGATTTCCTCCTGTATACCGGAAATTAGGTCTTCATTTGCCCCCAAATCACTTCAGCCTCACATAGGCAACAAACTGAGCTGCTCTATTTAGCTGTCCTCCTGAAGTCACCACCCCCACGCTATGGCTGACCTTGACAGTGACCTTAAAATACTCAGGGTTGAAGCTGGGAGGTTCCTCATGCTCGCTGTGTCTAGGTTCCTGAAGGGAGACATAGCAAGTGAATATTCACTTTTCTGGGCTGGAAGACTTGCTTTGTGGTCCAACTTGAAGCCTTGAGCTGGGCCACTGCATTGAGATGTGCTTGGTTTCTGTAGAATGACTCTGTGGTGGCTGGTGGTGGAGCCATTGAGATGGAGCTTTCCAAATACTTGCGGGATTACTCAAGGACCATTCCAGGGAAACAACAGCTGTTGATTGGGGCATATGCCAAGGCCCTGGAGATTATTCCACGACAGCTATGTGACAACGCTGGCTTTGATGCCACAAACATCCTCAACAAGCTGCGGGCTCGACATGCACAGGTAGTCACACTGTCTGGGACTCAGGGATTGGGTGGGTGAGGTAGGTATGGGCTGTGCCTACTGGAAATAGTCACTGCTGAGTACAGTGGGCAACTGCCTCTCGCCATAGTGCCAGGCCTGGAAACAGCAGCTTCTTGAGAGGGCTTGGGTACCTGTGGTCAGCATGCCCAGAGTTGGAGGCAGGTGTTGCCTAGGGTCAAGTAGGGAAAGGTGCTGCGTGTCTTAGGCACGTGTCTTTCTCTTGAGAAAGTTGCTGTCGTGTCAGGTTCCTGGAATCCTTTGGAAGGTGCAGGAATAAATGTGCCATGGTGCCTGTCCTCTCTTTCAGGGGGGAATGTGGTATGGGGTGGACATCAACAATGAGGACATCGCTGACAACTTCCAGGCGTTTGTGTGGGAGCCGGCCATGGTACGCATCAACGCTCTGACAGCAGCCTCTGAGGCTGCGTGCCTTATAGTGTCAGTGGATGAGACTATCAAGAACCCCCGCTCCACTGTGGATGCTCCAGCTCCAGCAGCTGGCCGAGGCCGAGGCCAGGCCCGCTTCCATTGAGAGACAGTCGTCTCATACCTCCTTGTGAGGTGAATGGGGGTGAGAAAATGGTTCATTAGAGAAAATGGCTGTGTTCTCACTGGAGGTTATTTAAATAAAATGTAAGGTTATTTGGTCAAGAGTTTTTTTTCATAAACATTTCCCTGCCTGAGAGTTTGAGTTATGAATACTTGGAAACAGAAGTAAAGAATTGTGTTGGCCTGCTCTGCTGTGGTGGCTTTGTCTGGAAGCCTCAGTGGCTAGGTGGTGGCAGTGTCACCATCACACAGCACTGTTGTGATCAGAGTTGGAGTGCATTCCGTCTGCTCTGCCCACACTTGATGTTCTCTGAGCTCAGTATGTTTCCTCTTGTAGTATTTTAGTGAAAGCAATGGAAGTGTCAGGGGTGTCACACCATGTTTAAACCGATACAGTGGCTTGAACCCAGAGCTTTGCGAGGTTTGCTAGGCAACCCCTGCCACACAGCTACATTCCCAGCCCTGTTTTACTTTGGATTGATCAGTCTTTCTGTTCTTTGGGCTTCGCTAAATTGCTCAAGCTGGCTTTGACCTACTTTGTCTCCTGAGTAAGCTGGGACAACTAGCTTGTGCCTGCCACCATCCCAGCTCCTGTTTTCTTCAGACCAGGGGCAGTTAGTTGTTGACACAGAAGACTGGCAGGATTTACCAGTGTCTTGGTTCTGCTAGCTGCCCCAAGGAGAGCTGTAGCTTGAGTTATTAGAGCTGGAGAGGTCATTTTGAAGAATTGAAATTCTTGCTCCCAAAACTTCTGGGAAGTGGTTGGAGCCCTGCAGTCATGGCAGGGCTTCAGACAGGATTTGTAACCAGCTTGAAGCATCTGGCTCTCAAAGATTACTTGTACAACAGTTTAAGCTAGACACCTGGTATGTGAGTGTTTAAACAGGTTAGGAGCTATTAATTGAATCAACACACAAAGCCTGGCTTCTTCCTACCTCAATGTCTTTTACTGCAGAAAAGCTGTAAGGAGGCCCGAGGAGGCCTATTTGTGGGGTACTTTCTTAGCACGTGCAAAATCTGGGCTCAATTCCCATGACCACACAGACTATGTGTGATACAGACATGTCCCCCCTGGCACCAGAGAGCTGGATCAGAAGCTGAAGGCTAGCTTCACTGTTGAGTTTGAAGCCAGTCTGTGCTACATTAGATCCAGAAACGGAGGGTAGGGTTTGGTGTCTCACAAATTTGGCTACATGCCACAGATTTCCTTGGGCCACACATCATCTTTTCAGTTTCACCATCTTTTATTGGATACAGAACCATAAATTCTGATGCCCATGAGTCCTTTTAAATACATATGCTCAGATACATTCGGCAAAGGGCATCTGGGTGACATGGAGCAAAGTGCTGGGATGGCAATGCCTGGGTGGGGCAGAAAAGTGGGGCCAGGGAAGGCCCCCTGGGGGCTGGAGGTACAGGCACCACTTTAGAAACAAAACTAAAACCAAAAGTTCCTGTCTACCCCTCTGCCTAGTGTGCATGGGGGCAGGTTGCAGCCTGGCTGTGCAGGGAATCAGGGCCTAGGGGCCAGCTGTGCCCTCTTGAACCATCTCAGGCCTGAGATCCCTGCCAGGGCTGACTAAAGCCTTGAGGATTCCAGGCCAAGCCTCCCCAAGGCTGTAGTAATGGCAGAGGCCCAGAGCTGGCCTCCTGGTGGGGTGCCTGCTTGATTGTCTGGCAGTCTTAGGACTAAGGTCCCAAAGTGTTGAGGAAAGCCTAACGGTCTGCTCTTCACCCAACCTCAAGCCTTGTCCTTGGGCAAGGACTACAGCTGAGCTCACTTGTCCAGGAGTAAATATACACACTACACAGTAATATATACAGAGAGATGCTGGCCTGAGCCAAGGCTGGGTGAGAAAGCATGGCCACCAAGGGCAGAAGGACTGCCAGGTTATCAGGCTGGTGGCTAGGGTAGACCCCATCAGTGCTTAATTCCATGGGGCACTAGGCCATGTCCCACTGAAGTCTCACCTCTCCAAGTTCACCAGGAACGATCTATGTCTTTGGCACCAGCTGTCAACTCTGGGAAGTTTTCCTTCAACATCGTACCTTACAGAGACGGGTTGACAGCTTATTGCCTGTGTTCTGCATTCAAGATCAGAGCTGGTGACAGAGCAGCAGGCCTTGGGAAGGAGGCCTGTTAGGTTTCTGATGCAGTTCCTGAGGCTGACTTAGCCTCTGTTGTCAATGGGGTTTAAAAAAAGAAAAGCCTAATTTTAGGGTACTCTCTCGATGGGTGGAAAGCTGGGGTTCTGGGCAGGGTGCATACATTTTTGCCATAACTGGGGAGAAGCAGCCTGCATAAGCATGAAGTATTCAAGCCAAACCATGCCACAACCATGCCAGAGCCAGGCTGTTTGGCAGGGGATGGGAGTGGAAGAGACAGCAAGTGGCCGCCACCTTGTGCCTTCTCCATTGACCCACTGCTTCTGGAGCAGGGCATGCCCACACAAGTTTTCTGTACAAGACACAGACACAGGGGGCTTCCCTTTGAGGGGCTGAAGAAAGGCACCCACCCCATCCCCCACTGGCTCTGTGACTGCTAAAGATGGATATGAACACAGCACCCAGAAGCAGGGACGGGTCCCTTCGGAGAAAGCAAAGGAACCACAACTTGGCAACAGAGCTGCTGGCTCTCAGCATGCCTGAAGACTAAGATACCCGAGACTCAGCCAGGACACAGTGACCTGTCACTTAGGTTGGTAAAGGCTTAGGTTTACAATTTTCACTTTACTCACCTTTACTCAGAGCAAGAACACTTACAGGTAGTTTCCCTCTCCATGGAGCAGAATGCCTCGTACTAGCATCTTGACCTTGTTTCCTGCCCTGGTGGCTGTGCACCCTGATCTATTTTCCCCAACACCAGGCATTCTAGTGCCTCCCCTGCCCAGGGAGATGTCCAAATCCTGGGGCTGTGAAACAGAAGCCCCTGGGGCAGGTTCGGCCAACTACATTACTTTGTGCTTTATCCAAGAGACAGGAAGGGCAGCACCTCTGGTCTTAAGAGTCACAGGAAGCAGGGGCTACATGGGTGCAGCTGGCAAAACAACTGACCTACTAAAGGCAGCCGGGGCCCAAGCACACTGCCACCTCCCTTCTGGGCCACTGAAGAGGAAAGTTGTGCTGTTGCCTGTGACTCCTGGGACAAGACTGGGGAGGTGGGAGCAGCCGGAGGCAACTGTGAGAGGTAGGGGAATAGATACCACACAGCCAAGGTTTCATGCAGGACTAGGCATGGAGTATCCAGCATGACAGCCTTGGCATTTCAGTCTGTAAAGAGCAGGTACAGAACAAGCCACACGACTCAGTGATGATGATAAACTGGGACAGAGCTATAGGATCGGGGAGCATCAAGCTGGATGCTGTGCAACAGTGGAAGGGACCTACAGACGGGTTTGTGCCCAGTCCAGGGTGTGGCACAGCTGGAGAAAACTGGCAAGAGGATCCCATCTTATAAAGGAGTGAAGGAAACCCTAAGATGTAAGTGACAAACCAGGCATTTGAAAGATCTGCCCAAATGAAGGTTGCCAAGACTACTTGCCTCAGCTACTGCAAGTAGGGATTCCATTCCGTTAGGGATGCTCGGTCTGTGGGGCTTTGGTGACCAGACTTCTTGGGTGTGATGCTAGGGCTAATGACACCCTGTCACAAGTATTCTCCTACTATAGTTTCAGCCCAGGACTGTAAAGACTCCAGAAGATGGACTGTGGAAATTATTCCTCTGCCTTGGCACCAGGATCTATCCTTGTCAAAGCCTCCTCAAGCAAGCTGTTAGGTAAAGCAAGCCCCTCTCCACCAAACTCCAGCACAGCAGGCAGCCCAAGGTCCCTCCTCCCAATGGTCTTGGGGCCTGAAAGGCTTTGGGAATCCTGCCAAAATCCTTTCTCACTGTAGGGCCTTGCTGGGACCCCTGCTCTCTGTGATCCCTCAGCAAGGAGTGGTAGAGAAAGACTGGCTTGAGCTTAGCTCTGGAGTGTGGTAATGAGAAGTCTTTGTCTTACAAGTAGCCTCCTCCAACTGACCAGTCCTTTACCAGCTTGGGAGGTATAGGCCTCACCCTGGTGTATTCTAGACATTTTATTTTACCTTTTGAAATTCATCCCTGTGGCCCTGCCCCAACTTTCAGCTAACCTTGTACCTGGGTTTCTAGGTTTGCCTAGATTATCACTGGAGAATGTGTACCTGGAAGAAAGACCCTCTGTCTAAAGGGAGTGCCTTTCAGAGGGCTTGGTCAGGGAAAGAGAAGAGTCCTCCTTGCCGTATCTGAGCTGCCATAAGCCTCTCTGGCCTGTAGCTTGACAGGCTCCTGACCAGGAGATGGCCTCAGGAAGGAGAGACCTGCCTGAGCAGCTGAGGAGCCCCTGTGTGGCTACTGCAGATCCTCTGAGCAGTGACAACCAGCTGCTGGTGTGCCAGCTCTTTGCTGGCTGTGCCAGAAGGCTTTTCCTTCTGGGGATGTGAGGGAGAGAGGTGTCTCAGGGCAGCTTCTTTCCAAGCCTCTGTCCTGGGGAGGCAGTGCTCTGGGTCACCTGTCACTCTGCTGTCCCAACTGGAGAGGATATTCAACCACTGTCTGGAGCCTGGAGTAACACTAGGCCTCCAAAGGTCTAGTCCAAACCAGGGCCCCTCCAGAGGTCCAAAGAGCACTTGCTGTGGGGCTGGCAGGTGCCCTGCCGCCCCCCACCCGGGTTAGCAGCCACCTTCTACCTTGATGTGCAGAATCTTCGAGAAGCCAGGCCTTCGTCGCAGGGCCTGTAGACAAGGTTAACTCTCAGGTTGGGCTTGTAAACTACTGCTACCCTTACCAGCCCCAGCCAAGGGGTCTTGTGTGGCCTTAAAAGCCACCTCTCACCTGGAGTTTTGTCACCATATCCTCAAACAGTTTCTGGGCCTCGGGACTGCTGGGCTCTTTGAAGTAATCTGCAATCCCAATCTGCACCACAATGGACTTGAGGTTCCGGCAGATGCCTGGGAAGCAAGTAAGGGAGATTGTGCTTGGCTGGGGCGGTGAATGAAACCAGAGCCCCACTGAGAAACACACCTGGGCCAGCCACAAGAACAAGAGGACCAGGCCCATGCTAGCTGCAGCTCATGATGAAACACCTTAAGACAGGTAAAGATATCCTGGGAGGACAAGTGTGTGACAGTAAACTGCTCACTGCCCTAGCAACTCCCTGGCAGAGGGGACAGCTGTGCCATGGCCTGGGCACTTGGAAATGACTTCAGAGGGGCAGAGATGTTGGCCAGAGGCTGAGTGTTGACTAGGGTGAGCGGAAGGCAATCAGACAATGAAGCAAAGGTTTCAATAACTAGCAGCCATGATGTCAGGGAGAGGCAGAGAGAGGTCAGGAGCTAGGAGGGGCCTGGACAACATGATTTGGGGGACTGAGTAGTGAGTTCTGGATGGCCATTTAGGTAGACATGAGGCTGAAGGTAACAGGAAGGTCCAGAGGGCAATGGTGGCGCACGCCTTTAATCCCAACACGTGGGAGGCAAAGGCAGGCGGATTTCTGAGTTCGAGGACAACCTGATCTACAGAGTGAGTTCCAGGACAGCCAGGGCTACACAGAAAAACCCTGTCTCCAAAAAACAAAAAACAAAAAAACAAAACAAAAAAACCCCAAAAAACAAAACAAGCAAACAAAACAAACAAACAAAAACAGGAGGGTCCAGGAGGTGATAAAGTCAAGGAAACCAGTGATTGCCCAGGGCTGTCACCCTAGCTACTCTAGAGGTCAAGGCAGGAGGATCATCGAGTTGAAGGCCTGCTGGGACAGCTTAGTGAGACTATCTCAAAGTAAAAATGCAAAGGCCAGGCATAGTGGTGTACACCTTTTCTGCCTGCACAGGGAGTAGAGGCAGAGGCAGATGGGTCTCTGTGAGTTTGAGGCCAGCCTGATCTAAGTTCTAGCACAGTCAGGGCTACACAGACAAAAGTACAGTACAAAACTACACAGGCTACACTGTCTCATAAAGGTGGAAGTGGGGTAGGGGTGGAGACTGGGAGCATAGCACTTAAAGCAGGTGGTTTAATCCCCAGTACTGGGGGAAAAATCGTGATGGTCTCTCTGAGGCCACTTGGTCCTGAGTAGTGGTCCACAGTGAAAGCAGACATGCCTGGGCAGATGGGATGGTGTGGGATGACATGAGCAGCAGAGTCAGAGTGAAGTCCTTATCTCCAAGAAATGTCCCTGAGGACTCACATATATTTTAATCTACCATCTAAAAAGTCAAAAGATGAGACTGCAGAATTCAGGAAGCAAAGCCATGAGCACAAGAGTGGTATCGCAACCCTGTCTGCTCTCTGCCTCTACCCCAGTGGGAGGCTCACACTCAAAGTAGTGGCGCCACACACACACAGCTCTCAGTGACATTGTGGGCCAGCACAGAACAGAAGCCATCCGGTGAAGCTAAACAGTTGTCATTAAATGCTGCCAGGCCTGGAATACTTCAGATGCACTAAATAAGCCAAGGCAAAAACTGTCTGTCCCTGCACTGCACATGCTGGTTACAGCAACAGGAAATAGTTACATCACCTGCTTGTGCAAGAGAATAACAAACAACACCATCTTATCAGAGACGCTACGACTATCCCAAGAGAGCCCCGCCTGGGCTATCAGCCAGTCCCTGTCCCCTGTCTCTCCCAGGTGTGTGCAATTTTGCCCCAGCTGCATGTGGTCTTTGGAGGTAGCAGAGTTAAGAACACTCCACCCATGCAGCTATGAGGAAGCTGTCATCCGTGCTGAGCCTTTTTGGTGGAATGGCTTGTTTGGGGTGATCCACACTCTAAGTAATCCTCACCCATGTTCTGTAAGTAAGCCCAATAAACACCATGGTTCAGCAAGCTGGATTCTGGTAGCACTACCTGGTACATCACAGATGCCCCTTCTAGGAAGAGTAGGCATCTGTCTGCATCACCCCAGAAAGAGTTCACTCAGTGCTGCCAACTGTCAGAGGATAGTCTGTAGCCATACCCTGCAACCCTAAATCCCATTGCTCACTGTTAAAATGTAGCAGGGCCTTAGGGGTGACAGGGGTGGCTGTGAGCACCAGCATCTCCAGTCCCTTCAGGCCTTCCCGGCAGACCTCAGCCGCCACCTCCTGGGTAATCTCTGACACGTGGTCCAGTTCCAGGACCTGCAGCCGCATACAGTTTCTTGCTAGGAGAGGAAGAAGACAGGCCTAGTGACAAACTCCCTCTACCCCCTGCCCCCACCCTCACCCCACCCTCAGTTTTGCCATCACCCAGGCTGCATCGCCTAACGCTCACGGGATTTCACAGGCAGCATCTCACCTTTGCCTGCTTCTTACCTACACACTCCGACCCCAAGGACAGACTCACCAAGTGATGCCAGGCCCTGTACCCCACAGCCTGCACCACCTACGCCCAGGGCCCGGAGGTGGGGCCAACAGCGTCCAATCATCTGCAGGCAACGGTTGCTGAACCGGGTAGGCTGCTGGCTAAAGTGGAGAGTGGACAGTGGTCAGGGAACCATTGCACACTCCTGTGTGTGGTAGTCCACAGAGGAGTCTTTTCGTGCCTCAGGCAAGCGCCTGGCCAACAACCCAGCTGGCTTTTACAAGTCAGAAAGTAGCTCATCTGTGGCTCTGTCCTTTCCCCTGTTGCTACATCTGGTAGATTCTGGAGCCACCTAGAGCTGTAGACCAGAGCCCCACCCTGGTCTCCATTCACCCCGCACCTGGTGAGCAGATGCAAATCAAGTGTGTGTTACAGCCCAGAGGAGCCACGCTGTGGAACGCAGGGTGACAATGAAGACACAGCTCCACCCTCAAGAGCACAGGAAGACTCACACCCTGGCTTCTCCAACAACATTAACATCTGACCTTTATCTGGCACTGCTACCTATCCTTGAATTAGTAGCAATCCTCCTGCCTCATCCTCAAGTGCTAAGATTACAGACCACACCTAGCTTTTGATAACTTTATTACTTTTTTATTGTTGTTTAGATTTTTATTAAGAAGTATCTCAGCAGCCCAGGCTGAGTGACTTCAAATTCATGAAGCTGAGGGACCCGCTTGCTTCAGCTCCCCAAGGGCAGCTGGGATAACAGGTATGTACCACCATGTCTGGCTCAATACGTTTCTTAAAACTGACAATCTCCCCAATAGCTACCTAGTACTTTCTAGATGAGATACACAGGTCTGCATCCCCACTCCGGTCCCTCAGCAATCCCCTGAGCCAGTTTCTCTGTGTAGCTCTGGTTGATAGATATGGAACTCACTCTGTAGACTAGGCTGGCCTCGAACTCAGAGACCCACCTTCCCCTCTGCTTCCCAAGTGTGGGGAGTAAAGCTGTATGCCCCACAACCCAGCAGCTCTGCATCTTTTACCAAGGTCTTCATGACATTTCCCAACTTGCCTTCCCATGTGATTGTCGGCTCACCTGCCCTACCCACTCCAGACCTCATCCCTGACATCCGCTCAGATCCCTGTCATCTGATATGCCCACGGCAGCAAGGACACAGAAATGAACATTCACAGAGTCTGCCTTGAGAACCAGTAGAAATTACTACAGAACAGATACTATCAAGGGTCAGGATGGGGGCCACTGGGAGCCAAGCAGGGACCACGATGACAGGCTCTAACAGTCCTAGTGTGGGAGGAGCTAGCACACTGGGGAGACCCCTGGGAGGGTTAGGGGCAGCACACAGAGAAGCCTGATAATGTGAGCAAGTCCCAAGTAGAGCAAGGGACGATTCACCATACCCTGGGTTCTCCATCAATAGACTTATTCTTGTTTTGAGATGCAATCTTGCTAAGTTGCTCACAGAGGTCTTGAACTCACCATCTGAGCTCTGGAGTGGCTGAGACGACAGGTGTACGATGCCACCCTCCCCAGCTTCTTCCATGCTGCTGCTGACTTCCTGGCCTGCCTATACTATGTCAGGATGGTGCTGACTGAACGCACATTTAAAAAGTCTCTGTGGACAGGATGCTACTGAGCCAGTAGTCAAAGCTCTCATAATCAATGCTGTGAATCACAAGGTTGAGTGGCAATGCCAGGCTGTCAGGATGGCTAAGTGGGTAAAGGCACTTACCACCAAGCCTGATGACATAAATTTGACCTCAGAGACTCACATGGCGGAAGGAATGACTCCTAAAGTTGTTCCCTGACCTCCACACACACAACCCAATTCTCGCGCCAAAATATGTAATAAGTTTTTAAGTGGCACTGCCAGCAAGCCAGAGTGAGACTCCAGGCTCCCTATTACAGCCCCGCTCCTGCACTGATCAGTAACAGCTCGGTCCTCAGCCCCAGACCAGGCCCACTGCTGTTCTCTCCTTAGCCAGCCCCTTGCCTAGGCTTACCAGGGGTGAAGTGGCGCCACCTGGAGGGAGACAATGTCTCTGCAGCCTGCACCCAGGGCCCAGATCACCTCATGGCCGACGGGGTCCGTGGCACTCCTGAAGAAAAGGTGAAGCTCAAGTAGCCTCTGTTCCCACTAAGAGGCGAGGCCATGTGGTACCCACGTGGTGCCCATGTGGAACCTAAGGGTCTGTGGAGCCCAAGGCAGACAAGGGGTGAGCTGTGCTTCCGGAAGAGAGGACCCACCTGTAGGTGACAGCCTGCAGGGCACGGCAGTAGCAGCTGGCCAGCCAGAGTGACCGGTCAGTGAGGATGTTGGGGCAGTGGGAGATACGCAGAATCAGCAGGTTGCCACCAGCCGCCTTCAGCAGGGACTCCAGCCCTGCTTCAAGGCAGCCCCTGGGGAGGACCAATAAGGTCAGGGAATTGCTGGTGGTCATTTCCTCACCTGGGAAGCATCCCCACTGAACTCTTGGGCTTCCGACCCACCCACCCACCGACCCACCGACGACCGCAGGCCTCACCGGGTGCTGCGGGCATACTCCTCCTTGCTTTCCTTCTTTCCCCGCTGCCGGGGCTTCAGGTTCTGTAATGTTAAGGAGTGTGCCTGGGTGCACCATTGAGCCAGCATCGCCAGGAACTGGGAAAAACCAAGTGATATGAACAGAGGTCTGAACTTGACCGGCTGGTGATGGGTTAGCCCTGAGGAGAAGGCACCATTGAGAGCATCTTGGGGGAACCAGGGCTGTAGGGATTACAAAGACTAGTCCTGGGTCAGTTCTGCTGCTCAAAGTTGGGCTCCCAGGAGGGCAGGGGCAGGCACCTTGGAACAGACTCGGGCATTCTCAAGCAGCACTCTCGTCCAGACGGCGGGATGGCGGGCCACGAAGCGCCAGTCCCGGCAGACCTCTGCAGCATGTAGGAGTGTCCGGGTGTCCAGGTAGGTGAAGATACAGAAGAGAGCAGCACGCATCTTGAGGATTTCTGGGCTGATGACCTCATTGGAACGTGAGGGGCTACCTCTCTCCACCCGACGGCCTCGACTGCTGCCTCCTTCGGGGCGGGCTGGAGGACAGCAGGGCCAAAGGAGACAGTGGAGAGTAAAATACCAGTCAGGGTCGTGGGTGAGGAGCTGGGGAAGGGCAGGGCCTGCAGGGGTGAGTATGAACCCTCCCACCCAACTGGAGACTAGCTCCCTGGGAAGACAACAGGGCCTTTGCTTTCCCTTTTTTTACAGTACTCCAAATTTTACTAATTGGAAAAGGGAATTGTCTGTTGCTTTCTCACATGCCCCAAACTTTGCAGACAGGGTCTCATGCATTCCAGCCTAACCTTGAACTCAAGCCCAGGATAACCTTGAATTTCTGATTCTCCTGCTCTTGCTGCCCAGGTACTAGGACTACAGGCGTGTACCACTGCGTCCAGTTTCAGGTGCTGGAGCCTCAAGCTAAGGCCACATGGACCTAGATAAGTGCTTCATTAACTGAAACCCACTCCCCACTCCAAAGCCCCAAACTTTCTTTTCAAGGGTCACCCTGACTCTACTCCCTCAAACCTCTGCTCTGTGCCAGGAGCTGCAGAGCCAAGAGTCAATACTCAGTTCCTCTCCCGACCTGGGATGGATCCCAACATGTACACAGACTCCTTAAATGAGGCAGCCTTAGGTCACTGCAGGCCTGCCCTGTCACATAAGCCCTTGCTCCAGGCTTGAAGGACACTTGATAGGTAAGCAAGAGGAAGAGAGGTCACCACCTCCACCCTGTGTCCCCTGTGAGAGGCTGGGTTCCCTACTCACTCTTTCAGGACTTACCTGAGAGCCGGCAGCTGTTCAAGGGGCCAGCCACAGCAGGTCCAGGGCGTGGGACATCAGAGGGTCCTTCAGCCTCTGACTCAGTAGTTCGGGAGCCCACATCTGAGACGTCACCCTCCTCCCCCTCGGTGCTGTGACGGCGCGGTCGGCGCTGCCAGTTCTGGATGGCCTGTCGTCGTAGGCCTGAACTACGAGGGGGCTGGGACCGCTCTGAACCACCGTTGGTAGCCTGGGCCCGTGAACCCAAGCCCCCAGGGCCACTGTCCTCCGAGGGCCCTTCCTCTGGCCGGGGCAGCTCCAGACTGTCACTGTCATAGCAGCCTGAGCTCTGGGATGCAGCTGGCACACGGCTGGAGGCCCTGGGGTAGGTGGGGGAGTGCATACTGAAGGCTGAGGGATACCAGGCTGTCCCAACTCCCCACACTATCCTTACCACCAGCCAAGGGTAGCCCACTACTGTCTTGCTTTCCTAAAGTTCCCTGAGCATGGGAAACCAGACTGGTGACAACAGGGGGGTGGGCACAGGAGACAAGCCTCTGATGGACCAGCAGACCTTCCAGGGTGAGGGTAGGCTGTTAGGGGTGGGCCAAGCCCAAGGCTTACCCTGTGCTGGGAGAGGAGCCATGCCGTGATACGGCGTATGTGCTTGGCACAGCTGGGCCTGCATGGTGTTCTCGCTGCAGCCCCCAGAGTGGAAGGGAAAGAAAGAATGGGCAGAGGAGGCCAGAGAAGAAGGCAATTGTAGGACAGAGAGGAAGATGGAGAGAAGAAAGAAAAGAGAGAGAAGAAAACAGTTGGGAAAGATGGACGAATGGACAGACAAGACAGTCCAGACAGGCAGACTCCCAAATTCCCTCCCAAGCCACCCACCCAACATCCCAGGGCCCAGCTTGTACTCCTAGGCTCTCATCTGAAACTCAGAGAAGGGCTTCTGAAGGCTGAGGCTATTGAAGCTGCCTTGCCACAGCCTCAGAGCCAGCACTGCTGCCCTGTCTAGAGTGTACCTCCCTCCCACTTTATACCTGGGGCTACTTCTAGGGGTATAGGCAAAGGAGGCAAGTTGGGGTGGTGTGAAGGAAGGCTGTGGGGGTCACATGAGCAAGTGAGAAGCCAGGACAGGTACACACTCACCATTCTGCCGGGGCCTCTCACCCCAGGCCCCGAGGCACTGCCCCCACCTCCTCTGCCCAGGCTGGCACTGGGTGTGCTGCCACAGCTGCTGCTGATGACCTGCAGCTGGCGCTCTGCCCTGTCTGCACGCTCCAGGAGCTCCTCGATGAACTGCTGCAGTCGCAGCTTGGCGCTGGCCTCCCGAGCCGCCGTCTCCTTCAGGAACTGGTCGATCTGCACCACCTCCCTGGGCCGAGAGCAGTCTCTTACCCCAGGTCCCTGGCCTGACTGCCCTCAAAGCCCCCATTGGAGGGAGGGAAGTGGCCAGTGGAGAAGATAGCTAAAACAGTGGCCTAAGGTGTTTGCTCACGATTCCATGGATAAGGCCCACTCCCTCCCCCAACACAGACAGACACACAAGACACACAGTACAGGACACCTCTGCTAATACTGTCCACTTAACAGAATCTAGAATCATATAAGAGACAAACCTCCGGACAAATCTTTGAGAAAGTTTCTGGATTGTGCTAACTGAGGTGGGAAGATCCACCCTAAATTTGGGTGGCTCCATTCCATGGGCTGGGGTCCCAGCCTAAACAAAAAGTTGAAAGCAAGCTGCTTCTCTCTGTTTCCTGGCTGACACGATGTGAACAGAGGCCTCACATGTCTAAGACCACACCAACAACGATAGAGTGTTTCCTCAAACCACAAGCCAAAATACACCATTTCCTGTTCAAAAGTTGCTTTCAAAATACAAAATTTTATTACACATGGCTGGAGCAATCACTTGTTACTCTTGCAGAAGACCTGAGTTTGGCTCCCAGCACCAACATACTGGCTCACGAGATCCAGGGAACAAACTGCCAGCACTTTAAACTATGTCAGCTAATTTGTCAGGGTAACAAGCAAAGTCACTAAATACACCCAGTCGTCCCTGACACAGTCCCAGATATGCTCATTCCTACACAGTCACCTCCAGACACAAGAGCCCCATAAACAAAAAGATTTTTCTCAGCTCTCTGTGGCCTCAATACACTGTCTCCTTACAAAGGAGTATGTCCAGCCGTATTGAAAGCCTCATAGCAATGAACACATATCCTAACTTGACTCAACACACCCCCCAACATGTTCCTATGTGTGCAATCATATTCATTCTCTGCCGGGCAGTGGTGGCGCACGCCTTTAATCCCAGCACTTGGGAGGCAGAAGCAGGCAGATTTCTGAGTTCGAGGCCAGCCTGGCCTACCGAATGAGTTCCAGGACAGCCAGGGCTACACAGAGAAACCCTGTCTCGAAAAACTAAAAAAAAAAAAAAAAAAAAAAAAAAAAAATCATATTCATTCTCAGACACACTCATTTCTGAAATACACCAAGCACCATGGAGGCTCAGGGTTACCAACCTGCTCAAACACACACACACACACACACACACACACACACACACACACACACAAACATCAAAATGTCCCATCAACACATGCATAAAGAACTCCTACAGTCCCACGGGGTACCGTGTATCAACTAAGGGGTACAATCACAGCACACTCAGTTACTCAAGTGTGTGTATCCCCGCCTGCATTCAGCTGTTCATGCATCCATTCATCACTTAATCCAGGTGCTAGGCACCATTTGAGATACCGGGAAAGCATTACTAGACAACAAAGGAAAGCCGTGGATGGTGCTGTCCCTAGGCACGTGGTGCTGGGTTGTATATAAAAAAGCAAACTGAGCATAGAGAACAGGCCAGTATGTAAATGCTCCTCTATGGTCTCTGTTCTAGTTCCTGCCTTGAGTTCTTCATCTGACTTCTCTTTATGATGGAATATAAACTATGAACAAAAATAAACTCCCCTAAACAAAAACAAAACAAAAAAAAAAAAACAAAACAAAAAAAAAAACAAACAAACAAAAAAAAAAACCAAAAAAAGGGAAAATTCCCTGACTGGCCTGAACTTATGTGACAATGGAGACAAGCACAATGTCTGACCCTATGCAGTCCCTAAGGCTCCCTTTGACACTAGAGAAACAAAGGGGAAGCCAGAAAGACGACTGAAAAGGGACAAAGATAGAGGGAAGCTAAGTGTGGTGGTGCCCGGTAATACTCGAGAGGCAGAGGCAGGAGGATCACGAGTTCAAAGGCAGAGTGGGCTACAGAGGGAAGAGTCTTGTCAGGTGCTGTAGATGGATCCAGGAGGACGAGGAACACAAGTTTGCTGATGACACAGTGGCTGATGGTGGAAGTGGCAACCTGACCCCAGTGGGTAGGCTCAAGAAAGAACTAGAAATACAGGAAAGGCTTTCAAGAAAGCAAGAGCACAGAGGTAGAAGGTCAAGAGGAAGCAGGTTTATGGTCCCTCTCCTGTTTTTATGGAAGGGATGCAGTTATGGCTGCATGCTTTTGCCTAGTACAAGACACGGAGAACTGAGCCAGTAGGCTAATGGGAAAGATCTGGTTCAAAAAGCAAGTGTTGCCTGGCCTGAGTATCAAAGGTGAAGAAACACTTTTCAAGGGCGGGCACAAGGTCCCAATATCACATACTCGGAGGTCCCAAATCACCACCACGACACGCTTGAACCCACTGACATTACCATCACGGACTCACTTTAGAACTTATGTTCCAAGCCTGGCCACATGGAGACACCCCAGGCACGTGTGGGGATAAGTGTGTGACATCCACGGACACCCACCCGCTGGACCTCCAGGGTCTACTCACTGCTGCTTGCGGCTCAGCTCCTGTTCCTTATGCACCAGATCCTGCTTGAGTGAAGCCAGCAATTCCACGCTCACGTCCACTTGGCGCGAGAGCTCAGATGCACGCTCCTCCAGCTCCTCCTTCTCGCGTCCCAGGCGCGCGCTCTCCTGTCGTGCCGTCTCCAACTCTGCCGCCTTGCGCTCCAGCTCGGCCTGTAGCCGACCCACCTGGCCCGCGATCTTCTGCTCCACCTCCTCGCTCAGCCGCTCTAGTCTCCGGTCCACCTCCAGCTTCTCCAGGGCGCGGATCTTGAGGCGTGCCAAGCCCTCTTCGTAGGCGACGTCCGCAGGTGATGGCGACGCTGGCGATGCAGAAGCGGGCCCGGAACAAGGACCAGGGCCAGGTCCGGGTGGCGGCGTCGAGCAGGCCGAGGATGCCACGGACTTGCGCGCGAACAGCTCGCCGAGTGGGATTTCGATTTCGCGGAGCGCATATCGCGCAGCGGGCACGAGCCCTGGATCGGCCAGTTCCTCGCAGGGCAGGCTGGCGGGCACCAGGTCACTGGGAAAGTGCGCCAGTGGCGCGTGGTGGTGATGATGGTGCAGCAGGTGCGGCCCCGCAGGCGCCGGCCCCGCCGCCTGCTCCTTGCCCTGGAAGGACGTGCTCTCGAAGACCTCGCGCCGGGCCCCGGGGACAGCCAGCAGGGCGGCGGGCTCAGGTGCCAGCGGGAAGCCGGAGGCTGCGGCTGCAGCGGCTGCAGCAGCGGCCGCGCCGTCGCAGATGCTATTGGTCTTGGAGAGGATGTAGAGCGTCTCGTAGGTGTGGCTGTACTCCAGGTGCGCGCGCAGCGACGACAGGCTCCGGAAGCGCTTATGTTCCCCGCAGCGCGGGCAGCGGTACGGGAGGTCCAGCGAGGCCATGGCCCCGCCGCCCTCGGGGCGCGCCGGCTCCACCGCGGCCGCCTCCAGGGTCAGCCGGGCGCGCTCATGGGAGGCCGCGGGTGGGCCCGGCCTGCGAGATCAAGGAGGCTCAGTTCACCAACAGCCAGGGCCCCGGAGGCTAGAAGAGAGAAAACGAAGTTCAGTAGCTTGCTAGCCCTGCTCCCACTTGCTACTCCCAGGTCCAGCAATCCTGTACCCCATTCAGCGGGGAAACCGACGTGCCCAGGATGGAGGAGCCAGAGAAGGCCAATAGCCACTGGCATCCTGCCTTCCAAGTGTTAAGATTACTAGGCCTAAGTAGTTGGGTTTGTTTGTTTTTAATTAATACTTGTTTTCAGAGGCTGGAGAAGACGGCTCAGCAGTTAAAAGCACTTGCTGCTCTTGCAATGTACCTGGGCTTGGTTCTCAGATGCACACAAATGATTCCCAACCTTTCTAATTCGACTTCCAGGGATCTGTTTCCTTTTTTTCAGACGTCCCTGGTGTTAGTATTCTGTCTAAACTCCACCTCCACAGTTACCTGGCAACAGCCAGGTATGCTCCTCCCCACAGTTACCTGGCAACCGCCAGGTAGGCCTGGCCCACTATAAAAGGGGCTGCTTGCCCCCTCCTCTCTCTCTTAATCTCTTAATCTCCTACTCCCTTACCCTCACTCCTACCCTCTTGTCTCTCTGTCCCCTCCCCCCTTCCTCTCTCTCCACGTGGTCATGGCCGGTCTCTATCTCTACTTCTCTTCTCTCTTCTTCTTCCACCTTCTTCTCCCCACCTTCGCCCTATCTCCTGAATAAATCCCCTCCCCCTTGGAACCGTGTGGTCTGGAGTGGTCTGTTCTGAGCTGCAGTCAGACTTTTTAGAACAACTAACATTGGTGCATTGGCGGACCTTTTTAAAACAACTAACACCTGGCACCAAGCAAGCACAAGACACACATACATAGACGCAGGCACTCATACACAAAAAAATAAAATAAAATTTTAAAAATTTAGGTAATGTTTGATTTAAAAAAAAATTGTTTGCCAATGGGGCAGGTGCTTATAAACCCAGCACTTGGGAAGGGAATCCAAGATGATGAGACATTCGTGATTATCCTCAACTACATGCAGAGGTAGAGCTAGCCTGATCTACATGAGATGCTGACTCATAGAAACAAGAATGAATTATTATTGTTTTTACCAAGTTTTTTGCTTAAAACAGGGTCTTAATCCCTAGACTTGCTGGCCTAGAACTCACGATGTAGCTCAGGCTGGCCTCAGACTTTCAGGAATTTACTTTTCTTAGCCTCTCAAGTGCTAAGATTATAGGCATGAGCCACCATGCCTGGCTTAAAGAAATAATGATAATTGTAAGGCTTCCCATCCGAGGCGGGGGAGGGGGAAAGCAAGCCCAAGCACTCTTCAACAGCAGATTAGAACCCAGGCGCCCAGGCGTATGTCTTTAATCCCAGCACTTAGTAGGCCAAGGCAGGTGAATTGCCAAATGTTACAGAATTAAGATCCCAAGCAAGGAAACAGAACGGATTGCTTTTGGTCTATTCATAATGTACTGCTACTCTGTAGTGACAAAGGAACCAGTATCCATAACAACAGATGAACGTTCAGTGTTACAGGAAAGAAGCCAAACAATAAATACACTGCTGGATTCCAGAGCTGGAAGGCAAGACCAAGCACAGGTTGGAGTGAGAGGCTCTTCCAGGGGCTCGTGAGTTGGGAAGGGGCAGGAAGGAGCCTGAGGATGTTCTGATGCTTCATCAGGGCTGTGTTTATGTAGACCTACGTAGATAAAACCATCAAGACGTGCATGAACCCTGGGGTATTCCGTGTGCCCTAGTTCATGTATGTGGCATCTAAGATCTTCAAACAGATAATTTTCATCTTATGAAGACCACTAAACCACTAGAACTAAGTCGCAGAGACCAAGATGCTTGCCCAGCAGTGATGCTGTAGGTGGCGCTGTTCCATGCCACCATTCCAGGCACTGATTGTCCTTTCCTCAAACTTGGATACACTGGCTTTCAGGGAGCGCTCCTGCCCTTCCCTCCAAGGGCCCCATTATTTTTCCTATCATTCCTGGCAGTGAGCCACCCATCCTCCCATCTGCAGCTTCTCACCCTTCCCGGTCTTGTGACTTCTAGACTCACTGACTTCCTTTCTTAACTGCCTGAATTCAGGCTTCATGCTCCCTCGGAGGACGATGCAGTTGTCAAGATCTTTATCCACTCTATCTGTTGACATCTAGGCTGCCATGATATTGCCCAGGGCGGATGTGGTGGTTTGAATAGGAACAGTCCCCTCAGACTCATGGCTGTAGAGAATGGCTCTCTTAGGACCTTGTTGGAGTAGGTGTGGCCTTGGAGAAAGTCTGTCACTGTGGAGGTGGGTTTTGAGGTCTTACATGCTCAAGCTATCCCCAGTGTATGGACCAAGAGGTAGAACTCTTAGCTCCATCTCCAGTATGTCTGCCAACAAGCTTCCATGTTCCCCACCATGGATGACAAAACACTAAACCTCTGAACTGTAAGCCAGCCCTTTCAAAGAGTTGCGTTGGTCATGGTGCCTCATCACAGCAATCAAACCTCACTAAGATGGTGATTTTCCTCTGGGTTTTGTGACTTTCTGTGCTTAATCGATTCCAGCTTGTGTGGTAGCCCCACGGCCTCTTTCTGCCCCCACTGACTCACACCTTGAAGCTGCTCTCAGCTCCACCCCTCCCTCCTGAAGGCTTCCAGACGTCTGCCTGCATTCTGCCATTTCCTTACGGATAGAACGACATCCCATGGCCACCCAGCACCTAGCCTCCTCCTCAGATCAGCACTCTGCCTGGATCTTGGGGAGTCTGCCTTTCCCATTTTTTCATTCATGTGGACTGGAGCAAATGATCAACTCCCCTTTTTTCTTACACTGGGTCTGTGTTCCTTGTACTAGGGGAAAACATCTTAACTGATAAATTAGAGACATAGATTCCTTTTTCAGATAACAGGTCAGGCCCTATGGTAGTTAAGTGGCTTTTTCTCCCTTTACATTTAGTGTGTGGGGTGGGATGGGTGATCATGCCATGGCACATGTGTGGAGGTCAGAGGTCAAGCCGTGAGTCAGTTCTTTCCTCCCACCACATGGGATCCAGGTTGGAGGTTGGGTTGTCAGGCTTGGTGGTAATGCTCTTTACCTGCTATGCACCTTCATCCCACGGAGCTGTCTCCCTCACCCTGTGATGGTTAGTGTTAATTGTCTCCTTTACAGAATCTAGAATCATCTGGGAAATGGGCCACTGGGGAATTTTGATTTCAGTTGTCGAGGTGGAAGAAACTGCCCACTGTGGGTGGCATCGTTCTCTGACAGGGACCCTGGACTTGGACTGTATGCATGGATTAAGAACTGAACAGCTGTTTGCCTTCAATACCCTGTTTCCTGATCCTGCAATGCAACTAGCTGCTGCAAGTTCCTGCTGCCTTGACCTCCCTGCCATGATGGATGGCACTGTGAACTCTGAGCTAAAGTAACCCCCTTCTCGTTGAGTTGTTTTGCTATGAAGACTGATTTTGACCCAAGCTGTTAAAAAATGGCTTTCACATCAGAACAGCCAGGAGGTGGTGGTGAACGCCTTTGATCCCAACACTGGGAAGGCAGAGGCACGTAGATTCCTCTAAGTTCAAGGCCAGCCTGGTCTACAGGGTGAGTTTCAGGACAGCCGGGACTACACTTCTAGTCCCCCTCCATGAGCAAGGGGGAAAAAAAGAGAAGAAAAAGAATGAAGATAAGGGACTGTAAAACAGTCCCACTCCCTGCTCTCCCTAGTGAGGAGTTGGTGGTACATGCTTTTCATCCCAGCACTCAGGAAGCAGAGGCAGGCAGATCTTTGTGAGTTGGAAGCCAGCCTGGTCTACCTAGTGAGAGCTCTAGGCCAACTGAGGTTACACAGAAGACCTTGCTTCAAAAATAAAATAAAATAAAATAAAATAAAATAAAATTGGTGAACCCTGTCACAACAGCAAATCAGCCCCTGGAGCTGAGGCCATGTCCCCACAAAGGCTGCCACATCATCAGAAAAGTGTCAGGATGCTGTTAGCTGCCGTGGTCTTTGCTATGGCTGCTTCAGGAAAGTCCAACAAGATTGACTTCAGCCAACCTGAAGGCAGAAGGAGAAGATCGCTTGCCTGGAGATCTGGCCCTTCTGCCCGGGGCCAGCAATCTAACATGACTGAGAGATAATGAAGAGCCAGTTCTTAGCTTTAAACTAAAGTGAACTCAAGCTAAGAGAGGAGGCAGGAAACTCAGAGGGAGGGCAGTCTGGGCCTGCCTGCTCTTGACTCCCCTGGCTCTCCTGTGTCCTCTCCATGGAAACGTCCATTATAAGCAGTCTGGGTGAGGGGAGTTCAGCTTGCGTAGGAAGGGACCAAGGGACCTTCTTGCATTGCTCCATGGCAGGGGGCCCTGGCTAAAGCCCTCCTCCCAAACCTGGGCTCTGGCAATGGGCAGCACAGGGGGCCTGTTGCTAAGAGATAACTCCAATTCCCCGCCCCACCACCATCTCGGAATCGATTCTAGAATTATAACTTTCAATGAAGTCTCTGACTTTGGATAAACACTCTGGGGATAAAGAAGGCCAGGTGATGGAAAGTCCTCCTGAAGATCAAGACCAGTACATTTCTAGAAAAGCCCAGAAAATATAAGTTACTCCTAAGTTTTCGTCTTTTCTAACAGAGGCTCTCTTCCGTCCTCTCACAGGGGGCCTCAGAGCACCAAGGATGGGGACTGGTGGGTTGGATGGGGGTGGTCAGAGAGTCCTTGCTACTAGTCAAAGCTGTGGGCTGTGGACTAGGTGTTTTTCCTCCCTTTCCCTCTTTGGCTGGGTACTATCCCCCACCCCCACTCCCACCCCCACCCCCACCTCCTAGGCTACAAAGTCTTCTCTCTATCATTCAATCCTGATCCCAGACTGCAAGACCCTGAAGACTAGATTACTACTTAATCAAACATAGCACAATGTTCTACTCAGACTGGCTAGGTTGCGGGGATAAGAATGTGGGCTTGCTTCTTCTGAACACAGGACAACCATAGTTTAAGTTTGTGATGGCTGGCTGCACTGGCTGAACATGGAAAGCATCCTACATTACTGAACAGTTAAGTGGGAACCCATGTGTCTATTAAAGTGCCCGACAGTCCTGCTACCCAGCTTTACTTCTTCCTTACACTCCCAGGTTTCTTTTAGAGAACTGTTTCCCAGGTCAACTCTGAGTGGGTGGAGCTGCCCATAGCCCCTGGGTCTGGGAAGCACATGTGGTTTGGCTGGCAGGAGAGACATGAACAAGTCTCCCACTCCTGGTTAACACAGGTACCGCACGGGACAGGAGCCTGGAGCTTCTGGTGGCCTGTCTTCTCTGTGGGACAAAAGAAAAGGGCTCTTTTCTGTTTCCTGACATCAAGTGTGATGTCTCTTGAACAGTAACACCCAAATATGCCCAAAACTTTTTGCTTAATACAGATTTTGTTGCCAACACGATGTATACGACTTTTGCAGGCTCTCATGTGCCGAAGCATGTTTGACTGCAGGCACCTGTGTGCCGCAGCATGTGTGTGGAGGTCAGAGGACAACCTTCAGGAGTTGGTCCCCACTTTTCCAATTCCTAAGCTAATATTGAGACTATCCTTGATCATCCTCCTACCTTAAATCACTGAGGCAGGGTTTCTTAATCAAATCCAGAGCTCACTGATTATACCTCGTTAGTCCTGCCAGCCATCCTGCTCTGGGGAATCCCCTATGTCTGCCTTCTGGGGCTAGCTAAAGTCACAGGCAGGCCACCATGGCCACTTGGCAGTTATATGGGGGAATCCAAACTTCTGTGAGGCAAGCACTTCAAGCACTAAGCCATCTCCCCACCTCGCACCTCATTTTTAAGGCAGGATTGATCCCTGTTTTGGTGGCTGTAGAAGTCAGGCTAGTTGGTCTGACAGCTTCTGGTCAGCTCTCCTGTGTCTGCCTCCCACTTCGTGGTAGGGATGCTGGGATCGCAGATGCATACAATGGCATCCAGCTTTGGTACAGGTTCTGGGATGAAACCCAGGTTTCTCAGGCTTGCATGGAAAGGGCTTTAACCCACTAAGCCATCTCTCCAGCCTACGTATTCTGTCTTTTTTTTTTTTTTCTCTTAATTTTCCAAATGACTCATTTGGACGTGTTGCTAGTCTCTAGTCATGAGACTCTAGATGAACTTGGTGACCCACAGTGTCAAAACAGATTCCAAATTCCCACTCACTCACTCCAGGCAGCCTGCTTTCCTTCCATGTCGCCACCTGCCTCCCAGGTATACCTCTGGCCATCTTGTTTTTTTTTCTCTTTCAGATGCTTTCAGCCCAAACATCTTTCCATGCTTCATGTTCTTCACACTCAGGCTAGCCTCCAGTCTCACATCATCCTACAAAAGGATATGCCCCCCCCCTTTAAATTAATTATCAATTTTTGTTATTTTTGAGACACATCTCACTCTGCAGCTTAGGCTGAAGCTGGCCTGCTACTTGTGCCTTTTCTGCACCACTGTCTGCAGTGTGGACATTTGCCTCCACGCCCTGCTCCAGACCCATCTTTCAGTACAGGATTTCGGTTCAAAGACTCCTTTCATGGCTCCCCACTGCCTACCTACCACCGCCAGATTCCTGTTTCCTGTCTGGTCTCTATGTGCGCTTACAAACTTGAAAGTGAAAACTGACCTGGTTTCTTCACCTGAGTTTCTTTGATTGCCTTGTTTGGACACTTCCCTGCCATTTGTCAGCCATCTTTGTCTCTTAGTGATTTGACTATACACTATGCTATTTGTGAGTGTGTGTGTGTGTGTGTGTGTGTGTGCGCGTGCGCACGCGCACGCTGAACTCAGATTGTTAGGGTTACCAGGAGCAAAAGCTATAACCTGCTGATCTATCTCACCAGATCTAGTTTTGTGAAACAGGGTCTCACCATATAGCTGGTCTCACTACCCACAGTCCTCCTGCATCAGCCTTACAAATGCTGGGGTTACAGGCACAAGCTGCCATGCTCGGACCAATTTTGCTCATTTTTACATTGAACATTCCTGTTTCCTTACTGATCTGCAAAGGCTTTTTATAATATTGATCTCTTGTCCTTTATGTACTGAAATATATTCTCAAGTATGTTGATTGGCTTTTACTTTATGTTTTTTTATTGATATGTTGAAAGTACACCTCAGTAAAACTTTAAAGATTTCTGATTTCGTTGTTCCGCTGAGGAAGTCTGTTCCCACCCAGAGGCCGTTACCAATTACACACGTGTGTTCTTTAGTGCTTAAGACTTTATTTTTTTCTAGAGTATTTTTAAATTTTTAAAATTGACTTTATGTTTATGTGTATGAGTGTTTTGTCTGCATTTATGTCTCTTTATACCTGTGTGCCTGGTGCCTACAGAGGCCAGAAGAGGGCATTAGATCTAGAACCAGAACCAGAGCCAGATGTGGGTTATTATGTAGACGCTAGAAATAAAACCCAGGTCCTCTGGAAGAACAGTTAGTGCCTTTTATTTCTGAACCATCTTGCTAGCCCCCAGGATATTTTTAAAATAATCATTTTAAACAACCCTGCACCACAGTTGCTGACAACTGAGAAATGTGCAAGCATGTCGGGTCGGGTGATTCTCTTCACATTTGGATCCACGGTTAGATTTTTTTTCCCTCACATTTAGAACCATCAAGAGAATTTTTTTTTTTGGTCTCCTGTCTTTAAAAAAAATAAACAAAAGATTTACTTCATTTTAATTCGTGTGTTTGTGTCTGCAGAGGTCTGAGTCTGAGTGTGCTGGGGCCTGAGGAGAGCAGGAGAGAGCCCCTGGAACTGGGGTTAAAGGTGGTTCTGAGCTGCCAGCAAGCACTCCCATCTGATGGGCCACCTCTGCAGCCCCCTTTTCTCTTTAAATAGGGTCTCATGTAGCCAAGGCTGGCCTTCAATTCCTAACTTCCCTGTCTCCATTTCTGAAGTGCTAAGATTACAGGACCTCCGTGCCACACCCAACTTAACCCCCTTTCTTCCTTCATTCTAAACAAATATCTAGTAATTAATTTTGAAGAACAGCTCAGTCAGTAAAGCACATGTCTTGCATACACAAGCCCTAGATTCAATTCCCAGCACCACACGAAAAGGACTGAGGTTACCAAATACTTAGTAAGTATGCCAAGGTCACTGTCCTTTACGTATACTAAATTTTAAAAAGTAGTCAGTGGAAATGAACTTTTAAAATGACTTTCTAGAAAACACTATATATAGAGGGGGGGGGAGGAAGAGAGGAGGAGAAGACAAGAGAGAGGGAGGGGAAGAAAGAGAGAGAGCAAGCACGCACACATAAGCAACCCTATAATGAGACGAGGTATGTGACAGGCATGCAGATAGATTTTTTTCAATTATGAAAATACTACTAGGTACAACTCTTGGCCCAAAATCTTGAAAATCTGAGTGAGCTGAATGCTTTTCTAGGAAAACATAAAATATCCAACTGACTCAAGAAGAAACAGAAGAGTTTGAGCCGGGCACAGTGCCACGTGCTTACATCTCAGCACTCAGGAGGCAGAGGCAGGTGGAATCTCTATCAGTTTGAGGCACCTTGGTCTACAGAAGAAGTTTCAGGACACCCAGAGCTGTTTCACAGACAAACCCTGTCTCAATAAACAAACAAAAAAAAAAAAAAAAAAAAAAAGAAGAAGAAGAAGAAAGAAAGAAAGAAAAGATACAAAACACCCAAATAGATTCATTACAACAGACGAGACAGGAGGCCAGACTTCTGGAGCACTCTTCTGAGATTGAAACATTCTATCTTGGGGGAGGCCTTAAACTAGAAGGTAAACAACTCAAAATAGTGGCAAGTCCCTGAAACTGAGCAGACCCAGTAGGCCCCTCCCAAGAGTAAACAATGAAGACAGCTGACTCATCCTCAGAGAAGCTATGCGGACCAGCTGCATGGAAGAAGCAAAAACAAGCTGAGTCTAGACCACCTGGGTCTCTAGGGAAGGCCACTCTCCAACCTGTTGAACTTACTGCAGGCTGTACAGTGAGCTCCTGTTTCCCAGGCTTTGTGAGCTGTCACCCAGGCTGTGGTGGGCCTTTGTAATACAGCTGACTGAGTCATTTCTGCTCCTGTAAATCACCTCTCATCCACATTCTTCTAAGTTACCCCAATAAAACCCATTGGTTCACCAAGCTGGCCTTTGGTGATATCTATACTTTGATCTGTTGCTGGCTCAGTATCTGGGGTGAGCTGACAAGTGTGTAGTGTTTTGTGACACAACAGTGGGCCTGGAGATCCCCAGTTCATGTACATAGCTGGTGGGGAGCAGGGCTGTTCTGACCCATGTATCTGTCTGTTCCAGCTAAGCCCAGCAGTATCCTATGTTTGCTTCCAACTCTCTCCCTGTCCCTTCTCACTTTTGAAGAACACTTTTTTAGCTTTTATGGCACCCTACTAGCCAGGCTCCAGGAGAAATCAAGGAGAGAGAGAGAAACAGGCCTGTGGCAGGCCTATGGGTAAACACCAAAGCGGATGGGAAGGGTGGCTTCTGATTTCCCAGAAGCTCTTTACCCCAGCACATCCCACAGCTGCCCTCCGCCTACTGCACCTGAGAAATGACTATTCTTGTCTAGACTTGCACACCTCCATGTGAAAATGAAGCTTTCCCTGAATACAACCCAGAAGGTAATGGGGGGTTGGGAAGATGGCTCAAGTTAAGTGCTAGCTAGGCAAGTATGAAGACCAGAGTTCAGATCCCCAGAAAACCAAATAAATGCCTGGCGGGCATGGCTGCCTGCCTGTAATTCCAGCGTCAGAAAGCAGATACAGGAGATCGAGTTGGCCTCCAAGACCTATCAGAGAGCTCCAGGTTCGTCAGATAGACTCTACCTCAATGACTGAGGTTGAAGATCAAGAGGAGTTGACTTTTTTTTTTTTTTTTTGGTTCTTCAAGACAAGGTTTCTCTATGTAGCCCTGGCTGTCCTGGAACTCACTCTGTAGACCAGGCTGGCCTCGAACTCAGAAATCCGCCTACCTCTGCCTCCCAAGTGCTGGGATTAAAGGTGTGCGCCACCACTGCCCAGCGGAGGGGTTAACTCTTAACATCAACCTTGGATCATCACATGCTGGCATACTTACACAAATATGAGTGCTCCACATGCAAAAATACACATGTGCACACGTGTGCACTCTCCCACGCACACACAAAAAGGGGAAATGATGAAACGTAGAGAGTGGGATGAGAAAAGATAAAAAAGACAAGCACAGCTTCATCACTAGATTCCCGCCTGTGTTCATGGGGGAGAGCAGTTAGAGATGCTCAACTGTCTTCTGCTTCTCTCATCTTAACTTCTGCAGCCCCGAGACTCGCCCCCATTTGTGCCTATCTCCACCCTCTGGCTGTGCCCAGACTGCTTCTCCAATCCAGTATACCCATCTCAGGGTGCCTTTCTTTCCAAGCCCAGCTTTCAGATTTCTCTGGCTAGGATTCTACAGGCAGAACTCACTGGAGTAATTTTACTTACTTTCTTTCTTTCTTTCTTTCTTTCTTTCTTTCTTTCTTTCTTTCTTTCTTATGTTTATCCTTTCAGGCCCATCTCACCACTCCAAACAAGACATAAATCATCCCGAGCTGAGTGTCTCCTGTCAGGATCTTACCTGTTGCTACTGCCAGCAGCACAAGTGATCTTACTCTATGACTTCCACTACCACGTGGACCCTGGTGAGTCCTGCAGGGGACATTGTTTTCAACTCCACCTTTTGGACACGCGGCATCCAGCCTTTCTTTGCTGTGCTCCCCCTCTCTACTGCATGTGCTTCCGGCAGCCCTACCTTATTCCGAGTAAGTGGACACAGGATCTGATTCCACTTCGCTGGTCATAATGACTGACCCAGGATGGGTACATTCCTCAAACAGCCAGTGGAATCCTTCACTGGGAGATTTGGGGAGGGGGGCTTCCTCTTTTCCTTTGGGGATCATAAGCTAAGATGAAGCTTTCTGAGACCTTATGCAGTCTCCACTG
The DNA here is from genome assembly GCA_030674055.1 of Rhabdomys pumilio. NCBI lineage: Eukaryota > Metazoa > Chordata > Mammalia > Rodentia > Muridae > Rhabdomys > Rhabdomys pumilio. The sequence goes on from JANHMN010000008.1 coordinate 22,234,740, forward strand.
AACTATGGAGGAGAGAAGGGCTGTCAGTGCACAGACTGACCCACCACACAGAGTCTATGCATGGAGGGAAAACATACGAATAACCAAGGAAGCAGAGCCAGGAGCTGAGGAGTTGCCCCACTTCTCTGAGAACTTGCATGTGGTTATTCCCAAGACCCCTCCATCTCCCCTTTTCACAGTTACAGGAAGTGTTAAGATCTTTTATTAGGGGCTAGAGAGACGGCTCAGTGGTTAAGAGCACCGAGTGCTTTTCCAGAGGTCCTGAGTTCAATTCCCAGCAACCATATGGTGGCTCACAACGTAACGGGATCTGATGTCCTCTTGTGTGTCTGAAGACAGCTACAGTGTACTCATATAAATAAATCTTTAAAAAGAAAATCTTTTATTGGTTAAAATAAAATCGGGGGCTGGTGAGAGGGCACAGCAGACAAACGTTCTTGTCACCAAGCCTGAACCTGTGTTCAAACCCCAGGACCCACACATCGAAGGAAGGAACTGACTTTTAAGTTGTCCTTTTACTTCCCTCTTCTAGGCCACAGCACAAGTACACACACACACACACACACACACACACACACACACACACACACGAATAAATGATGTAATTAAAAGTAAGTAAGATTGGGGCTGGAGAGATGGCTCAGTGATTAAGAGCACTGACTATTCTTCCAGAGGTCCTGAGTTCAATTCCCAGCAACCACATGGTGGCTCACAACCATCTGTAATGGGGTCTGATGCAATCTTCTGGTGTATCTGAAGACAGCTACAGTGTGCCAATTCAAATATAAAGGTAAATAAATCTTTTTTTTTTTTTAAAGTAAATAAGATTGGATTTCTGTCACTTTAAATAAAACCCTCTTCTCACCTTATCAGCCAAAGCCTATACTTTTTACCTAAGCTGTAGTTAAGCATGAATTCATTCTCTGTACACTTACTGAGTACTACTCAGGGCCACACACTGTACGGGCACAGTACTTAGCATATACGGGTCACACAGACTAATTTGGGTAGAAGATGACATGGTTGGAAAGAATATGGGAGATGACTACAGCCTCCATGGTTAAGAACACACACTGCTCTTGCAAAGGACCCTAAGCTCCATCCCCAGTACCCACTCCAGCCAGCTCCTAATCACACTTAACTGTGGCTTCAGGGACTCTGACGATCTCTATGACATGAAGGCAAATGCAAACTGTGACATCCACATAATTAAGAGTTGTGTCCCTTGCGCCCTTCCTTTCCAACTTGGGCCTGGCAGAATGGCTCCCACAAAGAAGGGTGGCGAGAAGAAGAAAGGCCGTTCTGCCATTAACAAGGTGGTGACCCGAGAATACACCATCAACATTCACAAGCGCATCCATGGAGTGGGCTTCAAGAAGCGTGCTCCTCGGGCACTCAAAGAAATTCAAAAGTTTGCCATGAAGGAAATGGGGACTCCAGAAGTGCGCATTGGCACCAGGCTCAATAAAGCCTTCTGGGCCAAGGGAATAAGGAATGTTCCATATCACATCTGGGTACGTTTGTCCAGAAAACGTAATGAAGATGAGGATTCACCAAACAAGCTCTACACATTGGTAACATACGTGCCTGTTACCACATTCAAAAATCTACAGATGGTCAATGTGGATGAGAACTAACCTGAATATCAAATAAAGTTGCAGTACTGCCAAAAAAAAAAAAAAAAAAAAAAAAAAGTTGGGTGTGGTGGCACATGCCATTTACTCCCAGCATTTGGGAGACAGAGGCAGGTGGATCTCTGTGGGTTCAAAGCCAGACTGGTGTACAAGGTCTAGGCCAGCTAGGGCTACAGAGTGAGGCCCAGTCTTGGGGCGGGTGGGGGAAGCAAAACCAAACAAATGGGGCTGAAAGAATGGCTCAGAAGTTAAGAGCACTTGTTACTCTTCCAGAGATGAGTTTGGTTCCCAGCACTCGCATGGATACTTACAACCACCTGTTACTTTGATTCCAGAGGATCTGCTTTCAGTCTCCACAGGAACCAGAAACATATGTAATGCATGCATACACACAGACATGCAAGAAAACATTCATATATTTAAGACAGTGGTGGTGGTGGTGATAATGACGATAGTAATACAAACCAGGAGTAAAGCTATTTGTACCTACTTTGCAGGATGCAGCCAAAAGTACATTATTGGGGACAGTAAGGCGCCTCAGTAGGTAAAGATACCACATTCCTGATAACTGGAGTCCACACGGTGGAAAGAGAAAATGGAATCCTGCAAGTTGTCCATGTGTACATCCAATTCCGTGCACCCACATGCAAAGCAACTAAGTGTAATTTCAAAAATTTAAATACATTACTTGCCAGATAATGCTTATAGCCCCAGAAGTCTCAAGGTAGAGGCAGGAGGATAAGAAGTTTAAAGTCACTCACAACTATATAGCAAGTTTGAAGCCAGCTGAAGCTACATCTTTTTTTTTAACTTAAAAATTAAAAAAGGCTTACTTATTTCTATTTTGTGTATATGAGCATTTTGCCTGAATATACATCAGTACACCATGAGTATGCAGTATCCTTGGAGGCCAGAAGAGAATCAGATCCCTTGGAACTGGAGTTACAGATGGCTGTGAGTGGCCATGTGGGTAAGTGCTGGGAACCCTACCCAGGTCCTCTGCAAGAGCATCAAGCACTCTTAACCACTTAGCGATCTCTCCAGCTCCAAACTTATGCCTTGAGCTTGGAACTGAGCTAAAGATCTCTTCCTTTAAAATAAAATGATACTGGACAAGCAACCCCAGGGTGGGAACAGAGAAAGAACAGAAGGAGGTAGAGAGGAAGATGGAACCTTCAAAAGACGGAGGAGAGAGAAAAGCCAAAGAATTCTCGAGAACCAACAGCAGAAACAGGAGTTTGGCAGGGGACTTAGGGAAGAGTGGATGCAATTTGGAAGGGCAAGCTCATGTAGGGCTGGAACTGAGGAGGACCCACTGGGGACTGCTAAGATGGTGGCTTTAACATGTCGGGCTGCTGTGGGCATAGGCTAAGGCCAGGCCCTGAGTGGACACAAGTCTCCTGTGCTGGGAATTAGGCAGTGTGGGAGACTCCAGGAGCATTTTTAAGATAGGCGAGGATGAACATTGAGATTACCTACTTTCATGGGTCAGAGATACAGATAATGCCTTGAGCCTGGAACTGAGCTAAAGATTTCTTCCTTCCTCCTTCCCCCCTTCCTTCCCCCTTCTCTCCTCTTTTTTAAAGCTTGAGGTGAATTTAAAAGAAATCAGTAAAGGATGAAATGAGTTCCCCAGGCAGTGGTGGTGCATGCCTTTAATCCCAGCATTCAGGAGGCATAGGCAGGTGATCTCGGATCTCTGTGAGTTCAAGGCCAACCTGCTCTACAGAGTGAGTTCCAAGACAGCCAGGGCTACACAGAGAAACACCATCTCAAAACAAACAAAAATTCAAATGGGTTATTTCAATATTGGCTGCCAAAACCTTTAAGCGGCTAATTCTAAACTCTTAACAACATTGTACAATTCCCAACTTAACCAACAGCTTTATATTTCAGCACCCTGGACAGCGACACGACTCTGGATTTCGTTCATCTCCACCCTTGACACACACACACACACACACACATACGCTTTCTGAATGATTGACTTCTTGCTTTTCCTGTATTCACTGTTGCGCATCAGACTTTTATCCTCATCTATTTGGACTTAAACTCACCTACCTTACAATCCTCATGATTTCTAAAGCTTTCTGCAAGTATGGTCATGTATGCACAGTCATATATGTCACTTACAATGTAAAACAGGCTGTGGAAAAAGTGCTTGCTGCAGGAGCATGAAGACCTGAGTTCAGATCCCCACACAAAACCTCCAGTGTGCATTTATAGAGGCCCTCATGCAGCAACAATTTGTTACAGGGTCCTTATTGGCCACGGGCAAGTGATCTGACCAATCTGAGCCTTAGCCTCCTCATTCCAGCACTGAAGCCTTCCATTGCCTTGGGAGCACTGTGGTGAGCACGGTGATGTACCAGGAACAATTAGTAGACAGACATCGATCCACTTAACTTTGACATCTTGTCATAGTCTAAAGCAGGTGATCATGACGCCTCAGAGGTCTACTACAGCAAACCATGGGGCTGAGAAGACACAGTGAGTTCTGACCTCTTAGTAAGTGACCAGGGAGGTACAGGAGACTCAGTGGCCACCCAGTCCAGCCAAATTAGTAAACCCCAGGTTCAGTCAGAGACCCTGTTTGGTAAAGAGTGAGGTGAAGAACAAGTAAAGAAAGTATCTAACACATGTACATGCACACACACATGAACACACACACATGAACACACATACACATGAGCACACACACACCAAACAAAATAATCTCTGAAGAATGGTCTCTTACTCCTCCTCCTTAGAGATAGGTCTTTATGTAGCCCAGGCTGGTCTCAAACTTGTCAAGGATGGTCTTGAACTTGTGATCCTTCCGCCTCCACCTCCTGAGTGCTTGGCCAGTACCAGCAATCAAACTGAGCTCTGTCCCCAGCCCATCTGCTCGGAGGTGAAGTACACCTGCAGTTCTTGTCTTCAAGGGCGGCTGAATCTGACCAGCTCTCAGCTTTGCCACAGCACCAGCTTTTGCCTCTGCCCCTTTTCCGCACAAACTGCCATTGAGCCCCATGAGGGTTCTGCTCCATTGGGAAGCACGTCTTCAAGTCTAGGCTCCTGCTGGTCTCCCTTCTTGGGACTTTATTCTCCAACTAGTAAGTTTTGTAGATTCAGCTCAAATGCCACCTTTTCCATAGAGCCTTTCACTGACACCTCGAGTCCCATCACAGCACAAGTCCTCCCTTACTCCAATCTCTGACCGACAGCAGGTCCCACAAGCTGGAGATCATTGATATACACAAATCAGATCCACCGTTACTTACACACTACAGGCAGGAAGGAACACTACAGCTGAGCACACGGTGCACTTAAGTACACTATTAGAGGAAACACCAAATCATGGATACATTTAAATTTCACGCAGCCAAAGTCATTTTCTAAAATGATTTTTAGAAAAGATTTTTATTTTAGGTGTGTGAGTGTTTTGCCTGCATGTATGTGCACCATGTGCACTTCCGATCAGAAAAGGGTATTGAATCCCTTGGGCCTGGAGTTTCAAACAGTTTGAGTCATGCTTGGAACTGGTCAGGTCTTCTGCAAGAGTTACAAGTGCTCTCAACTGCTGAGCCGTGTCTTCAGCGCCCAACCAAAGCTATTTTCAACACTTACCATCATGCAACTAAATAAACAGGTTAACTATATAAATCCACGAATGACCTTGTAAAGCATGATGGCTCCCCAGTCACTTACTAAGAGGTCAGAACTCACTGTGTCTTCTCAGCCCCATGGTTTGCTGTAGTAGACCTCTGAGGTGTCATGATCACCTGCTTTAGCCTATGTCATGTGCCCAACACAAGACGTCAAAGTTAAGTGGATCGATGTCTGTCTACTAATTGTTCCTGGTACATCACCGTGCTCACCACAGTGCTCCCAAGAAAGTAGAAGGCTTCAGTGCTGGAATGAGGAGGCTAAGGCTCAGATTGGTCAGAGCACTTGGTCGTGGCCAGTGAGGACCTCTGAGGAATCAGGCTTTCTTATATGCCTTATATGCCTCGCACACTAACTCAGAGCTTGGCCAAGTTGGGTATCAGCAAGCTTCGTGCAAGCAAAAGCCACTAAGTAGTTGTACATCAGAACTTGTTATCTTGGAACATTTCCCCTTAGGGAGCCTTGTGACCCAGAGGCTGGGTCCCAGCTGTGTAGGATTACCTGAGGCTACAGCTGGAAGGTGGCCCCTGGGGGGGCGGGGCTGAGAGGCCTCCATGAGAGGCTCTGTATGTGATTCCAAGTGAGATCCACAGATCCCATAGCCATAGTCACAGGGAACTCACAGACCATGAGAAATAGTGTCATTGCTAGTGGGTGATACATGCATGAAGTCCTAGCAAATTTGGAGACAGGAAGACTGCAAGTTTAAGGCCAGTGGTAGATCATATGCCTAGTATGTATAATAAGGTCCTGAGTTCAATTCCCAGCACTGAAATAAGCAAGTGAGCAAACAAATGCCATCTAAAGTTTCTAAATTCTGTGGGCGTTTATAATACAGTAGTAAGTAAATAAAACCCTTGACAAACTGGGATTTGAACACAACACTTCCTGACCAACTCATATTCTATGCTACAATACTTCTGGCTGAGAGCAGGGTGTCTGTACCAATCCTGAAGTGTTCATAGGAGAAAGGCCCCATAGTAGCACTAAGGGATTATCTGTTGACTACACAAAGCATTATCAGAGGAAGTTCTAAGGGAACTCAGAGGCAAGGGAACTACTACACTTGACACCTGTCACCACCTCCTGGCCCTCCCTAAAGCTAGGCACTCCTCAGTGTAGGAACAGATGTGTGCATGTCACAGGTCTCTGTCCCCTGTCCCACCATTTAAATTCAGATCAGGCAAAATCGAAAACTAGCAGAGTTTGTTTTGTGATTTCCCTCTCTGGCTCCCAACTTCCTGCCTGACCTACCCATGGTTACCTTCTCTCCTTCTCCCTTGGCCTTCCGGGGCCCAGGAGCACTTCCCTCCTCCTTCCCATGTAAAATCCAGGAAAGAATCAGAGAAGGCGGAAATTAGACAACAGAGTGGAGAAGGTTTGGGTGGTGTCAGATGGATTTAGAAGCCCCAACGAAAGCTCTAAACTAGGTGTTTACAGGAGGCCTCCACCAGCAGGTGGAGGCATTCTGAGGATGAAGAGGCAACTGGAGGTGTCCACGTTATACCCCTATTATGCCCCAGTGGGTGGAGAATAAAGGAATGCCTTGCCTGTCTAAACCCCTGCCCAATCCTCCAAGAAGGCTGGGCCTGAGCCCTGCAGCTGTATAACCCAAACTTGGTACCTTCAGAATAGTCACCCAGCCTGGTAAAAACCCACAGGAGCCATCGCAGCCAGTCTTCTGCTTCCTGGCCCCCCCCCCCCCCACACACACACACACTGCCTTTCTGTTCTAAGCACCCCCTCTCGTGGTCCTGCAAACATGCACACACCTCCCAAGGTCACACACACACAGGCTCCAGCACCTGGATCCCACACCCGGAAAACCATCTGAGCCCCTCACCGCAGGCTAAACCAAAGGGAAGGGGCAGGCCTCACTCTTCTCTAGGTAGACTGTAGGCACCGTACACAGGCACAGTATCACACACACAAGCAAGGCGATGGAGTGGAGCCCACACCTCCAGAGACATTGTGGAAACAGTCACCGCCAAGGCACTGAGGTGTGGGAAGGCAGAAACATGTGTGCACATATATGAACACCTCCAGACGATCACACGTGCACACCGGCACGCACCTACAACCGCACAGGTGCCTAGCCAGGCCTACCAAGACCCTCCCCCATGCCATCACCAGCAGGTGGAGAGAGCTGGGGTTTCAGGGCACTCCCCCTTCTTCCTCTCCAAGGTCCAGAGTCCCAGTGGGTTTTTTTTTCTGGAGCCCGCCCCCGCCCCCCAACAAGGCTCAGGCAGCGACAGGCGGGAGGGGGGAGGGGAAGCCTGGTCCCAAACCCGTTCTGATTTTAATTCCTTAAATTAACCCCTTGGATGCCTGGAAGCCTGCCCTGCCCAGAATCCCTCCCACCCAGTTCTAGCGGCCTCGCGGCCTCAGGAGGGCAACAGGGAAGAAGGCAGGGGAGGAGGGGGCAGCGGCTGAGGTTTTCCCTGCCTAGCCTCTCCAGGACCAGTCCCGCAGCACGCTCCAGACTTGCCTTTACCTCTTCCAGCCTGTGGCGAGACCAAGCACCGCGGCCCTGGGGTTGGGGCGCAGAGGCACAGACCCCGCGTGTCCGGTTCAGATGCAGGGCCGCCGCCAGGCCTTAGCTTTTGGTCCCCACTGCAGCCTTGGGTGGCCGCCGCCGCCTCCCGGTTGGGGCGGGGGCGGCCGAATCCCCCAGCCCGGCACAGCGGGAGGGGCTCGCGATGCGATCACGGGCGGGGTACGCAGGGCGGAGGATGGGGAGATAGGAGGGGGCGCTCGGCCCCGGCGCAGCTAGGAGAGAGGGAGGGAGGCGGCCCGGAGATGGGGCGGAGCCGGCCCCTCCTCCGGGGCGGGCTCTCCAGCAAGAGGGGAGCGGCAGTTGCAGCCAGGAGTGGCTGCGCCTGGTCCCCACGTTTTCCGCAGAAGCTGGTGGCTTGGGTGGAGGATGGGCACTACGGGGGTGGGGATACAACCTTATTCCACACCAGGCACCACCACCGAGGCATTCCTGTGCCTTTGAGCTTCCAGCTGTGTCCACTGCTGCCCACCTTTAATCAGGGCCTGTCCACCCTAACCCACCCCTCATACTTAACCTGCACCCAGTGAGGAGCAGATCTTGGGATGGGTGGTTCTGGAGACCAAAACGAGGCTGGCATGGACACTATGACATACATCACAGTTCTATAGCGTCCTCTTGGACTGCGAGCCCGTCCCATGCACTCTGTGACTTCAGGTCAGACTCGTCTTTGGGGAAGACTTGGCTGCATTGGGCCACACTGTGTCATGTTCCCGGACCTAATATTGTTTCTGGACTTATCAAATGGAAAGGAGCAGCGACGGTGTATTGGTTTGCTCCGAATAAACCCATCATTTCCATAGAATAGCACCTCTTGGCTTCAGGCCTACCTATTTGCTGAGGTAGGCACAGCCTGGCTGTCTTGGAAAAGAGGAAGTTCAACTCCAACAGGGCTGGAGTTGAGCTGGCAAAACAAAACAACAACCCGTTGGAGTTCCAAGACCATGGCTGAACTAGAATGAGGAAAAAGGAGATGATACTTGGACCACACAGCGGTGCCTTGGCTGCACCCGGGGCCTGCAGCAGAGCAGAAATCCAGCCAGCATAGTCCCAGGACTCCCCTGGAGGCTTTGGGTGGCTTCCACTGACCCCATCCACACATGAGAGGGCAGAAGCCCCAGGGACATGGAGTGTGGGGAAGGAATCTCTAGACTGGTTAGGCAGTTTAGGGGGATGCATCTAACAAAAACCAAAGAGTATACAGAGGCCAAGCCCATGAAGCACTCCTTCTTTTTCTTCCTGAATCTCTGAAGCCTTTCCACCTCCAGGAAGTCTTCTTAGATTAAGTAAGTCCCTGTCAGTTAAGCAGCAGGCATCCTGATGGTGCTTTAATACATATCATTCACTTTCCAATAGAGTAACAAAGCAAAAGCTATTACTGTCCCCGCTGTGATGGAGACTCTGTCAGTCTCTCTCAGAGGGTTTGTAATCACCCATGGTGTGCCTTCAAGGAAGTTTAGAGAGAGGTTTGAATAAGAAGACCCACCCTCATGGGCAACACCGTCCCATGCACTGAGGTCCCAAAATGAATACCAAGGTACGGCAAGCACTGATGTCTGCTTCCTGACTGGGACAGAGTGTGACCAGCTGCCATGCCTCCCTGGACATGTTGGACTGTGTCCCATCAAACAGTGAGCTCAAGTAAGCCCTTCCCGCCTTAGGCTGCTTGTGTCAGGAAATGGAGAAGCTAAAGTTCAAAGTTCAACAAATATCAAGACCGCAGTTTGAATGCCAGGTACTCAATCCATCCTATGATCAAAACACAGCATCTTCTGTAAAGTTCCCAAGCCCGTTCCTGTCGAAACGCAGACTTGATAAATCCACCTGTTTCCGTAGCTAGCCAAAAGTATCTCTTTATCATCTCGGGCCCACCTTTGTTGTGATATTGCCTTGTGTGTTTGTTGTGCTTATATGAAAACAATTTAGGGCATGGAGTGTGCTGTGTATGTGCTTTTGTGTGTGTGCATACATGCATTTGAATGGGTATGGAGGCATACATGTGTGGCTACGCAGGTATATATAGTTGTATGTGTGTATTTATGAGTGCATGTGTGCATGGCTGTGTATGCATGTGGATGTATATGTGAGGGGGTGTGTGCTGTCCTTATGCACACAGGTACACACATGTATTCCTATACACATAATTGTATGTGCATATGCATGAATGCATGTGCGCATGTGTGACCATGCTATATTTCACAGACAACAGTTCCTGCTTGGTTGTTATGGGAACCACTGTTCTAAAAATGTAAATCCCACTCCATGTGGTCCAGAGAAACCAAAAGAGAGAGTGCTCAGTGACAAACACATCTAGGGCTCCCAAGGCTGAAGCAGGGAATCATGAATTAAGAATCAGCTAGGACCCAGATAGTCAGAGGTGTAGTCCTATTCTCAGGATCACACCATCATGTCCTCCATCCTGCCTTTTCCCATCGTTTTTCTCCCAGCTCCATGCTCTCTGGCCACCTTCTTTCTCCCTTCCTTCTCTTGTGAACTAGTCAGAACAGTGATTAGATCCTTAAGTGAATTGTGCTGTCTTGCTGTCTTGCTGAGATGGAGCCCACATGTATGGATGTGGGGAAACAAGGTTTCCACCCTGGAGGGAGCTCAAAGGTGGCGATGTTCTGGCATTAGAGTCTAAGGGAAGAGATAAAGAAATGGAGGTGACAGGAAGACAAATTTAGATTGGACATGGGAGGCTTTAACTGTGCAGTATGTGGTTGGGTTTCTTTTTAAGACTTTATTTTTAGTTATATGTATGTTTGTGTGTCTGAGCACATGTGTGTGTGTGTGTGTGTGTGTGTGTGTGTGTGTGTGTGTGTGTGTACCACAGTGGCCAGAAGGGAGCATGATCTGGGGCTGGAGTTACAGGTGGTTATGGGCTGCCATGTGTGTTCTAGGAACTGCACTCAGGTCCTGTCCAACCAGGTGCTCTTGGCTGCTGAGCCTTCTCTCCAGCCGTTATGTATCTGATTTGTTTTGTTTGTGAGATAAGAGCTCTCTGTGCAGCCCTAGCCTAGCTGTCCTGGAACTTACTATGTAGACCAGGCTGGCTTCAAACTCCACTTTGCCTTCTGAGTGCTAAGATTAGAGGCAGGTACCACCATGCCCCAAGTGTGTATGTTTTACAAATATTTATTTAGTATGTATACATATATATGAATATGGGCTCATGTGTGCCATGGTTTGTGTGTGGCAGAGAAACTTTTTAGAGAGAAACTTTTCTTTCATTTTTTTTTTAAAGGCAGAGTCTTCTTGATCTATCTGCAGCTGCCTTCCATACTTCAAGCTAGCTGGCTGTGAACTTCCGTGTGATTCTCCTGTGTTTTTCTTGTCTCCACCTCCTCCTTATGAGAGGAATGCTGGAATTACAGGTTCATGCCACTACGTCTGGCTTTTTAAGTAGGTTTGGGGCAATAAACTCCAGTCATCAGGCTTGTGTGGCTATTGGCACGTTTACCTCCAGAGCCATCTCCCTGGCCCAGATATAAGTATTTTAGTACAAAGTTAGATGTCCTGGGTCAATTTGGGACACTATTATGTCATGAATGGTGTTTTACAAAGTTTCTATCATTAGTGCTGTGCGATGGAATGGAAGGAGATATGAGTCAGGAAAGAGTTGGGTAGTTTAAACTGGTTATACTGGTCTCATTTCAAACAGGGAATAGGGGTTGGTTGGTGTGAAAGGAAAAGACAGAGCAAATGTTCTAGGCTGCTTTGTCCAAGGCTTCCAGAGTTTATGTCATCAAAATTCTTATTTCTGGGTTTGAGGATGTAGCTCAGTGGGTAGAGGGCATGCATAACATGCAAGAGGCCCTGGGCTGGGTCCACAGTGACAGACAGACAGACAGACAGACAGACAGACAGACAGACAGACACAAAATTTTATGAAGGGAATGGAATTTAGAGAGACAAAAAATTGTCAGCAGAAAAGCAGGAAGTATGCTGAGTTCAGCCCCTGGAAGGCCTGGGGTGGAAGTCAACAAGCCTGTAAGCTTTTTGGAGAAGGAGGAGCTACCTCTGAAAATTATAACTACTTATACCTGTATAGAACAGAAACTCCAAGAAAGGAACTGTCAAAAGATCCAGCTGGGTGTGGCATGTCTGTAATAGCAGCACAGAAGGGGCAGAGACTACACAGTGAGCTTGAGGAGAGCCTGGGCTACGTGACTCCACTCAGAAAAACAACCAACAAAAGGCTCTTCACCACTGGCTCACACTCTTAGAGTGCCAGGTAAGGAAAAGATACTCTTAACCTGGGCACAGAGCCCTGCTGCCAGGCTAATCCCTAATGCCAGATGAGTTTACAAGCTAAAAGCAGTAACTCATAAAACAATGGATCCCAAAGGAGAATGAACAAGATGCCAAAGAATGGCAGACTACTCAGTGGTTAAAGGCACTGGCTGCTCTTCCAACGGACCCCTGTTCAATTCTCAGAATCCACATGGCTGCTCACAACTGTTCATAACTCAAGTTCCAGGGGATGTGACACCCTCGTTCATACAGGCAAGACACCAGTGCACATAGAATAAAAATAAATTATTTTTGAAAACAAAATAAACAATAAAATTTAAAATCATAAAACAATACAAATCAAGCCAAAATGAAAATGAGCTGACATCCCTTGATGCTTTTTGGGTTTTCTGATTGACTTTAATTTTCTCCATTTCTGGCCTAACATTCTCTTCCTTTAAAGCTCCCGGGGAATCTCCACTAAATGGGGACAAAGAGGACTTCTTGGCCAGTCACCAGGATTACTACAAAGCCACTTCTCTAGAGTTCCCTTTTCTTATCATGCTACACTTAATAGTCGGGTATGAGGACAATCTGGGAAAGAAGACTACACAGAGAAGACTACAGTGACGGAACCCAGCAGAAGCAGGTGAGGACATTCTGGTTCAGAGACCAGCCACCGACAGCTGCCTATGTGACCTCCTTTTTCAGGTGGTGTGGTTTGGTGCTGCTTAAGATACGGGTCTTTTCTGTTCTGCTGCTCCAAAGCTGCAGGATCTTCATGACACAGAAGCCAGAGACCTCGAACCTGGACAATGACTCATTGCAATAAAAGCATTTGCAAGAGATTATGTGTGGACAGAGGGATACACTGCGGGACACACTATGACACACTACAACTTCTACGATGAGATGTTTTCTATGCTTTATTTGTTTTGTTTGTTTGTTGTGTTTTTTATTTTGGGGGGGAGGAGGTAGCAAAGGCAGAGAGTAAATACAAGGGGATGGGGAGACGAGCGAGACTGGGGTACATGATGTGAAACTCACAAAGAACCAATAAGAAGTTAAAAAGAAGAGGAGGAAGGAGGAAGAGGAAGAGGAGGAGGAGCTGGGCCTTCATTGGGCTTTCATGCTCTTCCTTGCCTACTCTGTATAGAAATGAAGTCTGAGGTCCACGCCTATGAATGGAGGTACAGTCAGTATGATAATGAGGTTCACCTTTTATCTTAGGTCTCCTAAATCTACCACTTACCTCTCAGTGTCTGGAAATTCATCACTTGAGCTCCAAAAGGTTAAATGTTGTCCTCCACAGGCCATACTTCTGAAATAGCAATTCTTTTGGAAGAGACATCATCAATTTGTCACAATTCGTTTATTAGACACAAGTCCTCAGTCCTGAGAGGGCACTTAATTCCCAGGGAAAGAAAAGGCTACGAGTGTGGGACTGGGTCATTTTGTCTCTGGTCAGCTGCTGTGGTTGCATTTGGGTGACAAAACCTTTCCTGGGGCGACGAATCACATTCATCTACTTGCCCCAGGTAGCAAACCCATGACCGACCGAAGTACAGATACCACCAAAGTCCAACTTGGTGAACCAAAGAGTTTTATTGAGGTTACTTACAGGAGCAGAAATGACTCAAAGATACCTGCATCACCAAGGCCCACCACAGCATAGGTGACGAGGTTCTGAGAGACGGTATCAGAAGATAAAAAGGAAAAAAAGAAAGAAAAAGAAAAACGACAGTGGACGGGGTTTGGGGAGACGGCCTGATGGTTAAGAACACTTGTTACTCTGGCAGGGGACTGAGGCTGGATTCCTATAACCCACACGATGTCTCAGGGCCATCTGGAATTCCAGTCCCAGGGATCTGACACTCTTCTGACTTCTGTGGGCACCAAATACACACGCATACATTCGGGCAAAACATTTATGCATCCAAAGTAAATAAAACAAAAAACTATACTGTGAGGTGTGACGGAGGTCCTCTGCAAAGGTGTGCACTTGCACATACATGTACACACATAGATAGAAAGAACGAAAATCCCTAGTAGGTGGCTACTGAAGAATTACATCAAGTTGACCTCTAAACACTCTCCCTCCCCCTCCCAAGAGGCCAGCTGAGTTGGCCTACCCTTGCTTTAGCATAGAGCTGTCATTCAGGAGGTGCAACGGTTGGCTTTTTATACAGCCCAAGGTGGAAAAGACTTTGAGGAGCAAAACAAGAGAATAAAGAGTATGTCCTACCTTCCCTATTACAGGATCACGGTTTCTCATGCCAGTCTGCACCCTAAACTATAAACAGTTAAGTGGGAGTAAAGTTTTGGAAAGGGTTTTGACTGAGTTGGGCTGTTTCATAGGACTGTTATCTCCTGGAGAGGGCCCTTCCAGGAGCTTCTGGCTTGTTCTTCACAGCCCAAGGCCTGGCCCAGTTGAACCCAGAGACTCTTTTGGTTTTTACAGCATGCGATTCTTGAACAGACACATCTGTGGTAACAAATATTAACAGAGTAGTCACATTCCACTAAAATGCAGCATCTGCCGCTCAGGGCGCCCTCTAGTGCCAAATCGCTCCTGTCTGGAAGCCTTTTCCAAAGACTTATTCTTCCTTCCATTCCGGGGCTGGAAAGCAAGCTACTACTGCCTTGCTTTCCAGTTAGGGTAACCGACCCTGGTTGTTTCTAGTTGGATGACACAGTAAGCAACTCACACTGACTGCTTCCTGTTTTGAAAATGGTACTAGATTGAGGCCTAGAGGACATCATGCTATTGCTATCTTTCGTTGCCTTCCACTTTTGGTTCCAGAAGCATTGCTAACCCTTAACTCAGCAGTGAAGAAGTACATCAATTTATTCTCTTATATTTATGAAATGCCTAATATGTGTCATGGTGCTTGTCAGAGGCCTGCATCTCATCAATGTGGGTATTTCCTGTCTCCTGGCATATATATATACTGTCCTGGGAGAGAAGTTAGGGTATCAGGGTTAGGAGTTTTTACAAGGCAGATTCGGTAAGCTTTTAGCACAATGATTTTAATTGCAAAAATAAACAGTTTTGTCAAATGCTTGAGAGTAGCGTCTGCTTTACAAAAAAGGAAATAACCCCAAAGCAAAAACATCACATTCAAAGGCTTGCTGGACTTGCTGTACAAAGTTCTTGAGAGACCGGCTCGGTACATCCCCAGCTTGTCTCTGGAGAGGGATATAGAGGAAGGCGTGGGGCGTACGCCAGTTACAAAACAAGACAAAACAACAACAACAGAACAACAAAACTCTTCAGTCCCAAAGAAGTGCCTGCTCTGTGGGTGGACCGAGAGGACTGTCCCCAGCTGGCTGGAGGAGGGCGGCTCCGAAAGAGCGGGCGCTGTCCGCGGAGCCGGTGCTGAAGGGCGTGAGCGGCGGGCGCTTCGGGGGAACTGTGGCTGGACTGTGGGTGGCCCCGGACGTGCGTGGAAGAGGCAGGGAGGGCAGCGGGGACGAGGGACCGGCCGGACCGTGGCGCGTGCGCCGAGGGCCGGCGTCCCCGACCTACGGGGCCAGCTCCGGCTACAGCGCGGCGAAGGAGAGGCCCAGCGAGTAGAAGCCCAGGCCCTTGAGGCGCTCCTCCGCGCGCGCCTTCTGCTTCAGGTGCACCTTGCTGTGCCGTTTCTTCTCGTCGCTGCGCGCGAAGCGGCGGCCGCACACGTCGCAGGCGAAGGGCTTCTCGCCCGTGTGGGTGCGCACGTGCGTGGTGAGGTGGTCGCTGCGGCTGAAGTTGCGCAGGCAGATGCGGCACTGGAAGGGCTTGTGGCCCGTGTGGATGCGCAGGTGGCGGTTGAGCTCGTCGGAGCGCGCGAAGCTCCGCACGCAGCTCTCCACGGGGCAGGCGAAGGCCTTGACGTGCGGCCGCGGGCAGAAGCAGCGCGCGCTGCACTTGCCGCCCCGGCGTCCCTTGCGCCGGGCTTTGGCCGCGGGGAAGGAGGCGGCGGGAGACGCGGGCGCGGCCACGCCGCTGCCCCCGGGGAGGTCGGCCACCAGGGGTTTGGAGAAGTCCGCCGTGCCGGCGCCGCGCAAGCCCAGAGGGGAGAGCTGCGCCTGAGGGGCGGCCAGGAACTCTCCACCTTCGCCGCCGCTCCCTCCCTCCCCGCCCGGAGGGCTCAGCAGCGCCGGGAGGCCCTCGGTCCCCTCCCCTAAGTCACCTGGGGCCAGCGAGAAGGCGTCGTAGGCCCCTGCTGGGTAGAGTCTGGTGGCGGGGCCGGGCAGCTCGGCGGAGCAGCTGATGGAGAGCAGGTCCTCGACCTTGGTCCCAACCGCGGAGAAGCCGGCCTCCGGGGTGGTCTGGAAGCTTCCCTGCGAGCCACAGTTCCCCGGGGTCCCGGCCGACAGCAGCTCCCAGGGGGCGTAGGGCCCTTTGAAGGCCGAAGTAGCAGCGTCCAGCGCTGGCGAAGCGGGAGGCGCCCTCAGGCCGGGCTTGACGTCGGGCGGGGAGAGCTGGGGCTCGAACAGGCACTGCGAGGGAGCGCCCGCCGAAGGCGCGGCCTCCCAAAACGCCTCCGGGAAGGCGGCCGAACTCAGATCCGGGGAGTAAAGGTCCGGCAGCAAGGCATCGGGGCCCGTGGGGAAAGGGACATCCAGGGGGGACCGAGACGCTGCCGCCTCGGGGCTGGGGAAAGGTGCCAGGCCCAAGATGCCAGACATGAGGTTGAAGAGGGCCTCCGGGTCGTGCGGGTGTTCGGGAACGGCCTGGATGAAGAAGCTGCCGCTGTAGCTGAGGCCCGAAGGGGGCGTGGGTGCAGGGCCCTCCAGGAAGCAGGAGTCTGTTACGTCCCCTCCGGCGCCGCAGCTGCTCAGAGCCCAGCTCAAGAAGTCGCCTGCCAAAGGAGGGACCACGCATCAGCCCCGCACACATCAAAGGGCGTGCCTCGGAGCCTGCAGCCGCGACCCCCTCCGCCGGAGCCCTCCGGGCGCAAGCCACCCGCAGAGCGCCTCGTGCACTTCCGATCCTGCAGCGGAGGGACCCCCACGGACGCCCCAGGGCGCGCACACGCAGGGCTCCCGCACAAGCGCCTGTGGCCTTGGTGGGGGTGGGAATGGTACCGCGCGCTTGGGGGACCTCCCCACCCTGCACGCCTCTCCCATCACCCCTCGTCGCGTTTGGCATCTTCGAGCTCCTAGCCCCGCTCCTTACCTCCAGGATACGGGGCAGCCGAGGGAGCGTCCCTAGCAGGCAGCCGGGGCAGCTCGGGGCTGGCGTGGGCGCAGCCTTCGGTGGGCTTGGAGAGGAGCGCGTCGGGGCCGGAGAAGTCGCTCAGGTGGAGCATGGCGCGGTGGCGGCGGGGCGCCCGGGGCCTCGCTGAGCTGGGGCGCGTGCGGCTGGCAGGGAATCCGGGCGCCCCAGCTCCAGGTTCCCGACGCTTGGCTCGGGGACGAGGCTTGGGGGGCCGCGGCGCCCTGGATCGCCGGCACCTGCCTCGGGCAGCGGCTCCTGGCTTCTCCAAAGTGCAACCGGGCTCTCCCAACCTACAGTCCCCCCACTTATATAGCTGCGGCGGCGCTGGCTCCCGGCTTCCGACTCCCCGGGCCACTGCCATTTCGGGAGGCCCCGGCCCTGGCGCCGTGACGTAAATGACCAAACATGGACACAGGATGTATGCCGGGGACTCCCGAAAAGGAAAGCTCGGCCTGTGACGTCGCTGCCGCCGCCGGGCTCGCGCCGCTGCGTGCGCGCGAGTCCCCAGAGCGTGGAACCTCGTGCGCGTTGGGCCACGGGTGCGCCCCGCAGGGGCTGAGCGCCTTGTGAGAGCCCGGGATGCGCGTTGCTCTCCAGTCCGTAGGATCACTGGTTCGAATCTGCCCACTTAAAAAAAAGTTTGCTCCCACCTAACACCAGTTTCTTCACCTGTGAGCTTGCTAAGGAGAGAAATAACCAGAGAACATGAAGTCCTGGGCACACTTAGTAACCCAGAAACGGAGGACAACACTTGAGCTGCAAGCAGGATTGAGTTACATGAGGACCGGAGTTTGAAACCACAGAAAATGTGATTGCATTGAGAGTCTGAGATAAGCAGGTCCTTAGAGGTCGTCTTTATTTAAGTGTGTTTGTGTGTGTGTTTGCTCCCGTTTTAATATTTTACTCTGTGCTTTGAAAAAACTGATATGAAAATTATAATGAAAAATTTGATGATGGAGGTGGGAGGGATCAACTGGTATACAAGGTTTTTTTTTTCTTCTTCTTCTTCTGAGACAGGGTCTCATATGTAGCTCTGGATGACCGGGAACTCCCTGTGTAGACCAGGGTGGTCCTGTACGTCCAGAGATCCACCAGCCTCTGTCTCTGCCTCCTGAGTCCTGAGAGTACAGGTGTATGTCATCATGCCAAGTTAAGAGTACATTCTGAAAATTAAAGATTTCTCTTGCTTTCATTTTTTTTTTCTTGAGGTAGCCATGTTGACGTTTCTTGAGTAGTTTTTGGGAAAATGTTTTTGTCTGTACAAACATTCAAACTGTTCTGGAATTTTTTTTCACTTAAACTAGCTGAGAGATTGTATCATGTCTGAAGACAAAGACCTAGTTTGCTATATAAGGCTGAATAGTTCTCCATGGCACAGCAAGACACATTTGAATTAGCCTCGGATTGGTTCCTATCCGTGAACACATGGGTAACTTCCAACTTTTTGTTTTTTGTTTTTAATGTTGATGTCATTGTCCTTAACTATATAAATGTGAACACATCTGGGATAAATTCCTATGAGTTCAAGTCTAAGCTACAGGACATCCAGTTTTTGACAGCTGACAAATTGTGGCAGTCCCTTTTCTGCTACCTGCAAGGAACTGGGTGCTTCTGGGATTAAAAGCCGTTATAACAGTTTGAACTAGCATTTCTTACATTTTAGATTTATTTTTATTACTGTAAATTATATGTGGGGGGTTGTGCATGAGAGTGCAGATGCCCACAGAGCCCAGACCTGCTGGATGCCCCTGGAGCTATAGTTATAGGTGGTTATGAGTAGCCCAGTGTAGGTACTGGGAATAGTACCTGGGTCCTATGCAAGAGCAGTGAGTTCTTTTAATTGCTGGGCTGCCTCTGCAGCCTGAAGTAATTTGATCAAATGATTAAGTTTAACATAAAATTGAAAAGTAAAGAGCTTCAGTTTCTGGGACCCTGGGCACTGGAGGGCAGGGGTAGCAGGTTTCAGGTCCTCCCACTTCATTTCCATTCTCCTCAAAACGGAGACAAATTCTTTGTGGGGCTACAGAGAGGCTGCCAGTTTATTTCCGAGATCCCTCCCTTTACACCTTTTCAAGGGTCTGTGTCCCTTTATCTCCTGTATAAACTCAGTATCACAGAACATTCAGCACCCTCTCAGTATTCATCCCCTAGGCTCCTCTCTGGGCCCAGATGGTAGATTTCAGCTGCTACTGGAGAGGTCCACTTCCATTCTTCCATTCTCCTCCACCCTACAGTGCCTTTCCAAGTGTTCACAGAGTAAGCTCCATCACACACTCATCTGCAGAGTGCACTGATACACTTCCATGCGTCTTCCCAAGTCTACAAGCTGGATGGATTCTTTACAACCATGCACACATGTGCTTCCGTGACGCCCACTGTTCCAATGCTATGTTATCAGCACACACTGTGCATATAAAAACACAGACGTGGGGCTGTTTATGCAGCTCAGCTGTAGGTGCCTGCTTAACACATATCTCCGAAAACTAGGTGTGTTTGCAATCCCAGCACTGTGGAGGTAGAAATGGGGGGGTTAGAAGTTCAAGGCCAGACTCATGCTACATAAAACCTTGTCTAAAAAGATACCTGTTTATAAGGAATGCACAGACATACACAGAAAATTTTTCTTCTGCTCTATTTCAGACCTAGAGCTTGACTCTAAATGCATTGCCTAGGCCGGGTGAGCCCACACCAGACAGGAAGGGCACACGTATCTCACATATATTCTGGCATCTTGTGGCCTAAGGGGAGGGGAAGAGAGGAGCTCGGCTGGGCAGGTGTCCAGGACTCCCCAGGTGGCCCGTCGGGCCAGATTGGCCAGCCCCAGGTTGCCCATTCCTTCTGCTGTTCTTCCCTCCGCCACAGCATCCCTCCTCCCTCTTAGTCATGGCTAAGTCCCTTAGTCCTGTGGTGAGGTGCCAGGCCACTGCAATTCTCTGCCAAGGGCTGTTGGGCTCGATCTGTGCTGGGACAAGCATCCAAGTCACCTTAATTTGCTCTTTGCTAGAGGCAAGACCTGGGGCAGGGCTAGAAAGGAGGAGAGATTAGGAGGAGACTGGAAGACTGTCCTCTGAGTTAGGGCTGGCACACCCTGACTGGACATGGTGGTGGTAGTAAGGGGTGTGTATGTGTTTGTGTGCATGTGGGGTGGGTGGGTACAGGTGTCCATGTCTGTGTACTTCCATCAGGAGACACATTCACACAAAATGACTATTCCTGGAGGATAAAGAGTATCAATTTCTATTTGGTTCCCTGTGAACAAGGAGGGACTAAATGAGACATTGGAGCATTCCCCTTCCAGTGTGGCTCCCTTTTCTTCCAACTTTGTGCATGCATGTGTGTATACATGTTCATGTGTGCTTGCACATATGTGCTAGTTCATGTGGAGGTCAGAGGTCAATGTCAAGTGTCTTTGATCACTCTTGTGCTGACTAATTTTCTGTCAACTTGACACAGGTAGTGTCATCTGGGGAAAGGGAACCTCGACTGAGAAAAAAAAACACCATCAGGTTGTCCTGTAGATAGGCCTTTGGGGCATTTTCTTCATTGATGACTGGTGTGGGGGAGGGCCCAGCTCACTCCCGGCTCTGCTGCTCTTGGGCAAGTGGTCCTGGGTTGTATAAGAAAGCAGGCTTACCAAGCCATTGGGAAGCAATCCAGTAAACAGTGGTCTTCCATGGCTCTGCTTTCAGTTTCTGCTTCCAGGTTCCTGCACTGAGTTCCTGTCCTGACTTCAAGATGGACTACAACTATAAGCTGAAATAAACCCATTCTTCTCTAAGTTCCTTTCGGTCCTGGTGTTTATCACAGCAGTAGAAACCTAGCTAAAACAGATCTCTACCATATTTTGAGGCAGGATTGCTCACTGACCCCAGAGCTCATTGATTCTGAGGGACAGGCTGACCCCCAAGTTCCTAGGCCCTGGTCTAGGATTATAGCTGCCACACCTACTGGTTTTCATTCTGATTTGTTTTTGTTTTTAACATGGGTTCTGGGAGTCAAACTCATGTCCTTGTGTTTGTGAGCAAGTACTTTACCAACTTTACCATCTCCCTTGCCTTTCCTCTGAACTTTTAGCAGCATGTAAAGACACTCTGGGTTCAAAGGGAATAAAGGTCTCTGTGAAGGGTTAGAAGACAAGGACGCCAGGCTTTTTGAACTCTGGTGGGTTACATCTCAGATAGAAAAACATGCATACTCAAAAGGGAAACAATATCCACCTAGTCTTTGCAAACATTGTATCATTTTCTTACCTCCTTGGAGCAGGGAGCTGCAGATTCCTGTTTTCAGGGATCAAGGAGGAAACACTGGAGATGTTGTGTGAATTGCCCAGGGCAGCTTTTGTTCTATGGTAGGGAGCAGAGTGGTGAGTTCAGGCTAGTCTGCAAGATTACTTCAAACGTTGTTTACTTAACAGAATGGTTCACGCAGGCATATTTGTGGTGGAAGGTCTTCTAGCTTTTCAAGTAAGGAACACAACCTAGCCATCACTGAACCTGGGAAGACTGCCAGGCCCACCATGGACAAGAAGCTGATCTGATGGTGGTGGCAGTAAGGGGTGTGTGTGTGTGTGTGTGTGTGTGTGTGTGTGTGTGTGTGTGTCCGTGTGTGGGTGTCCGTGTGTGTCCTTGAGGAGAGGAAAAGGATATTTCATATTTCAATGGTAGAGGCAAGGTGAAGTTTATTTTTAGATAATCAGACAAAATGGTGCCGAATGAATGAATGGATGGATGGATGGATGGATGGATGGATGATTTCATTCACTGAACACAGCCTGATGCCAGGTACTGTGAGGGCCCTTCAGATGGTGATGCTGTTGCAGCACCTGGCAGAGGAAGCTCTGTATCCAGAGAGCAAGCCGAGCCAGGAGGGGATGGTAGGGAAGGCAGCCTATTTTCTTCTCCAGGAAGGGAAGAAACCTAGCCCTGCCACGGCTCTGCTAACAGGACCGCTCTTTCCCCTCACCCCACCTTGATCTTTCTGCTCTAAATATCATTGTGTTCAAATAATACTGTGTGTATTTTAAAAGACTCCAAGAAGACAGCTGCCTGGGAGTATTAATCATGAAGAGACCAGTGCTCGGTCGCCATGGTGACTCCTGACAGAGCTGAAGAGCAGTTCTCTGCTCCACTTCCTGGGGCCATGAGGATGCAGGGACACTGCATCCTTGGCTTGCTCCTCTCTTTCCTTTCTGCTTTGTCCCCTCTTCCATTCTTCCTTCTTTTCTTCCCTCTTTGTCCATCCCTTCCCTTTTCCAATTCCTGGAGGATTTACTTAAAAAACGGACAGAAGCAGGATGGGGCTACTAGATTGACAAGTCGTAAGGCCAATGAAGCTTCAGCAGGGATGGAAGGAGTGTCCACAGAGTGCCCAGCCTCCCCTCAACTCATGCAGAGCCCCCAGGTTTCCATGAGCACTAGGGCAGGAATCTAATCATCTGGTCATGGAGCAGGGAACCCCTTTCAGGTCCTCTGTCCCTTCTCTCTTCCCTGCAAAATAGGCAGGAATTTAATTTTTTCTTCCTTTCATTCTCCCTTCTCCTCCCTTCCCCCTTCTCTTTCTTTTTCTCAGTCTCATGATGGGGCTGAAATCCGGGTCCTCATGATATGTTGGACAAGTGCCGCTTCTGTCATGTACATATATTGGTTTTGCTATTGTAGTTGTTGTTTGAGGTGGTCTCATAAGTCCAAGACTAGCCTTGAATTTGCTGTGTAGCAGAGGATAACCTTGAACTCCTAATTCTCGTACTCCTGTCTCCAAAGAGCAGGGATGATAGGCATGCACTGCCATCCCTTGTTTATACAGTGCTGGAGATCAAACCCAGCTCTTTGGGCATGTAAGCAAGCACTCTAACAATTAAGGGACATTCTCAATGTCATCTGAATATTTTAAACTCCAAAGTTTATTGATTATAAGAAAAATCTGGGTATTTTTATGGTAACTAACGAGAAAAAAGGAAAAAAAATCACTGAGCACAGTGGTCTATGTTTGAATTAGTCCCAGTACTGGGGAAGTAGAGGAGGTAGGACTGGCCAACTTGGGCTACATAGCCACTATGTCATAATGAATCCGAAGCCAGCCTGGGCTGCACAGTGAGACCCTGTGCCAAACAGTGAAACTGGGGCTAGAGAGGTGGCTCAGTATTTAAGAATACCCTGTTGCTTTGTAGAAGATCCAGGTTCAATTCCTAGTACCAACGTGGTGGCTTACAACCATGCAACTGCAGTTCCAGGGCATCCAGTAAGCACTCAAACGGTGCACATACATGTATGAAGGCAAAATATTCACACACATAAAGTAAAATAAAAAATTTAAAACATTAAAAACAAAAGGGCTGGCAAGATGGCTCCATGGTTAATAGCAAATTTGCTCTTGCAGAGGACCCATGTTTGGTTCTCAGCACCCACACCAGATGGCTCACAACCACATGTAAGTCCAGCTCCCAGGGATCTGATGCCCTCTTTAGGACTCCTCTGATACCAGCACTTATGTGTGCTTATGTGCGCGCGCACACACACACACACACACACACACACACACACACACACACACAATTAATAAGAAAAAAACAAAACAAAACAAAACAGGAGCCAGGCATAGTGGAACATGTCTACCAAGCACACAGGAGGTAAAGGCAGGAAGATCAGAAGTTCAAGGACATCCAGAACTACATAGTGAGACCCTATCTGAAAAATTGATAGAAAGGAATCCAACTGCATCTAGTCTTTTGTTCATACTTGGTGTATTGGTAGAGTATATTTTTTAAATATATATTTTTAAAGATATATGTATTTGCTTATCTTATGTGCATCAGTGTTTTGCTTGTATGTATATATGTTTGAGGGTGTCAGATCCCCAGAAGTTGGAGTTACACAGTTGTGAGCTGCCATGTGGGTACTGGGAATTGAACCTAGGTCTTCTGAAAGAATAGCCATTGCTCCCACCTCCTTAGACATCTCTCCAGCTCATATTGATGGAGTATTAACATGTTAGTATGCCAGCTAATGTTTAGGTACCACTTACTATGGGCACCATTTGCTGGGCACTGAAAGCCTCACACACAACATCATTTACTCCTACAAGCACATGGGTACCATTATTTTACTGAGGTGAGGGAAGTGAGGCATGAAGTTGTTAGCTTCCCCAGACTTCCAGGATTAGAAAATGGTGGCTGGGTCAAAGGTAGCAACATTTAACATTATAAACACTGCCAAACCTTCCTTGGGAAAAAAATGGCTTCAGTTTCTAGGTCAGGCAGAGGCACTGGGCAGCCGGCTGTCAGGCTGACTGATGCTTTCCCAGATACATTGTAAATATCATCATTAGGGATGGGCATCCGTGAGCAGGCCGTTGGCATGTCTTTCCCTCTCGACCAGGCATATGAATGGAAGCATCCTTAATGCTCGCACAGTGAACTCTGAAGGTGAGGCTGTCTTCTGTGGTGGGGCTAAGGACTAGATTGGAGTTGGGGGTTGGTTCTGCACCCTTCTTACATTGTTCTGCTTTAGCTGATGGAGGATGTGGAGAGGAGAACAAGATGGCTTCCCATAGAAGTTACTTTCCCACTGTGAGGGAGGTTAGCTTTTCTCTTCCACTCTGCACCCTTCTCTAGTGTGACTGTTTCCTCCAGGTTGGACCCCACGGTGGCCATGTTGAGGCATAATAGCAGTGATAACCCACACAAGACCCTCGAGGGACCAGAGTTGTCCCAAGTGTCCTCCTTCCATTTCTGTTGCTGTGATAAAATACCCTGACAAAAACAAGTTAGAGGAGAAAAGATTTATTCTAGCTCAAAATTCTAGGTTACAGCCCACCATAGCAGGGAAGTCACAGACAGTAAGAACTTGAACCAGCCAGTTACATACATAGTCAAGTGCACAGAGAAAATTAATGAACCTATGTGTCCCCCGATACCCATGCTTAGCTGGATTTCTCTATTCTTATACAGTCTAAGACCCCATGCCTAGGGAATGGTGCCATCCACAGTGGACTGGGTCTTCCCACTTCAGCTGATATAATCAAAACGATTTCTCAAAGGCCAGTTTAATGAAGACAATCCCTTCTGTAGACTCTTTAAGTGTAATTCTAGATTTAGTGAAGTTGAAAGTTAAAGCTAACTACAATACTAAGATCCTCACGAGGCTTTTTCTTTCCCAAAGATTATATAAGCAGCTATTGACTAGGATCAGACTTCTTAATGGTTTAGCTGCCTCTGTGTTTCCTATATTCCTACAATTAAAACTCAAACTAGACTTGAAAAGAACCATTCTGATTTATTTATGTCTCTAAGAAAAGTCTAAGAGTAAATATTGAGCAGAGCTGAGGGTGGATACTCCCTGGAAAGGTAAGACTAGGGAGTTACAGATGGATCAAAGGGTTTGGAGTCAGCCTCCCTCTGTATCTAAGCTCGGTCCTCTTCTGAGGCCAACAATGGATTTGGATTTCTTGTATGCTTTACTTTTATTTCATTTCATTTATTTATTTGGATACAGGTTCTCTCTACATAGTCCTGACTGTCCTGGAACTCACTATCAGGCTGATAGATCAAGCTGGCCTCAAATTTACAGAGCTCAGCTGGCCTCTGCCTCCCAAGTACTAGAATGAAAGGCATGTGCCACCATACACAGATTATTTTATTTATTTATTTGTTATTACATTATCATTATTTTATTATTTGGTTTTTCAAGATAAGGTTTCTCTGTGTAGCTCTGGCTGTCCCGAAACTCTCTCTGTAGATCAGGCTGGGCTTGAACTCACAGAGATCTGCCTGCCTCTGCCTCCTGAGTGCTGGGACTAAATGTGTGCCACCACCACCTGGCAGCTTGTTTTATTTTTAAAGATGTATTTATTTTTATGGTATGTGTATGGGTGTTGTGCTTGCATGGATGTCTGTGCAATACATTATTAGAACTGGCCCTGATGACAAAGGCACAGGTGAGCCAGTCCCGAGGTATAAGAGCAGGAGAGCTGACCCGTCCCTTGGGGATTGTGCCCCTTGATTTGACTGGGCAACAAGCACAGTGGAGCTGGCTCTGGAGGTGTGGGTGTGGATGAGCCATCTCCAAGGGTATAAGAGCAGGAGAGCTAACCCTGCTTCCTGTGGATGGAGGCACTGGGTAGCCTAGCTGGAACAGTGCTGGAGAGCTCAACCTGGTGGTTTGGATAAGGGAGAGCCAGCATGCTGACCATCTCAGCTACCACCCAAGCTCAGATTCAGGGCTCTGAATTGGCCCACCCCAAAACCTGTATCATCTGCGAACTATTGGGATGTGTAAAAGGACCAGTCCCACAAATCCGAAAAAAAAAGCTGCAGGATCTCCATGACACAGGGCAACAACAGGGTAGCCCGGAGTCCCAGTGAGGATCCAGTATTGATGGTGTCACAGAAGCCAAGGACCTCCAGACCAACGACTCATTGCAATATAATTGTTCATTGTATTGATGTGTGTGATGCCATGACTTCCCTGCAGTGATGGATTAAAACCTCAAATAATGAGCTAAAATAAATGTTTTCGTCCTTGTTTTTATTAGATATTTTATCACAGTAACAGAAATGAAAGTGGGACACTTGGGGAGCATGTGGTCTCCTGAGGGTATCACATAGGAGAGGGTATCGGGTACCCCAGATCTGGACATCTGAGCTGCCATGTAGATGCTGGGAATCAAATCTGGATTCTCTGGGGCTTGAACTCTGGTTGTCAGGCTTGGCACCGGGCACTTTTACTCACTAAGCTATCTTGGCAGCCCTGGATATGTTAGCTGATGCTAATGTTAAGAACAGGAGAAAAGGACTGGCTGGAGCGGACTGGCGGGTCTAGGGTCCTCATGTGTATCAGGGTTTTATCTTCATATATGTCAGTGTCAGAGCGTCAAATCTTGAAGTAACAGACACTTGTGAGCTGCCACGTGGGTGCTGGGTTTGAACCCAGATCCTCTGGAAGAGGAGTCAGTGCCTGTAACCGCTGAGCCATCTCTGCAGCCCTGCTTCCTGCCATCTTACTTGAGCTCATCTTTTTATTTTCCGTTTTCTCACCTCCTTCATCGTTTTGTTTGTTTGAGTTAAGGTTTCAGGTGGCTCTGGTGGCCCTGGTGGCCCTGGTGGCCCTGGTGGCCTCATACTTAGTATGTAGTTGAACTTTGTACCTTCCTCCCTCCCTAGCACTTGGATTACAATCCCATGTCACCAAATCCAGAATTTCCATGTGAGCTCTGAGAATCTCAAGCTTGCATGACAAGCACTTTGCTGACTGACTCAGCTTTTGCTAGTTTTCCTCTCTGAAATAGGTTGGTCATTATATTAGGACTCAACATGACTCTAAAATACCAGATAGCCAACCCACACATGGGTCTGTGAATCTCGAGTCTGGATATTCTGTCTGTATCCCTGAATCCTGTCCACCACCAAGCTAGGATTCTAGTTGTAAAGGACAGAAGGACAACCTGAGTGAGTTTGGGGTGGTGTTAGGGGAGGAATTTATCAGCTAAAGGGGGTGCCTACATTTGGGTAATCCAAAGACCCAAGAATGGAGCAAAGATCCTATGCTTAGGAGTCAGAGATGGTGGGTTCAGCCCAGGTCTGCCATTTGCTTATTCCATGACCTTGAACAGAAAATTAATCAACTTGTTATTTGATTAACAAAATAACAAAATGAGGGGCCATAGCTGAGTCAGGAAGCAAAGAGTTTCTAGAGTGTTCTCAAGTCTTCTTTGTGATCTCACTTGTGACTGAAAACTTGGCCATCAGCAGATTCCTGTGCTACTCTCTACTGCGAGGTAAAGGAAGGCTCCTTCTGAGTCCCAGTCAGGGAGTCCCAGGCATGGAGTGAGTGCCAGGCAGGGAAGGCCTGCCCTGTTTCCTAAGGCAGTGTTCTGGCTGCTGGGCAGGGCAGCACACTGCTAACAACAACATTAATGGCTTGCACTTGTTTTCAGGGCCATTCTAAAAGAATAGGGACCACTGTGAACCAGGAAGCCTTCCAAGAGGCCTTAACCTCAGCCAGTGAAGACAAGAGCTGGGCCACCATAGGCCCTGGCACCTTCTCATAACCCAGGGCAAATCAGTAGTTCCCTCTGCTTAACATGCCCCTGGAGCAAGTCACCTCCTCCATCTGTCTGCCAGCTCCAAGGAACACTGCCCAAAATAAAAATCCCCAATTAGAAATTCCTGCAATCCAGAGCAAAACAACTTATTTGTTTCCTAGAATAATCTGGAGCTACATTTGGCTTGGCAACCAGTGGGTTCCACATATTCATGCCGTGCACCACCAGCAGGGACTTCTGTTAGTCAAGGCACGAGAAGAGGGCCTGTGGTCACTTCCCAGGCAGCAGCAAGCAGGGGCTGAGAACAAGGCCGGTTTGTTCAGGGCTCTGCAGTGGGTTTCTGGAACAGGGTAGCTAGGGAGAAGAAAGAACTCCAATAGGACTTCAAACAGCAGCTCCCACAAAGGCTGAACCAGTGATCTCTACATTTGTTAGGGATACGTGTTCTGCAGGGAGACAGAGACACCAATGAAGGAGTAAAGACATCAAGCTGGGAGTAACAGGAAGTGAATTAACCCTGCTCTACCACTCTTGTGTTCTCTGACCTGGAACATGTGGCTAACCTTTTCTGTGCTTCCTTACCAGTGAAGTCCTGGTTCGGGGGTTTGTTCTACCTACCTACACTCACAAGTAAGAACTGGAAAAGAGTTAGAATTAAGGCTAGACATGGTGACAGAAGTCTAATCCTAGCACTCAAGACTCAGTCAGCCCAGTCAGGACCCCATAGTGAGCCAACCCTGTGTACAAATCAAAGCACAGCTGGGGACTGTAGCAGGTCTGCAGCATGCTTACTTGACAGGCATAAAACCCTGGGTTTCATGCCCTGCACCGCACATCCCAGGTGAGGTAGCCCATACCTGTAATTTCATCACATTGGAGGTAGAAGCAGGAAGATTAGTTCTAGACTAGCCTTGCCTACATTGGGAATTCCAGGCCAGCTTTGGTTACATGAAAACAGTTGGCAAGGTGAGATGCAAAATATTCAGCTAAGAAAGGGGGCTGCCACTGGAAAGATGGCTCAGCAGTTAAGAGCACTTGCTGTTCTTACAAGGGGTCAGGAGTTCAGTTCCCAGGACTCACATGAGACAAGCCACAACCCTCTTTAACTCCAGCTCCAGGATGTTCATCCACCTCTTCTGGATTGGTGGACAGCTGTACCTACATACATGCAGCTAAAACACTTTATATAAAATATATCTCTTAAAAGAAGAAGCAGTGGATAGCCTGTGTTCTATGTTTCTGGCACCTACTTTGTTATTGAGACTAGGTATCATTTTGTATCCCTAGTTAGCCTAGAAACTAAAAATGTAGATCAAGCTGGCCTTACATTCACGTAGATTCAGCCCCCTCTGCCTTCTGACTAAAGGTGTGTGGGGACATAGGTGTGTGCCACCATCTGGGCAGTTTTCTCTCCTTCATTCATTGATCCATCCATCTAAATATTTACTGATTTAACTTAATCAGTAAATTTAACTTAAATTTCAGCTTGCTCACTGACTTATTACATAAAATGCATGATGCCCACGACAGTGGTGGAACTGCATGGTTTGAGAGACTAGGGGGGAGGCAGGAAGTAGTTATTCAGTCAGGATCCTGCAGGATGAATCCCCAAGGGACTGCTACTAGAATCGCTATCAGAAGGTTGGTAGAAGTGACCCAAGGAAGGGAGAAAGTCTGAGAGGGTGGGTGTGGGAGGCAAAAGATACAGTGTAACAAAGTCAGAGACAAGGAATAAAGAGATGAAATTCAAGGTGCTGAAGAAAGTCCTCCGGGGCTGGAAAAGAAGTTGGGGGAGGGGCAAGAAAGGAGAAGGGGAGGGTTCAGCTGCAGAGCTGCACATGGTTAGGATCAAGGAAGACCTTTCATTTAAAACATTCTTTTTATTACATGTATTATGCATGTGCATGCCACACCACGAGCACCAGTGTAGAGCTCAGAGGACAGGTGGAGGAATCAGTTTTCTACCTTGTGGGTCCTGGAGATTGAACTCACCATCAGGCTTGTCAGCAAGCTTCTCTGCCCACCCTCCATGCAGGATCTTTTAAAAAGCTTGCTAAGGCATATGGACTTGACTACTCACTAAGAAATCAGAGGCATCAGGAAAGTTCAAGCTTTATAGATAAGACAGGGTTTGTTTGTTTGTTTGTTTGTTTTGAGATAGGGTCTTATGTAGACCAGGCTGGTTTCAAACTCACAAGAGATCTGCCTGTGTCAGGCTCCCGAGTACTGTAGCTAATGTGCCATCAAGCTCTGCTAGTGACAGTTTTTAAATTTAGAAAGATCAGTGTGACTAAGGAGATGTTCCAAAGGGAAGTCAGCAAGGTTCAGTTCTGAGGACCCCACCCAGCCTTGTACCATGTGATGGCAGCAGGGAGGAGGAGGAGGTTCACCCCCTAGTATCTCCCTCCCCCACCCAGGTCCTCAGGTGCTGGGTGCTCCACCACTGAGCTGCACACCAGCTCAGAAGCCATCCTATAAAGGACTGATTGGCTTCACTTGGGCAGAGGGAGCAGAGTTCCTGGGTTCTCTTGACAGTGGGCTGGGTATTTACTCAGGTGGAGAACTAGCAGCAGCAGCAGCAGCAGCAGCAGCAGCAGCAGCAGCAGCAGCAACAGCAGCAGCAAGATCTTCCCACCCACGCACTGGGTTTATTTATGGAGCTGCATTTCACATACAGGACAATAACGAATTTTTCATGTATTTGTTGACGTTTCTCCAAAATCAAGACATGAAGCATCTCTGTCCCCTTTCTAGCT
This sequence comes from Rhabdomys pumilio, assembly GCA_030674055.1. Lineage (NCBI taxonomy): Eukaryota > Metazoa > Chordata > Mammalia > Rodentia > Muridae > Rhabdomys > Rhabdomys pumilio. Next base: position 22,265,808 of record JANHMN010000008.1, read on the forward strand.
ATTAGACACCCCTTCAAGTAACCCTTTCCTCAATTCTATGATTCACTACCTTGGAAAAGGGCAGGGCCCTCTTGCAGAATGGAGTCAAAAGAGTTGTTACCTCAGCCTCTTCTGGTGATGTCCTGTCTATAATGGTTATGAACTATGCACAATACCTATGACCACTCACTCAAGATTGTCAGCCATGCCTCCTGCCCCACCAACTACCTAGTCCCCCTAGCTAAGGTCATCCATGACAATTCTGTCATTGCCTCATGGCCCCATGCCTCATCTGACTCATGATCACAGTCCATGCCATCACCCAGAAGACTGTGGATAGCCTCTCTGGGAAACTGGTGTGATTGCTGTGAGGCTGCCCTGAATAGTATCCCTGCATCCACTGATGTTGTATGGGCAGAAGGGAGCCATACTCTCGCAAACACCATCAGTATAATTTGCTGTAGCCAGCCTTAAAAGGAGGGGAAAAGAAGAAAAAAATCAATGGTTATAGAGAGATGCATTTGGGTTACTGGAGAACAACTACTATGAACAGTGATTTAAGCAGGTGCTGTCCAAGCTATACCCTGTCTCCCAGTAGATGAAACTATTTGAGAGGAGTTAGAAGGCATTGCTTTGTCGGGAGAGGTGTGTCACTGGACTGGGCTTTGTGGATTCAAAAGTGCATGCCATTCCCACCAGCTCTCTCTGCCTGTAATTGTGGACTAAGATGTAAACTCAGCCCTTGCTCCAATAAGCAAGAGGGGTCATTCACAAGAGCTGTAGCAGGTAGGAGATGTTACTTGGAGGCAGCTGTGCCATGGAGAAGCCCATCCTCCCAGCAGTGCTCACCCCTGGAGCTCCTTACAAAACTTGAAGGCAACATCTGGTTTTCTCAACAAGTGTTACTACTTGTATAATTTGGGGGGAGTCTAGGGAGGCAGACGAAAAGACACCAGACACTTGAACCTTGTAAATTTCAGGAGCTTTCTGAGACTTGTAAATTCTGTTTACTTCTTGAACCTTACAGGGAATGTTTCAATTTTAAGGACAGGGCTGCCAGCTTTAGAAGACCAGCCAGCTTTTGAAACTTCCTTTCAGTTCACTAGGAGGTTCCTGGGAGGCAGATGATTTTGTAATACACATTTATAGGGGAGGAATCTGAGGAGCGTGGTGTTGAAAGGTCATACTTTCCAATTCCCAGTTAGTTTTATGGTTGTTGGTACTGAAATTATTAGTTTCTGATATATTTGGGGGCTTAATCCTTTGTCCGATATATGATCTTAAGTTATCTTTTCATCACAGGTTGCCTTTCCATTCTGTTACCCACCCTCTCACATTTTCTTCCTTCCTTCTTCCTTTTCAATGCTGGGGATTGAATCCAGGACCTCTCAAGTGCTGGGTTAGTGCCCTGCCACTGAGTTACATCCCCAGACTGGGTGCTGTCCTTATTGACGGGTTCCACTGTCAAAACTGTCGCCCAGACCTGTGACAAGAAGTTCTTCACTTACACTGACTTCTAGCGGTTAAAGGTTTCATGTCTTGACATAATCCTTCCATTTGTTTGGCGTTGGGTTTTGTATTTTTGTACTGTTGTAAACTAAGGGTCCAGTTGCATTCTTTACTGCAAGGGTCTGTTTCCCCAGTGGTAGCTACTGAATAAATTACCCTTCTTCACTGCATCTTTTGTGATAGCCTTGTTGGAGATCAGTTGGCCTGAGATGTGTGGGTTTGTCTGTGGTCTTTCTATTCTGTTCTGTCGCTCCATTTGTCTGTTTTTCATGCTAGTAGCTTACTGCTTTTTGTTGTTGTGTGTGAGAGAGAGTGCACCTAGTGCATGTGTATATATACGTGTGTGTACAAGGGTATGAGCATGTGCAAAGTGCATACATGTGCAGGTCAGAAGTCAACAGAACTGTCTTTCTCAATTAATCTCTGTAATGGTTTGAATATGCTTGGCCCAGAGAGTGGCACTATTAGGAGATGTGGCCTTGTTGGAGTAGGTGTGTCACTGTGTGTGTGGGCTTTAAAACCCTAGTCCTAACTGTCTGGAAGTCAGTCTTGTCCTAGGAGCCTTCAGATGAAGATGTAGTACTCTCAGCTCCTCCTATATCATGCCTGCCTGGATGCTGCTATGCTCCTGTCTTGATGTTAATGGACTGAACCTCTGCACCTGTAAACCAGCCCCAATTAAATGTTGTCTTTATAAGCCAGCAAGACAACAAATGTTGTCCTTATAAGACCAAGTTGCCTTGGTCATGGTGTCTGTTCGAAGTAGTAAAACCCTAACCAAGACAGACATTCTCCCATTATCTTTTTAGACAGAGTCTCTCAGTGAGCCCAGCACTCACTGTTTGGCTGGACCAGTTGGTCAGAGAGCCCCGGGGATCCGTTTTCCCTTTTCTGGAGGTACAAATCCTACCTGACTTTCTGTGTGGGTTCTGGGGATCTAATCTTGTTTTGTGATCTGTTTAAAATCAGCAAGTGGGATGTCTTCAATTCTCCAATTTCTGCTCTTCCTGCTTGTGCTGGATAGTCTTATGTCAACTTGACATGGCTGGAGTCATCTAAGAGGAGTCTAAATTAAGAAAATGCCTCTGTAAGATCTGGTTACCTTGTAGAGCCAAAAAGTCCTGAAAAATGTCTTAGTTAGGGTCTTTATTGTTATGATGAAACACCATGACCAAAAGCAAGCTGGGGAGGAAAGTGTTTCTTAGGCTCACACTTCCAGGTAACAGTTCATCAACAGTGGCATCTACAACAGCAGACTTGCAAGGCGTTTTCTTAACTAGTGATTGATGAGGGAGGGCCCAACCCATTGTACATGGTGCCATCCCTGGGCTGGTGGTCCTGGGTGCTCTAAGAAAGCAGGCTGAGAAATCCATGGGGAGCAAGACAGTAAGCAGCATCTTCCCATGGCCTCTGCATCAGCTCCTGCCTCCAGGTTGCTACCCTGTTGAGTTCCTGTCCTGACTTCCTTCAATAAAGGACTATTGTTACCTAGAATGGATTACTTTGGCTTTATAAGGTACAGGTTACCTTTTTGAGATTTATGCATTAAAACTCATGACTGGGGAGATATAACAGCCAGTAATGTGAGTTGAAAATATGAAGACCCGAGTTTAATCTTCAGATCCCACTGATGGGGAACTGGAGTCAAGAGTACCGCTGGGGCCCCTAGGCCAGCTGGCTTAGTCTATATGGCCAGCAAGACACTATGTCATAAAAAAGTAAGATGGAAAAGATTGGAAGAATGACACCTGAAGCTGTCCTCTGACCTCCACATGCACACATGCATACACACACACAAAGATGTACCCCCTTGCACTGGAGAAATGGCTCAAAGGTTAAGAGAACAGACTGTTCTTACAGAGAGCCCCAGCACCCACAAAGAGAGGATCAAAACAACCTGTAACTCCAGATCCAGGGATTAGCATCTTCTTCTGGCTTCTGAAGGTAAACCCACAGACTTGCACATACCCACATAGAGACATGTGCGCACACGCATGCACACACACACACACACACACACACACACACACACACACACACAGAGTGGATAATGCCTGTAATCCCAACATTCATGTATCATAACTGGAGAATTCCAGGCCATCCTGAGTCATAGTGTGAGACCCTGTCTCAAAAATAAAAACCAGACTAATCTCTCAGATTCTCAGCTTTTCTTAGCCATTTCTTCCATTCAAATGTTAATTGGATATGGGCCTGCTTAGTCTCTGAGATCAAACAGGATCTGGTGCTTTCAGGATGGTCTGGATATATCCTCTACTCCCCATTTATAAGTTACAAGCCTGTAGGAATTCCAGAATTCCTGTTCACCTCCCCTTGTTCATCTCATCCTGTTCACTGCATGGCCCCATGTCATAGAAGCACTTTTGAAGATTTTTTTTAAAGGATTTTTGGAGCCTTTATTTTATGTGCATGAGTGTTTTGCTTGCATGTCTGTCTGTGCACCATAAGAGTAGAGTACCAGTGAGGGCCAGAAGAGGGCACTGGATCCCCTACGACCAGAATCACACACCATTGTGAGCTACCATGTGAGTGCTGGGAATCAAACCCAGCTCTTTTGGAAGAGCAGCCAAGTGCTCTTAACCACAAGACCGTCTCTCTAGTCCCCTTTAAGAGATATTTTTATCAAATGGACTAGAGTTGGGGGAAGATGAAGCCAAAGAGTGACCTCTTTTTTTAATTATTTATTTTGTATTTTTATATAAGTAGATATTGTATGTTCTGCTGCCAGGAGTTTCCTCTTACAGCAGCAGCTCACCATTGGGGAGGTGTCCACCAAGCTTTCTGATGTCCCTTTTGGGACTTGGAGGAGAATACCATTTACTTTACACATTTGAAACACACCAGATTTGGAGAGGTATGTTTCTTTCAGTGTAGCTAATATTTCTAATTAACAAATATCCAATTTTGTTGGTCATGCAGGTACACATTGATAATCCCAGACTTGGCTGTGGATTCAGGAGGATCAGAAGTCCAGGGTTATTCTTGGCTGCACAGCAAATTCAAGGCTAGCCTGGGCTACTTGATACTCTATCTAAAGAAAGCCACAAATGTGGGCTAGTGAGATGGCTCAGTGGGTGAATTTACTTTGTTGTCAAGCCTGATAACATTGTTTCAATTCCAAGAACCCACATGGTGGAAGGAGAGAAAGTGTCTTCTGACACTGTGATACATCCAAGAACACCCTGACACATACAGTAAATTAAAAAATAAATGGATATTCAAAAGGAATGTGAAGATGTACAAGATTTCCACCCCACATCTCCCCCTCAGAGAGAACTTTTATTTAATTAACTTTAATAATGCAATAAGCTCTACCAAGCAAATAACTCAACAAACAAATCTTTTGGTAGGAACCCACATGCAACCTTAATCCGAGTCCCACCCAGCACAGTCCCTCACTTAAGATGACTTTTCTTATGTTCCAGTCAGGCCTGTTCTGTGGTGTCTCCCTCCCATCTACTCTGTTCTGTACCATCAGGGCAAATCAGCTCAGCGGGTTTTAACATTTAGCAGATCCTTAAATGGCCTCACTTGGCAGAGAGGAGCGCTCGGATTAAATGCTATTTCTTGTAGCACTATGTTTAAGAAGAGTTCAAATATAGCTGAGATATTATTCATCTTGAAGCCATCATCCACCAATTTGGATATAACTTCCTTCTACTCATTCTGGAAATCCCACTAGGGCAAGACTCTTAGGCTAAGAGAGCCTCCACTGGAGCCCACCCCGCTCCTCCCCAGGACAGTTGCCTCCTTTCCAGGACTGGTCAGTGCTTTCTCCTGAGGTTCTGCCAAGGGCTGTAATGGCTCTTGAGTTTTCCTTCTAGTCTAATAATTTAGAGGTTACTGGTTGGAGAGACACGGGCTGCTGTTAGTCACCCCTCCCCTCACTAAGCTTATTTCTAAGTGGTCCTAGGCTCTGTAAGAGGTGACTGAGGAGCTACAGAGATTGCTCAGTGGTTAGAGCATGGAGCACTTTGATCTTCTAGAGGACAGGCGTTTGATTGCCAGCACCTACATCAAATAGCTTATAAGTACCTGTAACTGCAGCTATGGGGGGAATCTCTCTCTCTCTCTCTCTGGTTGTTATTCTTGAGTGTATGGTTTCTGTGTGTTCTGTCAGTGTGAGTGCAGTGCCTGTGGAGGCTAGAAGAGGTTGCCAGATCCTCTAGAGCTGGAGTTATAGGTAGCCTAATGAACGAGTGAGTGCTGAACTACAAACTTGGAGCTTCTGCCAGGCTGCTGGAGCAGGAAGTGTGTTAACCTCCGAGTTGTCTGTCTCCAGACCCTAAAATCTCAACTGATGTAACTCATCAGATTTCAAGCCTTATTGCTTTGTTGTTTTCTTTGTTTCTCTGAATTTCTCTTGTGTCTATTTTTTTTCTATCTTTGACAATGAATTGCGTGCTCTCAGTGTAACACGGTTGCTTTCCTTTGCTTGAAATTTATTCACTCCTATTTCTAGCGTCTAACCACTAAGCTTGGTTTGGTGTCGCAGACCTCCTGCTGTCCCTCACACTCTTAGTTGTAATCCTTTTTAGGTTCCATCTTGCCAACATCAATGCAAAAACAGAACTCTAACCTCAAAGGGAGTGAGACGTAGTTTATTCTGGAGCCAAATATCAGTGCTATTGGTCCATGAACATAGACTTGGATGATCCCAAATTCCGTTGTCCAGCAGAGTAACAATTTGGTGATTTTTCATAGTAACAAATGGAGAAAGTCATAAATCAAGGCACTTTTAAGGTGTGTTGGTGGGGACATCAGGTAGGCAGGCTAAGGTAGAGGGAGATTTGATGGAATCTGGAGACAGAAATGGAGGTTCTGTTTGTACCTTTCAAAGGATTCACCTAATGGTCACAGGGCATTAGGCCACATACCAGGGGGGCAATAAATGGTTATTAAAAGTGCCAAAGAAGGCCAGAAATGATTTGGCTCTAGGCTTGGAATATCCCAAATGCTCCGAATCCTTGAAGTTTTAACAAGTCCATCAGCCTTGCAGAAAATCCAGCATAAGGTCGGAGCCTTTTCAGGAACAAACATCTGCTCACACCAACAAGACAGGGTCTTCCCTTTTCTTCTTCAGGGTCATTTCAAACAGTCCTGAGTGCTTAGAGAGAATGAGATCAGTCAAAGCCAGACAAAAACGTCCAGTCTCCATGTGCAGGAAGGTAAGTGACAGCCAAGCATGTGAAACTGGTGTCTTCTCTGGTGCTGCAGAAGATGTAGAGACTCATGGGGAATCCCTCCCAAGTAATTCAGGCATCCCTTCTCTCTTCCACACAGAATCCCACTGACTTACGAGCCTGACACAGACACTGTAGTGAGGTCTGGGGAGATGGCTCTGTTGATGGAACGTTTGCCTTGCAAGCATGAGGACCTGCATTTGATCCCCAGAACCAACACAAAAATAGCCATGCCTAGCCTGGCTGGTGAGATACAGACTGTTTCAAAAGAAAACCCGTGGGCTGGGATAGAGAGATGGCTCTGTGGTGAAGAGCACTCACTGCTCTCCAGAGTGGTGCGTGGACTTGGCTGTCAACCCCCAGAGGAACTTACTAGAATGTGGATTTCTAGCTTCCTGCCTCTTCTCTAAAGCACCATGCTGGAGTAGAGAGGTTCCATATGGCTTGCCTGAAAGACACTTCATATACAAGAGTAACCAGAAGTGATTGTGGGTGATGGCTGGCTGGCTATGGGCTGTATGTGACACTAGAGAGACATGTGCAAACATCTTCTCATGCCAGATAGGGAACTAACGGCAGACCAAAGTAATAAAATCATCAAAGTCCAACTTGGCAAACTGATGAGTTTATTTGGGTTACTTACAGGAGTGTGGGTGAAGGGTTACCTGCATTAGACACATCACCAAAAGCCTCCTCTAGGTTGCTCAGCTGAGGTAAGAGTCCTCGAGGCAGCTCAGCTTAAATCTGTCTCCTTAGCAGTCCTTACTGCTTCCATAGCCTTGGGGAGGGAGGAGGTTTCTTAGGCTTGTGAGTTTTTAACTTACTGAGGTGTTTTTTTTTTTGTTTTTAACTATTTTTTATTATATTTCTTTAGTGTGTGTGTGTAGGTTCACAAGTGTGGCACTCAAAAGACAACTTACAGGATCAGGCATTGGTGGAGCACGCCTTTAAACCAAGCACTCAGGAGACAGACTCAGGCAGATCTCTGAGTTTGAGGCCAGCCTGGTCTACAGAGCAAGTTTCAAGGCAGCCAGGGCTACACAGAGAAACCCTACCTTGAAAAACCAAAACACAAAGACAGCTTATAGAAGTTCTAGAGAACTCGCAGAGGTTGGTGGCATTCTCTGTGGAAGGATCACAAATACCAGGAGGAGAGAGGGATGCCTGAGCTATTTGTGGGGGGAGGGGAGAGGGGAGTATTACAATTTCCCCTGAGTTTCTACATCTCCTACACCACCAGATAAGATATCATTTTCACACTCTTGGCTGTAACTTACCTTCCTGCACATGGCAACTGGACATTCTTCTTTGACTTTGGCTGTTTTCATTCTCTCTACGGCCCACATGACTGGCTCAAGAGACCTCTCAGAGAGAAAAGGGAAGTCCTTGTCTTGGTATGAGAAGACATATAAGAGTAAGCAACTTAGAGGAACTCCTTCCATGGGGATCCTTCCATGTAGGGATCAAACTAGGAGTTAGGTGGGTGGTAAGCACCTTTACCCGCTCGGCCCTCCCTTTGTTGTTCATGATGGGCTCTTTTTTTTTTTTTTTTAAGATGGGGTCTCACTCTGTAGCCCTGGTTGGCCTGGAACTCACTATGTATACCAGAATGATCTTGAACTCAAAGAGATCCACCTGCCTCTGCCTCCCGAGTGAAGTCCTGCACTCACCAGCTTCTCTTTAGATCACCATGCCTGGCTTGAGCCTTAATCACCTTCCTTTGAGAACTTCCAGAGTCTTGAGGTGATTCCCTCTGGGGATCCTTCAACTCAGAGCAAGCATCTACACAGACAGGTCTCCTTGACTTGAATTCTTCCCTCCTTGTTTCACTCTCTGCTCTCTCCTGTTCTTGCCTCCTTGTGGCTGGTTCCTCTCATGACAGCACTGGCACAAACATTTTATTCCATTTTCTCTGGGAGGGAATATGGACTAAAGACAGAGAATAGCCGGGCGGGGCGGTGGTGGCGCACGCCTTTAATCCCAGCACTTGGGAGGCAGAGGCAGGCGGATTTCTGAGTTTGAGGCCAGCCTGGTCTACTGAGTGAGTTCCAGGACAACCAGGGCTACACAGAGAAACCCTGTCTCGAAAAAACAAAACAAACAAACAAACAAACAAACAAAAAAGATAGAGAATAGAAGTAAAAGGGTTATATGTAAGTACATTTTCTACATAGAAGACCCTCAAATTAAGTGGGCAATTTCCTTTGGTTGATTCCAAGACTCTTGGGACTTAAATGGTTTATAGGTGCCCACACAATGAGCATCACAGTGAGGCCAGGAGAAGGGGGGCATTCTCCATCTTTCTAGGTTGGTCTCCTGCTCCCCAGGGTCTCTTGCAGGTATTGAGTTTAGGGAATGACAGTAACTGCTCTCTCTGGGAATGGGAGGAGGGGCCGTCCTCTTCAGATCTCGGTGACTGTGGGGCCAGTGCTACCCTTCCTTAGATGTCCTTTTACATCTTGGGACTCCTGAAAAATTGAGCTGTGCTGTTAATGAGAATGTAAATTAGCTCAGCCATTATGGAAACAAGTAAGGATGTTCCTCAAAAAATTAAAAATAGAACCACCATATGATCTGGCAGTCTCATTACTAAGTATATATCCAAAGACATGAAATCAAGATCTTGAAGGAATGTGTGTGCTCCTCACTGTGTTCCCTGCAGCATCGTTATTAATAGTCAAGATAAGGAGTCAACTTAAACATCTATCAAAAGGTGAATGAGGCCGGGCGGTGGTGGTGCATGCCTTTAATCCCAGCACTTGGGAGGCAGAGGCAGGCAGATTTCTGAGTTCGAGGCCAGCCTGGTCTACCAAGTGAGTTCCAGGACAGCCAGGGCTACACAGAGAAACCCTGTCTTGAAAAACTGAAAAACCAAAAGGTGAATGAACAAGGGAGACACACACACACAGAGGCACACACACACACAGGCACACAAAGGCATATAGGTACACACACACAGAGGTACTCACAGAGGCAAGTACACACAAATACAGAATATTATTTAGCTTTAAAAAAGAAATCCGTCATTTTGTGATAGATAGCTTGGAAGAACCTAGAGGATACTGTGTTATGTGAAATAAATTGAGCACAAAATATAGATAATATACTATCTGACTATACAGGGAATCTTAAAAATCTGACACATTGAGGCCGAGAATCGAATGCTAGTTACCAGCATCTGAAGTGTGGGGTTGGTTCGGTAGGTAATGGTCAGAGGACACAAACTTTTATTTAGATAGGAGTATATTCATGAGGTCTGTTGTGTAACACGGTGACTGCAGCTGGTAACAGCTCTGGTTTTGGTCTTACTTTGTTCTTTGCAGCCATAAGGATGGGACCCAGCCTCTCTCACAGTGCTAGAAGCACACTCTACCACTAAGCACACCTCTGAGTGTTCTTGAAAGATGTTAAGAAGTAAGTTTTTAAGATTATTTTTTAGTTTTTTCCCTAACTTTTATGAGTTTCTTAGTTAGGCTTTTACTGCTGTGAACAGACACCATGACCAAGGCAACTCTTATAGGCACAACATTTAATTGGGGCTGGCTTATAGACTCAGAGGTTCAGTCTGTTATCATCAAGGCAGGAACATGGCAGCATCCAGTCAGACATGATGCAGGAGGAGCTGAGAGTTCTACATCTTCATCTGAAGACTGCTCGGAAAACACTGGTTTTCAAGCAGCTAGGATGAGTGTCTTAGAGCCCACACCCACAGTGACACACTTACTCCAACGGGGCCACACCTTCTAATAGTGCCACTCCCTGACCAAGCATATACAAACCATCACAAGGAGTGTGTGTGTTTTGCCTGCACATATGTGTACCATATGCATGCCTGGTGTCTTTGAAGGCCAGAAGAGTGCATTGGGTCCCCTGGAACTGGGGTTACAGATGGTTGAGAGCTACTGTGTGGGGGCTGGGAATCAAACCCAGGTCCTCTGGAAGAGCAGTCAGTGCTCTTAACCACTGAACCATCTCTCCATCCCTAAATCCCAATCTTTTTATGTAGTTTAACGGCTGGAAGTAGACTTTGTTAGGTATAGATGGCAATTATTTCGGATGAGAAATAAAAGAACAAACCCTCAACTTGGAGATGCTGGCCTGATTTTGGATTTAGTTAACAATGTCTAGTTTAGGGCTGGAGAGATGGCTCAGCAGTTAAGAGCACTGACTGCTCTTCCAGAGGTTCTGAGTTCAGTTTTCAGCAACCACATGGTGGCTCACAACCATCTGTAATGGGATCTGATGCCCTCTTCTGGTGTGTCTGAAGACAGCTACAGTGTTTGGTTTTTTCGAGACAGGGTTTCTCTGTAGCCCTGGCTGTCCTGGAACTCACTCTGTAGACCAGGCTGGCCTCGAACTCAGAAATCCACTTGCCTCTGCCTCCCAAGTGCTGGGATTAAAGGCGTGCGCCACCACTGCCAGGCTAAATAAATCTTTAAAGAAAAACAATGTCTAGTTTATTTCAGAGACTTCTGTGGCCACAGTCCTGCAACATTCTCAAAAGTGTTGCAGCTGGTGATGCATGTGTGGTGATGCATGTGTGGTGATGCATGTGTGGTGATGCATGTGTGGTGATGCATGTGTAGTGATGCATGTATGTGTGGTGATGCA
>JANHMN010000008.1:22277117-22301018 GCA_030674055.1 Rhabdomys pumilio
GCATGTATGTGTGGTGATGCATGTGTGGTGATGCATGTGTGGTGATGTATGTGTGAGAACTGCCTGCTGTTATATACTAGCCAGTAGACTTCCAGCCTACGCTGGTTGCTATACACCAATTTTATCAGTAGTGTGGTAATAATTTGTTTCTGTTTACTCACTCCGCTGTTTTAGTTCATGTTTGTGTGTGTATGGTGTGTGCATGTGTGTGCATGTGTGTGCAGGTACATATACATGGGTCATGTAGGTGTCTGTAGGAAGTCTGAGGCCAAGGTCAAATGTCTTCTTCAAATAGATGCCTCAAGCTTTAAAATTTGTATTATTCATTTAGTTCTTTATTTTTCATATTATGAGAGAAAGTGTCTCTCCGTGTTGCCCCGGCTGTCATGGAACTTGTGTACATTTGACTGTCCTTGAATGCACAGAGTTAATCTGCCTCTGCCTTCCAGGTGCTGTGTGTCAGCATGCCCAACTTTGAAGAAGATTATTAGCCCTTTTGTTTGTGTGTGTGTGTGCATGCACAAGCAAATGCATGTGTGTGTGAAGGTTCCTGTAGAGTCCAAAAGAGAGCGTCAGTTTCCTTGGAGCTGGAGTTGCAGGCAGTTGTGGGTGGCTGGAGGTGAGTGCTGGGTACTGAACAGGGTTCCCTGCAAGAACAAGAACTTTTAAGCTCTGAGTCGTCTCTGTAGCACCTCCACCTCAGGTTTCGACAGAGTTTTTCAGTGAAACTGGAGTTCATAGATTAGTCAGACTGGCTGGCCATCAAGCCTCAGGACTCTGTCCTCACTCCACCCCTACAGGGCTGGACTACAGATAGACACAAGCTGTCACATCTACCTTTTACATGAGTGTTGGTGATCTGCATTCAGGTCGTCATGCTTGAATAGGAAGCACTTTGCCTGCTGAGTCATCTCTCCAGCCCTAGTTTTATTTCATCCACTTACCTAGTTGTCTGGTCTAGATGTCTCAGCTGTTCCTCCTCAGCTGGATTCCTACACTAGAATCCTAAAGTAGGTTCTAGTACCACTGAAGGAATGCCTCAGCAACAGGGTAGATGAACTTCCCCGTAAGAGTGAGGGCAAGTAGGCAAACAGGGAAATCTTTCTCCTTCCATGTCCTTTTATATTGGCTGCCACCAGGAATTAGTGGCCCAGATATACGGTAGGTCTTCCAACCTCAAATGATCTAATCAAGAAAATACCTCACAGGAGTGCCAGCTGCTTGGGTTTTAGTTGATTCCAGGTGTAAAGGAGTTGACGGGCAAGATTAGCCATCACACTATGTAACTGTAGATGAATTTCTGAGTGCTAGGATTATAGGCATACACTCATCATTATGCCCCATTTGATTCATTGCTAGAGCCCTGGGGTTCATGCATGCTAGATGTATATATAGTAAGCTTTACCTGTCACCTCGACAACAGCTTAGAGACATCGAAACCTAAATCGAGAAGTTGCCTAGGTCAGATTGGTCTGTGGGCATGTCTTGGGGGGGGGGTTATTGATGTAGGAGGGCTAGGTCCACAGGTATCCCTAGGCAGGCACTTTTGGGCTGTGTAAGGAGCTCCTGGCTGAGCGCAAGGAGCTTCAGAATGAGCCCGAGAGCCAGTCAGCATCGCTACTCCACGGTTTATAGTTCTGTTTCCTGTCTTGACTTCCCTCAGTGATGGACTGTGACACAGAAGTCTCTGTTTAGCCTTGGCTGTCCTGAAACTTGCTCTGTAAACCAGGCTGGCCTTGTACTTACAGAGATCCACCTGCTTCTGCCTCTGGAGTACTGGGATTAAAGGCCCGTGCTACCTGTATCTGGCCCCTAAGCTTTTTTTCAGTCAGGGTATTTAGTCTCAGCAATAGGGAGGTAGGCAAAGCCCTCTACCAACTGAGCCCCAGGCCTGTCTGTCACACACCTCTTCTGATTCTAAAGCTCCAGGACCTCTGGCCCTCAGAAATTCACTTAGTTTTCCCAAGTCACAGAAGCTGAGGCTCCAGGCTCACTTCACTGACAGGTGTGGGCAAACACGGAGGGCACTGGATAGAGATGGGAAGAGGTTGGTAGACCGTCTGGGCCAGAATCTCTGCATGTCTAAATAAGATCAGAATGTAACCTCAAGACTTCTCACTCAGTCCTTCCATTCTGGTTTGCTCACTGACTTATGGGTTGCAGCGTAAAGTTGGGTGTTCATCTATTCATGCCAGTTTCCCAGGCTGGATTCAACTCTTCCAGAGGCTTGGTGGTATGAACGGTCTGTCTTAGGCTCTATGCTTTTCTCTTCTTGTCTCTTGGGGTTGGGCTGTGAGACTTTGTATACTTCCAAGTTTTCTAAACCCACAGAAACTCAGTTTATAGCTTTCTATACTTTTCCACACCCAAGTTATAAGTGGTGAGAAGTAAACTCAGGACTTTGTGTGTGCTAGGCAAGCAAGCTACCAAGTGAAGTCCATTCTGAGCTCAGCGCTGTGTACTTTAAATAGAATATTTGCATAGATTTTCTACTTAGAACTTGACTCTGTCTCTGTCTCTCTGTCTCTTTTTCTTTTCCTCTCTCTCTCTCTCTCTCTCTCTCTCTCTCTCTCTCTCTCTCTCTCTGTCTGTCTGTCTCTGGGGAGACATGCACACTTGCATATGTGTATGTGCCTGTGGAGGCCAGAGATGATCTCAGGAGTCATCCTTGTTAAGATAACATCTGCCTTGTTTATTGAGCAGAGTCTTTCACTGACCCGGAGCTTGCAGTTAAGCTAAGCTGGCTGGTCAGGGAGCCCCTGGGAGCTGCTTGTCTCTACTTTCCCAGTATTGGTGTCACAAGTATGCACTGTTACTCCTAGCTTTTTAAGATATGTTCTGAATATTGAACTCAGGTCCTCATGCTTGCATGGTGTAGTGGTTTGACTAAGAATGGTCCCATGGGCTCATAGATTTGAATGCTTAGTCACTAGAAAGTGGCACTATTTTAAAAGATTATATAATGATCAGGAGGTGTGGCCTGGTTGTAGGAAGTGTGTCAGCCCCAGCCTCACCCCCTCTGTCCCTCTCTTTCTCTGCCTATGGATCAGGATGTAGCCCTTAGCTCTTCAGTACTATGCCTGCCAGCCACCATGCTTTCTGTCATGATAATGGACTAAACTTCTGGAACTATAAGCAAGCCCCAATTAAATACTTTCTTTTGTAAGAGTTGACATGGTCATGGTTTTTCTTCACAGCAATAGAACAGTGACTGAGACATATGGCAAGGTTTTTAGGAACTGAATTATCTCCACAACCCAAAAACTTGCCATTTCTCTGTTTTTAAGAATTTTCTTCAACTATTAATTTCTAAAAATTTTATCTATCTATCTATCTATCTATCTATCTATCTATCTATCTATCTATCTATGTGTATGCACATGCCATGACACATGTGCAGATGTCAGAGGACAACTTATAAGAGTTGGTTCTATCCTTTTACCATGAGGTCTTGAGATGGAACTCAGGTAACAAGCACCCTTAAATACTTACTGACATCTTGCTAGCTCCCTAAAAAAAAAAATCTCTTTTCATTTGTTTATTTTATAAATGTATTTTTGCAGATGTATATGTCTGTGTTCTACATGTGTACCTGATACCTGAGGAGGCCAGATGTGGGTACTGGATCCCCTGGACCTGGAGTTGTAGGTGCTGGGAATTGAACCTGAATCCTTTAAAACAGCAGCAAGTGCCCTCAACCTCTGAGCCATCTCTCTAGTCACGCTCTGAAACCATCTCTTCAGAGGTAATGATTATTATGTATTTTCCAGATGGGAAATTGACTCTCGATGAAATGAAGGGCTGTGGGAGGTTGTCTTGATTGTTAATTGAGATAGGAAGCTAGGCCTTTATTGTAGATGGCACCACTTCATGGGCTGGACTTTAGGCTGTATGAGAATAGAGGAAGCTAGAGCTGAGAGAGTAAACAAGCACATACCTATGCCTCTCGGAGGATGTGATTCTTTAAGTTCCTGGCTTGACCTCCCTGCAGTGATGGCCTGTAACCTGAAACTGTGAGCCAAATTGACTCTTTCCCACATAAACTGCTTTTCATCAGGATGTTTCATTACAGCAACAGAAATGAAACTGGAGAACCTGCCTCAAGTGTTGACAGGACACCTACCACACAAAGCGACCACACCAAACACATACATGTATTATTCTGTGCAGTCCTTACAGGAAACCTACTGTGATGATTAATCTCACCTGTCAACTTGATGAGATCTAGAGTCACAGGGATTTGAGCCCCTGGGCTTGCCTATGAGGAATTATCTTGATTAGGCACCATATTCTGGGCTGGGATCCTGGACTGTACAAAAAGGAGAAAGTGAGCTGAGCACCAGTGTTCATCGCTCTCAGCTTCCTGGTTGTGGACACTTCATGACAGTTGCCTGAAGCAGTGCAAGCTGTCATAATTTCCCTGCCAACATGGACTGTACCCTGTAACTGTGAGCCAGAGAACCCCTCATCCCTTTAACTTCTTGTGGTATTTTATCACAGTATTTTATCTTCTGAGTGTTTTATCACGGTAACAGAAAAACAGCTAAGATACAAAGATGACTACTGGAACTTAGCTTTCTCACAGGAACTGAGGGAGCTGAGTTTTTGAGGGACTGAGGTTTAGAAAGGTTAATTAGCTTATCCAAGGTCACGGAGCCCTTAAGAGGCAGAGCCAGAACTTATATCAACTGTCCTTGCAGGGTCTGTATGCCAGAGGACAGTGTTGGTGCTACATAGCCCAGAGGGGAGGTTGGAGAGATGGTAGATACTCATAGGTCACCCTGATAATGCTTCAGCACCTCTTCCAGAGCAGCCAAATACATGAGGGAAGAAAGAGAGAGCATTAGTAGGTCAGGTCTGCACAGGACACCTCTGCGGGAGCAGGAGGGAGGAGTACTCAGAGAGAGAGGGAGGAAGGGGCAGGAGGCTGGTGCGAATCCAGCAGAAGTTCACTGATGTCTACAGCCGAGGAACTCCATCCTCAGGTTTTTCAATAATGACCTCTATTGAGGTTGGTTCACATAAAAATATTTATCTCCAACAAGAACAGAAATGAAAATATCTCAGAGAGGAGGGCGGGGAGACATCAAGGCATCAGGAGCCGGAATCTCAACCATCTGGAATCCTGCTGAGTTTTGGCGGCCCATTCCAGAGTCTCAGGTATCTTGCCAAGATGTTTGTTTTCAAAGGAGAGGGAGAGATGGGGATAAATTAGTGTTGCCAGCTATTGTAACACACCAGGTCCTCTTCTCCTTGGCATTTACAGACTTCCTGTCAATGGCCTGGAGAGCATTTGACAAGGTAGCAAAGAAGCAAGGCTGGGCACAACAATGGAGTGACTGAGCTGTGCCTCCCTGGGTTCATAATACCATCCCTGCCTGGAGCCATATGCTCCTGAGAGGCACTGATGAGCTTGGCCCGCTTTCAAAGGAATTCCTAAACCCAGATTTTGCTGTCGTCATTACATCTCCCGATTGCCGATGCTCTGCATAGGAAACACACATTTCTGAAAGTTCTTAAATGTTTCCCCATCAGTGTTGATCAGCTTCTCCACCATTCCAGGAGGTGCCTGGGGTGTGGAGAGAGATGCCGATGAACAGCAGGTCCAGTTTATTGTCAAGTAACAAAATGCATTTTTCTCTCTTCCTTGAAATAGGATGTCTTACCACTTGACCGGGTTCCAGCAGCTGCGTAAGAGGGAATCAAATGGCTTCTTTTTTAGTCTGGTTGCTCCTTACTACCCCCACTGCCACTGTTTAAAACAGAATGAAAACAGACCCGATCTGCTGAGAACGCTAGCTCTGAAATACAGCAGGAACCCTGTTAATGCCGTGGCCACCATCTAAGGCATTTGTCACTCTGTGCTGCTGTGGGGATCCCATTGGATTGTACCTCTGTATCTTCTAGGTCTTCTCATCCATTTTTCTTCTCCTCATCTCACATGCTAACTGTGCTGTATTTCATGAACAGTAAGTCCATACCTGAGGCTGATGAGTGATGGCTGAGCAGTAGGGTTGGAGGCTGGGAGATCCCATAGGCAGGTGGGGCCTTTAACTCCACAGCATCCCTGACTCAGGCTCCTATCTGATGGGACAACATACCAAAGGTTCCAGAGAACCCAACTGTCCGAATCCTGTGTTTAGTTAAGGTGTATGGGAGAGAACAGGTCAAAGGGATGAGTTCTGGATAAAGATGGGAGTCTCCCACTTGAGAGGTCTTGGGTGGATGGCATGTTCAGAGGCTGGGGGTGCTGGTTATTTATATGTCTCCATGAAGGGGGTTAATAGTTTGAGGACACCCTTGGGTATTGAGGCAGAATGATAGCATATTCAATGTGTGGTCCAAACTCTTGATCTCTTCATGGGAGTCAATGATAAATCAGGCTCAGTACTTAGAAAGGAAAACAGACCTTTACACTTTCTCTGTCTCTCTCTCTTTGCCTCTGTGTGTGTGTGTGTGTGTGTGTGTGTGTCTGTCTGTCTGTCTGTATCTATCTATCTATCTATCTATCTATCTATCTATCTATCTATCTATATCTCTTGTACATTAGGCTAGCTTTGAACTTGTTCTACAGTCAAGGATGACTGTGAACTCCTTATCCTCCTGCCCCCCACCTACCCCATGCTGGGATTACTCGTGTGTATTACCACGCCTATTTATGCAGTGTTGTAGATAATAGAACCCAGGGCTTCCTGCATGCTAGGCAAGAATGCTACAAACCAAACTACACCCACAGCCCTTTAAGTATTTCTTTGTTTTTAACATGTATGGGTGTTGCCTCCAAATATGTCTATGCATGACATGCATGCCTTATGCCCATGCTGCCAAGAAAAATTTACCAGATCCCTGGACTTATGAGTGGTTGTGAGCTGCTATGTGGGTGCTGGGAATTGAATCCAGGTCCTCTGTGATATCAGTAAGTGCTTTTAACCACAGAGCCTTCTCTCCAGCTTCTTTCTTTCTTTAAAACATTATTTTGAGACATATATATATATATATATATATATATATATATATATATATATATCACTGAAAATTTACTCCTCCAATTCCACCCATATCCCTCCCTCCTCCATGCCTCCTTTTCAACCTCATGTCCTCTTTTCATATCCTACTGTGTTGAAGTTAATGTTGTCTTTATGTGCATGGGTGTGTCCATTCTCTGGAGCACGAACACGCCATTAGTGGGCACCTCTCCAGTTGTTTTTCTTGAGCACATACTGCAGACCCAGAAAAACTGAAAGCCTATTGTTAGTGCCACCCCCTTCACCCCTCCCAAGGACAGTCGGGTGAACATGGGAGAGCCTAGGAGCTGTTCTGTGCCACCTGCCCTGTTGCCTTCTCCTCATCAGAATCATTAGCTGCCCTCAGAGGCCGCCATTTCTGGATGCTACCTGTTCCTCCTCTAGTCTGTCATAACTCTAGTGCTCCCCACGCTATGGAACGAACGAAGGCTAAATTTAACTACCACCTACATACCCACTGACAATGGTGAGAGCAGGAACTTAACCATAACTAGTGCTTTAGTGGAAAGGAAAAGTGGAAGGCAATTATCCTACCGTCGACTACGTTAGAAGCAACACACGTGATTATGGCTATTCTAACGCACGTGTAAATTTGGCCTTTTCATCATCAAGACCTCAACTGGGAGAATACCACTGACTTCAAGGTTTGTGGATGATCCAAGCTACCAACAATTTAAAGGATTTGGAATGTTTACTTATTTATGTGGGAGGAAGGCTTATGCTAAGGTCAGAGGATGACCTACAAGAGTTGGTTCTCTCCTACCATGTGACTTAGGATTGGACTCAGGTTATTAGGCTTGGCAGCAAGAGCCTTTACCCAGTGAGCCATATTACTGCCCTACCCCCACCCGTTTGAAACAAGGCCTTACGTATCCCAACTTAGCCTTGAACTCCCTATGAAACTAATTGTGACCTTGAATTTCTGGGTTCTCCTGCTTTGAATTCCCAAGCCCTGGTATTTTAGGTGTGTACTACACAGTTTACCTGGTACTGGGATCTAACTCAGGACTTTGTGCCTATTAGGCAAGACTTCTACTCACTAAGCCACAGTCCTAGCCTGAGCCAATAATTTCAAAAATACTCATTCCATTTTTTTTTTCTCTTCAGAATTATAATTTCTGATAGACCATCTTTATTTGTTTCCTGTATGGCCTTGAGTGCTTACAGGTCACAGTATGGTCTTTCTTTTGTTTGTACTTTCTGCGCAAGTAAAGGAATACCCTGTTCCCCGAGATAAACTTCCTTCTCGTCCTCTCCTTTCATGGAGAAGTAAATGAAAAATTCTCAAAGTCAGATTTTCAGGGTGCCCCCTGGGGGACTCTGGAGCATGGTGGAACAAAATGTGGCTATTAGTTTTTTAACTCCCACTGTCCTCTCAGGGTGGTGGGCTCTTTGGTTTGTGCTAAGTTTAAATAGTCATCTTTAGTGCAATAGTCTTGAGGGTACAATTTAATGCTGGGTGTGGAGGGAATATACAATTTTAGAGGTAAAAGCTAGAAGAAAGCAAAATTACTGTGTTTAAGGAATAAGGAACTATAAAATAGGGGTGGTAATAAGCATTTGAAGACACAGGGTTGTTTTGAGGGCTAAATGAGATAATTTAAAGTGTCTGGGCACAGTTAGCACCTAGAAGCTGAAGCAAAGTTAAGACGGGTTGTTCTGCTATCACTGTAGTGGGTTTTGCTGTTCGAGTCGAAGGCTTGCTTTAAAAACATGGTGATTATAGATTCAAGCAGAGGATCAAAACAGGAACCGCGAAGGTTATTTCGAAGCATTACTTGCAAAAACAGAAAAAGAGGGATGTTCTAGACTGTGAGGCTGAAGGATGAAATGTACACGCTGTAAATGCTGACAATGAGAAGTAAGACAGTGGGCGTTAAAGCCCAGGACCAGGAAGAAGGGTGTCCGCTCTTGTTGTACGTGTGTTGGTGAAACACAGTGGATAGGACTTAAGGAAGAATATGGTAACGGTCTGTGATTCTTGAAGAAGGATACCTCAGACTCAAATAGTAAGCAACAGCAACGAGCATTTATTCTACAGAGAGCATGCATGCAGGGGTTTACCATCCATTAGGATGAAAGACAGAGGTGTGGACTTTGCAGGTCAGCTTAAAGCCTGTTCCGGTAGGGGTGGGTGTCTCTCCCCCTTGATTGGTTGGCTCTATCTCTAGCAGTATGGGTGTCTTTGTGATTGGTTAAAGCTCTGGAGGATTTGGGGGGCTTTGGCTCAGGCTAGGTCACCGGTGGGGCAGCTTCTGACTCTTCCTGATTGGCTGTTTGTGAGAGCTGGTTTTTGCTGGAATTGACTCGTTTTTAACCTGAACTCTTGATCCTTTTACCCCCACCTTCCAAGTGCTGGGATTACAGACGTATGCCATCATGCCCAGATCTTGTCTTTAGTGTTGAGCTATATAGCATGTATCAGGCATGTCTTCGCTAGGGTTCCTATTGCTGTGACAAAACACCATGACCAAAAAGCAAGCTGGGGAGGAAAGGGTTTATTGGGCTCACACTTCCACATTGTAGTCAATCAATGAAGGAAGCCAGGACAGGAATCCAAACAGATCAGGAACCCCAAGGCAGGAGCTGATGCAGAGGCATGGAGGAGTGCTGCTTACTGACTTGCTCTCCCTGACTTTCTAGCATGCTTTCTTATAGAACCTAGGACTACCAACCCAGGGATGGTTCAAGGTTAGGGCTGGAAAGATGGCTTAGCAGCTTCCAGAGGACCCAGGCTCAATTCCCAGCACATACATGGTTGTTCATAACATCTGTAACTCCAGTTCCAGGTGATCTTGTGCCCTCTTCTGGCCTCTTGTGCACTAAGCATGCACATGACAAACATACTTGCAGGCAAAAACCCAGCCTCTTAGATAAATGAA
Source organism: Rhabdomys pumilio (assembly GCA_030674055.1). NCBI lineage: Eukaryota > Metazoa > Chordata > Mammalia > Rodentia > Muridae > Rhabdomys > Rhabdomys pumilio. The sequence goes on from JANHMN010000008.1 coordinate 22,287,025, forward strand.
CTTCTGTATTAAAAATGTAAACAAACAAACAAACTGAAGATAAACAGTTCTATACACATCCATGCATACATGTTACATGACCTGTCCTCCCTTTCCATCTGAATTTCTGTCCCCTGTAATGTTTTTCCTTTTTGAAAAGTCAGTGTCTCACTATACAGCTGAAGTGGAAACTTACGGGTTCTTTGGAAAGTTGGTTGGATGGTGTGTTTTGTTGGGGCAAACACGTGAAGGAGTGTTTAGCTGAAGTGGACACAGGTGACAGGCTAAGGCACACTCATGAAGGAATATTTAGCTGACGTGGACACAGGTGACAGGCTAAGGCACACTCATGAAGGAATATTTAGCTGTAGTGAACACAGGTGACAGGCACACTGGTGAAGGAACGTTTTGCTGAAGCGGACATAGGTGAAAGGATGTTCTACTAAAGCAAGCAGGTGAAAGGACACGTGATGAAGGATTCTTCACTAATGACACACATGTATTGGTCCGCCTTACACTGTGCAGTTGAGCTCCATTTGTCTGGACTCCAAAGAGAGAAACACACCAAAAACAAAAAACCTTTGGATGGTGTACTGCAGTTTCTTGCTGCTTGAACTCTGGTTGATTGACAGAGTTATGTCAGCCGAGGCAGACATATGGAGGCAAGACACATGCTGAGGCAAGACCCATAGAGGACACGTGATGTTTTGGGGGAACATAAAAGGGGGACAGAGCCTGGCTTGTTTACATAGCTGAACACTTGTTGGTCTCAAGTCTTCACTCCCTCAAGAGAGAGGCGCAGCCAAGAGTTGCTTCTGACATCCCTGCTGGTCTGAATCTCTCCTGACTGATTTGTTTGCTTTCCCAACTCTACTGAACTGGGATACTGCCATACCCATAAAGAGTTTATGAGTGGATCGAGCTGCCACTGCTGACCTGTGAACTAAACTGCTGATTTCCAAACAACACAGCTGGGAGTTGCTCCAAAGAACCTTTCTAAACAGGTCCACTTCCCCCATATCCTTTCTTTTCTACCGCCTCTAGTGGGTGATGGGCTAAAAGAGAGGTTAAAGCATTTAAGAACCATCATTAAACATAGGCTTTAAAACAATTAGTTACATATAGCCCTGGCTATTTTGGAACACAGATACCCTCCTGCCTCTGCTTCACAGAGTGCTAAGATTGAAAGTGTGTCAGCATGGCTGTGCTAATATCTTCCATAGTCTGTTTTTTGTCACAGCAGGGTTATGTGTGCTGCTCGGGTTCTTGGTGCTCTCCTGGAACTCACTCTGTAGACCAGGCTGGTCTTGAACTCGCAGAGATTGGCCTGCCTCTGTCTCCTGAATTCTGTGATCAAAGGTGGACACTACCACAGCCCAGCTCAAAATTGTTATTCTTTAAAATGTTTTATTAGCCAGGCATGGTAGTGCACACCTTTATTTAATTCTAACATTTGGGAGGCAGAGGCAGGTGGGTCTCTGAGTTTGAGGCCAGTCTGGTCTACATAGCAAGTTCCAGGCCAGTCAAGACTAAATAGTTAGATCTTGTCTCAAAAACCAAATAAGTAAATAAAATATTTTTTTTTTGTTTTTTTGTTTCTTGTTTTTTGAGACAGGGTTTCTCTGTGTAGTCCTGGCTGTCCTGGAACTCACTCTGTAGACCAGGCTGGCCTCAAACTCAGAAATCCACCTGCCTCTGCCTCCCAAGTGCTGGGATTAAAGGCGTGCACCACCACCGCCCGGCAATAAAATATTTTGTTAATATTTTATTATTGCATGTGCATGTGCTGGAGTGAACTTGTGAAGGTCTTAGGACAACTTTTAGGAATCAGTTCTCTACTTTCACCACCAGGGTTCTAGGAATTGAACTCAGGTTGTCAGGCTTTATAGGTTATGTCTTTATCCACTAAGCCATCTCTCTAGCCCCTTAAAATCATTATTCTCAAGAAAAGAGGTAAAGAAATATGGAGAAAATGACAGACATAAATTACTTAATATGATGAATAAAAGAAAAATAAGTTACATCCATGCAAAAAATGAGAACATTAGGTCTGAGCACAATAGCTGAACCGTTAGCTGGGGAAACGGCGGGGTAGAGTCACTGTCGACATAGCGACTCTGAAGGACAGGTTAAGCAGTCCTTTCATGGGGCTGGGAATGTGCTTCAGTTGGTAGAATGCTTACCTCGTACGCACGAAGCTCTGAGTGGTTTAAGAACAACCACCTTAGGCTCTTATAAGTGAATCTTTGGTTCCTATTTAGTGAAACTGTTTGGGAAGGGTTAGGAAGTGTGGCTTCCTTGGAGGAGGTGTGTCTCTTGTGGTGAGCTTCGAGGTTTCAGACGTCCATGCTATTTCTAGTTAGTGCTCTCTCTGTCTGCCTCATGCTTGTGGATTAGATATAAACTCTCAGCACATGCCTGCCTGATGCCGTGCTCCTCACCTTGGTCATGAGTTCTAACCCTCTGGAATGATGAGTCCTTAAATTAAATGCCTCCTTTTATAAGTTACCTTGGCCATGGTGTTTTGTCACAGCAGTAGAACAGTGACTAAGACAAGCACAGAACTAGGCATGAAGGACAATGTGATTGATGGGCTAGGTCTGAGCAACACTGTATACATCAGTACTCTGGTTTTCATAAGAACAAAACAACAACAACAACAACAAAAGCTTTATTTTTTTTTCCCTCACTGGCAGGCATTCTTTGTACAAGGTACTGAGTTACATAAAGATATTTGTATACAGGAATACAATGTACATTGAGCAAACTTAAACTTCTTTTAGAACATGATGGCTTAGCTATTAAGAGCACTGGCTATAAGTCCCATCACCTGTATGGCAGCTCAGTTCTTTGTAACTCTATTTCCAGGAGATCAATGCCCTGTTCTGCTCATATGGTACATATACCTGCGTGCAGGCAAAACGCTCATGTGCATAAAATAAAATTTAAAAATGTTTTATAGAATTAAACATAATCAAGTTCATTGAGACAACAGTGCGGTGGGGGAGGGCAGGGTAGAATGAGGACTGAGTTTCTGGTTTTTGGATGGAATATTCTGGAAATTGAATAGTAGTACTGATGGCTGCATGCTAATGAGAATGTATTTAATAACATTGAACTGTACACTTAAAAGATTAACAAGGGGGAAGGTTATAGATACAAAGGGGCAGGGAAACGCGTGGGATTGGAGTGCATGATATGAAATGCATAAATAATCAATAAAAAGTAAAAAAAGAAATCAACATGGAGTTACTATGTGATGGTTAGCTTGTTAACCTGGTTAGAATCACCTGGTTAGAGCGTCTCAGTGAAGGATTGTCTACAGTGGGTTAGCCTGTGAGCATGTCTGTGGGAAAATGTCTTAATTAAACTTAGTATGTGGGGAGGCTAGTACACTGTGGGTGGCAACATTCCCTAGGTATGGGGTCCTGAGCTGTTTAAATGAAGAAATTGAACTGGGAACAAGCAAGCAAGCAAACATGCATGAATTCACTTCTCTCTGTTCTTGACTGTAGATGTGACGTGACTAGGTCTTTGAAGTTCTTTGCCCTGACTTCCCCACAATGATATATTGTAATCTGAAAATATGAGCTGAAATAAACATTTTCTCTCCTAAATTACTTTTTATTAGTGTATTTTATCATAGCAATGGAAGTGAAACTAGGACATTGTATGACCTAACTATCCCACTTATAATTATTTAAGCAGCAAAAAACACATTTCCACACAAATTCCTGTACATAACTGTTCTTCTTTTTAAAATTTTACTTATATGGGTTTTTACTGTGTGTCTGCTGTGTATTGTGCACATATAAGGTGTACACAGAGTCCAGAAGAACTAGATTTACAGACAGTTGTGAGCTGCCATGTAGGTGCTGGGAATTGAATGTATATCCTATTGAAGAGCAGGTAGTGTTCTTAACATGTGAGCCATGTGTCCAGGCCCACCCCCAAAGGTTCTTAAGAGCATGATCCAAAAGTAGAAAAAGCCTGAATGCCTATCAGTTGATGAGCAGGGATGGAGTCTGGGGGATGACCACTAACAGCTGGGGGTTTCTTTTGGGGAGGCGATGAAAGTGTTCTGTGGTTAGAGAGTGGTAGCGGTTGTCCAGTTCTGCGGTGGAAATGACTGATTATGCACACCTCAGGCAGGTGAGCTGCCCGTCTTATGAGTTATAGCTTAGATGGCTACATTTTGTAGCTCAGCAACATTCTTAGAAAGGTCTTCACTAATCAGATGACATGTGGGATGATTGGTTGCTTTTATGACTCACTTGGAGTTTTTAAATATTAAGTGTATGTGTCTGTGTAGGAGTATTTACACATCGCACATGGGTACAGTGCCCTCAGAGGCCAGAAGAGAGTAATGAATGCTTTAAAGTTAGAGTTACAGGCAGTTGTGAATGACCTCACACTGGGACTTGGGCCTTCTGTAAAGTCCTCTTAACCACTGGGCCATAGCTCCAGATCTGCCTGGATTTATAGTTGTTGTTATTGTTATAATTTGATTTTTTGAGGCTGGACCTCACTTTGTAATCTGGCTAGGCTAGAACTCGATATACAGACCAAGTTGGCCTTGAATTCACAGGGACCCAACTGTCTGCCTCCTAAGTGCTGGAATTAAAGGTATGTCCCACCACACTTGGCTCCACTTGGCTTTTAAAAACAAGGAACATGAATTCAAAGAGGCAATCTGACAGTGATTCTGGACTGTACAGATCTCAAAAGTTAAAAAGAAGACGTGTGGGTGTTTGGTAGTTAAAAGAAATAGACTTTTGAGAGAAAGCTCTTGTCTACAGGAACTGTTTCCGGATGGACACTATGCTTGTTAAAGAAATGCGAACTTGAGCTTGCGGAGCTGACTCAGCTGGTAAAGTGCCTGCTGCACGAGCAGGAAGGCTGAGTGTGGTTCCCCAGGAGCCATGTAAGGTAACTGGGCATGGTGACATGCATCCATAACCCCAGCATGTGCTCAGAGAAATGCAAGGGTCCTGCAGCTCACTGGTCAGCCAGTGAGCTCCAGCTTCAGTGAGAGACCCTGTTTAAAAAAATAAAAGATGAGGGAGTGACTATTCAAGTTGGTCTCCACACACGTACACACCCACCCACACAAACATTGCACACACACACACACACACACACACACACACAAACGAAATAAAACGAAAATTTTGTTAGCACTATTACAATTAGAAATATCACTTCATTTTTATGTTCCCTTAAGCTGAGTAATTTTCGAATAAAGACTCCCCGTGATGCAATTTTACTGAACTCAAGATCTTTTAGGACAGATAATTCAGTGACAGAAAAGTCGCTCTCAAAGCAGCAAGAACAGGAATATCTCCTTTCTGTGGTGTGCCTCTGATTTAATCATGGTGAAGTATGCCTATAGACATTATCTCAGCAGGCCAATCCATAATTAGAGTTCTCATTTTCTTCCAGGCACTTTTTCTTGAATTGTTCAAGGGACCTGATGAGGAGAGCCTCTAACACCATGATAATGGTCTTAACCCTGTTCAGTGCCAGCATATGACTGAGAGGTGCGTGGGAGGTAGGACGTTGCCTAGTGCTCTGGGAGAAAAGCAACCACATGACCCTTAGCTTGCATACAGATTCCTGCCTCCTGGAAGGTTGCCTGGAAAGCCCCTCAGAATCCCTATCTACACTTTATTTGCAGACAGACCCTTTCCTTTTAAGCATCTGTCAGAGAAAATATGCTTTGGTCGCTAGAGTATCTGGAATAGGATAAAGATAACACTAAGTGAGGGACTAGAGAGGTGGCTCAGTGGTTAAGAGCACTTGCTGTTCTTGCAGAGGACCAGGGTTCAGTTCCCAGCACCCATTCCTATTCCAGGGGCTCTGATGTGCTCTTCTGAACTCCATGGGCACTTGTGGCTTACATATATGTTAGCAAAACACTTATACACATAAAATAAGAATAATGCAAAGGAAACTGGAAGTAAACCAAACAGGCTTTATGTGACTTCCATTGAAGCAAGAACAAATTAGGAGCCTATGAGATCAAAAACAAAGGTCAAAGGGCATGTGTCACCATGGACTTTTTATAACCCTCTGTCTTCGAGTATTCTAACAGCTTCCATCTTTCTGTCACGTTCCCTGTCCTAGGGTTTCTATTGCTATGATAAAATACCATTACCCAAAGCAACCTGGGGAGGAAGGAGTTTGTTTAATCTTGTGTTTCCAAATAACAGTCCATCACTGAGGGAAGTCAGGGCAGAACTCAAGCAGGGCAGGAACCTGGAGGCAGGAGCTGATGCAGAGGCCATGGAGAAATGCTTGCTCTTCATGGCTTGCTCAGCCTGCTTTCTTTTAGAACCCAGGACCACGAGCCCAGGGTGGCACCACTCACAATGGGCTGGGCCCTCCTACATTAGACATTAATTAAGAAAACTTCCAAGTCTTATTCACAGGCCAGTCTAGTGGGGTGTTTTTTCAAGATAGTCTCTCTTCCCAAATGACTCTTGATTTTGTTAAATTGACATGAAACTAGCCAGTGCACTCCCTCTAATTACAGACCCCACCAATTCCTTAATTATCTTAGGTCCCAATTCATAGATTTTTTGTTTTTCAACTCAGGATCTCAGGTAACCCAGGATGACCTTGAACTTCTATGTAGCTGCGGATGCCTTTGAACTGATGACATCATGCCTGCACTTCCCTAGTGTTGGGTACCACCATGCCCAGTCCATGTGAGTATCCTGTATGCTAAGCAAACATTCTAGCAACTGAGCCTCAGCCCCAGCCCCCAGCTCATTATTACTCTTGTTCCTGCTCAGCTCCAGCATCAGGGATTCAGGGATACTGACATTGAGATGCTTATTTGATTTTACTTGGTTACTTTCAATTTACCTACTTCTAAAACTAGCTTGAGATGCATCGAAATAGCAAAACACTCATGACAGAGGGAGTACAGATTTAGAAAAGGAATCCAAGATTATTTAAAATGTCAATCAAGAGGGAACTGCTTATGTAATTAGAAGAAGAATCACCCTTTCTCACACTTTTCTCTGTCAGGGAGTAGAGGGAGGGTCAGCCTAGACTAACAGTTTATTTAGGCCAAGGGTAAAGAAAAAGGGCAAATTTAAAATTGGCTTTTTGTGTAAGTAAGTCATGGGTATAGAGGGTGGTTGGCTGAGCCAGGCATGGCACTCAGGCTTAGGGTCTAGTGCTTGAGAAGTGAAGGCAGGAGGATCAGAAGGTCAAAGTTACTCTACATGATAAGAAATTCCTTCTTGCTGGGAAGTAATAGCCCATACCTTTAATCCCAGCACTCAGAAAGCAGAGACAGATGGAAGATGGATGTCTTGAATTTCAGGCCAGCCTAGTTCCAAGACAGTCAGGACTACACAAAGAAATCCTGTCTTGAAAACAAACAAACAAACAAAAATTTCTTCCTCTCTCTCTCTCTCTCTCTCTCTCTCTCTCTCTCTCTCTCACACACACACACACACACACACACACACACCTACACACCTACCTACCTACCTTACTCATTTTGAAAGATATAAGCTGCCATAGGATAGTAGCTAGGATAGTCCCCTAGAACTGAGGAAAGCCTGTCAGGAATGATGAAAACCTTTAATTGTGGATCTGCAAGGAAGTGAATTCTTTGACCTTCAGATGGGAGCCTGGCAGAGCTGACCCTTCTACGGGATCTAAGGAGGCTTCGGCCTCAGCTCACATGGGCACTGGAAGTTGGTGAGGTCCAGACTTTTGAGCTACAGAAATCTCACAGGAATGACTGTGTATTATTTGAAACTACCATAGCTTTGTATTTTGTTAGGTACGAATAGGAGGACAAAAACACACTGGAAGGTCATAGCATTTTGGAGTACAAAAACAAACAAACAAACAAACAAACCCCAAAACTGAATTAAAAAAACAGGAGAAACAGGTTAGAGGCATTGCATGGGATGAAAATTCTGGTTTTGTCATGTTAAATTTTAGCTTCCTACTAAATATCTGAGTAAGATGTCAAATGGGCAATTAGAAACGTAACCCTGGAGCTTTAGGGAGAGACAGAACTATAATATTATAGGGAGTCGTCAGAGGATGACTTTTAAAGTATGAACTGGGTAAGTTCCTACAGAGGCAAAAAGATGGAGGACTTAGGTTGGGTGGAAGATTCCACCAACACTGATTGGAAGGGAAGAGGAGACAGAGCCAGAGAAGTGGGAGACTGAGGGAGTGGAGAACCCAGCGAAGCAAAATAGATGCAACGGCATTATGATAAAGTACTGAACTAAACAGCTTAAAGGAGCATCTGTTCCGGCTGGAGAGATGGCTCAGAGGTTAAGAGCGCTGACTGCTCTTCCAGAGGTCTGGAGTTCAATTCCCAGCATCCACACAGTGGCTCACAACCATCTGTAATGGAATTTGAATTGTGGATCTGCAAGGAAGTGAATTCTTCTGGTGTGTCTAAAGACAACTACAGTGTACTCATATAAATAAATAAATCTTAAAAAGAAAAGAAAAGAAGCATCTATTCGGTTCACAGTTTGAGGGATCCTGTCCACTGTGGTGTGGAAGGCATGGCAGTGGGAAAGCAGGGTGCAGAGTCATGTTGTATCCACAATCGAAAGCACACAGAGAGGTAGATGAATGGTATCTTCAGCACACTTTCTCATTTTTGATTCAGACTCCAGCTCATGGGATGCTTCAGCCCAAATTCAGGGTGGACCTTCCATTCTCAGTTAAACCCCTTTGGGTCTGCCCTCACAGATGTACCTAGAGGTGTACTCTCTCTCACTTTCTCTCTCCTTCCCTCCTTCCTTCTTCCTTTCTGTCACTCATTATCCTTTCCTCTCCCCTTCTTTCCTCTTCCTTCTCTTCTCTCTCCCTTTCCCTCCTCTCTTGTTCTCTTTCCTTTCCCCTTCCCTCTCTTGCATCTCCTCATCTGTCTGTCTGTCTGTCTGTCTGTCTGTCTGTCTGTCTGTCTGTCTGTCTATACCTTCCTTTCCCTCTGTCCTTGAAAGCCTGCCAGTATACTCGTGAATCTCAAGCCTCCTGGGAAGGTATGTCTGCACCTTGTGGATAGATCTTCTATTTTCAGTTAAACCTGTCTGGGAATGTCCTCTCACACATACCTAGAGGTATGTGTCCTAGATGATTCTAAACCAAGTCAAGCTGACAATAGAAATTCAACACCGTAGCGTCTGTGGTAAGAGTTGTTAAGAGGTTGAACAGTATGAGAGGCTGAACAAGCCACCAGTATTTGGCCAGGTGAAGATCAATGAAGGCCATAGATAAAAATTAGTGTCAAAGGATTGTTATGATGAAGTAGAGTTGGGAGGGTGAAGAGGGTGCAGATGAAAGGCTAGTAAGAATGGGCAAGAACGGCTGGAAATTTTATTTACTCTTTGCTCTGAAGAAAGACAGAAGGATAGAGCAGAAGCTAGAGGAAGGTACAGATTTAAAATTATTATTATTCTTTCTTTTTTTGTTTTTTTAAGATGAGTTTTTTTTTGTTTTTTTTTTTTTTTTTTTTTGGTATAGCCTTGGCTATACTGGAACTTGTTTTATAGACCAGGCTGGCCTCGAACTCGCAGAGATCTGACTGCCTCTGCCTCCCCGGTGCTGGGATTAAAGAAACACACCTCCATAATCACTCAGTGAGATTTTTTTTTTAAGATGAGGGATTTGGAGGATTAGGAGGCATGATTTTCCCCCAGTGGAAGCTGTTCAGTAGAATGGGAGATGTTTGATAGATGATAACAAGCCAATAGTTGCAACTACAAGGAGGGAGGACTTCAATCTCAGTGGGAGAGATTAGAAATCTGTCTGTTGCTAGAGGACATATGTCAACAGATGGAGATACATGAGAGGAGGTGGCAGAACAGGTGATGGAAAGGTGACAGCCTTCCTTGTGTGCTTAGCAACAAATGACACAAGGTCTTCTGCTGAGAGGCAGGGGTAGGAATGGCATTGAAGACTTGAGGAGAAGGACATCTTAAAGTAGATGTCCCCAGGATGTCGCCACTTCAGTACAGAGTCATGGGACCATCAGGCACGTCTCCAATCTTGTTTAGATTTGTACTTAGAATTTAAAATGAACCAGTTCAAGTAGCAAGGTGAGGAACAACGGGAAGAACCAGGTTAAACAATAGTTTTCAACACCTTGTCTGCATAGATAGATCTGAACATGACCTGACAGCTGTAGGCAGAAGAAGACAGGGTCAGAAAATTAAGGTGAGGGGCTGGGGATGTGTTTGGTTAATAGAGTACTTGCCTAGCACGTACAAAGCCCAGAGTTTGATTCCCAGGACTATATAATCCAGGTATGATGATGCATAATCTCAGCACTCCAGAGTAGAGGTAGGGAGATCAGGAATTCAAGGCCAGTTCAGCCTATGTGAGATACTGTCTCAAAAATAAATGAATAAATAAACAAACTTTGTACTTGGGAGGTGAAGGCAGGAAGACTACAAGGCTGAGAACACCCTGGACTACACAGCAAGATCCTGTCTCAAAAGAAAGTAATGGCTAGGCACAGTGGCGTCAACCTTTCACACCAGACTCAGGCTAATCTCTGTCAGCTTATGGCCAGTCTCGTCTACATAGTGAACTCCAGGGAGCTGAGACTATATGGGAGACCTTGTCTCAACAAAATGAATGTTTCTTGTGAACGTTTGCTACTTGGAAGAAGTGTGGGTACAGAAGTCAGTAAGGATAGGGTCAGCAAATTAAGGGTCTCCCATCAAAAAAATGTCTAGAGTAGAACATTGGAATTGAAACTGGGAGGGAGGGTGGGGGCAGAGATTTTTGGAGGCAGGGTATTGACAGATGATGACAACTTTTCAGATCTGTGCCCCTTAACTTCGTTGACCTTCTAAACCTTTGAAATCCTCGATGCTCATGACTCACACAGACCACAGCCTCCAATTATTTAAGCACATTCGTTCTTTCATTCCTAAAATAGCAAAATCACATAATTCATGTTTTGAACTAATTTAAATTTGGTTCTATAGTCTGGGGGAGGGGCGATGAAAATGAGGGAGAAAGTGCAATTTAAATAATGCAGTTGCCTGAGTGTCTCATAGCTCCAGAGTGTGTGGGGAGGGAGGATGTGGTGGGAACCATACAGGTGCCATCTCCTGCACTGACTCAGGGCCCCTGAACCTCTTACTGTCTGAGCCTAACATCTAAAGGGCTCTCTCTTCTTTGGCAATCTGGTTTCTAAAAATGGGACAGCTGCTTCACTTGCTCTTCAAAGTCAGAGTTTGAAGCTAACTGCAATTATGCACTTCTTCCCGAAAAACACCATGGGTGTTTTAACAAATTACATTTCTGTTTGTCTTTTGTTTTTAACAGTGTCTCATGTAGTCCAGATTGGCCTGGAACCCACCATATAACCCAGGTTGGCTTTCAACTTGCTAAGTAGCAGATTATAAGCTTGAACAACATCTTTTCTCCCTTCCTTCCTTCCTTCCTTCCTTCCTTCCTTCCTTCCTTCCTTCCTTCCTTCCCTCCCTCCCTCCCTCCCTCCCTCCCTCCCTCCCTCCCTCCCTCTCCCTCTCCCTACTTCTCCCCCCACTCTCTCTCCAGGGTTTTACTATGTATCTCTGGCTGGCATGGAACTCTCTGTGTAGAGAAGATTTGTCTTAAACTGACAGACTCACCTTCCTCAACCCACCAAGTTAAAGGCACTTGCCACCATAGTCTGCTAGGAAAAAGAGTCCTAAGGAGGAAATACCTAGATGACATTGGTCTTGGGGCAGGTCTGTGGGGGATTACCATAACTGTTAATTGGTATAGGAAGACCCAGCTCATTTTAAGTGGCACTAATCCCTAGTCAGAGAGACCTGAACACCGTAAGACAGGAGAATGGTAGCTGAGAGAGAGCAAGCAAGCCAAGTACCCACTCGATCACTCTCTTCGCCTTTGGATGTGATATGACTAGCAAATTGACCTTCTGCCTTGACTTCCCTGAAAGAACGGGCCATGGCCTGTAACTGTTAGCCAGATAAACCTTTTCCTCCCTTATGATGCCTTTTTCCAGGGTGTTTGTCATGACTGAAATAAAAGCAGAACAATAAGTTACCTCTCGTGCTTTATGTTTGAATTTATAGTTAAGTCTCTTTCTCTGAATGCTGGAGAAAATTACCGAGAGACAGGATGGTATTAAATCTGAGCTCAGTCAAGCCACTGGGAGGTAATATGGAGCACAGAGAGATCAGATGTGAGGAAGCAGATCACACCACAGGCAAGCTGAGGCCTGAGCCATTTCAGAATTTAGACTAATGCTTTTATAGGGTGAATTGATTCTGCAGTTCTGTCCGCTTCAGAGACCATGGGGAGAATAAAAGGCTGCTTTGATAGAATTAGAGAATGCAGAGAGAGTATTTAATGGAGCACCAACAAGGCTTGAATAGATTTTCTTTTTTTAAACATTTTTTTTCTGCGCAAGTAGAACATGTTTATTGTAGAAAAAAAAATCAAATAATTCAGAATAGAAAAAACCCCAAGAACCTTGTAATCACACTTCACAGAGACAACCATTATTAATATTTTGCAGTAAATCCTTTAAGTTAATTTCAACTCTCACTGAACACACACCACATACATTTATTCTAACAAATGTACTTGTATTGAATATAGTATATTATAACCTGACTTTTAAAAAGGTTAAGATTTATTTTTATGTATGCATGTGTGTGGGTGTTTGCTCATGAGTGCAGTACCCTTGGAGTTTAGAAGAGGGTGTCAGATCCCCTGGAATTAGGGTTACAAACTGTTGCTTCACTGACAGGGCCTGGGAACCAAACTCAGCTTCTTTGGAAGTGCAGTATATGCTCTGAACCTCAGAGTTGTCTGTTCTGTCCCTAACCTGATTTTGTATGTAAGGCCAGGTCTCATGCAGAACTCTGTTATTATATGATCTACATATTTCCATATTATCTATGGTCTTAGTTTGGATTTTATTGCTGTGATGAAACACCAGGACCATTGCAACTCTTATAAAGGACATTTGATTGAGGCTGGCTTACAGTTTCAGAGGTTCAGTCCATGGTCATCATGGAGGGAAGCATGGCGTCATGCAGACAGCCTTGGGGCTGGAGGAGCCAAGAGTTTTATACCTTGATCCAAAGGAAGCCAGGAGGAGACTGTTTTCCACAGGCAGCTAGGAGAAGGGTCTCATCTGCACTGGGCATGGCCTGAGCATAAGAGACCTCAAAGACCACCCTCACAGTGACACACTTCTTTTAACAAGGCCACACCGCCACAGACCCCATGGGCCAAGCATTCAAACATAGGAGTCTATGGGCCCCAAATTTATTTAAACCACAACATCTATTAGAACTCTAACCCCTGTTATTTTACCTTTCACATCTAGACCTTACATCTACCTGGAGTTGACTCTTAGGTAACACATGAGGTAGGGTCAAGTCTCATTTGGGGGTAGGTATATTTAGAAGTTTGCTGAGAAGATTATAGGGGCTTTGCCACCAATTAGTTAAGTATCCATCTATGTGTGAGACCACTTCTGGACTTGTTTTACTTTATTTTTTTTCTTTATCCCATACGTTTTTTCTCAATCTTTACAGTGAGAGAGACAGATTCATACTGCCCAAGCTGTGCTTGAACTCACTGTGCACAGCCAAGAGCTCGACCTCCTTAACCTCGTGTGTAAGGCGCCCAAGTGACGAGACTGCACCACTACACCTAGCACAGTAACTATACTTTGACTAAAAAAAAGATATTGATATTGTTAGCATTCTGTCTAAACTCCACCCCCACAGTTACCTGGCAACAGCCAGGGAGGCCTGACCCACTATAAAAGGGGCTGCTTGCCTCCCCTCTCCCTCTCCCTCTCCTCCCTCTCCCTCTCCCTCTCCTCCCTCTCCCTCTCCCTCTCCTCCCTCTCTCCCTCTCCCTCTCCCTCTCCCTCCCCCTCCCCCTCCCCCTCCCCCTCTCCCTCTCCTCCCTCTCCCTCTCCCTCTCCTCCCTCTCTCCCTCTCCCTCTCCCTCTCCCTCCCCCTCCCCCTCCCCCTCCC
>JANHMN010000008.1:22302888-22313481 GCA_030674055.1 Rhabdomys pumilio
TCTCTCTCTCTCTCTCTCTCTCTCTCTCTCTCTCTCTCTCTCTCTCTCTCTGCCTTCCTCTGCCTTTACTATCCTTTGTAACTCCCTTCCCCATGCCTGAATAACTCTGTTCTATACTATATCGTCATGTGGCCGGTCTTTCAGGAGGAAGGGATGCCTTGGCATGGGCCTACTGATACATCCCTTTCCCGAATACCTGACTATACATCCATAGAATATATCTTCTCTCTCTTTATCTTTTTATAAACACATTAGCTTCTAGATAGGGTTTGGCTCGGCCCTTAGCACACACATTTAATCCTGACATGTCCTGAGTACTCACCTTTAAACCCAAATAATGAAGGTAAAGTTAGTTTGAAGAAGGAATCACCCATGTTTGATAGGATGTCTAATTGAGTGACAGAAAAAGTGATGAATCAGAGTAAGAGCTGATAGACTTGGATATGCCCAACTCTCACAAGAACAACGGAAAGGGAAGCTACTTAAGGGAGAGACAGACAGCTCAGGAGAAGAGAGTGCAGTACAGGAATACAGTAGAGTTCATGGAGAGCAGCACAATAGAGCTGAGAGGGAGAGTGGAGCAGCAGTAGAGAAGAAGGAGGTAGTTTTACTGGGAGAGTTTAACAGAGACAGATTGAAAAGAGAACAAGGTAAAGGCACAGGTAATGACAGAATGAGCAAGAGAATGAGAAGGAGACAGAAGATTAGAACAGATTGCTAAAGTTAGTTTGAGACCAAGCAGAGCAATTCAGAGACTGAGAGAAGCCAGATTGAATCAGTTAGCCTGAAGAGGAATTTGAGCCAGAACAGCTAAGTTGAACCAGCCAGCCAGAGTTCAGAAAGAACAAGAACAAGTGAGCTTATTCAGGAGCAAGTCTCAGAGAGTGGACATTTTAGACCTAGATCAGGTTGTACTAAGGCTAAAAACTTTCAGGACTAGGCCTAGGTTAGCAGATAGAGGAAATAAGCCTCTGAGATGACAATTACTACATGAGAATAAAAGTAACATTGACACTAATGCCTGTACAGCACTTTGCTGACTGAGCCATCTCCCCAGCCCAGGGATGTTGAGAGGTGATTGTGTAGGTCTTTCACTTTGTTTGTTAAGCTTTATTATCTTGTGTGTGGGTATTTTGCCTGAATGCATGTCTGTGCACCACTTATGTGCAGTGCCCACGGAGGCCAGAAGATGGCATTGGATCCTCCTTAACTGGAGTTAAAGAGGGTGTGAGCTACCACATGGGTGTCAGGAAGCTAATCCAGGTTTTCTGGAAGAGCAACCAGTACTCTTCTTTGATGAGCCATCTCTCTAGTGCTCACCTCCCCTTCTTGGTCTTCCTCACCAGTGCTGATAGGGTTAAGGAGGCTGTGGATTTGTAATGACAATGGCCCCATAGGCTCATGCCTTTGAGTGTTTGGCTCCTAGTAGGACAGTTTAGGAAGGATTCAGAGGTGTGGCCTCATTGGAGGAGTTGTGTCACTATGCTGAGGTTTCAAAAGTCCATTCCAGGCCCAGCCTCTAGTTCTACCTTTTGAGGATCAGATATAAGTTCTCAGCTCCTGCTCCACTGTCATGCCTGTTTGCCCATTGCCAACCATGAAGATTGTGAACGAACTCTCTGAAACTGTAATCAAGCCTCCAGTTAAATGCCCTCTTTGTTCCCTCTTTTATTAAAAATAGATTTTTTCTCTCACATACACATCCTGATTATGGTTTAATCCCTTCCCGCACTCCTCCCAGTTCTTCCCTATCCCCACTCCCATCCACCCCTTTCTGTCTCTATTCAGAAATAAGCAGACTTCTAAGGGATAATAATAAAATTTAAAAAAATATAAGATAAAACAAAAACTAGCACATCTGAATGGCCAAAACAAACAAACAGAAGGGAAAGAACCCAAGAGAAGGCACAAGAAAGAGAGATCTGCTTATTTGTACATCCAGGAATCCCATAAAACATTAAACTAGAAGCCATAATATACACAAGGACCTATAGGGTAAAAAAAAGATGAGAAAAAAAATACATAAGATTAGATTAAGTATACAAATAAAAAAGTCAACAAGATAAAATTTAAAGGCCAGTGACAAGTGCCTTTAATTTCGGCACTCAAGAGGTAGAGGCAGGTGGATCTTTGAGTTTGAGGTCAGCCTGGTCTACAAAAAAGAAGGGGAAATCCCTGATACAACATTGTCAGGCAGGGAGTTTCCAAAGATGCCACTGAGTTAGTTTTCTCTTGGCCATAAACATAACATAGAAGTCCATTGCTTTTGATAATGCATATTCCATGATAGGTAAGGAAGGCATTCTTGTCAGAACGACCTAAGCCAGGCTCAGTCTTGTTAATGAAATAAAAAAGGGGGAGAGGCAGAGAGCATTTGAGGCTGCTTGGCAAGACTCTGACATGGGCCAAGGACAAGGAAATGGGCTGCTTGACAGAAATATGACATTGGCCAAGGACAAGGAAGTAGGCTTCAGGCAGGAATCTGACATTAGGCTAGAACAAAAAAAAGTAATTTCAGGCAGGAATCTAAATCTTAGGCTAGAACAAAGAAGTAATCTCAGGCAGGGGTCTAAATATTAGGCTAGAACAAGGAAGTAGGTTTCAGACATGAAAATGACCTTGGGCTAGGACAGGGAAGTAGGCTCAGATGCTTTGGTCATCCTGATAAGCTCTTAGAAACAGTGATCACAGGAGTGTTCCCATAAATGGGTTTAATGCCTTGCTTTTTCTTTGACTATTTGTGTCTATTGCCTTGCTTGTTCTTTGACTATTTGTGTTTATTGTCTTGCTTGCTCCTTGGCTATTTGCATCTATTGTATTGCTAGACCCTCAACCTAGAACTGATCTTAATACATGCATGTAATTAAAATGGTATAAAAGCATAAAAAAGGAGGCGGGATGGAATAGGGGGTTCTAGGGAAGGGAAATGGGGAAAGGGGATGACATCTCTATTGTAAATAAATAAAATATCCAATAAAAAAAGTCAGAAAAAATAAATAAAATCAACAGTAAAATATTACTGAATATTAATGTAAGTGAATCCAGCCAAAACAGTAGGAGCTGAAAAAATTTTGAAAGAAAGAAGAAAAACCTCTCATTTTCACAGGATATTATTTTTTTTAATTAATTAGTATTTTCACTTATTCATTTTACATCCTGCTGACTGCCCCCCTCCTGGTCATCCCCTCCCACATTCTTCCCCCATTTCCCCTCTCCTCTTCTGAATGGGTGGGGACTCTCTTGGGTATCCCCCCACCCTGGCATTTCTAGTCTCTGTGAGGCTAGGCACCTCTTCTCCCACTGAGGCCAGACCAGGCAGCCCAGGAAGAAGAAACATATTCCACATGCAGGCAATAGCTTTTAGGATAGTTTCTGCTTTAGTTGTTCTGGTCCCACATGAAGACCGAGCTGCACATCTGCTACATATGTGCAGGGAGGCCTAGGTCCACCCTGTGTATGTTCTTTGGTTGGTGGTTCAGACTCTGAGAGCCCCAAGGGTTCAGGTTAGTTGACTCTGTTGGTCTTCCTGTGGAGTTCTTCCACCTATTCTTCCATAGGAGTCCCCAAGCTCCATCCAGTTTGGTTGTGGGTGTCTGCGTCTGCCTGAGTCAGCTGCTGGTGGGGCCTGTCAGAGGACAGCCCATTAGGAGTCATTTTATTACTACTTTTTTTTTTTAAGAATAGTAGTATTTGGTTTTACTCAAGGTCCCTGGGTTATCTAGTCTCAGGTTCTTGGTCACCCAAGCAGTGTCAGGTATGGGTTCCATCTCGTGGGGTGGGCCTTAGGTCTTATCAGATATTAGTTGGTCACTCCCACAAGATTTGTCCCATCATTGCCCTAGCTTGTATTATAGGCAGGACACCACTGTAGATCAAAGGGTTTGTATTTGGGTTGGTGTTCATATTTCTCCTTTGGTAGCTTGCTAAGTACCTCCCTGTACCAAAAGATGCTAGCATGTAGGGGTAGACTCTATGTAGGCACTGACTTGACTTCTCCATGATCAATGAGTTGTGTATTGTCTTCAGTAATAGGGCCTTGACATCAATTTGTGGAGAGCAACCTATAGTCTTGGCAACAGCCTGGGTTGTTTGGGGAATCAAACTTTAAATATGACCCTTTTAGCCATCGACTCAATTAGATGCAGCCCAGTCCTGGTACTGGAAGCTTCATTTGATGAGAAGAGATGGCCAGTTGGGGCTCTGACTCCCCTACTGTTTGATGATTTTATTTAGATATCATCCATATATGTTTATATTTTAGGAAGCTTCTTTTGCACTAGGTTTTCATACTACCCCTACTGTGTCTCCCCATGTTCCTTCCCTTGTCCCCTCTCCCCACTTCCCACTTTATTTTTCTGTTCCACCCCCTATCCATAACTATCTATTCTATTTCCCTCTCCTAGGAAGATCTGTTCCCCCTACTCCCTTACTCTATACCTAATGACTTCTTTTAGAGGTTGCCTTGGTCATGGTGTCTCTTCATAGTAATAGAACAGTAACTAAGGCAGAGGAAAACGAATCCTTAAGCACTGTTAGCAGAATGTAAGGTTAACATATACTTTGAAAAACGGTTTGCTACTACATGTTAAAGGTTCATATACTCTTTGATTCAGAAATCTACTCTTATTTATAATCCCAATAGGAATTTCTGCATAGATGTGTCAACAGGTATACAAGAATATTCTTAGCAATATTATTCTTTTTGAGACAGGGTTTCTTTGTCTAGCTTGGTAGTACTGGAACTCGCTCTATAGACTAGGCTGGCCTTGAACTCAGAGATCTGCCTGCCTCTTCCTCCCAAGTGCTGGAATTAAAGGCATGGGCCACCATCGCCTAGCTCAACATTAATTTTTAAGAAACAAATCTGAAGCCATTTGTGTGTGGAAGACACTTTTAATCCTAGCAATCACAAAGAGGCAGGTGGACCTCTGTGAGTTGAGGTTAGCCTGCTCTACGTAGCAAATTCCAGCCTAGCCAGGGCTACACAGTGAGGCCCTGCAAACAACAAAAACAAAAACAAAAACAAAAACAAAAGGGTGGAGGGAGAAAGAAAGACAATCTGAAAACAACTCAGTGTCCTTCAACCATAGAACAGATCAAAGCACAGTGGTACATTCTTCCACAGAGCTGTAGAAATAAATGGACCCAGTATGAGAGGCAATGTCTCTATGTCCCTGTCTTAACTACAGCTCCTGCTAAGGGGCTCCTTTATGGCTTCAGGTCTCCCGTGGTGCTAGTACCACATTTCTGTCTTTCATGTTACAGGCTTAGCAGTGGTAACAGCTTCTCACTGTGTTGAGTCTGTGAGTGTTATGATCCTGCCCACATCTCTCTGTACAAGCTATTCCTTCACTTTCTCATGGAATCACATATGATGAGTTCTGTTATACGTGACCCTGAATGACATCTGAACACACTCAAACTTTTCAAGTACATGCAGGTTACCACATTATATATGCAATTATTTTTATTTCTAATTTTAAAAATGTTTTTATTTTATTCATATGGGTGTTTTGCCTAAATGTATGTCTGTGTATTCCTGGTACTCATAGAGGCCAAAAGAGTGCAAGAGACAGTTGCGGACTGCTATGTGGATGGTAGGAATTGAACCCGGGTCCTCTGGAAGAACAGCTAATGCTCTTTACTGAGCCATCTCTCTAGCCCCTGCAATTATTTATTTTAAAGCTTTTTGTTCATTTTTATTAGACTTTGGATACAATGTATTTTGATCATATTTGCTCCCTGTCCCCACTCCTCCTGGATCCACTCTTCTCTTCCAACCCAACTTTGTGTCCTCTTTAGTTTTTTTTTAAACTCCTCATGTTCAGTTTGTGGTACCCATGTACTCTGGGGTGTGTTGTCCTCCACTGGGGCATGGCTAGAGATAGAGCCTGCTTCAAAGAACAATTACAGTACAGTGAGATATCATAGAATAGCAACAGACAGACAAATTCATGCCTTAATAAATCATTTAAAGATGCGCTCTGTCCAATTCAAACAATGAAACTGCCAGGCAGGCTGGAAGCCCCTCAGGGTAACCAATCAAGCTGGAGCCTCCCCTCTTTCCAAAAATAAATGCTATCCTATTAACTCTCACTTTCTTGCATCTTTCTTATAAGGATTTTTTTTCATTCAAATGTGCATCTCATCTTATAGTTTAATCTTACCCATTAAAATGCATATCTTCGAGAGGCTGAGGAGTGAGCTTAGTTAGGGATGTACTTGCCCTGTAAGTATGAGGACCTGAGTTTGATTTCCAGCACCGGGTAGACACTGGCTTGTGTTGTGAGCTCCGGGATTTAGAGACAGGAGATCTCTGGTGCTCAGTGGCCAGACAGCCTAGTCTGACCTGTGAACTCCAGACCAATGACCAATAGGTAAGGTAAGGGCTAAAACAATTAAACTATTTTTAAAGTATTTATTTGTGCGTAGGGGGCAGGGAGTAGAGTGGCACATGCCGTGGTGTGCTGTGTCAGAAGACAACTTGCAGGAGCTCCTTCCCTTACCCACGTCCTACCCTTACAAGGTCCCCTACCCAGTACTGGAGGCTGGTTTCTTTCAGGGTCAGCCTAGATTTCATAGTGAGTTCCAGTTCAGCCAGTACTATAGAGTGAAACCTTGCCTCAGCAAACAAAACTGTATAGTGCATATCATCAGTGCACATAGCCACTGTGAATACAGTACATCCTAGCCCTCACCGTGACTTTACAGGGAATTGTGCAGTGAGCGACTGTCTCCTGTCCTCGCATGTAAGACCCTGCAGCCATTTTTACAGTCTGCAGCTCTTTTTCACGTACGCTTCTTAGGAAAGGCTCATGATAATACTACTGCTTTCTTATATGTGGGCATCAGACTCCAGTCTTATACTTAAGTGAAACTTGTTGGATGTAAGATCCGTATTTTAGTCTTTTCCCTTAGGTACGCTCCTCCTTCCCTCCTTTTCCTCCTAGCTTAAAGCATTGTAAAAATGTCTGGTGAAAATCTGATTTTATTTTGTAAGATTTTAACTTAAAAAGTAAAATTAGTGCTACTTGTATGTATATGATTTCAGGGCCGACGGCTTGGTATTGGATAACCAGTTAGGAGACTTGTCCCTGGAGGAGATGGAGTCTCTATTCTTGGTATCTCTTAGGTGTCTGTGGTTCTTTGTCTAGGGATGGGCCCCATGAGGTTTGCTGCTTCATGGTAGCATGTCTATTGGTTTTGTCCTCATTCAGGTCTGTTGAGGCAGCCATATTATTGAGGCAAAGCTTCCCTGTTATTTCTCGGAAACACTCAGAGCAGACTCTTGAGTCTGTTGTGACACTCGACCACCCTGATACCTCAGTTTTAGGTTTCTTAAAAGTCACACAGGGAGCAGAGAGAGGATGGTTCAGCAGCAAGAGCATTTGCTGTTCTTCCAAAGGACCTAGGTTTGATTTCCTGCGCCTGTGGGACAATTCACATTTATCAATAACCCCAGTTCCTGCTGCCCTCTTCTGGCATCTGGGGGCACTGCATAACTGTGGTGCATGTCCTTACAAACTCAAAAATAAATATAAAATAAATTAAATAATTTTTTAAAAAGTCAAATGAGGACCATATAAATGGTTCCATGAGTAAACGCACTTTTGCCAAGTCTCATGACCAGAGTTTGGTCCCTGGGATCAACAGAGTAGAAGAGAACTGACTCCTGCAAGTTGTCCTCTGGCCTCACCATGTATGCCTTGGCACATGTGCTCTACCACTGCAAAATACATACATACATACATACATACATACATACATACATACATACATACATAAAATATAACTCTTAAAAAGACACATTTTTCCTCTAGATGTCCAGGGATTTATTTTTAATTTTTCCTTAAAGTTCATTAACATTAGGATATAGTGGGTGAGTGACTTATTATTTAGTTCTGTCTTTACATAGTGTCTTAGTTAAGAGTTTCATTGCTATGAAGAGACATTATGACCATGCAACTTTTATAAAAGAAAACATTTAATTTGGGGTTGGCTTACAGTTTGAGAGATTTAGTCCATTATTGTTCTGGAGAGAAATATGGCAGTATGCAGACATTTATGGTGCTGGAGAAGGAACTGAGAGTTCTGCATCTTGACCTGAAACCAGCAGGAGACTGTGTTCCACACTGGGTGAAGCTTGAGCACAGGAGACCTCAAAGCCCACCCCCACAGTGATGCACTTCCTCTAACAAGGTTACACCTACTCTAACAAGGCCACACCTCCTAATAGTGTCACTATTAGGTATCAGGGCCATACCTATTCAAACCACCACATACAGACACTTCCAAATCTTTTTTTAATTTTCAGCAAAATTAACTTTCTATATGTTTGTTTGAGGCGGGGTATGGCTATTTATCCCAAGATGGCTTAGAGTTCATTGTGTAGCTCAGGCTGGCTTTAGTTCTCCATTATCCTGTTGCCTCAGCCTCCTGAGAAGATGGGAGGCCCACATAGCACACCCGACAGCAATTAGCATCTATTCTGTAGCGTTGTTTTGTGTGACCACTTTCGTCTTTCATTTTGTCACTTGAAATTTTTACAACCCTGTTGTTATTATACACACACATTCCATGGCACAAGTGTGGAGGACAATTTTGTGGGTTGCCTTCTTTCCCACTCTTTTGTGGGTCCCAGGGATTGAACTCAGGTTGTCAGGCTTTTGCTGCAAGCCCTTTCCCTGTTGAACCATTTCACTGGTCTCTTTTTATGATTCTCAATTTCTTCTTTACTTCAATTTTTTTCCTCTTTTTTGGTTTCTAGACATTTCTCTTCAGGAATTAGCTGTCCCCTTTTACCTGCTTTCAGTCTTTTTCTGTTTCAATTGTCATTTGCAAAGTGACTTTTTCCTTTTGATTTTTATTCTTTCTTGAGCTCCATCACCCAATGTCTGAGTTCTATTCTGGTTTATGCTGCTCTCTTAGTGTGCTCTAGCTTATCCTGGAATAGCAGGGCATGGTTTTCAACTCTTCTGTAAGCAGAGCACGGTTTTCAACTCTTCTGTGGGCACACTTTTACTTGGCTTGCTTTTATTGCTCAGGATGTAATTCTACTGTCTTTCTTTTTTCTTATAATAATTTTGTGTGGGACTTGATTCTGGCAGTATTTTGTTTTTTATTTTTAATTTTTGGTGAAATTAGTTTTTCTGGACCTCCAAAAATGTGACAATGTGGATGGACTGGGAGAACATTGTGTTAACAAAATAAGCCAGCCACTTACAGACAAATGCTAAAGGATTTCACCCACATGTAGAGTCTTAAAAAGGAGGATTAGAGAGAAGATCAGTTGGCAAGTCTGTAAGGCACTAGCCATAAGTTTAGGATTTGGGTTGAGATTCCCAGAACCCACTAAAAAGCCAACATTGTGGTCTGTGTATATAATCCCAGCCATAGTGAGGTGTTTTGCAATGATCAGTAGAGACAGCCTGACCTATTGGTGAAGTTTCAGACCAGTGAGAGATTTGTCTAAAACAAAAGGAGGAGGGAAACGAGGAGGAGGAAGAAGAGGAAAAGGTTGGGACTGGAGTTTGGTGGTGGAGTGCTCACATGCATTAGGTCTTAAGTTAGAGCTCCAGTTTTGGCCAAAACAAACAAGCAAATAAGCAAACAAATGGTAGAAGGCACATGAGGACCAATAACCAATGCTATCCTATGATCTCTCTCTCTCTCTCTCTTTCTCTCTCTCTCTCTCTCTCTCTCTCTCTCTCTCTCTCTCTCTCTCTTTCTTTCTCTCTCTCTCTCCTCTCCCATAGAAGTAGAAGTAGCACAAGTTGCACAGTGGTTCCTGGAGGAGGATAGGAATAGGATAAAGAGATGGATGAAGATTGGCCTGCGGGCAGGGATTTGAACTCGGGTCATTAGGCTTGCATAGTAAGCTCTCTTCCTGCTGAGCCATTCTGATGGCCCTCTTCCTGTCATTTTACATTTCTCCTTTACTTCATTTCCCCCCATCCTCCCACCCCCATTCAGAAATTTCTCTCAGGAATTAGCTGCCCCTTTAACCTACTCCTACACTCTTTTCAGTTGAGTCTTCCTGTATTAGATAGGAAGGAGTAAGTTCTACACAGCGGGGTGCTTGCACAGAATGGCAGGACACTCTTTCAAAAGAGCTAGAAAATGGGATTTTGAACATCCTCACTAGAGATGACAAGCCACTGAGGTAATGGAAGGGCTGGAGGGATGACCCAGTGGTTAATAGCACTTGTTGCTCTTTTAGAGGGTCTGGATTTGATTCCCAATATCCACAGGATTGCTCACAACCATGTGTAACTCCAGTTTTAGGGATCTATGCCTTTTTCTGATCTCTGAGGGCACTAGACACATATACACTCATGCAGGCAAAATAATCACACACATAAGTAAAATAAAATAATCATCTAAAATAATCATCATGCTTAAGGTGATGGATATATCACTTGTTCTGATCTTTAAACAATCTTACATGGGTCAAAACATAAGATTTTACTCCATAAATATGTATGATCATTATATGTCAATCAATCAAAATAAAAACAAAAGCCAAACCAAACAAAAAAACCCAACAACACACACACACACACACACACACACACACACACACACACACACACA
>JANHMN010000008.1:22313491-22332446 GCA_030674055.1 Rhabdomys pumilio
ACACACACACACACACACACACACACACACACACACACACACACACAAACCCCACCAAAAACTAAACCAAAACAAAACCCCCAAAAGCCCAACCCCAGGTCATGGATCAGAAAAGGCCTTCACAGAGCGCCCTCTTCTGTTGTGTTTGTGTAATGTTGAAACACGTGGCTTGCTTTCTTCCTGGGATTCTCTGCCACCACTCTCCCCCCTCCCAATTTATATCTAATTTTTCTATTTGTTTATAATGTCCTGTCTCTAAAATTATCTTGTTTATTTATATGTTTGTTTGTTTATTCTGAGACAAGATTTCACATAGCTGAAGATGACCTCAAATTTCTGATCTTCCAGTGTCCACACCTCCCAAGTGTTACAGTTCTGGTTTTGAAGTTCAAATTAAATTGAGCTTGTTGTATCTTTATTTTCTGACTCTGGCATTCTTACGTCATAAATATTTTCTGTGTTTTTCATTTCATTATTTAGTGGTTTTGCTGTTTTTATTTATTGGGAGATTTGTAGGTACTGAGAAGTTAGACTGTGGTATCGTTGCCCCTTCTCAGAATCATTAAGTAATTGCCAATGATCTGCAGTCCTTCTCCTTCCTTTCTGCATCTCCTCCCTTCTCTCCTGCCTCATGTATACATGAGTGTGCACTCCTTGTGTCTGCTCAGTTAACACATGCTCTAAACCTGGTGTCTATTTTTCTCTAACTGTATTCATATAAGAATTATGTGTGTAAAGGTTTCTGTTAGTAAACAAAGATAACTCCACTTAGGACATTTTTTTCTCACCGTGCTCTACTTAGCAACATTCCAAAGAAATCCCTCCAAAACACTATATGGACTGTCCTTCTTCTTAATAACATGTGGAGATCCCTCTGGGCTATGCTAAATTCAACCATGTGTTTTAGTGTTGGTCTTCCCTTTGTTAATAGTTTGCATCAGTAATAAATATCCTTTCATTAGATTTTTATGCACAAGCAGGGCTTTACGTCTATGGGACACTCCTGAGAGTCACTGCTTGTGTTTCTGACTGTTGTGGGAATGACTGAGTCGCTGCACGTCCACTGCAGCCCTCTTTGAGCAAGCCTTCCTATAGAAGAGAGAATGGACTGTACAAAAAGCTGAATCCTAGCCTTGGGTTGCTCAGGACTCAACCAAACCACCCGAACTTGTGAATAGAGGCTGGCTCAGTCATATCAATATCGAAAATGTAAAGCCAGGACAGCTGCTTGACAAAAAAAATTTTTTTTGATCCAGCAAAAATGACCCAAGTGATTTGATCACTGTTGTGTGATCTTCCACTTTTCCTCACGATCTCCACATGTTGCATGTTTGAGGGTTTTTTAAAAAAAATATTTGTACTACTTGGGATATTGGATTGATGGAAATTTCAATCATTTACACTTTCTCCCAGGAGTACTGCTTCTAAACTTCCCCAGGCAAATCCTGAGCTTACTCCTCCTCCTGCTTCCAGGAAGATATCCTTATCGGGATCCACTTGAAGGTCTTCCTTATGCCTGGAGGTTGTGACTCAAAATAAAGACACCAGAGGTCCTTCAGGCTCTGACTCCAAGATACTCTTGGAACATCTGCCCCTGTACTTACTTAGGAACAAGATAATCAGAACAAAATAAATTAAAAAGGTAAACAATATTTGGTGGGCTAGAGGAGTTGACAGATGAGATTAAAAGCCTCTTCCTAATATACACTCCGACCAGTAAGATTTTATAATACATTGCTTGGGACATGACAATCTGCCCAGGCTATCTTGGAGATTTTCTTCCTATCTAGTGCCCTTGAAACCACAAGATTTTAAAATATTGGGTTATGGGGTTGATGAGGGAAAGTGACTGTAAACGTTAACTCTGTTCTGTCTCTGTTTATCAATGATGCCTAAACTTATGACCAAGAGGAAGTTAAAACACATGTTCAGAGACAAAAATGTTCTGGAACACCATGAATCTATAGCTGCCTACTGAGCTCTGTATAAATAAAGAAGCACACTGTTGCCAGTCAGTCAGGATGCAAAATTCCCCTGAACCCCATGCCTGACTCACCCCTCCCTGGCCGATTCCTTATCTCCTTGTCTGGACCTGGTCATTGCTGGGGCTGGCCTCCTGGCAAGGAACCGTGCTATTATGTGGCAAAAGTACTGGCTTCTTAGGGGGAGTGGTGGCTGTGATGAGCTTTCTTTTCACAATCTTGTCTTTAGCCTCATACAAATCTGAAAAAGGTAGCGATAGCTATGGGTTTTGGGTGGGATCTTCTGTAAAGACAGGTGTTTCTCTTGGCTGTACTGTAACCCCAAGTTGTTCCAAAAAATTTGAGGTGGTATTTTAGGGGCTGGGAAAATGTTTGCTGTGCCCACAAGAGGACCTGAATTTGTTCCCTTAGGACCTATGGAAAAAGCCAAATGCAACAGAATGTGTTTGTAATAAGGATACAAGGGAGGTGGAGAATGGAGGATCCCTTGGCTTGTTGACCAGACCATCTAGGCAAATTAGGGTGCTCAATGGGAGATCCTGACTAAATAAAAAAAATGAGATACAGGGGTTAGATACAGGGGTGACTTAGCAGCTAATGATTCTTTTTACTCTTGCAGAGGACCAGAATCTGATTCTTAGCTGCTCGTGATCACCTGTAAGTCCAACTCCAGAGGATTCAGTACTTTGTTCTGGCTTCCCCTGACCACTTTAACTAGGTGGAGAGCCAGGTGTGGTGGTATATGCCTTTAATCCCAGCACTCCAGAAGCAGACACAGGTGGGTCTCTAAGCTCCAGGACAGTTAAGGCAACACAAAGATCCATGTTTTAATAAAGCAAACCAAACCAAAACCAAACTAAAGCAAAACAAAGCACAGAAAGATGGAGAGCAACTGAGGATGACACCTTGATCAACCTTTGTTCTCTGTACGTGTGCATGTGCACACACATACTACACCCATGCTCACATGCATGTATACATGTATGTGTGCTCACACATATACATAAAAGATGGTATTCTAGGAGATGGAGAGATAACTCAATGGTTAAAATGCTTACTGCTCTTGTGGAGGACCTGTATTTAATTCCTAGCACTCACCCCGGGGCTCAAAACATCTGTAAATTCTAGTCCTAGGTGATCTGATGCCCTCTTCTAGTCTCTGAGGGCGCTGAGTGCATATGATGCACGCACATACATGCAAGCTAAAACACATACACAGGAATGGAACATAAAAATAAAATAAATCCTAAAAAATGATTGTGCTAGCTAGGTGTGGTTCTGCAAGCCTTAATCTCTGCACTCAGGAGCCAGAGGCAGGTGAATCTCTGTGACTTGAAGACCAGCTTGGTCTACATAGTGAGTTCTAAGTCAGCCAGGAGTACATAGTAAGACCCTATCTTAAAAACAAAACAAGAGCCTGGCAGTGGTGGCACACTCCTTTAATCCCAGCACTTGGGAGGAAGAGGCAGGCAGATTTCTGAGTTCGAGGCCAGCCTGGTCTACAGAGTGAGTTCCAGGACAGCCAGGGCTACACAGAGAAACCCTGTCTCGAAAAAACAAAATAAACAAACAAACAAAAAACAAGAGTCAACCAGCTAACAAACAAAAAAGGCTCTATATTACTAATAATTAATATTATTATATTAAACAGGGCTCTACATTAAATACATTTTTATGAATATATGCTCATATAAAGTCTGCTGGTTAAAATAAACAACCAAGACCAGCTATGACTACAATATTTCATGAAAGGGGAGGGTGAGGTTGGTTATTCATCAGGGGTACAGATAAATCTGCAACAATATGTTTAATATCAGAGGCTACTTTAAAATGTCACTGACTGTTTCTTGCAAGCAGAAGCCTCCTCCACCCCACCCTACCTGATGTTAACTACTCCTGGGTAGTTGAAATTCCTTTTCTTCCTTTCTTCTATGGTTTGCTGGCAAGTGGATGAGTGGCTGCTGAGCCTTAGGCTTTGCCTCTTCACTTCCTCTCATTATATCACAATCTTCAAGTAGAGCCAAATTGTCGCATCTCCCAGGGGGCCAGTTATGAAGTCAAATCCTATTTAGCGAATGAAGTGCAAGGTTTTTTTTTTTCTTCTTGCTAATTTATTTCAACAGACAAGGATAATGTATGTGGATATAGAGTCCCCAAAATTAGCAACATGCTTTTTAAAAAGTAGTTTGCACACATTTCTTTGTTTTTATTTTATATGTACATATGTACACCTGAGTAAATGTATGTGACGACAGGTGTCCTGGGTGACAGGTGGTTGTGAGTTGCACAAAGTGGGGACTAGGAACTGAACTTGGGTTCTCAGCAAGAGCAGCAAATGTTCTTAGCGGCCGAGCCAGCCCTCTAGTGCCAGCAACACACTTTTAGACTGCCTTCAATTTATTTAATTTTAGAGAGTCTGGCTGCTTGGTTGTAGTGGGAAAGGTAGCTGATGCAAGGTGAAGTTGAGAAATCAAAATACATACCAGAAATGAACCACAGTGTGAAACAGAGAAACCTAGAGACAAGAGTTCTGGAACTTGTCTTTATCCGGTATGTACGCATCCCTTACCCCTTGCCTAAAAAACTTACCTGGGAAGGTTCAGAGAACCTTCCTTTTATCTGGGCTGGAAAAATGGGATAGGGGCTAGAGAGACGACTCAGCAGTTAAGGGCATTTGCTTTTCTTTCAGAGACCTGGGTTTGATTCCCAGCACCTATACATGGTGGGTCACAGATGTCTGTAACTCCAGTCCCAGAAGATCAGGTGCCATCTTTTCACCTCCTCAGGCATCATGTGCCTGAATGGTGCACAGACATACATATAAAATATTCATACACATAGAATAAAAATAAGTAAATCTGAAAACACTGAAATGGAAGAAAATGTGAACTCATGATATTCTTCTATTGAAATGTGCCATTTGGGCCGGGCGGTGGTGGCGCACGCCTTTAATCCCAGCACTTGGGAGGCAGAGGCAGGCGGATTTCTGAGTTCGAGGCCAGCCTGGTCTACTGAGTGAGTTCCAGGACAGCCAGGGCTACACAGAGAGACCCTGTCTTGAAAAACCAAAAAAAAAAAAAAAAAAAAAAAAAAAAGAAATGTGCCATTTGGATTTGCTGTAGAGCTGATGATATCATAAGAAGCAGAGACTATAAAGTGGCTCTTAACAACGGAGAAGGTGGGCCTGACTACCTGATGGGTTCATGGCTGAAGTGAAAATCAAAAAAGTTGAGACTCAGAAGACTTCGATGTGGTTCCTGTCAGCACAGAGGGCCAAAAGGACAATGCACTGATGGTCTACTTTAATCTTAAAACCTGAAGGAGGAGCAGGGAGACGAGAAGGAGGAGGCCCTTTTAAGCACATGAAGAATCCTGACTTCTGATAACAAAACAAAAAATTCTGGCTTCTCCCCTTCTTTCTCATTCCTGAGTCAGGACTTTGAATGAAAGTGATGAGGTACCCTGTGTCACTCAGAAACACACAGCAATTCTTACTCTCTGTCTTTCCCAAAGGGACACATACCTACTCACCATGGTAACGGAACCTGGCAAAAGAGAAATAAGTAGACCTCCCAGGAATTGTATCTGGCTCTAAACCAAAGCTGATCTACCTGAGGAGCCTGAGTTCACTATGGGACATCATAGCGGTGGGACTTAGGAGAGCTTGGCGATTCCTCTTGTGTTGATACTGTAGGTTTGTGTGTGCAAGTGTGTGTACAAGTGAGTGCAAGTGTCCAGAGGTCAACATCAGGTGTCTTCCTCAGTCATTGTCTTATTTTTCTTTTTTATTTACATTTAGTTTTTTATGGGCATGAATGTGCACTATGTGCTTGCATGGTACCCACAGTGGTCAAAGGAAGGTCACATCCCCTGGAACTGGAGTTACAGGTAATTGTGAGCCACTGTGTTGGTGCTAGGAACCAAACCCTCTGCAAAAGCAACAAAGAGCTCTTAGCTGCTGAGCCGTTTCTCCACCCATTCTATCTGATTTTTTGAGAGAAGATATCCCATTGACTTTGGAGCTCAGCTAGACTGACTGGCCAGTGAGCCCTAGGGATGCTTCTGCCTCCTCTTCGCCAGCTCTAGGACTACAGGAACTTGCTACCACACCTGGGTTAGACATGGATGTGAAGAATCTAACTCAAGTCTTGGTGCATGCATAGCAAGCCCTTTACCCACTGAGCCATTTCCCCAGCCCCTTGGCATTCTTTTCACAGTGGCCCAATAGATCTTCAAATACTTCCTGTGATTATTTTCGTAGTTTTTTAATTCTATGCTTGAATTAGAGATATCTAGCTACCCACAGAAAAATACACATTGCTCCCTGACTTTAAAATTGTCTATTGTGGCAGAAAGGGCTTAATGGAAGTACCTGTAGTAATTCCCTTAGCTACTATAATTATAAACTAATGGGAGTTTTTATTTGTTTTCTGAGACAGGTCTTACTCTGTACATCTGGTTGGCTTGGAACTTCCTACGTAGAAAACAGACCGGCCTTGAACTCTGAGAGATCTGCCTACCTCTGCTTCAAAGTGCTGGAATTAAAGTCATGTACCACCACCTGAGTTTAAGGGAGTCTTTCTAGAGAATAGCATGTAGGTTGGTGGACTGTGTGAGGAAGATCTTTTCTTTGTGTAGGCTGGCATCATTCAATCAGCTGGGAGCCTGGATAGACTCTATTTTTTTTGTGGAGCCCAGATTCTTTTTTCTTTCTTTGTTTTTGTTGTTTTGTTTTTCGAGACAAGGTTTCTCTGTGTAGTGCTGACTATCTTGGAATTCACTCTGTAGACCAGGCTGGCCTTGAACTCAAAGGTACACTGCCCCCTGCATGCTGGGATTAAAGGCATGTGCCACCACCACCATCCAGTTTGTGGAGCCCAGATTATTTATGTTCTTGCTCTTCAGTCACAATTTAGGGATTGCATCAGATTCTTGAGTCCTTATGCTTCAGATTGAAAGTTACATATAAGATTCCT
The DNA here is from genome assembly GCA_030674055.1 of Rhabdomys pumilio. Classification (NCBI taxonomy): domain Eukaryota; kingdom Metazoa; phylum Chordata; class Mammalia; order Rodentia; family Muridae; genus Rhabdomys; species Rhabdomys pumilio. Next base: position 22,320,450 of record JANHMN010000008.1, read on the forward strand.
TGGACCAAGACCCATGAATGTCCAGCCTGTTGTGGGACTTTTCAGCTTCCATAACATGTAACCCAATATTTATACAAATTCTTTATTATCTTTCACATGTATGTCTCTGTATAACACCCTCTCTCACTTTGCCTAATACACTAAGAAAGAAGAAACCTATAGGAATTGCAGGTCTTTTCATGACCTTCCTCACTGTGAGCTTCCAGTGTCATGTTCAGGCTGTTCAGACTGTTATTAAGCCAAATGTGAGATCACCGGTAAAGTCAAGGAAGGGAAGTGGGTACCTTCTTACTTCCAAACTGTCACCATTTCAGGGATAGTGAAATTTATCCCACAGTCAGAAATCATGGACCTAGGAACCAAATGAGTAAAAGTAGTTGTTAATTTCTCAATGCAAAATGTTTGCTTCCTTGTCTTTGAATTTTGCCACATTTCTGTCTCTGGGACTTTGGATTGACAGAATTAGCTTTCAACAAGGACACAACAAGGGCTCAAATGAATGGGAAGTTGATACTTGATGCTTTACTTTTCGTTCACTTGGCTTAATAGGCCAGAAAGGGGCTTTCTAATTGGTCAAGGAAATGGATTCGGATTACCAAAGGGAACTAGAGAGTATGACAAAATGGAGTGAGGAGAGACTATATCTGGAGAGAGATTGCTTATGGGTTAAGAGCACTTGTTTTTGCAATGGTCCTGGGTCCCAGATGGTGGCTCACAATCACTGTAACTCCAGTTCTAAGGGATTCCACACCATTTTTTTGCCTCCTCGGGTACCAGGCACACATGTGGTGTGCATACATAAACACAGAGACATTATACATTAATACACATTATATTCACATTCATACACATTCATATACATTAATAAGTGAATATAAATAAAAATGCTTAAAAAGGAATATATCTGGAACACAGATCTTCTGGAACATTCTCTAAGAATGACATATCTAGCAATATCATGTAATGGAAGATGATAGCCACCTTATGGGTCACCTAATGGATCAAAGACCCTGTGATGAAGGCTGAGACATGAAGTAGATATGAACAGGGTTGAAGTGATATGCTATGGTTTGTGTCCAGTTGCAAAAATGACGAGTGTTGAGGTTACTGTGTTGCTCCTTACATTCTGATTATAAATTGTAGCTATGTAATTGTCTGTTTTGAGTTATGTTGTTTCATGTTTCTTGTGATTTCATTGTTTCATACAATGTGGTTTAGTTACAGGATGCTCATGTCCTCAAACAGTACTTCTGTTCCATTTTTGAAGACTGTGAATTAACTGAGAGGTTCTGCTTTGCAAGGTTTGTGAGCTAGATTGCTTCTTTCCAACGCATTTCTTTTTCAGTTAAATTGACGAGAGGAAGCCAGGCATGGTGACTGATGCTTATAATTCTAGCACTAGAGAAGCTAAGGAAGGAGCATCCCAACAGGTTCAAAATCAGCTACATAGTTTCAAGACAACATGGGCAGGCGGGCGGGCGGTTGCTCCTGAACTCAGAGATCTACCAGCCTCTACCTCTGGAGTGCTGAGAATAAAGGTGTGTACTACCCCGCCCTGCTATCACCTTCATATTATTGTGCATGCGTTCAATAAAGACAATTTAGCGGAATTAGCTCTCGCCTTCTACTTTTATGTGGGTTCTAAGAATCGAACTCAGGTCTTTAGGTTTGTGCTGTAGATGTTTTACTTGTGGAGCCATTTCTTCAGCCCCAGGGGGTGGGGTGGAGGGAGTCTTAATCTCATTTTATAGGCGCTCCTCAGATCCCTGCTCCTATACCCCCCTATTTCTATTTCTGTCTCTCTCTTTCTCAACTATTCACTCATGTCCTTAGATTCACTACTGTTAGGTAGACTGTCACGTAAGGCACTAACCTTAAAATTTGTAACTGGCGAATGTGATTATTATTAGTTTATTCTAGGGCAAGAGACAAGAAGTCATGGGTGAATTGTGCAGGGCCCCTAGCGCCCACAAAACCCGGTCTAGGTTTATTGTGAGCGTACGGTACTATGGTACTATGAGCAAGGGCTAGTGACAATAAAGGACGTAGCTGGTCGCTAACCCACCTCTTCTGTGGCTTTCCCGCGCTGGCCGCGAGGCGTCCCTAGCAACGCGCGCGCTCGTCTGCAGCTCCGCCCCGCGTGAGGCCGCGAGGGCAGGTGCGCCTGCGCGTAGCCGCAACCGCCAGTCAACTCGCTTCCCCTCCCTTCCTCGCCCCTCCCCCTCTCCTCCTCTTCCACAGCCGCCTGGAGCGCGAGGCCAACATGGAGCCTGAGGACCTGCCGTGGCCTGACGAGCTGGACGAAGAGGAGGAAGAGGAGGAGGAGGAGGAGGAAGAGGAGGGGAAGGGAGAAGTGGAGAACACATCAGCGGTGGTGACCGAGGAGGGGGCCCGGACCTCTGAGGAGAGCGGCAGACTGGAAGAGTTCGAAGAGGCGGGGCCCGAGGTGGACTTGGATTTTAACTGCGAGTCCCAGCTGCAGGAGAGCACGGACGAAGAGGAGGACGAGCTGTCTAAAGCCTGGCTGCAGGCTCACCCTGACCGTCCTGGCAGCGCTTTCTCTCCACCCACGCCTCCGCCTCCGCCTCCGCCTCCGCCCCGGTCCCCGCGGCACCTGTACACCCCGGTGGAGCATCTGGGCAAGACTGAGGTGAGAAGCGGCGCTGTAGCCTGGAGCTGGGCTGTGGGGAGGAGCGGGGCTGAGGCGAGGAGTTGGACTGTGGGGAGGAGCTGAGCTGTAGGGAGGAGCGGGACTGAGGCCCAAGCTCCTGTAGAGATGTTTGATCTACTGAAATTGGTCCAGGATCTCGGGACCTACATGCTGCGGGTCGCCCTGCCTATGGACTAGACACCCACCCTGCTTGGGGGCCTAGAAGATTCTTTGTAGTCTCAGATTCTTCCTGACGGTGACAGCTTTGGCGTTTCTCGTGCTTCTTAGTGGATCCGTTTTTTGTTTTTATTTTTAAAGTAGGGCAGATAAGACAGATGCGCTGGGAGCCAGTACTCCCAGAGCGTGCGGTTAGAAAGGCTTCTTTGGCAGGAGGTGGGAGTTGGGGAGGGAGCCTAGGGAATAGCTAACCAGTGGAGAGAAGTTTAGCATTTAATACCTTAAGTTTATTGAAGTACAAGAAGCCCCTCCCCCCCCGCAGGAATTAGTGTTGGTTAAGTACTTTTGAGCTTTTGTGTGTCTTCCCGACCGTTGTGTGTCTCTGCATTTGTAGCAATTAGTGGGTTTCTAGCCAGTGGCAGGAACTTGGAAAGAAAGCAACTTGTGAGGCAGATCTAGTCTGGAAAATTAGAAAGCACTAAGTTAAGACCAAATGGAGGAAGAGCCAAAGGACCTTTACAGAAGTCCTGCCAAGATCGTTTTGAAACTAACCGTGTTGCTAATGCTTTTTAACTATCAAGAACTGCGTTCTTGGTCAGTACAGCCACGTGTGGCTCTTTATATCCTAATTAATAATAAGTAAAACTAGAAAGGCTGGTGGTGTATTTAAGTGGTAGTGAGGTCTAGCCTTGTGCCATGAATATTTACATTTATTTCTTTAGGTCTAGTGGAGGAATTCTTAAATTAGTCCACTTTAACGCTTAACCATAACCTAATACAAGAAAATTGTTTTTCTGTATTACAGTGACCTGTCTAATTGTAGTAGACAAATACTGCTTCTTAGAGCTTGGGATGTCTTTCTCCTTTCTTGGAAATTTTGTTTTGTTTTGGTTTTGAGACAGAATCTCACTATGTAGCCCTGTCTGTCTTGGTACTTGCTATGATCAGGCTGGCTTTGAACTCTTTAAGATCTAACCGCCTCTGCTTCCCAAATGCTGGAATAAACGTGTGATCATCATACCCAGCCCTGCTTACATCAGTAGAGAATGTATGAAACTGTAGCAGCCCTCCTTTTGTTTGTTCTCTTTATGAAGTTGGGGATTTCGGATCTTGATGCGTGTTAGGCAAACCCTGAGCTATAGCCCTCTTCCCCCCAGCTCTCTCTCTCTCTCTCTCTCTCTCTCTCTCTCTCTCTCTTTCTCTCTTTCTCCCTCCCTCCCTCTCTCTTTCTTTTTTTTTTCTTTCTTCTTTTTCTGGAAACAGGATCTCACTATGTAGTCTTGACTGTCCTGAAACTCCCCATGTAGACCAGGCTAGCCTTGAACTCAGAGGCCTGTTTCTGCCTCCCAAGGTGAAAGGCATGCACCACTATACCTGCCTTCTTCCCAGTGTTTAAAGATGTGTTCATTGTTCATCTGTGGTGTAACAGTGTTTTGTGTGTGTGTGGTGTGTTTGTGTGCGTATATGCATGAGTGTATAGGTATATATTGAAGCCAAAGTTGTACTTCTACCTGGATTGCTTCCCACCTTATTTTGTAATTTGACCAGGCTGGTCTACAAAGTGATCTTTATAGAGATCCACATGACTCTGCTCCAGAGTGCTGGGATTAAAGGTGTGTGCCACTACACCGTCTGTCTTAATTTTTGAGACAGGATCTGTCATGGAACCTGGAGCTCATTGGAAGGTTAGGCTGGCCCACCAGCAAGTCACAGATCTCTACTTGTCTGTGGCTACCAGAGCAGGGACTGAGGATTGAATGCAGGTGTGTGTGTGTGTGTGTGTGTGTGTGTGTGTGTATTTGGTTTTCCCCTTTTTATGTTGACATTGAACTCAGGTCAGCAGGCTTTACACACGGAGTCAGCTCCTTTCCCTTTTCCTCCCTACATCTTTTTAAAGTGAATGATTCTGAGGCCATGCTCTTTTGTTTTTCTGATGGTCCTGCACATCTTTCAGCTCAGATGATTTAAAACACCTTTCCTTGAAGCTTACATTTCAAATGGAAATGTTTTGGGCTGTGGCCCTAGAGATTCTTGGTCTCCAACTTTTAAATGAGTCATGAATCCAGCTTACACATTTTTTATGTTTTCTGTTGGCTCCTCCTCCCTTTACTCTTACCCTCCAGTTTCTATTTAGTGTTCAGCATCTCTTCTGATAGTAGGTTGTCATTTTTTTCCAGAAGGAAAACAGTCTGAGCTTTAGTTTTGTCTGTGTTATTCCATTTGCATGAAATGTGCTGGAATGAATATTTTTCTGTGTCCAGGAGAACAGTTTAGTTGTGCGGAAACATTTCTCTAATGTTTGAGTGATACCAGAAGCAAAACTATGATGTTTCCAGATTTCCTCTCAAGTGTGGTTAGTATACATAGACTCATGTTTCTTAGGTTGTTCATTTTGATAATTTATGATTTTCTTAGAAAATGCTTTAGTTCAGCAATGGTTCTAGTTCATTAGAATAGAGTACTGTATAGTTTTTTTACAATTTTTGCATGTATGTGGCGATTTTCGTTTCTCATTCCTAGTTTTGTGTGTTTCGTTTTTGTCTTGATTTGTCACTGTAGAGGGCTATTTACTTTCATCTGAGGAAACAGCTCTTGGAATTTTTTTTTTTTCATGTCTTAGGCTTTTAAAATGCTGTTGCTCTAAACAAACACATGCATGTTATTGTGTGGGCATGTGAGTTCATTGCTTTTGAGTATATATCTGGGAGTGGAATTGCTGGACATTTAGCAGGTCTGTAGTTAACCCTTTAAGGCTGTAAGGGTCTGCCAGATGGTTTCCTGTGTGACTGTGCCACTTTACATTCTTGCTAGCACTGTAGGAGAGTGTCTAATGATTATAACCTGTTTTCTTGTTTTTATTGATCATTCATATGTTTATTTTACAGAAATGTCCATTTAGAGCTTTTGCCTAATCTTTATTTGGGCTGTCTGTTTCATATTGGGTTTTAAATAAATAAAAAAAAAACAAACCCAGGACTTTGCATGTATCCGAGGATCTCTTATCTAATGTAATAAGTAGGCCAAATCCTGCTTAGCTTCCAAGATAAACTGAGGTCAGTCAAGTGCAGGGAGGTATGATGCAAACTATTGGGGACCTTTTTGTTTTTACAGTCTCCTATTGAATGGTATGAATTCTTTATATATTTTATCTATTTCAATACAATTTTTAGGTTTATTTATTTAATGTGTATGATGTTTGCTGCTCTCTATACATATATGTGTGTGTATATATATACATTTATATATACATATATATACATACATTCCTATATATGTATATGTGTATATATATAAATATAAAATACATATACATAATCACTTGTGTGCATGGTGCCTATGAAGTAGGAAGAGGTTATCAGATCTGGAACAGGAGTTATAGATGATTGTGAGCTTCCATGTGAGTGCTGAGAACCGAACCCTTGGATCTCTGCAAGAACAGCTAGTGCTTTAAACTACAGAGCCATCTCTCTAGCCCCTGTATGTAGTTGAAATCAAGAAATAGAACACCTAGCTTTTTCTTTCTCAGAATTGCTTAAGACTGTTTTGAGTATTTTGTAGTTTCATATGAATGCTGGGAATTTTTTGCTTTAAATTTTTGTGAAGAATACCATTGGAATTTGATAGAGCTTGTATTGAATTTGTCTATTGCTTTGGGCAATATGCACAATAACAATATTAATTATTTCTAATCCCCAGACATTGGCTATCTGTTTATTTGTGCTTATTTTCTTTTTCCACTGTCAATTTCTTCTTTCTCCCCTCCCTACTTCTCTTGAGAAGTCTCACTGTATAATTTGGCTTGGCTGGGCTGAAACTCAACTATACATAGATTAGGCTGGCCTCTACCTGGGATTTAAAGGTGTGTGCTACCATGTCTGGCTAAAGGGCCTTTTTTTCAGTCTCTTTCATTAGAATCTTAGACTCTTTAGGATGCAGGTTTTTTACTTTCTTGACTTAATTTGCCCTTAAGTATTTAATAATTATGAACTGACTCTGTGTGTGTGTGTGTGTGTGTGTGTGTGTGTGTGTGTGTGTATGTGTGTATGTGTGTATGAATGAATGTGTTAGGGTCTGGAACTTGCTATATAGCCCAGGCTGGCCTTGAAGTCTTTAAGTCCTCTGACAAAGTGCTGGGATTACTGACTGTTGATCTGTCTGTCCTGTCTGTCTGTCTGTCTGTCTATCTATCTATCTATCTATCTATCTATCTATCTATGCTACTTTTCTTATTTCTTCTTTGCATAGTTACTTGTATACAAAAATGTAACTGATTTGTGTGTGTGTGTGTGTGTGTGTGTGTGTGTGTGATATGTATATACATGTTCGTGTATATGTGCATCCAGGTATGCAACTATATGGAGGCCAGAGATCAGCTCTCCTCAGTTACTGCCATCTCTTTCTTAATGTAGCTCATAGAAATTGAACCCAGGTCCTTGTGCTCATAAAGCAGGTACTTTACTAACTTGGCTACCTGTCTAACCCTCTAGGCTTTGTCACTTTTAAAATCATTGTCTCTGTTGCTATGACATCATTTTGCTGACTTTAGTTTACCTTAGCTTATTTGATATGTTTAAAAAAGTAGCTTTTTAAAACTTCTTTGTGCCCACAGGTGTGCAGGTGTGTGCAGGTAACCTTGGAGGCCAGAAGAATGTGTGGGATTTCCTAGAGCTGCAGTTACAGTTGATCGTTAGCATCCTTCAGCCTATGGGTGCTGGGAATTAAATTCAGGACTGTTGGAAGAGTAGCAAACAAGCACTCAACAGCTAAGCCAACTCTCCAGTCCCTGTTTCTATTCAATTCATTGCATTTGGGTGTTTGTGTGAATACGTGCCTTCACATGTGTGCACTCTTATTTGTGGAGATCAGAAGATAATTTATGAGAATCAGCTCCCTTCTAGTATATGGTTATGAGTACCAGGACTGAAGAATGTGTTGGTCATGCTAAGTGAAAATATCTTTATCTGATGAGTTATCTCACAACCTTATTTATGTAGAGAAGGGTATCATGTAGCCCAGGATAGCCTCAAACTCACTAGCCAAGGTTGGCTTTGAACTTTTTTTTCTTCTCTATTTTCTTATTTATTTTATGTAAATGAGGTTCTATTTGCATGTACACTTACATGCTAGAAGAGGGCATCAGATCCCATTACAGATAGCTGTGAGCCACCATGTGGTTGCTGGCCGTGTGGTTGCTGGGAATTGAACTCAGAACCTCTGGAAGAGCAGACAGTGCTCTTAACTTCTGAGCCATCTCTCCAGCCTGGCTTTGAACTTCTGATTCTCGTGTTAGCACATCCTGAGTACTGGGATTCTAGGACTGTATTACCATACTTTTGGTGTTTATGTGGTGCTGGAAGTTGAACCCGGGGCTTTGTGTGTACTAGGCAAGCACTCTTCCAGCTGAGCCACCTATACAATTTCTACTCTGATTTCTAGTTTCCTGTTATTTAGCTCTCCTGAGTTTTCTTATTTCTTATAAACTCAGATTGGGATATAAAAGTCATTAATTTTGCAACTTGTTAATTTGTAGTAGATTCAGTGTTTTGCTTCTAGATAGAAATTGCTAGAGTGAATTTGGATTTTTTTTTTTATTGGATTTTTTTAAAAAACAATTTTCATATTATTATTATTATTATTATTATTATTATTTTATTTTTCTTGAGACAGGGTTTCTCTGTGTAGCCCTGGCTATCCTGGAACTCATTCGGTAGACCAGGATGGCCTCGAACTCAGAAATCTGCCTGCCTTTGCCTCCCAAGTGCTGGGATTAAAGGAGTGCGCCACCAGTGCCCGGCTTCATATTATCTTTTAACCAACAGAAGAGTTGCTTTTCAGCGTTGCTGATTCCAGCAGCCTGAGGAGCTCCGTCCAGGTACTACACCCAGGTCTCAGGTGTTGCAGAGGTCTTAGGCTACAGAAGGAATTTTAGGACAGATCATGAGAACTAGAGTTCATTATGAACTGTTTACTCCCAGACTCCTGTAGAGACATTTCAAGAGAGACTCATACCAATTTTCAAGTTATCTTGTTTAAAGGATGTAATATGTATCAGAATTTAAAAGATTAAGTAAAATGTGTTGGACCATAGATGGTGGTGCAGGCTTTTAATCTCAGCACTCTGGAGGCAGAGTCAGGAGGATCTCTGAGTTCCAGCCCAGGCTAGTCTACAGAGTGAGTCCTAGGGCACTGAGGACCACACAGAGAAACCCTGACCTAAAAAAACAAAACCAAAACAAAAAAGTACAACGTTTTGGTATGTTTATTTTTTCTTTTTCGAGACTATAATATAATCACATAGTTTCTCTCTTTCCTTTCTTCCCTCTATACCCTTCCATATACCCCTCCTTGGCTCTTTGAAATTCATGGTCTCTCTTTTCATTAATTGTTCCATGCATATATGTATGTAGGTATATATATATTTTTTTCCTAAATATAACCTGCTTTATCTAAAAGATTTTTATTTAACAAGATTATAAGTTATTTATGGGTGTTTTGTTGAGGTTTTCAGATGAATGCTGATAAGATAGATTAGGTCATATATTTTTTTCTGCTGCATATGTCCCTTCTCATAATGCATCTGATTTGATTCATATGCATGTACAATTATACATACATAATATTATAAATAGGAATTTCCCCCCAAAATTCACTGAAACAATGAAGTTTGTCTTACTGTACATGCACCTCAAACCAGTTCCAGTCAGATGAGCCTTTCTCTTCTACCTGACCAGATACATTGGGGTTATACTTGAATAGGAACAGTCCAAATTTGATTGTTAGGGGCAGAGAAGCTTATACTATTGCTCAGAGTGAAGTGTACATTCTGTCTAGTGTAGGTGGAGAGTAGAGGTTTCTGAGATTGCTAGGTGCATTGTTTGAGAGGGGTGTGAGTACATGCAGGTGAAGGGACTAGACTGTCAGGTACATTATTACAAGGGTGTGTGTGTGTACATAATCCAAACCAAATAGGGTCGCAAGCCACTGAACTGTATCCTATGTTTGCCTGCCCACACCCTCCTGTGAGGGAAGATCAACAAGTCCAGTCTTGAGAGTCTCTTGTGGGTAAGTTACAGCTGCTTCTGATGAAGATGGTAATACTGTTATGCTTGGAGAATAGCATTTTATAACAGAATGAAAGCATTTTATAAAGTGAAAGGTATATTCGATCATGGATACTTTTGTTATTGTATATCACCTGGCTTACGTGCACTTTGACTTTTAGGTTGTTCCACTGACTTGCCATGTATGGCAGCAGTCATCATATCAAGATTATTCTAGAACCCAGTTTTCCGACTCCAGTACAATGTTATTGGAAACAGCCATCCAGTGGGGCCCTGAGGAGGATCAGGTAAATCTGGGACACGTTCTCTTTTTCTTTCTTTTTTTAATCAGTAGCACAAGAAATGTAATATGTTTCAGTGTCGCAATGGTGCTCACAATTCTATGTAGAGCAGAAGCTCGTCCCTGCTTTCTTGGTCTCAATAGTCTATATTCTTCAAGACTGTTGTAAAGAACTTTGTCTATGTGCATTATGTCTTGGGATACTTAGCATACAAGAAGTTAAAACATTCAAAATTACAAACTCATTACTTGATGATAATTTATTTTAAGAGGAAAGGTGTCTATTTCTTTTTTTTGTTTGTTTGTTTTGTTTTGTTGTTTTTTTGTTTTTGGTCTTCTTTTGAAGCAAGCTTTCTCTGTTGATTGTTCTGGAACTTGCTCTGTAGACTAGGCTGCCTTTGGACACTACCTGCCTCTGCCTCCCCAGTGCTGAGATTAAAGGTGTGTGCCACTACTACCCAGCTATCTATTTCCATTTTTAAACAGCTAAGTGTATTGATGTACAAAGAAATGTATTAAAGTGAACTGTTTTAACTATACAGTTTGTCAGACGAACTTTGAAAGATCACTATGGTTGAGACATATAGCTTTGGTATTATATACAAAAGATTCTGAATGCTATTTTAATCATTGCCTTCTCCAGTCCCTGATCTTATAGCAAGCATCCTGTAGTTGGTGGCTCTGTAGCTTTGCCTTTTCAAAATTATAGTGTGTGGACTTTTAAAATCTGATTTCTTCCTTTCTTTCTAAAATTATTAGCCCATGTTGCATGTATCAGCTCTTTAATTTTCATTGTTAAATAATATTCTTTCAGGGTTGTTGGTTTGTTTTTTTTTTTTTTTTTTTTTTGAGTAAACATGTCTTTCTGTAGAGTAAATACCTAGGAGTAGATCAGCTAAATTATATAATGGGATATTTAATGTTATAAGAATATGCTAAATTATTTTCTGAAGTACCTGTTCCCATTTTGCCCAAGGAATGGAATAGCTAGGTTTAGAAATACTTGTTCAGTTTTTTTTTTTTTTTTTTTTTTTTAATTACTACAGTAAAGATTTGTCATTTAGTGTACCAAATGTATTGATTTGACAATGAGAACTTAAAGCATTTTATACCGTAAGTGACTACCTGGTACTAGGAGATGGAAATGATTGGAAGAGAACAAGAAGGAGGTTAATGGGGCAAGAAAGAACATAGAAGGAACAACTTTTTTTCCCACTCTGGTGAGAATGTTGTTAAGTATGCTATGAGTAGACCGTAGTATTAATGCGTTGACTCAGTTAATGACCAACATCTTTTCCTTTCAGAGAGCAGACTCTTGGCATTGTCTTTCTCAAGAAAGGGATTCTTCCCAAACCTTGGATATATCCCAGACTGAGTTTGGCAGAGAAGGAACAGAAGTAACAGACCTAACCTCTCAGGAGGGAGGTGATTTGGCTCAGTCACAGCATCCAGTAAAGGAACCAAAGCTGGATCTCTTGTGTTCTCCATTGCTAAGTAATGCCTTTCTCTATATATTTTAACGTTTTATTTTATTTCATGTGCATAGGTATTTTACCTGCATGTTATGTCTGTACACCGTTTTTGTGCTTGGTGTCCATGGAGGCTAGAAGAGAATGTCTGAGTCCCTGGATCTGGGATTATGGGTGCTAGGACTCAAATTCACATTCTCTTGAAGGGCAACCATTGTTCTTACCTGTCAAGCTCTCTCCTCAGCCTTAAGTGGCCTCTGTGTCTTTAACCAGAGGTAATTAGCTTATATTTCCTTTCTTTCCTTTTCCTCCCTCTTTCTTTCTTTCTTTCTTTCTTTCTTTCTTTCTTTCTTTCTTTCT
>JANHMN010000008.1:22332456-22445737 GCA_030674055.1 Rhabdomys pumilio
TTTCTTTCTTTCTTTCTTTCTTTCTTTCTTTCTTTCTTTCTTTCTTTTTGAGACTGGGTTTCTCTGTAGCCTTGGCTGGCTTAGAACTCAATTTGTTGACCAAGCTGGCTTCAAACTCAGAGGTTCTGCCTGTCTCTGCATCCTGAGTGCTGGGATTAAAGGTGAGAGACACCCCTGCCTGGTAATAGCTTATATTTCTAAAAACACTTTGTGTATGTGTGTGCACACAGAACCTTGTTAGCTTGTTCCTAACTAAATTTATTTTAATTGAAGATCTCTGTGGAGCTATACTCAAAAGAATTGGTTGGTTTTAGTTTTCCACACTAGCTGGTAGGGATAGCCATATTAAATATACTATTGATCTCATGTTAGCCTTGCTCATAGAAGGCTGAAAGGTGATCACCCGTTCTCATGGGTATTTATCAGTAGTCTTTCATAGCACAGTTGCTCTTGGAAAAAGCACATTTTATCTTTGGTATTCCTTTATCAGTGGAGAGACTGTTTCCTCACATAAAGTAAGTGTCTATATGTCTTCATTTGATTTTTATTGTTGTGATAAAGATCATAAACAAAAGTATCTTAGAGGGGACAGAGTTTATTTGGCTTATGTATGCTGGATCACAGTCCACTGAGAGAAGCCAAGGCAAGGACTCAAGATAGAAGCTGCAGCAGAAGCCATGGTGGAGTGCTCCTTACTGGCTTGCTCAGCCTGCTTTTATGTACTAGGATTACCTGCAGGCAGCCCACAGTGGGCTCAGCCCATTCATATCAGTTGTTAATTATGAAAATACCTCCCAGAGTTGCCTATGGGCAATCTGATGGAGGTAATTTCTCAACTAAGGATATGTCTGTGTAAATTTACCTTATTTGATCCTTGGACTTGTTCTAAGCCATTGTTATCCTCAGCTTTGAGAACAAAACAAGATGAAATTGGGTCATTTCTTTGAGACCGTCCTGCTTGTCTTTTAGTGTAGAATGACTTTCTTAGCTCTTTACTAAAGATAAACTTGAAGTAACTTTCAAATCAAGGTATTCAACTATAAAGATGGTTTTATAGAGCTTTGTAGAGAGGAAGTCTAGGACCCAATTGAGTATATTCTTTTCAAAACAAGCTGATGATTTGCAGGTCAGCGTGCTGGTGCACTGTTATGTGGTGTGGAACTTTAAAGTCTACTGCAGGTTTCCGATTGGAGAAAGGTGGTTGACCTTGCTGGGAGGAGATGGCTGTGATCAAATAATTGAAGGCCGTCTTGCTAAGGAGAAAGTAGCTCCTTTTTTGTCCGCTAGTTTATGTAACCGATTAAATGCCTGTTGTGTTTTAGTCCAAGGGTAGATAGATGAACAATACCTCCTTTTCTTTGAAGAAATTTCCATAGTTACAAGAGCAAAAATCTACAAACTGTAGCCCACAGTCTAAAATTTGTACTCTTTATGAGTGCAAATTTTAAGAATGTTTACTTTACCTATTATTTAATTTGGCTGTTCTTTAAAGAGTCTTGACATACTCTATCTTGCTGGGAATTCTGTGTCTCCCTGCTTCAACTTCCCAAGTGCTGGGATATATGTGTGTACTACCCAGCCTGAACGCATTTTTGTTTTGTACTTTTAATGTGGTGCTCTAGATTTAACCTAAAGCTTTGCACATGCTTGGCAAATATTTTACTGCTGAGCTATACCCCTCACCATTTGAATTTTTAAAAGATTGTGTAAACAAAGTATATGTGACAGTTCATATGTTGTCAACAAGCCTAAAATATTTATGCTCTGACCTTTGACAAAAAATGCTTGCTAACTTGTAGAGGTTAAAATGAGAACATGCAAAGTATGGGTGCTGCATTTAACTTAATGTAAGGTCTTTTTACAAAGGCAGTATTCCAGCAACCGAAAATTCTGTTCTGTTACAGCAAAATGTCATGGAAAATTGTATAATAGAAAGATTTCAGCATTGAATGAGAGAGTATACAGTGCAGTTTCTTGTATAACTGCAGTTCTTCCTTGTCAGTAGATAAAGTAGACATTTAAAGCTACTGGATCTTGTGTCATATGGCCACTGGACATGCCATTCCTGCTGTTCTGTCCTGCACGGATGCTATCATCATGGTATTAGCTTTTACCAATGGCAAATATTGATATGATGAGTGATGGAGGGTCCCACGCTGGCAACATCTTTCCAAATGTGAGGACACAACAGTTGAGAACAAGTATGAGGAAGTCACTGCCAGTTATCTGTATAGCCTTCCCATCAATTACACACACAGACATGGCATGCTTGGAAAGTAACAATTCTGGTTTGCTCCTTTAAAAAATACATTTTTTTTACTTAACCTAATTTAACTCTCATATGCCACTCAGATATTTTTAAAAATTTAAGGAGATGCTCAAATGGTGCTTATAACTAATTACTTATGATTTCTTGGTTATATCTCAATGTTTATGATAATAAAGATTTCTGTAAATTTTGGAATCTGGATAGAGAATTAATTTTTAATTTTATTATTTATTTTTCATATTATTTTGTGTGTGTGGGTGTTTTGCCTGCATATATGTTTGTATACCACTCAAGTGACTGGTGCTGGAGGAGGCCAGAAGAGGGTGTCAGATCCCTTGGAACTGGAGTTACAAATGATTGTAAGTCACCATATAGGTGCTAGGAACCAAACTTTGGTCCTCTGGAAGAGCACCAGCCAGTTTTTTTCACCATTGAGCTATCACTCCAGCATCAGATAATTAATTTTTAAAAAAGATTACCAGATCATTTTAAATGACCAATATACCTAGTTAATTGAAAATAATTTCTTGTACTCACCAGCGCCCTTTCTTGTACTCACAAAGCTAACATCCTTTGTGGTGTTAGCCCTAGTTTTGTTTTGTTTTTAAAAAACTTTGTTGATTCTTTGAGGGATGAAGGTTATTTGTTTTGAAGGTTTAAAAATGATTATCTAAGTCAGTGCCAAGGCTGAATCATATTAACTCTTCTGATGTTAGTTTTTCTTTGTGTGTGTGTGTGTGTGTGTGTGTGTGTGTGTGTGTGTGTGTGTGTATGGGTATGGGTATGGGTATTTCAGTATGCATGCTAGAGGACAGACTCAAGTTTTGTTTACCAGAAGCCATTTTCTTTTTTGAGACATTGTTCCTTACTGGCCAGAAACTCACTGATTTGACTTATTGGCTGGCCAGAAAACCCATGGATTTGCCTGTTTTTACCTTTTCAGCACTGGGATTTCAAGATACCTTACCTAACTTTACAACAATTAAGGAATTGAACTTAGGTCTTCATGCTTTACCAGAAAGCACTTTACTAACTAAAATTATGTTTTTAAAGTTACTGTCATTTCATATTTTTAACCAATTCAGTAAATAGTTTTAATTTAATACCTACTAAGTATAGCAGATCCTTTGCTTGCCATTGAGGATATACCTGTGATAAAGCAGCTCTATGGAATTTGAGAGGAACCAAACGTGTGCCAGTCCAGAGCAGTGAGAGTGATAGGGTCCCAAGTGAGGGCCTGTATCACCAAAGTGAGCAAAAACTCCTTTGAGGGCATTCCAGGAAGAAGGCTGATGCCAGGGTGGAGTCCTCCACGGTAGGCATAGTTGAAATCAAGAAAGTGTGCTGTAGCAATCATTAAACTCATGTTGAAAAAGCAGTTTAGTTTTAACAGCACATCACTAGTCAATTTTAGTAGGCTGCTGTTTTAGAAATCAAGTTTTATATGAATAATTTTTGTTTGGTAGTTTTATAAGTGCTATAGAGAATAAGGATTTTGTACTACTTTCTATATATTTAAAGAGATAAGAATTATTTTAAGCTGAGCATGGTGGCACATGCCTTTATTTAGTCCCAGCACTTGAAAGGGAGAGGCAGAGGAGAAAGATAAGCAGAGAGGCAGAGACAGGCAGTCTCTGAGCTTGAGGCCACCCTGATCTACATGGAGAATTCCAGGATAGCCAGGATAATACAAAGAAACCCTGTCTTGAAAAAACAAAAACAGAAACACCCTATTCCCCAAACCAACAACAAAAAGTAATTACTTAAGCTGTTAGGGAACCATAGTGCTTTTTTCTTTTTAAAGTTCAAACTCTTTAGGTAATATAACTATTTTATACGTTTCAGAACCAGAACTTCAAAGAGCATTTGTGTTTGTGATACCATCTTATGGTAGAGCTTAAACAGAAAATTTAAGAAATTTATTTATTTAAAATTGACCACCTGTTACTTATATATTAACACCATACATAATTTTCTTGACAACCCATTTTTGTAAAACAAATATTTATTTAGAAGGGAGGCCTTGTTTCAATATTATTTTGAATATAATTTTAATCCTCATCATCTCTTAACAGTGTCAATAGGACCCCAGAGCCCTTAGATTACCCTTTGATATGTTCATATATAAAATTTCATATTACTTAAGATTGAGGGGCCAGCAATATGACTTGACAAGCAAAGGCACCTGCTGCCAAAGCTGATGACCTAGGTTTGATTCTTCCCACACAGTGGAAGGAGAGGATTGATTACTTCAAGTTGTCTCCTGATTGCCATTTGGTCATAGCGCACACTCACACCCACCCACCTAACACCCACACAGAATCAAAATTAATAAGAAAAGACACCCTTTAATTGCTAATGATTCTTAATTGTTAATGTAAATTGTATAGTAATTTGCAAAGAAGTTAGCATGCTGACATTTAACTTGTTTACATATGAAGAGATTATTTAATAATAGTAAGTTTTGTAAAGAAATTTTTTTACCTCTAAGGTAGTAGTGGTACTTAATCTTCAAAGTTTTTGTGGATTAAATGAAGTACTGTATGTTAAATGTTTAGACGTTTTCCTGTTCCATAGATGATTGCTGCTGTTATTATAGCACTATTGTAATGATGTAGAAGATGCTTTAAAGTATTGCATGAGTAAGCTAAACACTGCATTTTTCAATTGCTCAGCCTCTTTACATTTGAAACTTTGCAGTGATACAGGATAACTTTGCTGCTCCTGATTTGCCTTTGCTGACATGTTTGACACAAGACCAG
The DNA here is from genome assembly GCA_030674055.1 of Rhabdomys pumilio. Taxonomy (NCBI): domain Eukaryota; kingdom Metazoa; phylum Chordata; class Mammalia; order Rodentia; family Muridae; genus Rhabdomys; species Rhabdomys pumilio. The sequence continues at coordinate 22,337,488 of JANHMN010000008.1, forward strand.
GAGGTTGAGCTTGATTCTTTGTTTCAACAAAGTGAACTAGAATTTGCACCTTTGAGGTAGAGTGATTCATTTTTTTTTGCCTTCTAAATTTTCTACTCTTCTAGTAAGTTGTTAATGGTGTTAATGGATTCAGGCTAGTGTGGGATTGGGAGTAGAGTTTAGGTATTCTTAGGACAGTCTTGCATCTTACGTTGGTGCAGTGTTTTACATGTAGCGTACTATGTAACTATAGTTCATTTAGAAGTCATGTATGGTTTTGTGGCCTTGAAGCATACTTTGGCTATCAGTACCGAGTTTCCTGTTCTAAGTCTCTATATGCTGCTGTTGTCCTTCCCCTCCATCCTACCTTCTTTCTGCAAGAAAGCAGGCATTTATTTCTAGTATATTAATTTGTCTGCACTTTGAGTTTGCTTGGCTGTAATTGAATCAGTCTAGTTAGCTTTCTTTATACTGTGCAAATATCAAGTAAGATTTTTGTAATATTTCAAATTGATGTCTTTTAGAACAATCAAAATGGAAGGACATTCTGTAATTCTTCAGAAACATGCTTGGAACTGTCCAAGGCTTTGTTTTCTGTTAAAACCAAAAGAAAACTCTACCTTAAACTCAAAACTCTAGATATTTAGCCCTGTCATTATTCTGTATATTACTTTAGAATCATGGTTACAAAGTTCTTTGTTTCCTTTAGATTGTCAAAGTGATTAAGCTGTATTGTGTTTTGGGAGAAAATCTATAAGTACAATAACTGACCAGTAAACTGAGGAATATAAGTTAGATGAGTGTCAATTCACAGTAGGTGGCATGCATTTAAAATAGCAAAACTTATTAAAAGGCAAACTTTTAACCTTTTTTTTTTTTTTTTTTGTAATGTTGAAATTGATTCTGTTTTAGGAGAATGCTGAAGCAGTATCAGGTGGTAGTTTACTTACTGGTTGCAAAATTTTTCTTTGTTTAATCTTTAGCTAAAGAGTGAAGATTAGAACTTTTAAAAATGCACCTTTAAGTAAACCTGATTTTAGTGACACCAGGTTTGTATTTTTGTATTAGTATTTAAAAATTAAAATATCAGGACCTAATTATTTCTTTATAACTTTGTATTTTCAGAGGGATTTCTGAGAAGTCTGAAGATACTGAATGGCTTGCTCGACCGTCAGAAGTTAGTGAAGCTTTAATCCAGGCCACGTCAGAAACATCTTCAGACTTAGTTAACAGTTGCTTTAGTATATCTCAGCATCTACTCCCAGGTAGCACAACTTTTGGGTCTCAGCGCTCTCTTTTCTTGTTCGAACAAGAGAATAATGGAGAAACTGTACCATCTAATGCTCCTGATGAACTGAAAAGCCCAAATGACTCGGATCATTGTGATGCCTTGTATTCATGTATGTCATGGCCAACAGAAAAGGACACTCAGCAGCCAGAAGGCAACTTGGCTGATAAAGACCAAGTTTCCACTTCAACTTTATCTGATATTAGTGATGAAAGTATAGCTACTAAAAGAAACAACAGTTTTGGTGTTTCTTGTTCATATAATCAGTATTGGGAACAGGAAGCTAGTAAGGACCGTGCTCCCTTCCCATGTGAAATTACTCCTCTTCCTAATAAAATGCCATACTCTTTCCTGCAATGCATGTTAAAAAGAGGAAAAGGGGCTCCCTTGACCTCTGATAATCATCTTGAGAATGTTTGTTTAAGGACTCCAGCAGAAGATGAGATGAGTCAAAAGAATGATTCTTTGGAGGGTTATGAAGGAAATGAAGATCTGCAGAAAGAATTGTCTCAATTTTTTAAGCAAAAGGAGACTAGAAATACTTGGGCATCTTCTCGGGTGCATGCCAAATATCCAGAGATAAAGTGTATTGGGACTGTTGCTGTCCCTGGTAGTCAAAAACAAGTTGCAGAAGCACATATACTCTGCAGAGGACTTGATATCTCTAAGCTGGATATCTCTGGTTGTCCTCTTCAGAGAGTCAGATCCATCTTGGATGAGACATCAGAACAACTCTGTTTTCAAGAGGAAAGAAACCAAAAGGCAGCTTTTACTTTTGGTGAGAAAAATGTTGATGCTACTGAAAATGTAGCCTTTGAGGCAATTATTGCCTCAATTGAGTCTTCCAATCAAGAGAGTCTTGCAAGTGAGACCCAAACTGACAACAATGAACTGTTAGCAGATGACAGTGAAGAGAAAGAACCCCTAAAACCAGACCTTTCCCCATTAAATTGTAAGGATGAAATCTCTTTCATTGATAAGCTTATGCATCTAAAATACCAGTCTACTCCTGGGGTGTTTAAAGCAGCAGATTCAAAACCATTGTTGTGTAAAGATGGTGATGCTAGCTCCCTATATACGTATCCAGGTTTGAGATTACCCATTAATGCTCCTCAGAACATGCTCAGTAAGCCAGTTTCTGTCATTCTAGAGCTTAAGTCATCTTTAAGTGAAAAAGCTTACAACCAGGCTGTTGGTCTTGAGGAAACACACTCACCTTCATTTCAATATGGTATAAACAATCTTGACCTTACAGAGAAGGTAGGATCTTCAAACATTAGTTTTGCAATGAAAATATCAACTTCAGAATCTTGGGTTTTACAAGATTTAAAGCAGCAGACCTTTGAAGAAGTTGCAGATTCCTCAGACTATAATTTGGGTAAGGATGTAAACTGTAGTAACCCTATTGAAGGTCTGATCTGCTGCTGTATGGAACAGCTTTTTAGCACACTTGGCAGCATGTGATGCAGGTCCCACTTTGCATTAACACTGATTCATGATGCATCACTGATTATAGTCAAGTCAGCCAAGAGGTATTGCTGGAAGCTGATGAAGGCCAAGGTGAAATTCCTTGGCCTTGGGGACTCAGTCAGGCAATATATATGTATATTTATGCAACATGACCCTTTTTTTCTTTTTTTTCCCTCCCTCCCTTCCTTCTTTCTTTCCTTCTTTCTTTCTTTTATTTTTTTTCTTTTGATAGATGGCCTGCATGGGAAGGCTGAGTCTGGCGTCCGTGCTCTGTGTGGGGATGCTGGTGCACACAGTGAGAGAACTGCTGAATGGGAAAGAGAGGTGAGGTGCAATGAAGTGGTCACTGTAGAACACAGCCCTTTCCAGTGTTCAGGGAATGCTGTTTACTTTCTGTCTTTCACTGTTTCCCAAACATGAGGCCTACAAGGCTTAACTGGTAAGTACTTGGAGCTTGCAGATTTAGAGAATTTGCTTGATGATCTTTGTGACAGCTCCTTGTTTTGGGTACTTACCTCCCAATCATCATCTGAGGAGAACCATTTTGAAAAGGCTATAAGTTATCCGACATTTTTTTGGATTGGTAAAGGAGTATTTTAGTTGAGAAGACAATCAGAGTGAAAGTAAAGAGCTCACTTGTTTTTGACACCAGTTCTGACTCATAATGTGGTCTTCACCCCATACCCAGGACAATGTGGTCTTCATCACATACCCAGGAATGTGACCTCTACCAAGTGTTGACAGGAAGATTGTTTCATAGCCTGTAACACTTCACAAGTTCTTTGGTGTTTTAGGAAAGGACATCTTTTGTCAGTCTCGCCTTTTTATCTTTTTTTTTCTAAGTAGTCCAGGTTGTCCTGGTGTTTGCTGTGTAGACCAGGCTGGCCTTGAATTCAGAGAGATCTCCTGCCACTGCTTCCCAAGTGCCGGGAGTGAAGGTATGTATCTACCACCACCATGTTCAGCCCTCCAGGCTTTTATTTTGAGGTATCCTTTTCATGTTGGGCTAGCAAAAATATTTGGGATATGTGAAAATAAGACACATTCAAGTTCTAGAAAATTTTGATTTAAAGGCGTTTAAGAAAATGCCAAGCATCATTGTTTGCCTCAAAAGGATACTTCAATGCAGAGTCCAAACTAGTCAGTCTTTCTGAAGATACCTAACTGCCTCTTCTCAAATGAGCAACAGAAGCTTGCACACATTCCCCACCTGTCTGTTCATGCCACCATTATCATTGTCTGTAAGAAAAATGGTGACACAAGGGACTTAAAGCAATTCTTTATAAGGCTTCGTTTTCTTGGATCTTTGGACCTCCTTGAGTCCCACCCTTGTTTGTGTGATACTGTCATCACCAAACTGGTCTCACTTTTGATGTGTCCTTGTTCAGGTTTAGAAGCTGATAATGGGAAGATAACAAAGATAACATGAAGAGTTTTCCTTTTATTTATAGGTTGTTGACTGTAAGAAAATTTCATGGAATTAATTTGTTTTCTTCAGTATTTTTTTTTTTTTTTTTGGTTTTTCAAGACAGGGTTTCTCTGTGTAGTCCTGGCTGTCCTGGAACTCACTCTGTAGTCCAGGCTGGCCTTGAACTCAGAAATCCGCCTGCCTCTGCCTCCCAAGTGCTGGGATTAAAGGCGTGCGCCACCACCGCCCAGCCTTTCTTCAGTATTCTAAAGTATGGTTTGAATTTTTAAACTGATTCTTTTATTTATAGGTTGTTGACTGTGTAAGAAAATTTCATGGAATTAATTTGTTTTCTTCAGTATTCTAAAGTATATATTGTTTGAATTTTTAATCTGATGAGAGTGGGGTAGAAATAATGGCTAATACTCTGCTCAGGTTCAATGCCAAGAGGTTTATAGGTCACAGCAGTTCACTAGTCCATCCTGTCAGATTGGATTCATGTGGATTATTTTGGTCCACAGTTTATAATGAATACTTCTAGGATCATGATTCACTAGTAAGAATACTAATAGGAAACCTTATAATATTCTTGAATGCTGTATTATGAACTGCCTACTACCTAACTGTTAACCCTCTCTTCTCAAGTGGTCTAGTTTTCTCTGAATTGCTGTCAACTGTGCTTCTGGATGGTAATCTTTTCCAAGTTAGGTCCTTTATGGTATCTTACTTGTTTTGTTGCTTTTGAGACAGGCTTTTTCTGTGTATCCTTGGCTGTCCTGGAACTCACAGAGATCCATCTGCCTTTGTTTCTGAGTACAGGGATTAAATGCATGCGCCACCACAGCCCAACAGGATTTTTTTAAAATGACTATTATGTTCACCTCCAATTCAACTTGTATATATCAAAATAGCTCATATGTTCCCTATATCAGGCTGATCCTGCAGATTCTGCTTTTTTTATAGAAATGTTAGCATTTTTCTAGTTTCTTACTCATCTTTTATTCTTTTTTTCATTGGCAATTAAAAAATGGGAATTTCCAGAGGATCCAAGTTCAGTTCCTAACACCAATATCGGGTCACTTACAACCACCCGAAACCAAAGCTCCAGAGGAACACCAGGAGCCTCTTCTGGCCTCTGAGAGCACCTGCAACCATGGAACAACATACGTGCATGCATGCATGCATACATACATACATACATACATATAAATAAAAAATCTTTTTAGAGTAATGGAAATTAAGGGCTGAAGGCCTAGCTTAGTGATAGTTTGCCTAGCATGCCCAAGGCATTGCCTGGCACCACACATTCAGACTTAAAAATGGGAAATAAATCTGAGTATTTTCCTCCTGGTTCCTCTCATTTTCACATAGTTCAAATCTATTGATCTATTAAGTACTTGTAATTCTTTTAATTCTATATTATTTTCTCTTCACTTAGCCAACAGGCCACGAAGTTATCTGTATATTCTTTGGTATTACCTGCTATACTAGCCTTTATGTTTGAAGGTGTGTTGATAGTACATTTTTATTGAAGTCAAGATTATAATATTTTTTTTCCATTATTTGGAAGCAGTGGAAGAAAACTAATTCACTCTCTTTTATTCCCTGTATCAACTTTAATCTCCCTCTCCTCTTCTTACTTTGCCTTCCTCCCACAAGCTATACTTAAATAAACTTTTAGGAATAAGATTCTTGACTTAAAAATTTTGGGCTTCTCAGTATTTATATTTTGGACTATATCTTTTTGATCTAGAGAACCACTCTGTATTTTAGTCTGTTTTCTAGCATTTCTGGCCACTATTCACTAGGTACCAGCAGCTTCCTATCTTACCCCTCCTGTTCTCACCGTTTATGACAAATACAAAAACATTTTTTTTCCTGACACTGCTAAATTTCTCTTTGCAAGGGATAGAATTTTCCCAGATGAGAGCTCAAAGTAGGCTTTAGAAAAGCCTTTTGGGAAATAGAGGTAGAATGTTAATTCCTACATGTGACTGCCAATTTCTTGAAAACTGAAAACCCAGTTTAAAAAAGTAATGTGTGCCTGTAATCCTTGCAAATGAGATGTGGAGACAGGAGGATCAGGAATTCAAAACCAGCCCCAGCTATGTAGTGAGGGGTTTGAGGTCAGCCTGTGCTACAAACATGCAAGCAAATAAGAAATAAAATCATGTTTACATGTATTTTTGGATTTGGTCCTGAAAGAGCATAACTAGACTAATCCTTTATAAAGTTAATAGTGCTATATATTTTTATCTAAGTGTCTTATGAACTTAGTGGAGATTTATATGCATTTATACTTTAATGCCATCAGTTACTGATATGGGATACTCTCTAAGGTAGCATTGTAAGCCACAGAACCATTGGTGCTATCTTGTTTTGTTTTGTTTTTGGTCTTTTGAGACAGGGTTTCTCTGTGTAGCCCTGACTGTCCTGGAACTCACTCTGTAGACCAGGCTGGCCTCGAACTCAGAAATCCACCTGCCTCTGCCTCCCAAGTGCTGGGATTAAAGGCGTGCACCACTGCTGCTGGCCCATTGGTGCTGTCTTAACCAAACAAAATATGATCTGTATGAATTCAAATGACTTGAGAACATGAATCTCATTCTGTTGCTAGACTGGCCCAGGTCTCACTGTCAGCTTCCACTGGTCTCAGACTTGTGATCCTCTTGCCTCTGTCTGTCTTCTGAGATTTCAGGGGGTTATACCACCACCCCTGGGAGGAATAGAGTTGTAAGTAACTGTGAAACTCCTCAGTGTGTTGTGCTGGGGGAGATGGGTCATCAGTGAAGAACAATTGTTGTTCTTTTTAAAAGATTTATTTTTATGTGTGTGAATGTTTTCCTGAGTGTGTATCTGTGCGCATGTAGTAGAACCTTTGGAAACTAGAAGAGAGCATTGGATTCTCAAGGACGGGAGTCAGACAGTTGGGAGCTGCCATATGGTTGCTAGGAATTGAACTCAGGAAGAGTAGCCAGTACTCTTAACTGCTGCAAATATCTCCAGCCCCAACTTGTTCTTAGAGAAGACCTGGGTTCTATTTCTAGTGTCCATATGATGGCCCATAATCATCTGTAACTCTAGTTCAGGGCATCCAACAACTTTCTCTTAAGTCTGTACCAGGTGCACATGTATACATGGAGGCAAAACACGCACACATGTAAAATGAAATTAAGTAAAAAATTGTTAAACCTCTTGTGTTTATTTTTATAATGAAATTTGGTTTTTTTAGCCAACTAAGTGTCAAATTAATAGAACCTTTTCTCCTTCATTTCCTATTTCATAGGTAGACTGTTCCAATCTGGGCATTAGCCGGGCTTTCCCATCTTCATTGCCTTCATTTGTTCCTCAAGAACCAACCAGTGAGTCAGAATATCATTCCTCCAATCTCAGAATGTTGAGGGTATCTCCTGACACTCTGCTAACAACTCTTACACATTCAACAGGTATGTAGAGAATGGAAGCATTTCATATTCTCTTTATATCTAGGTCATGATTGGTGTCTTACCATGCCTTTCTAGCAGTTGGATGGATTAAAGGATGCCCAGATGTCTTATTTTGTGTTTTATTACTGTGATAATACCATGGCCAAAATCACCCTGGGAAGGAAAGGGTTTGTTTCATCTTAACAACTCATGGTCACACTTCATAACTGAGGGAAGTCAGGGCAGGAACTCAAGGAAACTGGAGGCAGGAACTGAAGTAGGAACCTTGGAGGAATGTTGCTTATTGCCTTGCTGCTCCTGGCTTGCTCAGTTTTTTTTCTTACATATCCCAAGATCACTTGCCCAGATGGTAGCACCATCTACAATGGGCTGGGTTCTCCCTTCCCACATCAATCATTAATTAAGAAAATGCCCCACAGCTTGCCTGTAGGCTGACTTTATGGAAGCATTTTTTCAACAGAGGTTTCCTTCTTTCAGATGAATGTAGCTTGTGTTAACTTGACAAAAAAATTAATTGACACACCAGATAATTGGTAAAGCAGTATTTCTACACATACCTGAAAGGATATCTGAGGAAGAGATTTGAATAAGTGGATCGAGTAAGGAAGATCCGTCTCACCATTGTGAGTGTGTCCAATTGGTTGAGACCTGGATTGAACAAAAAAGCCGACTGGGACACCTTTTACACAGTTCTGCCCTTGAATGCAGAACTCCAGGTTATTTGGCCTTTAGGCAGTTTTTCTTCCTTTGCTCTCAGACTGAGTTTTACTGTTGGCATAATTGATTTTGGGGTTTTGGAGTGTGAGCTAATCCATATCATCAGCTTCCTTAGGCTAATATCCTAGGATCAGTTTCTCCCATTTCTTCTGAGAATTACCTGCTAATCTTTTTATTTAGTCATTTCCATTTAGTTTTCTCTTTAATATAAATTCGAAGTTTTCTTTTCTTTTTTCCCCCTCCTTTCTTTCTCTTTTCTTTTTTTGAGATAGGATCTCACTATGTAGCTCTGGCTATCCTGGAACTCAATGTGTAGACCAGGCTGGCCTTGAACTCACAGAGGTCTGCCTGCCTCTGCCTTGAGTGCTGAGATTAGATGAGTACTACCATGCCTGGCAAGTTTTCAGTAGGCCACTCTCAATCTGCCTCTACTGCTCACCACTTTCCTCAGTAAATAATACTGCTTTCCTCCTCACTGTGATCTCTGTGCTCTTTTGTACAAGATTATTTGCATGCATACTTCTCTTGAGCTCAATTACTTTTGCCTTCCAGTTATGAAGAAGGTTTTTTTTTTTTGTTTTTTTTTTGTTTTTTTTTTGTTTTTTTTTTGTTTTTTTTTTTTGAGAAGATGAGGATTATGATAGTAAGAATGATTATGTCTCCTAAAATTTTCTCTTTGAAATTCTTACTCTCAGAGTGATGGCATTAGGAAATAGAGGCTTTGAAAGGTCACAAGAACTCTTAGTGACAAAGTAAGGACCTTGGAGTGATTGATCCCTTGTCACTCTCTTCCCACATGAACACAGTACAGTGGCATCTTCTGTTTCTAAGAGGCCCTTGCCAAGTGGTATATCTGCAAGCACCTCAAGTAAGGCGTTCTTCCTCCTTTGTGAAAATAGGCAGCATTCTAAGTTCTTATATGTTGGATCAGAAAGGCCTCCTTAAGTGTTCACATAGATGATACCACTAAACTAGAGCTTTGGAAGAAAATATATTCAGAAACCATTTTTTTGCCAGGCTGACTGGTCAGATTACTGGTTATTAATCTAGTTGTCTTTGTCTCTTCAGTGCTTGTGAACTTCAGATGATATTTTTTGAGAGCTGGTCTCTTTCCATTATGAGTTCTGGGAATTGAACTCAGGTTACCCTGCTTATATGGCAGGTAATCATAACCTGCTGAACCAACTCACTAAGTCCTATTTCTTAAGCATATGATCATATTGCTTGCAAACAGGAGGGCTTTGATTTCTTTTCCTTTTCTATTTGCATATCTTGTATTTCTCTTGTCTTATTGTTCTAGAAAAGACTTTAGTTAATATATTTAATCTGAGTGGAGAAAATAGATACTCTTAGATTTTCAGTTATTTCCCATTTAGGAATATGTTGTCTTATATGTAGTCTTTATTATATTGAGATATATATTTTTTTCTGTTTTAATTCTTCAGAGCTTTTATCTTAATGGGTGTTGGACTTTGTCAGTGGTATTTTCTGCATCTGTTGAGGTGATTGTATGATTTCTGTCCAAGTTTATTAATGTTGTATGTTATGCTTATTTACTTATATATGTCAAATCATTCTTATATTCCTGGAATTAAGCTAACTTGGTCATTCATGGTAAATTATCCTTACAATGTATTATTGAATTTAGTTTGCAGTATTTTACTGAGATTTTTAGTATTTGTGTTCTTCTGGTGGACTGACCTATTATTTTCTTTTCTTTTTTTTTTTTCTTTTTTTTTTTTTTTTGTGAGTCCTTGTCCAGCATTGGTATCAGAGTAATACTGACTTCATAAAATGAATTTGGTAGTATTCCTTTTTTATCCTATTATATGGAATAGTTTGGGGACCATTGGTAGCTCTTTAAAGCTCTGGTAGGGGCTAAAGAGATAACAATATTTAAAGAGCACTAGCTATTCTTCTAGAGGATCTTGGTTTGATTTCCAGTATCACATGGCAGCTAACAACATCTACAACTCCAATTCACACCAGTTTACACCTTGCTTTGGTCTCTGCAGATTCTGCATGCATTTGGTGCACAGACATATTCAGACAAAATACCCATACACATAAAGATAAATAATGTTTAAAAGAAAGTTCTAGTATAGAGCCAGAGAGTTCAGTGGGAAAAAGCACTTGCTGTGCAAACTTGGTGTTTGATTCTTGTGAAGAGAGAACTGATCTTTGAATGTTATCCTCTGATCTCTAATGCACAACATTGTACACTGGTGTCTTAGTCACTATACTATTGCTGTGAAGAGACACTATGACCAGCCCCAGTTGCAGATTAAAACACTTAATATAAAACAAAATAAAACAAAAAAAGGTTTTTTTTATAGGTTGCTTTGGTCATGATGTTCCTTTATAGCAATAAAAAAGTAACTAAGGAAATATATGCTTAGAAATTTATCCATTTCTTTTAGATTTTCCAGCTTATTGACATATAGGTTTTCATATTAATATGTTTTAATAATCCTCTGAATTTTATTGTTATCTGTTGCAATATCTCCCTTTTTCATCTCTAATTTTATTAATTTGGGTATTCTTTTGTGTAGTTTTGCTAAGAATAAGCTAACCTTTATTTTGCGAAAGAACCCTCTCTTTGTTTCATTGGCTCTTCTGTTCTTGGTTTTTCCATTTCAGTAATTTTCATTCTGATCCTTATTTCTATATACTGATTACACATTTGCTTCGTATTTATTTTCTAAGACCTTGAGTTCCATGATTAAGTTTCTTTATTTGAACACTGACTTTTTAAATGTAGGTATGTGTAGCTTTAAACTTCCTTCTTAGAATGGCTTCTTTGTATCTTACAGGATCTGTTGACCAGAAGATTGGAGCAGCAGTAGTCTCTTCTGCTTATTCACAGGGAATAAAGCCTGGCAGTTTTCACCAAGAACAGTTGCCAGATAGACATCTTATTGAAGAGATTCGGAAAGTGTCACTTGGTCCTAGGCCAGCTGGCCAGAAGCCTGAGATATCAACAGTACAATCTAGTTCTTACTCTAAAGGAATGGAATCTATTTTCTATCATCATCCCATGCCACACAGTCATCAAGGCAGAGAGCCTCTAAATGTTTCAGCTGTTTCTCGATCAGCTGAGAATAAAGCTTTCTACCAGCAAACATTATCAGACAGTCTTCTAACTGAAGAAACATTGCGAGTTTCTATTATTCCTGGCCCAGGTGACCAGAAGACTACTTTACCATCAGAATTCCCTCTTTGCTATTCTTATAGAGGAAAGAACCTGCCTGAAGATGATGTGAAAGTTTCCACTGATTCTGGATCTGCTGACAAGAAGACTGACATTTCAACAGTGTCCTCTAGTACCTACCAGCACAAAACGAAACCCGGTATTTTTTATCACCAAGAGTTGCCAGACAGTCATCTACCTGAAGATGTTTTCAAAGCTTCTTCTGTTTGTAAGTCATCTGATGAGCTATCTGGAATATCAGCTCTAACCTCTGTTTCCTACTCATATAAAGGGAGACCCAATATTTCTCATCATCAGAAGTTTCCAGATAGCCACCTAACTGAAGAGGCCCAGAAAATCTTGGGTACAACTGGAACAGTAGACCAGGAGACAGTGACACCAACAGTGTCTTCTTCCTTTTTACAAAAAGAAAAGCATAGTATTTTCTACCAACAGGCACTGTCAGGTGATCAGTTGCCTGGAGAGCCTCTGAATGTTTTAGTGGCTCCTGGACCATCTGACCAAAACACTGGGACACCAACAATATCTCCTAGTTCCTGCTTCTCTGGAGAAGAGTCCATTATTTTTTACCAAGCTGGCTTTCCAGGTAACACTCTGTCTACAATGTCTGGATCAACTGAACAGAAGACTAACATAACAATAGGATCATCAGGTTTATACTCAGTTGGAGAGAAGTCCATTATTTTCTACCATCAGGCCTTGTCAGATGGTCATCTTCCTAGAGAAGCTTCTCCTACACCAGCTGACTTGAAGACTGGGGAGCCACCAGTATATTTGGCTTCCTGTTCTGTTGGAGTAAAGCCTATTATTTTCTACCAGCAGCCTCTTTCGGATAGTCAGCTAACTAAAGGTCACAAAGATTCAGTTGTTCCTGGACCAACTGATCAGAAGACTGGCATACCAACAATGCCTTCTATTTCCCAGTCATATATAGAAAGGCGTACTGTTTCTTACCAGCAAGAGTTTCCAGATCTTAGTGAAAAAGCTTTGAAAGTTCTAGGTGATGTTGAATCCACTGAACAGAAAACTGAAATACCAGTAGTGTCATCTTCTCTCTTATACAGAGAGAGGCCTAGTGTTTCTTACCAGGAGGATTTGCCAGAACTTATTGAAGAAGCTTTCGAAATATTAGGTGTTCCTAAAGAAGTCCCTTCTGTCCCTTACTCACATGATAAGACAAGTCCCGACTCTTACCAGAAGAAGTTACCAGATGGCGCTCAAGTATCTTTGAAATCAGTAGGCTCTGGCTCTACTGATCAGAAGACTAGGGCACAAATAGTCTCCTCAAGTAAAGAGAAGTCCAGTGGTTTTCATCAGCAGGAGTTGCCAGATACTGGTAGGGATGCATTAGGTGCTTTTCATCCTGAACCTGTTGTCCAGAAGGTCGGGAAACCAACAGAACCTTTAAGTTACTATCCACAGGGAGAAGCCAGTGCTTTGTCTCCACAGGAGTTGCCTGCCAGCCATCTCACAGAAGAGGCTCTGAAGGTGTCAGATGGTTCTGCACCTGCAGCACAGACGCCTGGGACATCAGCAGGACCTTCCAGTTCCTACTTCTGTAAAGCAAAGTTCAGTGATTATCAAAAGGCCTCACCAGGTAGTGATCTAACTGAAAATTCTTTGAAGGCTTCAACTGTTCCTGGACTATCTGATCAGAAAAAGAGACCTGCAGTCTCATCTGGTTCCTACTCACACAAAGAGAAACACAAGATTTCAGCTGTAGATTTGCCGGATGACCAGACCTGTGAGTTGCCAACGGTTATTCAGAGGTCCTGCTTACATAGAGAGGATCCTGCAATTTCAACTGTGATAAAACCAGATGACCAAAAGATTCCATTATCAACAACTTTTCATGGCTCCTGTGCTCAAAAAGTAAAACCTGTTGTTTTCGTTCAAAAACAGTTACCAGATAGAGATCAAAGCGAAGATATTCCGAAGATTTCAACTGTCTCTGAGCCAACTGTTGTAAACACAAGTGTGCCAGTACTTCTGTCTGGTTCTTACTCACACAGAGAGAAGTCAGATTCATTTTCCTCACAGGAACTGCCAGATAGACTTCTAACTGAAGTTGATCTGAAGGCTTCAAGTAGTCTTGATCAAGCGGACCATATTTCTGGGTTACCTACAATTTCTCCTGGTACTTATTCACACAGTGAAAAGTATCAGCTTGTCTCAGAACATGTCCAAGAGCTGATGGATAATTTGAATTCTTCTGAGTCTTGTCTCAGTGTAGATAGTATGCCTTTAAATTCACAAATTGATGATGGAGTTATCATATGTAAGCCAGAATCTTTAGGTTTTGCCAATGTTGGCTATGAGGAAATCCAGGATATAGATCATGGTTCCAAAACTCTTAAAGAAATTCAGACTCTCTTAATGGAAGCAGAAAATATGGCACTGAAACGATGCAATTTCTCTGCTCCCTTAGTCCCTTTCAGAGATGTTAATGATGTTTCGTTTATACAATCAAAGAAGATGGTTTGCTTCAAAGAACCCTCCACAACTGGTGTTTGTACCCAGAGGGAGTCGTTTGCAGAGGAAGTCCCACACATTGAATATGTGCAGAAGGACATTGGCACACAGACGAACTTTAAGTACCAGAGGGGTGTTGGAAATTGGGAATTTATTAGTTCAACTACCTTTAGAAGACCACTACAAGAAGCAGAAGGCTCAGCTAGAATGGCATTTGATGAAACTTTCAGGCAGTATAGAGCTGCCAGGTCTGTAATGAGGTCTGAACCTGAAGACTGCAGCACAGGCATTGGGAATAAAATGATTATTCCTATGATGACAATCATAAGGAGTGACTCCAGTAGTGATGTAAGTGATAGTTACTGCTCATGGGACAATAATTTACCAGAGTCTTTGGAATCTGTTTCTGATGTTTTTCTAAACTTCTTTCCATATACTTCACCCAAGACAAGCATATCAGATAGCCGAGAAGAGGAGGGCCTGTCAGAGAGTGAGGATGGCTATGGTAGTGCAGATTCATTGGCTGCACATGTGAAGTACCTTCTGCAGTGTGAATCCTCACTGAATCAAGCCAAACAGATACTTAAAAATGCAGAGGAAGAGGAATATCGGGTCCGAGCCCAAGGTAAGACTGACTGACATAATAGGCACATTCAGGCTTGTGAATATTACAGCTTAGCAATTTAAAGTGAGACATTTGGAGTTCTAAATTTATTTTCTTGTAGAACTGTAAAATGATTGTATTTTCTATCTACAATCGGAAAACAATGCTGTAAGTTAGACATATGATCAATAGTGCTAGTCTGTGATATTTTCATGTTAGATGGACAGTAAGAAAGTAGTTTAGCCAACAGTTTGGACTTCCTCTTATTGTAATATCCTTGTTTGAGGACACATATGCCTTCAGTTTGTTCTTTGGTAAGTTGTTTTGTATTCTAAATCTATGTATGCTTTCTCTCTGTTTTCTAATGAAATTTGTGGAGTTGATTTAAAGTCTAAGGAGAAAGACACTTACCAGGTCTTTAGTACTAAAACTTTGGTTACAGGTCTAAGTTTAAAGGGTATTTATTAGCCTCATTAATCTCTAATAGAATCTTTGTAAAGGAGACATAACAATCTTTAAGGCATCCGGAAATGTGTTTTGGTTAGTAAGTTGCACGTGGTTCAGGACTGGCTCGGAATCTTGAGGTTAACTGCCTGTGCAGTTCCTTGTACATTTGGAGTCTGTCAAAATCTTTCTAGCTTTGCTTGTATTAGGTATCATGGAAGTGTTAGTAACTATAACAAGTACTATGGAGAGATAAAGAGACTTTTTGATTAGAAAAAAATTAAGATAATGACTTAAATACTATATTTAGTTTGGCTTCTTTGGAGCTAAATTTGTAGAGGATGGTTTAAAAAAATCTCAGACTTTTAGTTTATTTATGGTGACATATAATTTTAATCTCTGTACTAGGAGACTGAGGCACAGAGATTGTGAGTTCAGGGTCACCTCATGTCTTATTAGGGGTTTACTGCCATGAACAGACACCATGATGAAAGTGACTCATAAGGACAACATTTAATTGGGGTTGACTTACAGATTCAGAGGTTGTCTTAGTGTTAGGGTTTTACTTCTGTGAACAGACACCATAACCAAAGTCACCCTTACAAGGACAACATTTCATTGGGGCTGGCTTACAGGTTCAGAGGTTCAGTCCATTACCATCAAGGCATAGCAGCATCCATGGTGCAAGAGGAACTGAGAGTTCTCTATCTTCATCTGAAGGCTGCTAGGAGAAGACTGGCTTCCAGGCAGCTAGCAGGATCTTAAAGCCCACACCCACAGTGATACACTTCCACCAACAAGGCCACACCTCCTAAAATTGACATGCCCGGGGCCAAGCATATTCAAACCACCACACCCTGGCTTACATAGAAATACCCTGCTTTGGTGGATGGTCAGACTCCGCTTCAGTGAAATGGTATTTTATGAACTAATGTGTCACATACTTGAGCCTACATGCTCAGTTTCATGTTGTACATTAAGGGGCAGATATTGCTGGTTTTCTTTACTGGAAGAGTAATTGAAAAATTACTAGTTTCACAGTTTTTAAATCTCAACTGTTTTGTGATTTTTCTCCAGCCTGGAATCTAAAGTTTAACTTAGGACGTGACTATGGATGCTCCATTTCAGAATTAAATGAAGATGACAGGAGGAAAGTAGAGGAAATAAAGGCAAAGTTGTTTGGTCATGGAAGAGCAACTTACGTGTCTGAGGTATACAACCTAGAAGTGAAAGCTGAAACTGAAAGAGGGCAGTAGAAACGAGAGCTCTAACTTATTGATGACTCTAGATGAGTTGCTAATAATCTTGGAGCAAAGTGCTACAGTCTTAATTCTCTAAAAGTTAAGAGTGAAGGACTAGATTCTTTAAATTTTGTTTCATTTTAAAATTATCATAGTAGTAAAACAATAATTGAGGTTTTTTTTGCCAGTGTATTTTTACAATTGAGAAGTTAAACTTCTCCTTTACATCTTAAAATTCAGATGGAAGTTCAGATTCAGAAGTATATGTTCTGTTTAAAAATAGTTAAAATAGTTTTATGTAAAAACAGCTTTCTTTTTAATAGTGCTTTTTTTTCTTTAGTGAACTGTTTGTTGACTGGAAGCATTTATCTAAAAAAATATTATTCCTGTGTTTCCTATCCCTCTGTAGAAACAGAATATTAACAGATACCAAGGAACTGGACATGGTAGCATGTACTTTAATCCTAGTATTTGGGAGGCTAAGTCCAGAGGATCAGAAGTTCAAGGTCATCCTGGGATACTTAGCAAGATTGTATCTCAAAAACCCAATCAAACCCACCCCTGACAAAGTGGCTTTGTTTTGGATCTCCTTCCCTAGACTTAGTCTTCATTACTAATCCTGACAAGTATTGGCTTTCTGCTCTTCAGTATACTTTTGAATTTTACATAGAATCAGCATGATGTGGGGCTGGAGAAATGCCTCAGTGGTTAAGAGCAGTTGTCTTCTAAGAGTATCAGAGTTCAGTTCCCAGCATCCATATGGTAGTTCATGACCATCCAGTTATGAACTCCAGTTCCAGGGGATCTGAACTGTCTTCTGGCCCCTAAAGTCACCAGGTATACTTGTAGTACACAGATATACATGCAGGTAAAACACTCGTGTACATAAAGAAAATCAGCAGATGTTTTCATTCTTTATGAGGGTAATGTTCCATTTTGTACATACATATCTTTTTTCCCTCCATCATCCCTATTTGGACACTTAAATACCATCTTTTGACTATTAACAGTAGCTTTTTAAAAAAGAACCTCTTGCACATCTGTCAATATGTTGGCTTATTGTAAGATTTTAGGAAGAGTAGTCTAATAATAATGTTTGACAGGTACTAAAACAATAAGAATTTAGAAAATTTATACATATTAATTTTGTGGGGAAGGTGCCACAGTATTCCTGTGAAGGTCAGAGGACAATTTGCAAGGTTCTTTTCTCTCACCATGTAGTTTCTGGGGATTGAACTGAGTCAGGCTTGATAGCAAGTGTCTTTACTTCCTGGTCATCTTGCCTCCCAGATACTCTAAAGAATTTTTAAAGTGAAAAGATCTTTATGAATTTATTATGAAAACTTGAAAGATGCCACAGGAGGAAGTAGGCCACTGAGAAAGAGAAATACGTTTTACGTGAGTACCAATGTGTAATGATTTCCAGTTTTGCAAGTGGTGGAAATTTGTATTTCTCAAATTAAGGCATTTGTTTTCCAATGATGTGTCAGGAGGTTCCAGGTTACTTAGAAGCTGCAGATTAAAAAATGGCAACTCTGTATATTTAATTCAGTTTTTATTTTAAAGCCAGCTATTGTTTTAAATTGTAGCATTATATGCAGCTATAAAAAAAAATTTATCTAGAGAGAGGCTTTCTGTCCTGCTGTATCCAGTTTCTTCACTGATCATGTCCTACAAATTTTTTTTTTAGTTTGAGACAGGGTTTGGTTAACCTGGAATTTACTTTGTAG
Source organism: Rhabdomys pumilio (assembly GCA_030674055.1). Classification (NCBI taxonomy): domain Eukaryota; kingdom Metazoa; phylum Chordata; class Mammalia; order Rodentia; family Muridae; genus Rhabdomys; species Rhabdomys pumilio. Next base: position 22,355,498 of record JANHMN010000008.1, read on the forward strand.
ACCAGACTGGCCTTGAATTCACAAGAGATCTGCCTACCTGTCTCAAGTGCTGAGACTGAAGGCATGCACCACTATGCCCAGCCAATGTCTTGCAAAATTTTAATGATCTTCCCCAGTTATGACAATCGATTTATAGTCAGGATACTGAAAACTGATACTTCACAAACTGTCTAAGGCTGCTCTTATATATAATAGCTATATCCATGCACCTCCCCTCCCACCTCTTCTGTAACACTTGTCAAACCCTAGTCTAGTCTCCATTTCTGTATTTTGTAATTTTAAGAATGTCATGAAATGAAGTCATAGCATGCATTTTTATTTTTGTGTTGGCCTTTTTATTTCAAATAACTGAAATAGTTGAATTGAGAATAATTCACAGGGATATCCTTTTTTGATGTTGAACGTTCTTTTAGTATCCTTATTTCTCATCTTTATGTCCTGTTTATTGGCGTTTTTTGTGTCGCTCTGTTTGTTTATATGTGTGTTATGCTGGGGATCAAACTTATACCATCATATATGGTACGGACGCACTTTACCACTGAGCTACCCACAGTCCCACTGCTGAGTTTTGATTTTTTTTTTTTTTTTTTTTTTTTTTTTAGGAATAATAATAATTTATTTAACTAAAGCTACTAAAGTTGTTATTATTAGCATTATCATCATCATCATCAGTTTTTCATGACAGGGTTTTTCTGCATAGCCCTGGCTGTCCTAGAACTTGCTCTGTATACCAGGCTGGCCTCCAACTCAGAGATCCACCTGCTTCTGCCTCTTGAGTGCCAGAATTAAGGGTATGTATCACCACACTTAGCTATTTTTATTATTTTTAAGTATGTATATATGTGTGTGTCTGCATGTAGGCATATGTACATGGATGTAGGTGCTCTTGGAGGCTAGAGACATTGACTCTTTGGAGTTCAATTTACACATGGTTGTGACCTGCCTGATGTGGGTGCTGTGAACTGAGCATGATTCCTGGAAGAGCAGTCAGTGCTCTTAACCACCGAGCCATCTCTTCAGCCCCAAGTAGAACAATTTTAAAAGAGTTTAAGTGTTCTTCATTATCGTGAGCTATTTTATAGAGTTTCATTTTTTTCTTGCTGTTCCTTTGATCTGTCTTATAGATGAAGAAGGTAACACTCATGGTCATTTTTAGCTTGCATATAAAGCTAATCAGTATGTCAATTGGATTTCCTCTATCTTCTAGGGCTTACGGAGTCCACGAGGAATAGGATGTTTGCCCGGTCACATTGTTATTGAGAGCCATGAGAAAGGATGTTTCAGGACTCTTACTGCTGAACAACCACGACCAGACAGCCGCCATTGTGTTTTTCGATCTCTTGAACCTTCAGACTTGATTAGAGGACATCGGAGCCCATCATCATGGAGAGGCAGGCACATCAACCTTTCCAGATCGATAGATCAGAGCAATCCCCGTTTCAAAGTAGGGAATTCCTTTCAGTTACAGAGTCATCCCCCATTTCAAAAACTTGTACCCGATGACATCAAAATTAGCAAGGGTGTTGGAATGCCATTCCATGCGTACATGGATCCCCAGCCATCAGAATTAGTAGAACCTACTTGTGTGCCAACTAAAGAAATGGATTTTCCTTCCTCATCTCAGATACTGCCCCCTGAACCCAAGAAGCAGTTCATTTCTTCCATCACTTTTTCTTCTCATGAACACTCTAAGTGCATTTCCGATTCTTCTGGTTGTAAGGTTGGTGTTACTGCAGGTAGCCAGTGTACTGGACCATCTTTAGGGGCATTTAAGCCTCATTTCCCTGAAGAGCAGATTTCTCCTAGAGATCTTAAACAGAAAACCTCTTCCCATTCATCACTTACAAGGCATACACCGGTGACTATTTTAGCTGACGGTAGTAGGCAAAGGCAAAAATTACCTGTTGATTTTGAGCATTCTCATCAAAAGGAAAGATCAGGTTTTAAAGTCAGCCATTCTGAACCCAATGTCAATACAAATGTTAGCAGTTTCAAGGGAGCTCAATTTTCTGGTAAGGATACCATTGTTAGCCAGGAAAAACTAACGTCCACAGTAGAGGTAAAAGAGAAGAATGTAACTATAACCCCTGATCTTCCTTCTTGCATTTTTCTTGAACAACAGCTCTTTGAAGAAAGTCACACCCCACATACAGATCTTCATATGAGAAAATACCCTTCTCCCTCTTGTCCAGACATTACTTCTTGCATTTTTCTTGAACAGCCAAAACTCTTTGAGCAAAGCAAAGCCCCACATGTAGATCATGAAATAAGAGAAGACCACTCTTTCTTTCCTAAGTACCAGAATTATATAGTTGCAGACCCTTCTCCCGATTTTCCTGATCAGCAACAATGCAAACCTCCAGATGTAGATGGCCACACGAGAAAACAGCACTGTCCTCTTTCTCACGTTGAGGATTGTAAGGTAGAAGAGGTTCAGCATATACCTCAATCATCCTTTTCTAATATGGTAAATGTTGAAGCCAAGGTCAGTGGTGTTGTCTCCCAGTCAGCTCCCGACCACTGCACAGCTGCATCTACTCCACCTTCAAATAGAAAAGCTCTCTCATGTGTTCGCATAACTCTTTGTCCCAAGACTCCTTCCAAGTTGGATAGTGGAACCTTAGGTGAAAGGTTTCATTCATTGGATCCTGCTTCTAAAACAAGGATTAATAGTGAGTTTAACTCTGATCTGCGAATTACATCTTCAAGGTCATTGGAACCAACCTCCAAATTACTGACCTGTAAAGCGGTAGCACAGGATCAAGAATCTTTAGTTTTTCTAGGACCTAAGTCTCCACTGGATTTGCAAGTCTCACAGTCTTCTCTTCCACATAGTAAGACAATTTTTCAGGACTTGAAACTCAGACTTCCTCAGAATAGCCAGATAGTAACCTCAAGGCAAACACAAGTGAACATTTCAAATTTGGAAGAATATTCCAAACCAGAGGGGACTCCAGTATCTGCAGATGGGTGAGTCACTGTGATAACAGGCAAACTGATGGAATTTGTAACAAAGGATTTTAAATAGTTAAGCAAATTGAAAGATTTTGGGGTGGGGGGGGGGAATGTGATTTTGTTATAGGAGCTTGAATCTAACTGGTCCTAAGAGGTGTGTAAGTGAACGTGTGAAGGGGATGTAACTGAAACGTGGAGGAACGTGGGAGGAACTGTGTAAGATTTGACATCCGATGTCAGAAATCAGAAGCTTTGTAAAGAACTATTGGCCAGCCTGTGGTACAATTAATACTTATTTTTATATTGGAGATTAACTGAAGATCCTGGGAGGTTGCAACATAAGTGTGGAGAGATTTGTTTTGGTCATAGTTTTAGAGACGTCAACTGATGCTTGCTTGCTTGCTTCAATATCATATGGCTACAAGAGGATGAGGTGGAGGAACCTCCAAGAAAATACCCCCAAGTGATCTAATTTCTCCCAGCTATTTCCCACCTTGAACAGTTCTACCGTCTCCCAGTAATCTGCTTATATTTTAAATCCATCAGTATTTTAAGCTATTCTTAGATCAGAGTTGTCATGATCTAATTAACTCTGCAAATACTCTCAAACACATCCAGTCATTTCTCAATCCAGTTAAGTTCACAGTCATGATTAACCATATCTCTGCTCACATTCTCTCTTTGTCTATATTTCTCTCTCTCCTTTCTAGCCCATGATTTCTCTATTATATTTTGTATTTACAAGAGATTCTTTTTAAAGCCCCATAACTTTATAGTATTGAGTGTAATTCTGGCACATAAGCACTTTAGGCAGCCCAGCAGTGATGTGTATGATTATGTATGATTATATATGATTATGATGTTCCTGGGTGAGAACCTTCCCTTACTGTGTGTTACAAGAATGGAAGCTAAATTTATGGACAGCTTAATTAGATTTGTCTTACTTGACCTAATATTAGTAATGCATTGCTGAGTTAGTTTTACCTTTATAAGTATTTTATCACTAATGAGAAAGAATTAGCTGTATGTGCATGGTTGAGAAGGTGGAAAGGCTTTCCACTGCAGTGGAAAGCCCAGGGCTTGGGAAGGAGGAAGAGGTTCTTAGTCAAAGTCTATGGGCATAAGTGACATTGATACACAATCTCATTTAGTCTTCATGACATCTTGATGCCCTGATTGACTGGGAAAGTGACCAAGTCACCAGCATTGTTTCTCGTGCCAAGTGATGTTGGTGGGGAGAGAATTGCTCAGCAGCAGATTATTTTAACAAGGCAAGAACTTCGCTTCCTGCGTCCTGGTGGTTTGCACATTCTTGAACACTACTTGTAGCTTTCTTTTATCCACAATTTTTGAACAAATCATTTAATATTTTTGACACTCTTGTGAGATGTTGTAGAAGGAAAGTGTTGAGAAGTTGAAAGATCCTTTACAAAGCTGAAGTGATTAAAAACTGGATTTGGGTAAGAAGTCAAAGGTGTCAACTTCTGGTTTTAATATTATAAATCATAGGAAGTGATGGATTTTATTTAATGTTTAGAAAGTGAAAGTATAGCAGATTTGTGTACAGCATTCATTATTCCCTTCAACGTGTAAATGACAACTTATTGGAGCTGAGTTTCTTTAAAATTTAGATAAAACTATTAACAAGAAAATTATTGTAATTATGAACTAATAAAGATGCTGCTTATTGAGAGTAGACTAAATGCCACGCTTCATGTTTACACTGCTTAGACTTACAAGTCTCATTAACTCCATTCCTGGGTTTTAAACCTTGAAAAGTAGAGGGAAATTTTTTTTGTGCTCTAGGGGTAGGCAGTGCTGCTGGAAAAGTGTTTGCCTTGAAAGCATGATGACCTGAGTCTGATCTCTAGTACCCATGGCCTAGAAAAAGTCAGACGTCAGGGTGGGCATGTGCAATCATACAGTGTGTGATCCCAGCATTGTGGTTAGAGAGACAGATCCTTGAGACTTGTTGGCCAACCGGGCCAACCTATTAGTATTATTTGTATTAGCTTAAGTCAGTGAAAGGGGTTATGGGCAATGACATCCAGTAATAACTGAGCAAATCTGGAACTTGCATCGGGGTTTGTAAATAGTTGAAATACTATGCTCCATGCAAAAGAAAAGAGAGTTCTTTAGAGGACTGGCTGATTCTGGGCAGGAGTGGGAGTCAGGGGCAACACTCTGAAATCACTGATCTCAGAAACTGAGTAGCTTAAGCGCTGAATTATAACTCAAAGTATGAAAGAGATACCAAGTCTATACCTATGTAAATAATTTAGAAAGAGGAATGAATGAATGTAAGAGGAGTAATACTTCTTACAGAGAATATCAGGGATAGAGCTTTCTCTTGACGGGGCTGGGAATAATACAGTTCATCACGGTGGGGAAGGCACAGCGATGGAAGTGGCAGGGATTATGACAGGATGTGAGGGGGATTGTTACATTTTAGCAGACCAGGGAGAAGAGAGACCAGGGCTGGATGTAGGGCTGGTTACTAGCAACCCACTTCCACCAGTGAGGCACCACCTTCTAAAGGTTCTGCAGCCTCTGAAAGCAGTGGCCATTGTCTAGGGTTAGGGACCACCTTGGGGGCAGTTTACATCCAAATGCTGACCTACTTAACTCTCTTTAGACCTTTAACTGTCTTAAAGACATTTTTTAATTAAAAATTTTATCATTTTGTCATATATGTATGTGTACATATATATATATGTATATACTTGCATGTATGTATGTATACCATATATGTACAGTGTACACAGAGGCCAGAAGAAGATGCTGGATTCCTAGAACTGGAGTTACAGATGGTTGTGACCCACCATTTAGATGCTGTGAACCTAATCTGGGTCCTCTGGCAGAGCAGTAGGTACTTTAACTACTGAACTGTCTCTCTCATCCCTTTGTAGACATCTTTATTTTTTTTTTCATGGTTGATTGGTTACCCAGGCAGAAGCAAGATAGATTTATACTCATTGTTTTCTTCACACCAAGAGAATATTAAAGAAATTTCTCATTCACACAAAAAAATCTCAGGGAGATCTGTCCATAAGCAGGTCTGGGCTAGCATGCATAAAGTGAATGAAGTGGATTGAGCCAGCAGAGCAGAAGCCGTGTGGCGGGCCCACATCTCCTGGTAAGCAGATAGACTTCCTGGCCAGCTTGTCCAGCTGAGGAACCAAAGTGGGAAAGGAGGGAAGTCATAAGAAGGAAATTGGCGATCAAACCTCAGAAACAGAAGGAAACTTTATTATTGTGGGTTTTTTGTAGAGATTGCCGTCTACGTCCTTAATTCACGGAAGCCTATGCTGATGTGGTGGCTTGATATTTACAGATTTTACAGCTGTGCTCACCAGGAGCCTTCACTCATGAGTAGTTCTGCAGTGTTGAACTGGAACTCTTTATGAAAGTATTGGCAGTCTGAAGATTTGGAATTAGTTTTATATTATTATTAATTTAATTAATAAATAATATTAATATTATTTATATTAGTTTGGTAGAATTCACCAATGATATTGTCATGGATGGGATAGTTTTTATTACTACTTTATTTAATGCATATGGCTATACAGTTTTTTTGTGATTTGAAAAAATGTTTTTAAAAATGTTTTTTTCTAAGTTGACATGTGTTATCCTATTGTGACATTAGCTTTCCCTCACCCCCTTTTTTGATATTGGTAATCTTTCTGTGAGGTCATTATTGTTAAGGGTTAAAAATAGGGGTTTTGGTAAGCCTCTTTAGTGGTTTTTGTTAATTTCTACCCTTTTGTCTTACATTTTACATATTAATTTTTTTTTTTTTTTGGTTTTTTGAGACAGGGTTTCTCTGTGTAGCCCTGGCTGTCCTGGAACTCATTATGTAGACCAGGCTGGCCTCAAACTCAGAAATCTGCCTGCTCTCTGCCTCCCAAGTGCTGGGATTAAAGGTGGGTGCCACCACTGCCCAGCTAATTTGTTTTGTTTTTTACCTTCCTAAGAGTAAATAATGTATTCATAATTTCTTTGTTAATTCTTAGCATTCTTTTCTATTACATTTTTAGAGAGTTTTTTTTTTTTTAAATGTAGTTTTCAGGTTTTTCTTTGTCCCATGGACTCGTGCTATGTGTTTCTTAATTGCATTGTAGTCACGGCAGTTACTTGGATGACTTCACTCACTCTCTTTAAACATGTTCAGAATTGCTTTGTGATGTTTTTATTTTGGCCAATTTATGGTTGAAAAGACTGTGTGTTCAGATGTTGCTGTGTGGGGTAATGAACGGTCTGATTTAGCTGGTCACATGACTTGTGTATTTCCCTAAGCTACCTTTGTCTGCTTGATAGTCAACACACGATAGGAACATATTGCATGGTAACATATAATCACACTCCCAGGCATGGTTTTCTTATTTCTGCCCTTCCCTTGATTGTGTGTGTGTGTGTGTGTGTGTGTGTGTGTGTGTGTATTTGAATTAAAAGTTATGGGGAAGTTGTAAGTTCTCCTTGTAATTAGTCTTTTGTGGAGTTGGTAACCCGCCCAATCACTTAATATGACACATTTTCATTTCCTAAAAGATTTTCTACATGGCAACAATGAAAACATCCAGGTCAGGAAATTGATACTAGAATTCATTACAAGTGTCATTCTGACTTCTCTACTTCTCCTGCTAGTCTTCGCAGCAAAAGAAATATTTCAAAATTACATGTTATATGAGTTTATGTGTGTTTAAAGTTTTTTTTTTTTTAAGCTGTTTCTTCAGTGGTTTCTTGTTTTTTGTTTTTGAGATTGGGGTCTCTTTATATAGACCAGGCTATCCTGAAACTCACTGTGTAGACCAGGCTGGCCTGGAACACAAAGGTCTGCCTTCTGCCTCCCAAATTCCTAGATTTAAAGATGTGCTCTGCCACATCTGGCTTTAGCACTTTCTTGATGTTCATAAGCTTGAAACTTTTTAAGATTTTATAAAACAATTATTTTGTGAAATGATTTTTGAGTTTTCTTATGTTTGTATTTCTGTTAGTTACTTTATGCAGCACAAATTATATTGACTCTCATCATTATATATCATGTTACATAGTTTTAATTTGTCCCGTGATTGAAAATCATCACTTGAATTACTTAGTAAGGTTGTAGCAGCTACATGTTACTATTGTTAAGTTATTATTTTCTCTATGTTTTTAAGTATGTTATAAAAAAGATTCTTTAACATTATATAAATATCTTGGTGTTAGGCAAATTTAGTTTATTATTTGTGCCTATATAGAATTATGCTTTCTTACCTGAGTGGCTTGTGATTTACTGCTTTTATCTTTAATTTCTCCTCCTCCTCCCCTTCCCTCTCTCTCTCTCTCTCTCTCTCTCTCTCTCTCTCTCTCTCTCTCTGTCTATCTATCTCTCTCTCTCTCTCAGACAGGCTTTGAACTCACAGAAATCTTCCTGCCTCTCCCTTCTAAATGCTGGAATTAAAGATGTGCACCGCACCTGGCCTCTTTCTATTCTTATAGAATCTTCTCTGTAGTCCAGGCCTGCTTCAAACTTGTAATCATCCTGCCTTACATACTGGGATTATGGTATGTGCCATGACCCCTGGTTGTTGATGCTGCTTTGCTTTTTCCTTTTTATTTGAAACAAACACAGAATAACAGGAAAACACAAAAATAGTCCTGAGAAGCTGAATATGGTGGCTCAGGCCCATAATCTCAACATCTAAAAGGCTGAGGCAAAAGAAGGGTTGTCATAAATTCCAAGCCAGCTTGTCCTATATATTAAGTTACAGAGTAAAACTTTCAAAGAGAGTTGGAGAGATGGCTCAGCAGTTAAGAGAACTGACTGCTATTTCAGAGGACCTGGGTTCCAATTCTCAGCACTAGCATGGCAGCTCCTACCACTCTGTAACTCCAAGATCTGACATTCTCACTCATACATACATGCAGGCAAGACACCAATGCACATAAAATAAAAAATAGAAAAAAAATGTTAAAAAAAATAACTTTCAAAGAGATAAAGCCAGGGGTGGTGGTGTACATGTTTAATCCCAGCACTCAGGAGGCAGATAGATCACTGAGTTCTAGGCCAACCTGGTCTACAGAGTTGGTTCTAGGACAGTCAGGGTCACACACTACGGAACCTGCATGTGTCTTGTGTAGGTACCATAGCGGCTGCGAGTTTTTTAGTGCAATGGCCCTGTTATGTCCAAAAGGCAGTATTTCAGATCACTGCTCCCATTTCCAGCTCTTAACATTTTGCCCACCACCTCTTCTGCAATGAAGGAAATGATTTAATAATACATTTTAATATGAAAAGAAGTGGAGATTATTTATTGGAAAATATTTAGCATTTCTGTATTATTAAAATGAGAAAATGTTTAGCAGAGAACACTAGTAGTATCTTGATAAAGTAAGTATGGATCAGCCAGATCTTTTCTTTTTACTAAGAATATTGAAGAATATATCCAAAGGCATTTCAGATACTGTTAGTGGCCTACCCACTAATGAACCAGAGTGTAGGGACTTGGAGGTCATAATTTCAAAGGAGACATTTCAGGTCTTTGTGCAATTTCTGTGCTTACTGCTCAGTGCTGTCCTACAGATCTTCTGTCCCATGCTGTATGTCACTGCACTCATTTGCCATCTCAGGTGTGGCTCTAGGGCCCCATGTATGTGCTATACCCAGCAACATTGTGGTGTTGTGATTTAGAGAGCCAGTGAGAGAAGGGCCATTGGGAGAAGCCCCACAGGGATTTGCTGCCAGAGTCACAGAGACTAGAGGTCAGAGCTTCTGTTCAATTCTTGAGATTTAAGATTTGAGATTTCCTTTTTTTCTCCTTCCCTTTTGGAATGAGACTGTCCTGTGCTGGTTGTTATGTTGTATTTTGGAAGGACATACATACTATGTTTTATGTCGTTGGTTCACAGTTGGAGAACAGTTTGTCTGCATATAAATTATATATTGAATTTGCCTCCGATGAAGATGGTACTTAGATGACACTCCGGACTTAACTTCAAAGTTGTTACTGTCATGAGTTACAACTGTTGGGACGGAATGAGTATATTTGCATGTGAGGACATGAATTTTGGGAACCAGGAACAGAATGTGGTCAGAACAGTGCCCAGGATTAGAATGTGGTGGTTTAAATACTTAGTTTCTCCAAAAGTCACATATTAAAATCTAATCCCCAGTGTGATGGTGTTTGGAGATATGGCCTCAAAGAAATATTTAGGTTGTGAGAGTAAGTGCCTCATGAATGAGATTAGTGCCTTTATCCAAAGAGTTCCCTCCCGACATGTAAGCATGACATCTATGAACCAGAAAATAGGTCCCCACCAGACAAATTCTGTCACTGCTCTATTGTCTTCTGAGCCTCCACACTGGTAATCAGTGAGTTTTGTTTAAAGGCCACACAGCTTGTGAATTTTGCTATGACAATGCAATTTAACCTTCTGTAGTATGTGACAATCCTGTTTCCTTCCTTGTTTTTAAATGGACTTGGCAGTTTTGAATAATACTAGACATTTGTTAAATAGATCCTCCATTCCAGTTTGATTGATGTTTTCTTGTGATTAGACTGAAGCTTTAAATTTGACGAGAGAATACCACAAGTGAAATTTTACCCTCACATCAGATAGGGGAAATTATACCCATAAGTATAATGTGATGTCATCTCTGATTACTAGGTAGGTGGGCTTCTCACTTTTTAGGTGACATTCCTTGAGATCTAGCCACTAAATCCAGCCTGTACTTGGGAGTTTGGGGGTTGGAGTTAAGCTTTACCTTCTTTGATGAGAGGTGTCTGTGGAATTCTTCATAAGCAAAACTATCTTCCTAGATATTTGCTTATTCAGTTATTCATTTACTTTGTTTTAACATGAATTCTCAATAATCTTAAGTACACACACAGACACACCCTTTGGAGCTTCTGGTTTCACCTTTATGATTCCCTTATGGGAAGTCTTTGTTTCGTGTTTATCTTTGTGTCCCCTGGGCATTTAATATAGTTTTACAGTAATTGTCAAATTAAACATAAATGAGAGTCTATTAATTTCAACTAAGAAGTACTGTTTCCTCAGTTGAATTATATAAAGGTATTATAAATTGATTATAATTATTATAATGATTTTGGAATAAATAATAAATATACGCTTGATCACTTGTTACTATGTATCTTACAAAGTGAAAGCTACTATGGAAATAGGTTGTTAACATGAGAGATCACTGTATTTACAATTGACTAATTGCTTAAATATTTCTTGCCAAAGATATGAGCTGTCTTGTCTTTTTTTGTTGTTGTTAGTTCACAAGAACAGAGTAAGGTTCCCTTTATTACATCCTCTGGAAAGTTATCATCATCTGATGCCATCACTCAGATAACAACAGAAAGTTCAGAAAAGACTACGTTTTCATCTGAGATTTTTATTAATGCTGATGATCGTGAGCAGGACATTCTAGACGCCATGGTCCCAAAGCCATCCCGATTTGCCTCATCATCCTCAGTGCAGCAAATTACAGCTTCTCATGGCAACGACGGTAAGAGTAGAACTGAGGTTTACATCACTAAACCAACTTATGTGTAGTTATCTTTAAAGTGTTATTGTCTTTCTCGTTAAGCCTCATTATCAGCATTATGCTACAATATTACCGTATACAGTTTTTGTTTGCATACCTGTGAAAAGAATAGGATTTTCATCTTTATTTTAGATAGAGTTAATAAGAGTATGAAATTCATGCTGCTATGGCTGGCTGACTTTTGTCCAGAGATTTTTGTAAAAATATAGCTAGTATGTAAGAACTGTTTTTAAGGCAGTCAGGTGAATTTATTGGCATTTGATTCATAGTAATATGACTTTAATTGTGCATAGTAATAGTATATTTCTTGCTTATAAAACAGCCACCTGTTACTCAGGTTGACCAGTAATCCTGCTGTATGGAAATGTGAATACATGTGAACCCTGACACATGTGAACAAGAACATACACATGTATTCATAACTGTGGAGAGCCTTTGTGCCACTTTACAGAAATTTGCTGCTTATAGAAATTTGGCATGTACTTGTCTTGCCACTGGGCTCGAGGAAGCAGGCTTAGATAGGAGTATTGGGGTAATGCAAGGACCAAAGTGAACACAGTCCAGGAACATGTGACTTCCCTTCTGTCTGGGTCATCCTGATAAGCCCCAGACCCAGTGACTCAGGGACTGTGTTTATTGCTTTGTTTGATTTCTACCTGGTGTGATCTCTTTGTTGTTTGCCTTATGTGATTACTTTGTCTTTGATCTAAGAACTGACCCTATTCTCTACTAGTACCTAGAGTGGTATAAAAGCTGGCTGGGAAAATTAAAGCACCTTCAGCCTCAGCACTGGTCGGTACCAAATTACCGAGTTTGGTATTGTATGTATTTGGTAATGTATGTGTATTTGGTAGTGATAAAAAAAGTATCACTACCAAATACATATACATTCATGCATACTCTTGCAGGTGTGTATATATTCAAACATCTGTCTTCACACCTCAGGCTTTTGAGCCAGTTGGAGTTTGGCCCCAGATAGCAAAAGTACTTTAGGTGCCTCCAAGTGCCTGTTTCTGAGATTCAGGCTACGGGACAATTCGTGTCTTGTGTAGAATATGTAGCTGTCATGATGGTGGTAGAAACACAAGAAGGGAAACCTAACTGAAAAAAATTGAAACCTACATTTATATCAGAGTTCTCTGTGTATGAATGGGATAAAATTAATATTATCATAAAACAGAAAAACTAAATTGAAACTTTTACTTTATGATAATGAGTCTGTAAACAGAAGAAAAACATAGAGTCTACATCAAATTGATGATTTTTTTAAAAAAGAATTATTTATTTTATGTATATGAATACACTTGCTGTCTTCAGACATACCAGAAGAGGGCATTGGATTCCATTACAGATGGCTGTGACCCACCATGTAGTCACTGGGAATTGAACTCAGGGCCTCTGGAAGAGCGGTCAGTGCCTTAACCACTGAGCCAAACTGATGATCTTTGAATAGAGTCAGATCTTATCTTTTTCTCTTTGTGTTTACTTTGTCTTTTTAACTTTGATATATACCTTGTCACTTTTAAAAATACCAGATAACTTGCTTGTATATTTTAATTAATTGTGTCATGTATTTCCCATCTCTAGAATTCTGTCTTCTGTTGAAAGCAAAGGTGAATTTATGTTTAGTTCATTCATGAATTTCAAGAAATGTGAGCACTGCCTGGCAGGTGAAAGGTACTTGGTGTGTATTTGCAGAGTCAGTGCTTTCTTCCTAACAGTTCTAATATTTACCTTCTCAGCCCAGCCTGTGCTGTTGCCATATAAGCCATCTGGTAGTTCGAAGATGTACTATGTTCCACTGTTAAAAAGAGTTCCTTCATATCTGGATTCCAAGTCAGATACCACTGTTGAGAGCTCACATTCAGGTATTATGTAAAAATTATTTAAGATTTTATTTTTAGAAACACTGTATGCTGGCTGGTTGATTTTGAAATCTTTTAGTCAAATATGGAGGTTTTCATGCCTTAACCAGCCTCTGATTCATAATAAGTGAGTTATTTGAGACTTTGTGTAAGAAAAAAAAAGGCTAAAATTGAGTTGACAGCTGCCTGTGTAGGTGTTAAAGCCCCTTTAGAATAAGAACAGAGCCAAAGACTTGAAGACTTCCTGGTTTCAGTTGTTTAAAGCAGTCTTCACATAGGCATCAGCTCACTACCACACTAATCCAGTAGGAACTTAAATGCCATATACAATCCAGAAGCTACTAAACAGCATAAAATAATAACAAATCTTGAAGTGAGAGTAGAATCTGACTTTCATATTTACCATATTATTTAAGTATCCAGTTTGCAACAAAAAAATTATAAAGGAAAAACACAAGATACAGTATGTGACATACACAGGAAAAAAATTACTTGAGGAATTCCAGACATTGGACTTAATATACAAATGTATATACTATGGAGGGAATAAAAGTGTAATAGAATAATAAAAGTGTGATGGTGGACCTTCTCGGAGAAATCACTCTGTGTGCTTAGAAATGAAGGAAAGGCTTTCTACTAAAGCACCTAGTTGACTGGGGCTAAGATCCTAATAAGAGTTGGCATTGAACAGAAGATTTTATTAACTTATGTACACTTTAGGTGTATGCATTCTGTAGACAGTCATGCTTAAATCCCTTTCGTGTTCCTACCCCAAGTTATGATAAAAACAGTTTGAATAGAGACAAGAGACTGCAAGTCTGGCCATTTAGGTAGATTTGCACAGCAAAGTTACTACATTTTGCAAGACTTATTTTAAATATACCAGTGTTCTTTTTCAAATAGTTGTTACCCAGTGTCATCTTGCTCACCTGGCAGAATTATGTTCTTCCTGATAAGCGCTCAGAGTACTTAATGGCAGACCTCCCCTTGAGCATCCCTGTAGAGAGTGGTTACAACCTTCCTAATGCTGCGAACATTTAATACAGTTCCTCATGGTGTGGCAATCCCCAGCTATAAGATCATTTTGCTGCTACCTTATGAATACAATTTTTACTACTGTTAAATTTATTGAATTATTGAATTGTAATTTAATATTTTTGGAGATAGAGATTTGTCAAAAGGGCTGAGACTCAGGTTGAGAACAGCTGCTTAGAGGCATGTCTTTGTTATGGGATGACGTTTAGTGGCTGGTCAGTGCTAGTGAAGAGACATTTACACTGTAGCATCCTAAATTTTCCTGATCCCTAACAAACCTAGGTAGCACATTACCAATCTTAGATAATTTGGAGGCTGAATTTTACTTGTATAACTTAAGCAAATTTATTAGTGAGTTCTTTATAAATATCCGTTCTATCACTGAGTTTCTTCTATATCAAAATGAAAAGAGAGACAGAAACAAGAATAAAAGAATATTTGAACATGTGATGACCCTGAATTTTTCTTAAATTTGGTGAAATCTGAAACACATAAGAGCTTCACTTAGGAAAAACACAGGAGAGCATTTAGATATTTATGAGTCAAACTGCCCAAACCCAGGTCAGAGAGAGGCTCAAAAGCATTCAGAGAAGTAATCATTATGCCTTTCTTATCAAGACTCATCAGATCTTACCAGAAACCTTGAGCTCAGGAGAAATTGAAATGACTTCCTCAAAGAGTTGACAGAAATGGGGAGCAGAGGAAGGGAGGGAGGGAGAGAGGGAGAGAGAAAGGGAGGGAGGGAAAAAGGGATGAAAGATCAGGCGATAAACCCAATAAAAAACTAAACAGGAAAATTGCACCTCAACCAAGATTCATTATCCAGCAAAACTACTCTCTAAAACAAAAACAAAGTTTACACAGGAGGTTTTTGTTTGTTTGTTTTTTAAATAATTCTTGGCATTTACTCAAATACGTTGTTATAAATTAAAGTGCAAATAGTAATTCCCAAGACAACTTTAAGAAGAAACTAAAAACTGCGTAGTAAAAAAAAAAAAAAAAAAAAAAAATCAGTATTTAAAGGCCATAGTAGCAAGTATCTTTTTTTGAATACAAAAATTTAATAGGAGAGAAATTGAGAAACAAACCTAGACATATATATTAAACAGGAATAAAATAGAATTAAGTTTTATATTATCTGTAATTAAATATTAGTGTCTTAAACTATAAGACAGATATCAGCAGAGCAGTTAAAGCATGATCTGACTGTAGTCTAATCTACAGAATAAATTCGGAAACAAATAGGACAAAAAGAAGATGGAAAAAATTATGCCGTGGAGTTTAGCTGTACTAATATTAAATGAAGTGGACATTAATGAAAGCTATTTCTAAAAAACAAAGACATTTTATACTTAAAAAAGATCCAAACTCCATCAAGGAATAACGTATATGTAACAATATAGAGAAAATGACAGTTTAAAAAAATCTAACATAATGGGGGAAGTGAACAATAAATAGTTGGAGCCATTCACAAACAGTCGTGTAATCTGTGAGTTGATGTGAATAGAACGTGTGAAATAGGTAAAACTGGAGACAATGGATTGATGGTTGCTGGTTCGATGGGGGAGACTATAAGGGATTCTTTGTGGAGTGATGAGAATTACAGAATTGGATACTAGTGTTGATTGTGAATGCGTTAGATACTGCTGAATCATACACAAATCTACATTGGTAACCTTTATGTTATGTGAATAATCACTCATTTAAATTGTTTTTGTTTTTGAGACAGGTTTCCTCTGTAGCCCTGGTTGTCTTTGAACTCAATCTCTACACCTCGCTGACCCGGAACTTAGATCTGCCTGCCTCTACCTCCAGAGTACTGAGATTAAAGGCATGTGCCACCATGCCTGGTAGTTTTTATTTATTTTTTTAATGTATATGAGTGATGAGTAGTGGTGGCACATGGGAGGAAATTATCTGTTGTTCTCAGCCCAGCAGACGTGGTCACTACTCTTGTGGGAAAAGGGTAGTGGACTGATTGTTCATGTTGCTGCTACTTATGTGCTTTGCTATGTAAAAGGATTGGTGACATGACCAGCAATTAGAGTTGTGTTGAACTACTATATATATATATATATATATATATAACTATATATAGTAACTTAAAATGTATAAAGAAGGAACAGGACATTACTTTCCATTAAAATGGTATAAGAACTACCTTTATACTTTATTGCTAGAATTTGAAGCATAAAAGAAAGGAAACTCCTGGCTAGTAATAAGCTTGCTTGAGGTGTGTGTGTGTGTGTGTGTGTGTGTGTGTGTGTGTGTGTGTGTGTTTGTGTGTGTGTGTGTGTATGTCCCTTGTAATTCACTGTGTAGACCAGGCTAGCTTCAAACTCAGGGGCTCGTCTGTCTCTGCCACCCAAGTACTAGAATTAAAGGTATATGCCACTAGGCCTGGTTTAAGCATTTCTTTTTTTGAGCCATTTCTTGGTAGTCCTGTGTATCTAGGAAGAGTAAAAGTCCAGTTCTGTAGGAGAACTGGGCACTTGGTAGAAGAAAGGATAATAGGACTTGCCAGAGAGCCAAGAGGCTAAGACTAGAAAATAATTAGCAAGTATGCTGAGAAGATCCACGTCGTCTGTAGACTTTACCTAGAAAGGAAACTTGTAGGCAGTTCTGAAAACCCGTTGTGGCTTATTTATTTATATTACATTGAACCAATGAAACTGCTACTTTCTCAGCACTTAGTTTTATTTACATATTACATATATACTATTACATATATATTAATTACACAATAATTAGGAGTCCAATAAATATACATGGTGTGGGATCCTGGGGTAGAAAGACAAACTGTTTGATAGAATTCTATTGTTTCTATAAGCTATAGTTATTATAAATGCCTTTATATGTCCAGAAATGCTTTTTGCCTATCATATGTGACACGTATAACAACAGATCAGTTTCTCTTGTCAGTATATATACGAATGTTGAAATACACTTAATTCTTTCAGATTTTTGCCAAGTTATTTATTCCTTTCAGTTTTTGTCTTTTTTAAATTTCTCTTTAAATTTTTATGGTTCTGGGGATTGAACTCTCAACCTCATACAGGTATATTTATGCTCTTATCTCTGAGTTACATGACTAGCTCTCATTCAATATTTTGTATTATTGGACAGATTTTTCCTAAGTCAAAGCTTATTAATTACTTCATGATTAAAAAATAATCTTCACTGATGTTATATTCCATGTACAGTAAAATTTATGGTTTTAGATTAAGATTGCATATGTTGCTGTTGTGTTTAAATATTCCTCTTAATGTATCCTGTTGTCTAGCCTGAACACAGTGTGTGTTATTCCTATACATGCTTTGTGTATGTTTGTATAGTACCATCTGACCTGTCTTTTTGCCTTTGTAGTCATACCAGAAGACATCCCCCAATCATTTTCCATTTAGTAGCTTTCCTGATTGGCAGTTGTCCCCTGAACTATCTGTTCCATTTTTTGGGTCATGTCTTATGTCATTTGCTTCCTTGCCTGGTAATTTTGTCATTTACTGTCTCTGATTTTCAGTTTGATTTACAACTTCTAATTGGCTTGCAGCATTTCTTGTCATGGTGCTCTTTTCATGGTCTAAGGGAAGAAAAAGTCTTTCTTGACTTCAAGACTGTAATAATTAATTGTAATGCTTTCTCATTTTTATGTAGGCTCCAATGATGCTATTGCCCCAGACTTTCCACCTCAAGTGCTAGGCACAAGAGACGATGACCTCTCTGCCACTGTAAACATTAAGCACAAAGAAGGGATCTATAGCAAGAGGGCTGCAACCAAGGGGAAAAAACCCTCCCAGAAAGGTAATGCAGGTGATGAGTGACCTTGCCTGTTTTCAGATTTGTTTCTTGAACCTTTGTATTTGTATTGTTTTATTATCTATTTTCTGGTTTGTCAGAAAATGAGGCCCTGAGTTTAATCCCCAGAACCATAAAAATGAAAAGAGAAATTTAAAAAAGAGAAAAAAACTGAAAGGAATAATTTACCTGACAAAGATCTGAAAGAATTAATCTTTAAGGCCGGGTGGTGGTGGCGCACACTTTTAATCCCAGCACTTGGGAGGCAGAGGCAGGCGGATTTCTGAGTTCGAGGACAGCCAGGGCTACACAGACAAACCCTGTCTAGAAAAACAAACAAACAAAAAAATAATTAAAAAAAAAAAAAAAGAATTAAACTTTAAGTGTATTTCAACTTCGTATATATACATTTACTTATACATATATATTGACAAGAGAAACTGATCTGTTATTCATGTCACATCTGATAGGCAAACCTTATCACTGCATTAAGTAACACAGCACAGTAAAATATTAGAATATTTAAAGTGCTTCAGAGAGGTTGGAAAACTGGAAACTTCATTTTCAACATAAATAAAATATATTTTAGGTGTTGACACAAAATACTAAGTCAAGCTTATTTTAAATACTAACTAGCAGAAAATCTTGATTAAAATTCTTATGAATTTATCTCTGTCAGACATTGCAAAGTGGAATTTTAGGCAGAATTTGACAAGGAGTTTAAAAGTTCACATGATGTTTGAAATTTTATTTTTTGGTACCAACTCGTGCAAATTCAATTTTGGGCTTGTTGGAAAAAAATCTGAGTGTCTGGTTATTTTTAGTACACATTCCTCTATGACAGCAGTCACCTTCAGTGGAGCCCTGACTGTTTTCTACAAACAGGACATTCATTTTTCTGTTTGTTTCAGTCTCCACCCATCTCAGATCCCACCTGCTTCATTCAGACACCCAGTCTGTCTGCTCAGAGTGCTGAGTTTTCAGTTTTTTTCTCTAGATTGAGGACAGCCATTTTCTAAAAGTGCAATATATTTAAAATTGTAGGAAAACCAGTAGTTCTAGCAGTACACTGTTCCAAAAATACCCCAGACCAAAACATAGAAGCATAGGTAAGTAGATGGACAGATAACTAGATCTTCTATAAGAAAATGGAACAGTGTACCTTCTTAATCTTAGAAAAGAAAAAATTTCATTAAACTGGATTTTTCTTCCCAAAACAAAGCAGAAAATAAAACCAGCAACCATATAGAGAATTATTGTTAAATAAGGTGTGTTAGAGTAAAAAATTCCATAAAATCTGAACAGTAAATAAAAGCAAATCATAGAGTGGAAGTGAAAATTATGCATTCTATACATGATGTCCTGAATGTAAAAAAGAAATTGTGTGGAGAAGACATTAAACTCAACAGAAATTGAGCCAAAGAATTGGATAATTAGTCTATAAAATAGATTATGTAATACCAGATAATTGTATATAAAATTTTCACTTTGTTGACCATCTGGGAATACAAATTAAGATAACAGTAGCTTTCTATACTCATTAGATGTCTGAAATGAATAGTGCTATGCTATTACAAGTGCAGACTGAGAATGCATTCACTGCTGGTGAGAGTATAAATGAGTATCCTGACTCTGTGTTGCTGTGTTTTGAATATAGGGCCTCAATTAGGCTTAAACATGCATGCTACACTGAGCTATGCCTTTAGCCCCACACATATTCTTTAAGCCCTATTTGTAATAGTTCCAATCTAAAAGCCACCAAAGTGGCCAATATTTGTTTAGTAGAATAGATAACTTGTAGTACTATTGAAATCTTTCTGGCACAGAGAAAAGTGTAAATACATGTAACAGCACGTAATAAACTTTACAAACATAGTGTGAGTGAAGGAAGGAAATCTCATATGTTTTATTATCCATTTATACCAAATTCAGACATCTCCAATGAATTTGTTCTATTTAAAATTGGCTATTTGTTTTCCTCTTCAGATTGTATAAATCTTTTTTTTAAAGACCTATTTATTATGTATACAATGTTCTTTCTGCATGTATGCCTGTATGCCAGAAGAGTGCATCAAATCTCATAATAGATGGTTGTGAGTCATCATATGGTTGCCAGGAATTGAATTTAAGACCTCTAGAAGAACAGCCAGTGCTCTTAACCTCAGAGTCATCTCCCCTAGCCCCCGATTGTGTAAATCTTAAAATTAAGTGTGGAAGAAATTAAGAAGGAAGAATGAGGGGACTGTGTAGACTTCTATTCATATTTTATTTCTTGACCTGGGGAAGGCTATATACATATTGTCTGATAGTGATAATTCCTGCATTTCTATGCAAATATTTCTAGGACAGTAAAATCTTTTTTAAAAGATACACAAATAATAAGGGTATTAGAAATGAGCCTAAAGCAGTATATATAAGACTACCATAGAGAAAAATTTTAAATTACATTGAAATTTATTAAGGAAGCCCTATATAATTAGAAAATTATATAATAGTAATAATTAACTTTTCATTTGTCATTAAATTAATCTCTGGATTCATAAGAGAAATTGTTCTACTGGTCATCAAAACTATATGTGCTGGGCAGTGATGGTGCACGCCTTTAATCCCAGCACTTGGGAGGCAGAGGCAGGCGGATTTCTGAGTTCGAGGCCAGCCTGGTCTACACAGAGTGAGTTCCAGGAGAGCCAGGGCCACACAGAGAAACCCTGTCTTGAAAAACCAAAAAAAAAAAAAAAAAACCCTCTATATGTAGTTGGTTAAATATTTGTAAAGGATTAAACAGAAGTATAAGGGGGCAGCCATGTTGTTAAGACTTTAGGGATATAGTATCTGACTTTTTTGGTTTTTTGAGACGGGGTTTCTCTATGTAGTCCTGGCTGTCCTGGAACTCTCTCTGTAGACCAGACTGGCCTCGAACTCAGAAATCCGCCTGCCTCTGCCTCCCAAATGCTGGGATTAAAGGCATGCGCCACTGTTGAGAATCACACTGCCCCACGTTTGGGGGCCAAAATATTGGGGACTGCTCTATCAGTGTTGGAACCCTGTCGTGACCACTCGACCAGCAAGAAAGACTCGATGACCGGGATCTTCTTAACACGCGTTATTGCAGGAGCACCTCATCATGAAGCCGGGACCCAGATCCCCAAAAAGCCTCTGTTTATCTACCCTGCATAGCAAGGTGCTAAAGCAAGGATTGGCTAAGGCATCAGTACCTCATTAGCATATACCCATTCGGGTGGGGTTCGCCAGAATCGTGCTGACGCATGCCATGCGCAGTAGACTTGTTTACAAGTGGTGCAACAGGAAACCAGCGCCATCTTGTAATGCTGGATCAGATTGGTGGGCTACAGAACCCGCACTGCCAAAAGCCTTGGGGGCTTAGTTGTTAGAGCCCGCCCTGCCCCAAGCTGCTCTGGACTACGGGTCGGGGAACAGCAAGAGAGTGAGGATGGAAGCGAATAATGGAGACCAGTGTGATTCAATCCCATTTATTCTTCAGTCTCTCTTCTCTCCAAGTTCCTAGTTTCTAGCACCAAGTCTTAAGTCCTAATCCCAGTTCCAGCTGTAATGAGTCTCAAGTCCTTATCCTAGTTCCAGCTGTAATAAATCTCAAGTCCTTATCCTAGTTCCAGCTGTAATAAATCTCAAGTCCTTATCCCAATTCCTAGTTGCTAGTCTCTTTCCCATTTCCAAGTTAAATTACTTTCTTCTGTCTGCCTCTTGCCTTTTATATGTCTTACTTCTAAGTCACACTTTTTAAGTCTCTCTCTAAATCACATCTTTAAGTCACACACACCCAAGAGAAGATCCTGGGTATCTAAAACAAGATGTTATCAGAGTGTGCTCAGCTGTTGTAGGCTGTTGTAAACAAGTCTCTTGTCAGGGTATATGGCTCAAAATGGCTGCAAGGATGATAGCTGCCTTCTGTCATCTCCCCACACGCCACTACTGCCCAGCTATCTGACATTTCTAAGAGATAGAGTCTCAGCAAACATCCTGTTCCTCTGACTCTTACAATCCTTCCACCTTCTCTTCTGCAATGATCCTTGAGCCTCACTTTCTGATACTCTTGCCTCCAACTGCACCAACTTTAGCAGGCATCACAGGCATGTGCCACCATTCCCGACTTAGGTGGTACTGGAGATCAAGCCCAAGAATTCATTCATACATGTTGCTAGGCAAGGACTCCAGCAACTGAGCTACATCTCCAGTCCCCAATCCAGAATTTCTTAAGTCACATAAAATATGTAGATCCAAGGGGATAAAGATGAAGTTATTAACATGAAAAACTTGGCACATAAAAGATATAAACTATTAAAAGACAAGACTTAGATTTAGAAAAAGATGTTTTTAGCTTGTAAGATCAATGGGAAATGGTACAGGAATGTTCACACTACTGCTTTTCAGTATAAAAAATACACAGAAATAGCCATATATTGATCAGTTGATGAATTGATGGATTAAGGCAAAAGAATATTGTATATATTAAACTCATATGTTCATATGACTAAATCTCAGTCAAATTCAATGAGAAGGCATGCTCTTAAAGGCATATACAGTGTTGCATATTTTATGTAATAGATATTTACGATAAAATTATTAGTATAGATTATTAGCAGTATTTTTTGTTTTGTTTTTGTTTTTTGTTTTTCAAGACAGGGTTTCTCTGTATAGCCTGGGCTATCCTGGAACTCACTCTGTAGACCAGACTGGCCTCGAACTCAGAAATCTGCCTGCCTCTGCCTCCCAAGTGCTGGGATTAAAGGTGTGCACCACCACCGCCCGGCTTTGTTTTTGTTTTTTTTTTTTTAATTTTTAAAAAAAAAATTTTTTATTATTTTTCAATATTAATGTAGTGTGCTAAAGAGATTAAGAGAAACTCAAGTCCAGTACAAAGGCTGCTATTAAGGGAGCCCTGTCTATAGTGTTTTATTTTTAAGCCAAGTTGACAATACCTTGTTAGGGTCCTATGTAAAATATAAAAACTGTTAGAAAGTTAGGAGAAAAAATTTAGGATTGAAGTAATAGCAATAAGGACAAAAAAGAAATGAATGAGTAAATAAAGGCAAGGTTGATTCTTTGTTATATGTTTCATTGTCTGTTAACTTACTGATTTCTTTGAGAAACACAGGCACTTAAGAAATAAGACAGAACATATAACCAGGTAGGGAAAAAGACAACAAAGTATTAGGCTTAAAAGTTATAACTACATCAAATTAAGAAAATGCTATATATAAAATCTAGATACGTATTTTTGTTGACTATATGATATGTTAATTAGCCTGCAGTTAATTGAAGCTTTGGAAAGGCCAGAGAGGTTCAAGGAGTTGTTTAAATCTATAGTTTTACTTTGAAAAACATAATTTGATCACTTTTTTTGCAGTTGCATCAGACTTTTGGTATATTTTAAAATGTTTACTTAAACTGGTGTCATTCAAAAAGATGTGGCAAGCTTTCTGGTTCATATTAGAGTTTTCCAAAACAGAGCCTATGAGGTCTTTTTTTTGTTGTTTTTTTTTGTTTGTTTGTTTGTTTTCTTTTTTTGGTTTTTCGAGACAGGGTTTCTCTGTGTAGCCCTGGCTGTCCTGGAACTCATTCGGTAGACCAGGCTGGCCTCGAACTCAGAAATCCGCCTGCCTCTGCCTCCCAAGTGCTGGGATTAAAGGCGTGCGCCACCACCGCCCGACTTCTATGAGGTCTTTTTCTCTCATTTGTAAAGGCTCAGGGGTGGCTGCGTGTTTGGGAGGGGTGGATGGGAGTTCTGCTTGCCCTTTGTTCATTGTCATCTTTTTCTCTCTGGGATTGATGATTGTCTTATCCAGAGGCCCCAGTTCAAATGCCTGTAACTCAGGGTGAGAATGTCTCTGACAAAAACCAAGAAGAGATCATCAGAAGAAGAGTTGTGATCAAGATGGCAGGACCTGAAGAAATGTCATCCCTAGAGAAGGACCTTGCAGGTGGCTGAGCCAGTCGTTTAGGCTCTGATGTCCTCTGTTCTTCTACAAAGCTTGGAGGTCACAAGTGTAGTGTGCACTCCAATTTCTCTCTCTGTCCCCACTGCCCATCCTGCTCTCTGTCCCCACTGCCCATCCTGCTGTCTGTCCCCACTGCCCATCCTGCTCTCTGTCCCCACTGCCCATCCTGCTCTGAGGGTTGCTAGCAAATACTTTTGTTGACTTTGGCATGGATAAAATTGACATTTTAAAAACTTCAAGGTATTTTTGGAGAACTTTTGAATATAATATATAAAGTAATTTTATTGTCAGAAATTTGCTTTACCGGCCTTTTCCTTTTCCAGTAAATAATTTCAATATCACAAGATACTCTCCAAATGAAATATATACAAGTCTTGGAAAGTTGTTGAGTTTTTGGTTTTGCTTTTCGGTTTTTTTTTTTGGTTACCATAATCCTGACAATTATATTTTTTAGGATTGTTTAGAACTGTTTTTCTTGTGTATATTTTTATCTTTTCCTTATTTATAGAAATTAGTCCTCCATCTATTAAATTTCCCCCTAACTTTTGGTCTTTCAGCTTATGCACTTTATATCAGTCATTACCATGCAACTCATTTTGAATGCAGATAAACTTTCCCTCATTTCCTTCTTGTTTTTACTTTGCATACAAATTACAAGTCATGATTTTGAAGCTCTTACCATGTTTAGACTGTGCCTGTAAGATGATCCTGTTTTATCAGAACTTATGGCTGCTCTTAATTTTTTAACACTTAAATTTTAACGACTATTTTAAAAATAAATAGTAGTATATTAGACTGTGCTATACATTTTAACTAGTTAGTCTCTGACATAGATTACATAGTTTTTCATTAATTTATTCACTTTAAATCCCAATATTAGCCTCCCCTTGTTTCAGTACCCCCTCACACAGATCTTCCCCCATCCCTTCTCTGACAAGTGAGAGGTCTCAGCTCCCCACTTTCCCCACACATACACATCAAGTCACTGCAGGACCAGGACTTGACATATCGTCTCCCATTGAGGCTAGACAAAGGGCCCAGCTAGGCGAATGGTGTCCACAAGCAGACAACACATTCAGGGAAAGCTGCCACTTTAGGTGTTGGGGGACCCACATGAAGACCAAGCTGCACATCTGCTACATATGTGAAGTGGTCCTAGGTCCAGCCCATATTCACTCTGTGGTTGGTGGTTCAGTGTCTGGGAGAAGGGTACAGGTTAGTTGACTCTATTTGTCTTTCTGTAGAGTCCCTGTCCTCTTTGCTTCCCTCAATCCTTTTCCCAGCTCTTCCTCAAGACTCTGTGAACTTCATCTGATGATTGGCTATGGGCCTCTGCATCTGTTTCTATTGGCTACTGAGTGAGGCCTCTCGGGACAGTTATGCTAGGCTCCTCCCTGCAAGCATAACAGTATCATTAATAGTATCAGGGATTGGTTCTTGCCCATAGGACGGGTCTCAGTTTGGGCCAGTCATTGGTTGGCCATTCCCTCCATCTTAGTCTGACACATTTGGGTCAGAGTTTTTGTGAGTAGGTTTCTGTTCTTATCTCTCCACTATGAGTACTACCTGGCTACTGAAAGTGACCACTTCAGGATCTATGTCCTCCCTGCTAGGAGTATCTATGCCCCTATAGATACCCAGGGGCTTCCCCATCCCAGGTCTTTGGCACATCCTAGAAAATCTTTCCTCCCTGCCCACTGCCGATTTCTGTTCTCCCCTGCTCTCCCTACACCTGATTCCCGCCCCTCCCCAATGCCTTCCCACCCAGATCCCTCCCTTCCTCCCTCTACCTCCCGATATCTATTTTATTTCCCCTTTTGAGAAAGATTTAACCACCCTCTCATGGGCCTTCCCTGTTATTTGTCTTCTTTGGTTCTGTGGATTGTAGTGTGGTTATTCTTTACTTTATGGCTAGTATTATAAGTGAGTACATATCATGCATATCCTTTTGTTTCTGGGTTATCTCAGTCAGGATGATATTTTTCTAGTTCTATCCTTTGTCTGAAAAATTCATGATGTCCTGTAATTACTAGCTGAGTAGTATTCTATTGTATAAATGAACCATATTTTCTTTATCCATTCTTCAGTTGAGGGACATCTAGGTTGTTACCAGTTTCTCTTACAAATAAAGCTGCTATGAACATAGTTGAGCAAGTATCCTTGTGGGATGGTAGAGCATCTTTTGGGTATATGCCCAGGAGTGGTATTGCTGGGTTTTGAGGTAGAACTATTGCCAATTTTCTGAGAAACCACCAAATTGATTTCCAGAGTGGTTGTACAAGTCTAAATTCCCTTCAGCAATGTCAGAGTGTCCCCCATGTTCCACATCCTCACCAGCATGTGCTGTCACTTGAGTTTTTGATCTTAGCCATTCTGATGTAAGGTAGAATTTCAGAGTTGTTTTGATTTGTATTTCCCTGATGATTAAGGATGTTGGACATTTTTTAAAGTGTTTGTCTGTCATTAGATGTTCCTTTGTTGAGAATTCTGTTTAGCTCTGTGCCCCATGTTTAAATTGGGTTATTTGGGTTATTGGTGTCTAACTGTCTTAACTTCTTGAGTTCTTTATATATTTTTGGATATTAGCCCTCTGTCAGATATAGGATTGGTAAAGATCTTTTTCTAGTCTGTAGACTTTTTTTTTTTTATCCTATTCTAGTATCTGTGGTGTCCTTTGCCCAACAGAAGCTTATCAATTTCATGAGGTCTAATTTATTAATTGTTAATCTTAGAGCCTGAGCCATTGGTGTTCTGTTCAGAAAGTTGTCTCCTGTTCCAATGAGTTCAAGGATATTTTCCACTTTCTGTTCTATTAGATTTAGTATCTGGCTTTACCCAGGCCTTTGATCCACGTGAACTTGAGTTTTGTTCAGGTTAGTAAATATGGATCTGTTTGCCTGCTTCTACATGCAGACATCCAGTTTAGACCAGTACCATTCCCCTTTTCTATTGTATGGTTTTGGCTTCTTTTAAAAAATCAAGTGTACATAGGTGTGTGGTTTTATTTCTGGATCTTCGATTTGATTTGATCCCATACAGTTTTTATTATTAGTGTTCTGCAGTACAGCTTGAAGTCAGGGATGGTGATACTTCCAGAAGTTCTTTAATTCTACAGGAGTTTGTTTGTTTTAAGTTATCCTGGGTGGATTTGTTTGGTTGTTGTTGTTGTTTCTCATATGCAGTTGAGAATTGTTTTTTCAAGGTCTAAAGAATCTGTTGGAATTTTGATGGGAATTGCATTGAATCTATAGATTGCTTTTGTTAAGGTGACCATTTTCACTGTTAATCCTACTGATCCATGAGCGTGAGAGATCTTTCCATCTTCTGAGATCTTTAATTTCTTTCTTCAGAAAGGTGAAGTTCTTGTCATACAGATCTTTCACTTGCTTGGTTAGTGTCACACTAAGATATTTTATATTATTTGTGGGCATTGTGAAGGGTGTCATCTCCCTAACTTCTTCCTCAGCCCATTTATTGTTTGTATAAAGGAGGCTACTGATTTCTATGAGTTAATTTTATATCCAGCCACTTTGCTGAGGGTGTTTATCAGCTGTAGGAGTTCTCTGGTAGAATTCTTGGTCATTTATGTATACTATCATATCATCTGCAAATAGTGATACTTTGACATCTTCCTTTCCAATTTGTATCCCCTTGATTTCTTTTAGTTGTCTTACTTTTCTAGCTAGAAATTCAAGTACTATACTAAAGAGATAGAATGGACATCCTTGTTTTGCTCCTGATTTTAGTAGAATTGCTTTAAATTTCTCTTCATTTAATTTGATGTTGGCTATTGGCTTGCTGCATATTACCTTTATTGTGTTTAGGTATGTGCCTTGTATCACTAATCTCACCAAGACTTTTAACAAGAAGGGATATTGGATTTTGTCAAATGCTTTTTCAGCATCTAATGGGATGAGCATGTGTGGTTTTTTTTCTTTCAGTTTGTTTATATGGCAGATTACGTTGATGGATATTTGTATGTTGAACTACCCCTGATCCCTGGGACGAAGCCTACTTGATCATGGTGGATGATGTCTTTGTGTTCTTGGATTCGGATTGCGAGTATTTTATTGAGTATTTTTTCATCAATGTTTATAAGGGAAAATGGTCTGAAATTCTGTTTCTTTGTTGAGTCTTTGTGTGGTTTAGATATCAGGGTGACCGTGGTCTCATAGAATGAGTTTGACATTGTTTCTATAGTGTGGAATTAGCTCTTTGAAAGTCTGGTAGAATTCTGTCGTAAAACTGTTTGGTCCTGGGCTTTTCTTTTGGCTGGGAGACATTTAATTTCCTTACAGGTTAATGAACTATTTAAATTGCTTACCTAATCTTGATTTAACTTTGGTGAGTGATATGTATCAAGAAAATCATTCATTTTATTTATATTTTCCAGTTTTGTGGAGAATAGACTTTGGACGTAAGCGCTAATGATTCTTTGGATTTTCTGATGTTTTTCCCCCTCTTTTCATTTCTGATTTTGTTGATGTGGATAATGTCTCTCTGCCTTTTAGTTAGTTTGGCTAAGGGTTTGTCTAGCTTGTTGATTTTTTTTTTTTTTTTAAACCAGCTCCTGGTTTCATTGATTCTTTGTGTTGTGTGTTCCCTTTGTTTCTAATTTATTGATTTCAGCCCTGAGTTTAATATTTCCTGCCATCTACTCCTCTTGGGTGTGTTTGCTTCTTTTTGTTGTAGAGCATTCAGGTGTGCTTTTAAGTTTCTAGGATGAGATTTCTCCCATTTTTTTATGGAGGCACTTAGTGCCGTGAGCTTTCCTCTTAGCTCTGCTTTCATTGTGTCCCATAAGTGGGTATGTTGTGCCTTCATTTTCATTATATTCTAGAAAGACTGACTTCTTTATTTCTTCCTTGACCCAGTATTCATTGAATAGTGAGTTGTTCAATTTCCATGACTATGTAGACTTTCTGTTGTTCCTGTTGTTGTTGAAATTTAGCTTTAATCCATGGTGTTCTGATATAAAACAAGGAGTTATTTCTATTTTCTTGTATCTGTTGAGAGTTGCTTTGTGACCAACTATACGGTCAATTTTGGAGAAAGTTCAATGAGGTGCTGAGAAGAAGACACATTCTTTTCTGTTTGGAGGATAATAGATATCTGTTATGTCCATTTGATTCCTAATCTCTGTTTCATTATTTCTCAGCTTAGTTTCTGTCTTGATGACCTATCCATTGGTGAGAGTGGGGTGTTGAAGTCTCTCACTGTTAATGTGTGGAGTTTGATTTCTGATTTAAGCTTTAGTAATTTATTTATTTATTTATTTATTTATTTATTTATTTATTTAACGAATTGGGGCATAGAACTTCATCTTAGGGGATTTTTTTCTTTGAGTATGACATGTCCTTCCCTATCTCTTGATTACTTTTGGTAGCAAGTCTATTTTATTAGATACTAGAATGGCTACTCCAGCTTGTTTATTGGATAATCTCTCTCTACCTTTTAATTAGTTTGGCTTGTCAGTTTCCATTTGCTTTGAAAACCTTTTTCCAGCCCTGTACTCTGAGGCATGTCTATCTTTGTTGCTGACGTGTTTCTTGTGTGCAGCAAAATGATGGATCCTGTTTACACATCCAGTCTGTTAGCCTGTGTGTTTTTATTGGTGAATTGAATTCATTGGTGTTGAGATATTAATTATTGACCAATGATTGTTGGTTCCTGTTATTTTGATGATGTTGCTCTGTGTGTTTGTGTGTGTGTGTGTGTGTGTTTCTCTTTTGGTTTTGCTGGTATAGAATTATCTATTTTTGTGTTTTCTTGGGTGTGGTTACCCTCCTTGTGTTGGAGTTTTCTTATAGTAACCTCTGTATTGCTGGATTAGTGGAAAGATATTTAAATTTTGTGGTTTTTTTTTATGGAATGTATCTGTCAGTGGTAATTGAAAGTTTGCTGGGTGTAGAAGTCTGGGCTCAAGCTGTGATCTTTTAGAGACTGTGAGACATCTACCAGGCTCTTCTGGCTTTTAAGGTCTCTGTTGAGAAGTCTGGTGTAATTCTGATAGGTCTGCCTTTATTTACTACTTGGACTTTATCCCCTGCAGCTTTTAGCGTTTTTTGTTTGTCCTGTACATTTAGTGTTTCTATTATTATGTGACAGGAAGATTTTCTTTTTTGGTCCATTCTATTTGATGTTTTATAAGCTTCTTGTATGTTTATAGGTATCTCTTTCTTTAGGTTAGGAAAATTTTCTTCTATGATTTTGTTGAAGATATTTTCTGGGCCTTTGAGTTGGGAGTCTTCTTCTATTCCTGTTATTCTTAGATTTGGTCTTTTCATAGTGTCCCAAATATCCCAGGGGTGTTTTGTGTTGAAACTTTTTAGCTTTAGCATTTTCTTTGGCCAATGTTTCAATTTCTTCTATGGTATCTTCTATGCCTGAAACTCTCTTTTCCATCTTTTGTGTTCTGTTGGTAATGCTTGTGTCTGTAGTTGATGTTCTCTCTCCTAGGTTTTCTATCTTTTGGGTTGCCTCAGATCAGTTTTTTTGTTGTTGCTCTTTTTTGTTTGTTTGTTTGTTTGTTTTTTATTGCTTCTATTTCCATTTTCAGGTCTTGAACAGTTTTATTCATTTCCTTCACCTGTTTAATTGTAGTTTTCTATTTTTTTTTTATGATTTTTTGTTTCTTCTTTAAGGGTCTCTACCTGTTTGTCTATACTTTCCTGTATTTCTTTAAGGGATTCATTCATTTATTTTTTTTAAAATGCCTATATCTTTATAAAATTAGATTTAAGATTATTTTCCTGTGATTAAGGTGTGTTAGGATATTCAGGGTTGCTGTAGTAGGTTAGCTGGGTTCTGGTGGTTCTGTATTGCTCTGGCTTTTGTTGATTGTGTTCTTGCGCTGTTCAGCCATCTAGATGTCCCTACGGTTTGGCAGGCCTTGTAGTCTCTGATGGAAGTAGGACTCTGGGGCTGCATATAGAGCTAGTAGTTCCTGATGTCAGCAGGCCTCTGGGATTGCAGGTAGAACTGGTTGGACCTGGTGGCAGTAGGCTTCCAGTGATGCAAACAGAGCTGATAGACCCTGATGGCTTCAGGCTTCTGGTTATCCCATGGGGGCAGGCTTCTAGGGATGCATGTAGAGCTGGTGGTCCCTGATGTTTGCAGACCTCTGTTTGTCCTGGGCAGTAGCAGGCCTCCCAGGATGTAGGTGGAGTTGTGTCCCTGGAATTGGAGTGCAATGGAGCAGGGCAGAACTCACCACTGCTGGGTTTGCCCAGAGGGACTAGAAGGCAGAGAATTGGGATAGAGGTCCCACCTGGTGGTCGCCGATGGCTGCATATGTCTGAGATATTGGTTAGAGGTGTGGACCAGAAGATAGTGCTTGGGTAACTTACTTGGTTGTCACTGTCAGCAGCAAGGCCTCCAGCCACATTTTTTTTTTTTTAAGATAGTCTTATACCATTATTGTACTAAAACTGTTTACTTTTTAGAAATTCATCTTATTTACTTTGAAACTATTTTGTTTATTTTACTTCAATAAGATTACGTTGAAATTTCTCTTCCTGTATTGACATTTCTGACCTTCACTCTAGGGAAAGCGGAAAGCCTATTCTTTATTGGAGCTCCTTAGAAATTACACTCTGTTTTTGTCCAGCCTGAGTCATGTGAGCACATCCAGTTGCACTGCCAAGGAGGTTGAGACTTTATTCTGGTAACATGCTCAGCTATTGCAGAGGAAAAAGAAAGCGTGTGTTCGAGGACAGGTGGCAGTTCTGCCTCAGTTACAGACAAGAGGTGCACTTTATAGCAGATGGCACTTCTCTTTCTTATATACCTTTTTTTCCCATACTATTTTTTTCTTAAGATTTTAGATTTGTATTCTGGGAAAAACTCCAAAATTATACCACTTTTTTTTTTTTTTTTTAACTGTTGCTAAATGAATGTTTCTGAAACTGTTTTTATCATGTTAGTCTCCTGATGCATTTTAGTCTTCATTGTCTTTGGGAATCAAATCTAAGGTCTTATAGTGGTATTTCAGAATGTTAGGACCAGCTCCAAAATAGCCTTGCCTGCTCTAGTTTCTCCTCTTTCCCTTATATTAGATGCTGTAATCTGTAGATGTTTGGTTGCTTTTCTGATTCCTCTCTTGTGTTACAACCACCTTTGCTTTCAGTGACTTGTGATTTCCATTTCAGAATGCTTCTGATTTTGAATCTTAGAGTTTTCTATGCTACTGCTTGCTAGAATTTCTCTTTTCTTTGAGCACTTAATACTTCTTCATGTATCTTTCATGGTGATTCAGATATTGGATGTTTTTAATTGATTTTATTTTGTGTGCATGGATGTTTTGCCTGTATGTATGTGTGTGTACCACTCGAGTGCCTTGTACCTGTGGAGGTTAGAAGAGGATGTCAGATGCCCTTGAACTGGAGTTGCTGATGTTGTAGGTCAACACATGGGCTAGAAACCGAACTTAGTTTCTTTGCAAGAAGAGCAAATGCTTTTAACCACTGAGCTGTGTCTCCAGCTCCTTATGTTGACTCTTTAGCTCTATATGACATTTGTGTAAATGTGCTTTTTAGTTCCATTTCCCATTTTTCTAAACAATGGTATAGATATTATGTTTTTCAGTACCACTAACAATGGCTTTCACATATTAGATAATTAGAGGTGTTTTGGTGGGTCAACTTCTTGTATGTATTTAATACATTCATTTTGTTCTCTTAGATTCCAGTGATAACGCTGTACAAGACAGAAAAACTGAAAATCTGCCAGACACTAAATCCATTAAACAGAAGAAAGGATCCTTAGAGATAGGTAATATAGTATATGTTAGTATGTGTGCCTGAGTGCTAGTGTTTGTGTTTCTGGTTCATTCTGACAAAAAAAAGAGATACTTTTCTATTTTACTTTTGAATATGATTTCAATACTGCCTCCATACTCAGTTCAGCCAATTCTGTGCAGAAAACATTTTGAGAAAAAAGTTATCAATTTTGATCATGTATAGATTTCTTTTTTTGTCATTACTTTCCACAGATAGCATAGGATAATGACTATTGACTTAGCATTTACTTTGTTTCTGGTGTTGAAAGCAATCCAGTGATGATTTAAAGTATAGAAATACTGATGCACATGCATATACACAGGTGTATGCAAGTGTCTCCCTGTTATATAAAGCAGTTGACATCTGTGAGAGGTCCAGGAATCACTTCCACCAGGCTCTGAGGGATGACTGTACGCCAAGGCTCCTGATGCTAGACGGTGCAGTACTGTGTCTTAGTTCTGAATCATGGACACCTGAAGTTACTCCGGAATACTGAGAAACAAAAATAACATAGACATATAACAGTAAAAAGCCAAATTAAATCAATTTATATTTGTATTTGGCCCCAGTATTATGACAGAAGAGAAGAACATACAGAACATAGACCATTTCTATTCAGCTGTCAAATTTTACCTGTTAGAAAATAAGAATTTCCATCCATGTAAGAGAAAGGAGTAAAGGAATCTAACAACACTGTATGCTGAAAAGACTTTTTATTTGTTGCAGCCCGAGCTACCCCATGTTTGGGGGCCAAAATGTCGGGGACCCCTCTATCAGTGTTGGGACCCGCACTGCCAAAAGCCTTGGGGACTAAATTGTTAGAGCCCGCACTGCCCCAAGCTGCTCCGGTCCTTGGATAGGGGTTCAGCAAGAGAGAGAGTGAGGACGGACACGAGGAATGGAGACCAGACAGAGTGTCATTCAATCTTGTTTATTCTTTAGTTTCTTTTCCTAGTCCAAGTCCCAAGTCTTGAGTTCCTAGTCCCTAGTTCCTAGTCCTTAGTGCCTCCAAGTTCTCTATTCCAAGTGTCTTCTGCCTACTGGCTAATGTCTAATACTCTTAATCCTCTGTTCTTCCTCCAAGTGCCAAGTGCCTAATACCTACTAATTTCCTCCAAGTTGTACTGAACTCTTCTGTCTGCCTCTCGCCTTTTATATGTCTCACTTCTAAGTCACACCCTTAGGTCTTATCTCTAAATCTGATCTCTAAGGCACACCCTTAAGTCTTAGCTCCAAATCACACCTTTGAATCTCACACACCCAAGGGAAAATCCTGGGTATCTAAAGCAAGATGTTATCAGAGTGTGCTCAGGTGTTGTAGGCTATTGTAATCAAGTCTCTTGTCAGGGTATATGGCTCAAGATGGCTGCAAGGATGATAGCCGTCTTCTGTCGGCTCCCCACAGGTCCCCCTTTAAAAATTTTTTTTAAAAGGGAAGGCTGGGAAAACTTACAGAAACCGTGCCTGTCTTAGGTTGGAACAAATGACCCCAGCCTCCCTTTCCCGTCTTTGAATACTCAACAGTCATTGGTTGAACTCTTGTCTTAGGATGGTGAGGCCTCCCTTTTTAGGGGCAAGGGTCTTGAAGTGTTCTCTTACCCACCTTTGACTCTCCAACTTAGCACGTAAGTTAGGGGATAATCCTCATTAGTCTTGATGACAGAGGTTTTACAATTCCCTACTTCCAGCCTGTTATAAGGGACCAGTATGGGTTTCATTTGAATAGCATCTATCTGTTGTACAAAAGCCATCAGTTTGTTGAACAGCATGGACCCGAGAGACAAGAGACTTAACAATGCCTTAACAGTCAGTATAATAGCAACACTCATTTTTAAGGGCAATACATAACTCCCACTATCAGAGGAGTAAAAACTATAAGCCTCTTCTGTTCTGTCTACAAATGTGTTATAGCAGAATCTAAATCTATAGAAATACAGACCTGATCATAGTTTTGGTCTTAACAAAACAAGTAAGGAAATTCCTATTCCTTCTCCAGTCAATCTCAAACCCAAAAAACAACTATAGTAACTGTGGTAGTGGGTTTTCTCCTGGGTCTAAACAATACTCTCCACTAAATCATAAGTTGGGGAACCAAGAGTCTAATAGAGCCACCCCGGAGGTGTGGGTGGTGATGTTTTCTTCCACATTGGGGACTTCCCAAGTCAGGTTTACTGATTGATCTGTTCCAGTTTGAAGGCGACTGAGAAGCATCTTCATGTTTTCTGCAAAGAAAAAATATGCTTTTCAGGGGATTTCTCCTCCCTGGATTTGTAATTATTGTTTATTTTTTTAATCAATCTCTCTGGCAGACAGCGTGTGGCATCTGCAGTTTGGGAATATATGCGGACAGAACCTCTTCTCCAGATAAGCACTGGATCTGACCCATTCCAGGTTCCAGTTAATGGGTCTTTCCAGAGAACTGTTGGAAAATTCTTTTTGGTATCAGAATGCCAGAATCTATCTGCAGTGGATTTTCCTTCAGAATCCAAAGTTAAAAAATTTAAAATAAAGAGCATGTGATGAAGGATATTTCTGGGGGATCCCTTGTTAGAGTACAATTTCCCCTTTTTAATTTTTTCAAATTGACATTTAATGGTTCCATGCACCCTATCTACCATACCTGGGCCCTTTGGATTATATGGAATACCTGTTTTATGTAGTATTCCCAATTTTTCATAGAATTGGTGGAAACTGGAGCTTGTATAACCTGGACCATTGTCGGTCTTTATCTGTTTAGGCACACCCAATACAGAAATTGTAGCAAGCATATGAGTGATCACATGCTTGCTTGTTTCTCCAGATTGTAATGTCGCATAAATGAAACCACTGTATGTATCTACACATACATGTATATATTTTTGATTGCCAAATTCATTATAATGAGAAACATCCATTTGCCAGATACTGTTTGGTATCAGTCCCTTTGGATTTACGCCCAAATGAGGAACTGGTAAAACTGTAACACATGTTTAACAATTTCCCTTTGGATTTACGCCCAAATGAGGAACTGGTAAAACTGTAACACATGTTTAACAATTTGTCTAGCTTGTTCTCTGGTAATTTTAAACATAATTTTAAAAGTTTTAGAATTAAGGTGATGTAACTCATGAGCTTTTATGACCTGATCCAAGTTAGATAATCCCTTCTTCACTTTTTCTTAATCCTTTCCCCGGGGGGAAAATCCAGAGTTTATCATGATTACTTCATTAGGGCTGCACATAATCAATCCCAACTGGGATAACAGATCTCTGCCCCAGAGATTAATAGGAAGGCCTAGGATAACATAGGGTTGTATATTCCCTGTATTACCTTATTTATCTTTCCACGTCAGCACCTTAGAGCTTTGTTGTGGATTTTGACTTTGGCCAATACCCCTTAGATTGGTTAAGGTTGGAGTCAGAGGCCATGTGACAGGCCAATCACTTTGTTTTAGGATAGTCACATCAGCTCCTGTGTCAACCAAGCCTTGGAATGCCTTTCTATCCAGCCATAGTGTCATCATAGGTTTTCGTTTAACTATAGGCTGTACCCAATATGCATCAGAGGAACCAAAGCCTTGATCCCCTCTTTTAAGATTCTTATATTTGTGATTAGTAGGTAACAATGGAAGTAACAATAGTTGAGCTATCCTCCTTCCTGTAGGAGTGGTGACTATATTCTGAATTGCCTGTGCCATTACCTTAATCTCACCTTTATAATCATTGTCTATAACTCCAGGAAAAATTTGTAGTCCCTGCATAGTAGTACTGCTTCTTCCCACTATCAGGCCAAACACATTTGGATAGAGTGGTCCAAACACTCCAGTGGGTAAGGCCTGAGGTCCCATTTCTGGGGTTAATACTATGTGGGTGGCAGAACTGAGGTCTAGTCCTGCGCTTCCTGGTGTTGCTCGACTAAGTTCAGAAAGGGATTGGTGTTTGCTGGTAAGAAACTGACTGCTCCATAAGCCTGTTTTGGCTTATGTTGGTTCGGGGCCTGGAGCTGGCCCCTGTTCCTGTTTCCCTGATTATGAGAAAGGATGTTTCCTTGTGCATCTCTTTTGGACCTACATTCACTAGCTCAGTGCCTTCCACATTTGCAAAGTGGGCAGAGCCCAGGTTGTTTTCTAGGCTGTCTCTGGGTTAACTCATTTTCTGCCTTGCATTCTCTTGCAAAGTGTCTAGGCTTGCCACATTTAAAACAGGCCCTTTGGTTTCTACTAGCCAAAAAATTCTCTTACTGATTATCCTTGCATGGCAACCGCCATAGCTAAGCCCTATTGGTAAGAGGGCCCTATGTCAGAACAGAGTCTGATATACCCTGTAAGATCTGTCTTTTTCCTGTAGGGTCTAATGGCCGCTTGGCAGGCAGGATTGACATTCTCATATGCAAGTTGTTTCACATAATCTACACCTGCCTCTGCATCACCAAAAGTCCTCCTTGCTCTTATCATTAATCGATGAACAAAATCAGAAAATTGTTCATCAGGTCCTTGTCTGACTGCTGTTAAGGATGCACCAGGGTCTCCCTTTGCTGGGAGTTTACGCCAAGCCTTCATGGCTGCATTTTGAATTTGAGCAAATAAGCCTGGGTTATATTGCATGTGGTTATCACTAGAAACAAATTGCCTTTCTCCGACTAAGGCATCAAAGGACCAACCATTGCCTGCCTGAATGTTTCTCCTAGCTGTTTCTTTACAATTCTCATGATACTCTGATTTCCAAATAAGATAGTCACCACCGCTAAGAACTACTCTCACTAATGTATTTCAATCACTAGGAGTCAGCCACTCCTCTGCGGCAGACTCTTAAAATTGCAAGAGTAAGGGGAGCAGTGGCACCATATTGTGATACTGCATTTTATAATTCCTTAATAATTTGAAAATTAAACCCTGTGTGATGTCTCCAAGCAACCCCTTGATTGTCTCTGGTCTCTGATACAGGGAAAACCTCAGCGTCTCAATTCTCTGGATGATCTGTGGTTAATCTTAAGCTAGGGGACAGGGACTGCCTTTGGACTCCTGGTTGAGGAATGCAAGGAGCCAGGGGATTTTTGCAGTTTACCTCTTGAGACATCTTCCCTGTCTTTAATTTTTGTAGCTGATTAATTAAGTCCTGATACTCTTTTTCTAACTCTATTTGTTGTTTAAGAACAGATATTTTTTCCTGTAACTCCCTTATGGGATCTATAACCACCATCTCCATTTCGGGAGCATCTGGAAGCGGAGGCACACTGGGAGAGAGGCTTTGGGAAGAGGGCCATTCAGGGTCATAATGTTCGGCTGCCTCTTCCTCTAGGTTAGCACAATCTGGCTCTGACAAATCGTCATCAACCTTTGGTTGTATTTTAGATTCTAATTTCGGATAAATAAGTTTCTTTTTATTCTGAACATGAAAGACAACATTCAAACAATGAAACAAGAGCAGACAGTTAACACACGTGAGCAGCAAACAACAAAACAAAAACAGAGAGTTGAATTAAAGCTGACTTATTTCTTGCCCCATTTTCATTAACATGACTTACCTTTCTCGTCATGGCAGATTCCAGCAGTGATCACTTTAGTTTCACTTCTGACTTTTCAGTGGATTCTTCTTCCAGTGACTTCCCTCACTGGGTCTCCCATTCTCGCTGCCCCATGTTGGGTGCCAACTGCTAGAATGTATAAAATCAGTTTCACTAAGGATATAACTGCTGTACGGTGGAGAAAGGATAATTTTTTCAACTGATAGTATAGAAAAACTGGGTAACCACATTAAAAGAATAAAGTTAAATCATTACATAAAACTTACATCAAAAAGAATTAGAGATATTAACACAAGACCTGAATTCCTGAACCTGGTAGAAGACATAAAAGAAAAGCTTCAGGAAACTGTATTTGGTAATCACTTCTTTGACATGACAGCAAAAGCTGTCATGAACAAAGAAACAAGCTAGGCTATCAACAACATTGGGAAAATACTCCTAAAGTATTTGTTGAGAGTTAAATGTCGAATTTATAAGGAGCATGTATGCCTTGAAAACAAAAAAACAAACCTGACTTAAAAGTGTACAAAGAGTTAAAAATATAGTTCTCCAAAGAAAATAGACATGACCTAAGAAAATATGAAATGACACTCAACTAACTTAAGAGAAATGCAGTTCAAAACCACAAGGAATTAACGGCTCACACTATTTAAGAAAAGCTACCAAAAGAATACTGTTAGGAAAAATATGGAATTTATGCATCACCAGCAGGAATGTTGTACAACCAATTCAAGCTTATCCCCGACTAGCTTAGAAATAAATGACCCTCAGACTACAGTTATTTTATTTGGCTTTAACAACGACTGGGGCTGGGTTCACCCCTATTCTGGCCTGGCTACCTCCCCAGTAGTGTTCCCCAAGTATTTGCAATTTTCCTGGCCATGTGCTCATGGCACCTCTCTTCTCATGATGCCTTCCTGTCTCTCTCTTCATTGTCTCTCCTCTCTTCCTCTCTTCTCTACCCCAACCTGGTAACTCAAAACCCACCTACCTCTAATCCCTCCAGTAATTTGCTGTAGCCAATTTTATTTAACCAATAGTTTTAAATTAAGGAACAAGGTTTGTACAACAAAGGCTTGTAAACCTGAGAATCCACTTGTAGACCTAGACCTTTGGGTACAGAATTAAAGCATTACAACACATAGCTATAGACCAGACCTCCACAATGTAAAAATGGAATAGTTGTTCTGGAGAACAATGCATTCCCTCAAAAAAATTAAAGAATTACCATACGAGTGTAGCAGTCCCACTTTGGGGCATATATTTAAAAGAATTTAAAGCAAGATCTCAAACATCATACATGTTTATTATAGTTATTTATTATAACCAAGAGGTAGAGTGATCAGTTCATCAGATAGTTGGATAAGGAAAAAGTGATTTCTTGGTTAATGCAGAGCTTTCATAGAGTGATAGATATCTGCCTGTAATCAAGCACTGTGAAAGCAGAGCAGGAGGATTACAATCTATAATTGGCCACTACGATCTATATACTCAATTCAAGGTCATTACAGAATACATTAGTAGACCTTGTCTCAAAACAACAATAAAAAAGATAATGTGATTTATATTTAAAAATGGTTATTATACCTCCTTCATGAGGAAATTGTCAGTGTGCTATAACACACTTTGTTACTAAACTTTGATAAACTTTGTAAGGAGATACATTAAGCAAAATAGTCCAGTCATTAAGGTTGATCTAATGCTTTGATCCTTGTGATATAGTACTCATCTGTCTTGATTACTGTTGATTCATGGTAAAGTTTGATCTAGGATGTGTTGGACCTTCAACTTTGTTTTATGGTCTGTGTGTGTGTGTGTGTGTGTGTGTGTGTGTGTGTGTGTGTTACATTATATGAATTGCTTTTCTTCTGTTTGGTATAGTGAATAGTCAGACTGGTAATTAGAACCACTTTTATTTTAGTTTCTTTTCTGTTGTTTTGATAAAACATGACCAAGGCAGCTTAAAGAAGGGTTTATTTGGGTTTCTGTTCTAGAGGGATAGGAGGCCTTCATTATCATGGTGGGGAAGTAAGGCAGGTATAGCCACTCGAGCAGCAAACTAAGATGTGAATCCTAAAAGTGTGCAAGCATGAAGCAGAGAGAGTGAACTGGGAATGATGTAAGGCTTTGAAGCTTCAAAGTCTGTCCCCAGGGATATACTTTATCTAGCAAGGCCACACCTTTTAAGCCTTCCAAACAGTGCCTCCACCTAAGGACCAAATATTCAAATGCTTGAGTCTCCAGGGGACATTCTCTTTCAAACCACCACAGCATATACACATAGCTGTATTTGCTGGATATCCCTTGTCACATGTTTATGTTTGTGCTAGAAATGGTTATATTCAGTTTATTCACTGTAGATGCATAAAATTCAAATTGTAAACACATATTTTTATCTTGAAACCTTACTAAACTCTTTTATTAGTTCTAATTATTTTATGGCTTTCTTAATAAAGGCTAAAATAGAATTACGTTAAGGACATTTAAAAATTAAGGTGACTATACATCTAAGTGATATATCTGGTACATTGATATGAATTGATTGAGAGAAATCATGGCTTGAAATAAAGTCTAAGCATAGATATTGACACTGAAGTGATACAAAAAACTGTGAAGAAAGGTGTGTGTGTCTTGAAAGGGAATTTAAGGTGTGAGCATACTATAGATAGAGTTGATGCTATGAAGAGACCATTGATCACATCAAAGCTGTTATAATTCAGTGGTGTGGCTAGATTTAGGAGTAATTTGGAGAAGAGAACAGGGATATGCATTTTTTTTACTTTAGCAGCTTAATAGTGAAGAGGAACAGAGAAATGAGCCAGTACAAGGGTTTTTTTGAATGCCATGATTTTTGAATGGTCCAGCAATCAGGGATGAACTTTTAATGTGATTCAGAGAACCACATTCAGCTTATTAAACTATAATATATGATTTTATTCAACAATAGGTACTTTGATGTGGAGTGATGATTGCCCAAAAGTGAGGATTTAAAATAAATTGTTTCACTACACCCACTTAATGCTGATGATGAAATCTCAAGGTTTTTTTTTGTTTGTTTGTTTTAAGCTAGAAATAACCATTAAGTCTTATTGGCAGGATGCAATTTTTTAAAGTAAGAACACGTACAAAAAGTAGCCTAAATAGAATAGGTAATGGATATATGAAGCAACTAATTATAGTGTAGGGAGCTAAAGGGGCTGTCCTTGAGGTCAGACATCTTTGTCACATGATGGTAGAGTTCAGTCCATATTGTTTTGTTTTGTTGAGACAAGATATCCTTGGCTGTCCTAGATCTTAATGTATAGACCACGCTAGCCTTGAACTCAGAGATGTGCAATGGCTGTGTACTCTCTATTGCTTGGACCAGTTGTTTTTAGTTTTTGATATAGGGTCCCATATAATTAGTACAGGCTGGCCTTGAATTGGTTGTGTAGAGAGGGTGACCTGGATCCTGATGATTCTGTCTCAATATTCTGAGTGCTGCGATTATAAGTGCAATTTAGACCATGCTAAGAATTGAACCCAGGGCTTTGTGTATGCTAGGCAAGCACTTTTAGAGCTGAGGCCCAATCTTAGCTCTGTCATACAATAGTCAAGTTTATCCAAATCCTTATATTTTGATTCATGCCAGTCTGATTGTTAAGCACAAGTTCTATGTCTAAAGAAAAAACAAAACAGTATTTATAAAGGGAATACAAATATTTCTAACTTCTTTCAAATTTTTTTTTCTTCCAGAATCTGAATGTCATTCAGCATTTGAAAACACTACTCACTCTGTCTTCAGATCAGCCAGGTTTTACTTCCATCATCCAGTGCACCTGTCCCATGAGCAAGATCTCTGCCATGAACCCTTGGGAAGGAGTGTTTTTATGCAACATTCTTGGAAGGATTTCTTTCACCATCATTCAGGACACAGCTGCCTTCCTCCCCCTGGCCCAAGTTTGGACAAGACCAAGATAGATTACACCAGAATTAAGAGCCTTAGCATCAATTTGAATTTGGGAGACCGTGAGAAGAAGATACATAGTGTTAAG
Organism: Rhabdomys pumilio; assembly: GCA_030674055.1. NCBI lineage: Eukaryota > Metazoa > Chordata > Mammalia > Rodentia > Muridae > Rhabdomys > Rhabdomys pumilio. The sequence continues at coordinate 22,397,981 of JANHMN010000008.1, forward strand.
AATCAGGCCAGAGACCAAAAAGGCAAAAGACAAGCAAATGATGAAAAAAAGGATCAGAAGGTCACCCCAGAGCTAATATCTGAATGCCCTGTGAGTTTGAATGAACTCTGGAACAGGTACCAGGAGCGACAGAAGCAGCAGAAACCGTCTGGAGCTTGTGATAAGAAAGAGCTCTCCTTGGTGGAACGACTTGATCGTTTAGCTAAACTGCTTCAGAATCCCATCACACATTCACTCCGGGCCTCAGAAAGTACACAAGATGATAGCAGAGGGGGACATGGAGCCAGGGGGTGGACCGGGAGGAAACAACATCAACAGAAAGGCAAGCAGCAGAGGAAGTGGAGTAAGAGCCTAGAGAGGGGTCAGAGTACAGGTGACTTAAGGAAAAGCAAAGTGCTTTCTCCTCATCAAGGTGGGAAATCCAGTCAGCTTAAGATTGAGCAGGTTAAACTAGATAAGTACATCTGGAGAAAACAACCAGATTTTAATAACGTCAGCACTACCTCCTTGGATTCTAGACCCTCAGAGGAAAGTGAGCTCCTCACAGATAGTCCCAACACTTTCTCCAGCACTGCTTCTCCTGTGGACTCAGATGCATTGACCCAAACTGATGGGGACATGCCTTTAAATGAAAGGAGTAGCTCCATATCCACCATTGACACAGTCCGGTTGATCCAAGCTTTTGGCCATGATAGACTGTGTTTGTCACCCAGGCGAATTAAATTATACAGTAGTGTCACTAGTCGGAGGAGATATCTGGAGAAGCCATGCAAGCACAACAAGAAGTCATCGAAAACAGCCTGTCCCCAAATGACTTCTGAGCACACCAGAAGGAGGCACATCCAGGTACACGGCTACAAATTCCAACTGGCACTGTGACTGCCTTTTTTTGTGGACGTTTTAGTTAATCTCCTCACAACAGGTGGAAAAAAAAAGCCGTTTGCCCTTTCCTCACTATCTATAACGTTCCTTCCCCGCTGGAAAAGAGTGAGAAAGTGTAGCACAGCGCCATTGTTTGTTGTCATTCTTTCCACCAACACGCTTTGCACTAGGTATTTCAGGGTCTTGAAGTAAAAGGAAGGCCCTGGCATGGGCAGCTTCCAGCTTAGCCTGGCCTGTGTTTGGCCAGGTTGGGGCGGGGTGGTCGGTGACTTTATTATTTTTTCCTGTCTTTTGAGAAGTATTTGAATTGCTTTTAAACACTCACACTCAAATAATACAGTATGATTTTTTTTTTTTCTTTAAGAAAATGAAGCATTAGGATCCTATCAAAATTGAAAATGGGGTCAGCCACAACATGATTTGAAGTGTATAACTAAATGAAGAACTAAGAGATAGAAGTTGAACTACAGGGTTAGGTACACCTGGTAGATGTGTCTGCAAGAAATAAGCTGCAAGTGTGGTGTTAGACACTCTAGAAGATAGGTTGTGATCACTTAGCATTATATTATACAAGCAGTTGGAATCTCAGAGTTACTAGTCATTTCAGCTAAAAAATACCTAAGTGAAGTTTCCTCATCTGTCTTCATAAGGTAGACCTTACAGGGTCACAAGCCCTCCAGATCCTCATGGTACATGGCACAAAAGTCAGAGCCTATTAGGGTCACATTACATTGGTAACAGGGTTGGTAAAGACAGATACTCTACCCAAGAGAAAATTAGAGCCCGGCATGTGGCGGTGCACATCTGCTACGTCAGCATTTAGGATGCTGAAGCAAAGGGGATCATGAGTCTGAGATGAGCCTCAGCTACCTAGTGTAAACCTGTCTCCAAAAAAAAAAAAAAAGGCAAAGTAAAATCTAGAGAAAAGCTCTCCAGGGAGATGCTCTGTCCATTGGAGTAGGGAAAATAGAATTTATATTTATTCAAGTTTTCAAATTTTCTATTTTTGTATTTTATAATATATGGTAAGTGAAATAATTTATAAATAAATACCTATTTTGGCAATTTGTGCTCAAAAATATTTTGTCAGTAGGACTGCATGGAGACCACAAGTCTAGAGGGAAGGAGATAGGAAATGAGGTTTCCCATAAGCAATATTTCTCATGATTGAGCTTTTGGTAGATATGAAATGACAGTGATTACATGTGTTAGTTAATAGTTTTTTTTTTTTTTTTTAACTAATAAACTGGAAATAATACTGGAAACAGGGGAAAGGATCCTGGTTGGAGATCTATGTGTGAGCATGTAATGCAAAGTCTACACTTAGAGCTGGCTGTCATGGTGCTTATCTATATTCGAAGTGCTCAGGAAGCTGAGACCCTAGACTCAGAGTTCAGATGGTTTCCTTTGTTCTTCTTTCCAAGTAAACAGTTAAGTGACATTTGGAGCTTATAGTAGTCATCTGTACTCTGCCCTTCCCCCTATCCCTTGGGAGTCAATAATTTGCTTCTGTCTCTGAGGACTTGTCTATTCTTGTCATTTCATATAAATACAACCGTATAGTATGTGATTCTTGTCAGGTTCCTCTGCCACCAGGATTGAACATGGGGCACATGCTCCACCATTAAGCTGCAGTTCTATCCTTTTTACATTCTTTTTTCAAGGTTCATCTATGTCAAAGCACAAACAGTACTTCAAGTTTTTCATGTTTGGTAATACTCTGTTGTATGTATATACAATACACTGGCTTTTTAAATCTATTTAACTGGACACGTTCAGTGCTTCAGCTATTGTGTATGGGCCTGATCTTGGAATTCCCCTATGCATTTCTTTGAGGTACACCCAAGAGTGGAAATAACAAATTGTATGGTAATTGTGTCTTACTGAGAAACTGACCCACTGGCAAGACTGCAGTGCCTGTCCTTTTATGCTTCTGCCCACAGTGATGGTTGAGGGCTCCTGCAGGCCTCACACTACTCTTGTGTGACTGCTTGTTTTCTGTTTTGATTTGGTAGTGGTGGTGGTAGTGGTTGTATTGTTTGTTTGTTTGTTTTATGGTTTTTCGAGACAGGGTTTCTCTGTGTAGTCCTGGCTGTCCTGGAACTCACTCTGTAGACCAGGCTGGCCTCAAACTCGGAAATCCGCCTGCCTCTATCTCCCAAGTGCTGGGTTTAAAGACATGCACCACCACTGCCCGGCTTGTTTTTTGATTTGTAATGTTATCTGTTATCTGTACTATTGAATATAAGATGGCTTCTCACTGTGGTTTTATTTACATTTTTATTGAACATTCTGTATGCGTCTTAACCATTTGTATAGCTTCCTTGGAGAAATGCCTTTTTTTTTTTTTTTAAGTCCTTTGACCTTTAGAAACTTAGCTGCTTGGCTTGTTAGATTTTTCTATATGGTAGTTCCTTACTAAATGTATAATCTGAAAATATATTTTGCCATTCTGTAGGCTGCCTCTCACACAGTCACTTTGTTGATTGTATCTTTTGACATAAAGCAGATTTAATAGTTCAGCATGTACTTTCTGTTACCCACGTTTTGGGGACATATCCAGGAAATTGTTGTCAAATCTAATTCATAAGATTGTTGTCTTTTTGGTCTGGCTTTTATATTTAGGCATTTAGTCTATTTTGAGTTAATTTTTGTACATGGTGTACAGAAAGGGTCTACTTTCGTTCTCCGGCATGTTTGTGTCTAGTTCTGGCAAGACCATTTGTTTAGACTGTTTTCCTCATTTGTTCCTTGACACTGTCATTAGAAGTCTTGATTGTGTGTGTCCAGACACACTGGGGCACTCGTTCTGTTTCATTGGTTTTTCTCATGCCAGTACCACTGTTTGTATCCAGTGTATCTTCTTCATAAGTTTTGATAATAAGGACCGTCTTGTTTTCAAGATTGTTTTGAACGCTCAGAGTCCCTTTAGAGCCTCTACTTGTGAATATCTCATTCTTTCTAATGCTATTGTAAGTGTAAATACTTTAATTTCATTTTTAGATTACTTGCTGGTGTAGAGATACATAGCTAATGTGTACATGTTGATCTTGTATCTTATAGCATTACTGAACTGATTGTTAACTCTTTATTTCCTTGTAGAACATACAGACTTTCTTGTCATGTGCAAATAGAGACAGTCTCTCTCCTTTTCAATTTGGATGGTATTACTTTTTCTAACTGATTTACAGAGAACTTCCAGTAGAATGTTAAATGGTAAAAGCAGATACCCTTGTTCATGTCCTCAGAAGGAATACTTTCAGTCTTTCACAGTTGAGAGTATATTACGGTGAGTTTTTCTCTTGCGACTTTTGTTATATTGAGGAAGTTCCCTTTTACTAGTTTGGTTTTTATTTTTATTATACAAAGGTTTTGATATTAGTCAAATTTGGCATCTATTGAAATGATCATCAACTTCCCATTGTCTATTGATGTGGTATATATTGATAATCACATGTTGAGCCAAACTTGCATTCCTTGTATTATTTCCATTTTGCTGTGTTGTGCAGTACTTTTCAAGTGCCATAGGATTCAGTTTGCTAAACTTTTGGAGACTTTTTGCGTCTATATTCTTGTGACCTATAGTGTTCTTGTGATGTCTTTGCTGCTTTTGCTGTCAGGATAGTACCAGTCTTGTGGAATGGGTTTGTTGTCTTGCTGTGTTTTGATATTGAGTATTAGGATTAATGATATGATTAATGTTAATTCTTTATGGGTTTGATAGAATTTAATTGCTATAGGTCATATAGTTTTCTTTGGGGGCCTTCTGTTTTGTTTTGTTTTTTAACTGACTCAATATAAGTCTAAGATATCTATTTCTTGAGTCAGTTTTTATATTTTGTGTTTTCTAGTAAGTGTTACTTTTTTTTCAAAAAAGATATATTTATTTTATTTCATATGGCTTTGGACTAAAAGAAAACTGTCTGCCTGTTTCCTGTTTCCTGGGATTATAGACCTATGTCATCACAACTGACAAACTGTGTTTGTTTTTTAAATTGTACAGAAAAATGAAATGTTTTAAAACAGATATACAGTAAGGCTGGCTCTTAAAATCACATGTGACACTTGGCTCTAGGAATCGTGTGTTACTTGGCTTTAGGAGTCGTTTGTCACTTGGCTCTAGGAGTATTTCTTAAGTTGTATGTGTCCTGTGTGAAGCTTGATTGCAAATCTTTTAATGGGTATATGACTTGAAAATATGTTCTTCCTTTATTTTTCTTGAAACAGAGTATCTGTATAACCTTGGCTGCTCTGGAACTCACTCTATAGACCAGTTTAGTTGGCATGAAACTAAGAGCTCTCTCTGCCTCTCCCTACAAGTACTGAGATTAAAGGCCTGTGCTTCACCTGAGCTTGTTCTTCTCTTTTTCTGCTTTGCTCTCCAGACTGTTGGCTTCACTTGCAGTGCAGCACTTTAGCAGAGTCCTTTTCTGTATGCATCATGTGTTCCTCAGTGTCCTAGCTGATAGTTAGGCTCAACCCAACATCAGATACACAAAAGTACTCCTTGGTTTTCTTCTAGTAAGCCTATAATTTTAGCCTTTGTTTAGTTAATGTCAGCTTTAGCTACTTTTGAAGATTGTATGGGTACAGCTTTATTCCTTTGCATGTTGTTATCCAGCTGGCCTGACATCATTAGTTAGTTGCAAAGATGATTGTCCTCCACCAAGTATTTGGATACTTTTGCCAGATATGTTTTCTAAAAAGAAACCATAAAACTTGTGTGTGTGTGTGGGGGGGGGGTGTTTTTATTGTGTATGTATGAGTGTTTTGCCTGCATGTATGTATGTGCACCACAGGAGCTTGCCAGGTGCCCATGGAAGTCAGAAGAGGACATCAGATCTCCAGGAACTATAGTTACAGATGGTTGTGAGCCACCATGCAGGTGCTGGAAATCAAACCCCAATCCTCTGCAAGAACAAAAAGTGCCTTTAACCACTGAGCCAGCTCTCCACAGTTTCCCACCCTCAGCCAAAACTTAGTTTGACATTGATAGGTGAGCAGAGAAGGTGGATTTCCAAGTATCATTAATTTTTATTTTCTGCCTTAAAGTTCATCTGACCCTCCAGTTTTGTTATATGACTCCTTTCAGAACTGGGGAGGTAAGATCTGAGCAGTGTCCATGTCATTTCTATTTTTCTCTTCTCTTCGTCATCTTCATCTTTTTAATATACATGTTTACTGTGTAACACAAAGCTGATCTCAGGGTCCTAATCCTCCATCCTCAGTCTCCCAAATTCTAGGATTATAGGTATACACTATTATGCCTGGTAGAAAAACAAAACAAACAAACCCTTTAATGCAAAGAATGGTTTAATTAAATATGTTCCCAATCATGAACTCTCTTTTAAAAATGTTTCCTGTGCCCATTCTCATTTCAGTCATATGACTGGTCTTTTGGAAATAGCTTTTGAGTTTACTTGGGTTTTTAAAAATTGCGTGAGTGTGTGTGTGTGTGTGTGTGTGTGTGTGTGTGTGTGTGTGTGTGTACACATGTGTATGTACATGCCTTGCAGTAGGTATAAAAAGCACAATGTTGTTTTATGTTAATAATCTCAGAATCCATTGACATCTAGTCACAGGTATATCCAACCCAGGTGTCTATTCACTGCAAAATACTCCATCTGAACGTTTACATAAGCTCTGCTGAACACTCAGCCCAGCTGGCCAGCACACAAAACAAGCCATCAGATCTTTGTCCCTCTGTGTGTTTGTCTTTTCACTTTACACTCCTGTCCCTTATTCTCCTTCCTTTATCCTCTGAGAGATTGGAGCCTCCCCACCCTGGATATTTCCCCACTCTGCCACATCAAGTCTCTGCAGGGCTAGGCACATTTTGCCATTGGGGCCAGACAAGGCAGCACAGTTAGGGGAACACATTTCACTGGCAGGCAACAGCTTTAGAGAAAGCTCCCTGCTCCAGTTGTTGGAGAACCCACATGAAGACCAAGTTGCACATCTGCTACATATGTGCAGGGTGCCTAGGTTCAGTCTGTATACGTTCTTTGGTGGAGTTTCAGACTCTGAGAGTCCCAAGGGTCCAGGTTAGTTGACTCTGTTGGTCGTCCTGGGGAGTTCCTATCCCCTTTGGCACCCTCAATTCTTTCCCCAGCTCTTCCATGAGAGTTACCAAGCACTCTCCAATGTTTGGCTGTGGGTATCTGCATCTGTCTGAGTCAGCTGCTGGGTGGAGCCTCTTAGAGCACAGCCATGCTAGGCTTCTGTCTGCAAACATAACGAGTATCAGTAGTAGTGTCAGGGTTTGGTGCTTGACCTTGGAATGGGTCTCTAGTTGGACCCGTTGTCCATACTCTGTCCCTGCATTTTTTTGTAGAGAGGATAAATTTCGGGATACGTTTTGTGGTTGGGTTGGTGTTTCTTGTCCCTATATGTCTAATGAGGTTCCTGCCTGGCTACAAGAGGTGGCCTCTTCAGGTTCAATATCCCCACTATTGTTGGGGCATCTCGAGGATGTGCCAGAGACCTGGGATAGGGGAACTCTCTGAGTCTTTTACATGTATACTGAAAGTGGGATTCTTTGGTTAGGCTACACAATGCTCAATCTCATACAAGAGTACAAAATTTCTTTTTAAAGTATTTATTCCTGCCTGAATTAAAGGGGTGTGTGTGTGTTTTGTTGTCTTTTTGAGTAAATGCTGTTTGTCTCCAAACTCTGGTATGGGACAGTAGTATACATCTTCCAAGTCAAAAGACCGAGAGGCTTTTAAGAGATTTGCTTTATTTTCAACGTTAACACATTGACTTGTCCATCCACACGGTTCTAATGCAGAATTTGACCCGTGGGGTAGGATGTTCTAACATGCTTCTCTTTCTTTGCGAAGAAAGGATGGTCGACTGTAGTGTAGTCTTCTATTAAGCTTGTTTTTAATATCTGTAAAACTCTGTTCTCAAAACATAGCATCCATAGTTAATTTCAAACATCTATAGAATACTTACTATGCATTAGGCAAAATGTTAAGAAATCCCAAAGTAGTTTTATAAGTAAGCCTGTTCTGTAACCGCAACACAGTAAAACTGGGCCAAAAAAGTATAATTTTTAAATACATGAGAGTCAAATCTTTTTTCTTACGTTTCAAGGTGGCAACAGTATGTCAAAAGTTAGAGATTTTGGCTAAATGTGTGATGAGAAGGGCATGTCTATTGTAGGAATCCATTCCTGGGACTGACTGATATCAGGAGCAGATCCTTTAAAAGGAGAGTTCCTCTCTGACTGTTGTTGCCACAGAAGGAAAGAGTGTCGACACTTCGACATAGAGACACAAGCACAAATGAAAGAGGGTTCTTAATGTGCATGAATGGGTTTGCCTGCATATATGTGTGAGCACCACATGGCTGATCTTTTTAAAGATTGTTTTGCATTGTTTTATGCAGATATATTTTAAAATCTAAATGTGATTGATCAAGATGTAAATTAAACTGACTAAGAGGTTACAAAACGTACCTAGTTATCTAATTAAATTGCAGTCTATAATCTATGCTCTTAAACATGCCCCCTCTGGAAAGTTTCCATTCAGCAGGTCTGAGTGTGCTGTGTTATCCCCAGGTCCCTGCCAAGGACTCTGCTTTCTAAGAACTGCTAATACTATAAAGTGTGTTTTTAAAAATATTTCAGATCTGCCACTTATATTTCTCATGTCTTTCTTTGTGCTGTTTTCATTTTTGTCTGAGGTTTTTTTTTTTTTTTTTTTGGTTGGTTTTTAAGCATTGGCTGGACTGTAATTAATGCTATTATACACATTCATTCTACAACGGTGAGCTCTTCCCAACCTCACGATTATAAACACAAATTCCCTACTTTAAAAAAGTAGAGGGAGAGAAGCAGTACATTCAAACTGTTAACGTGCTACAATTCATTGTGTGCGTATTTCTAAATGGTCAGTTATCAGTAGATATCTTTTAATAAGCAATATAAAGTTCCTAAGAGAATCTGGTGTCCTCTTAAGCTGGACTCTCAGTCATTAAGACTTAGTAATTGACTAGCCTTGGTTCTTTTGAAATTTTAATTCAAAACAATTGCAATATGGAGGACCTGATCAAAATGGAAAGATCTGAAGAGGAAATTAATTCTGGCTGAAGTATGAAGATTTATTTTTACTAAGCCCTAAAGTTAAGTCAGAACCTCCAAGTAAATCTGACAGCTGGCCTCCTGAGTCAAATAAAGATGCGGTTACCCAGTGAGTGATCATGATCCCTGTGGATTTAGAGCCAGTGGGGAAGGTGTTGTAGGGAGGACAAGGGAAAACCACTTTAACCATTTTTCCAACTTGGCAGGAAACCTTTGGAATTCCTACTGTCCTCCTCTGCTGCTCCGCTCCGCAAGGTTTTCATGATCATGTGTCAGCTCTTTCTCTGTTCTTCAGCCCTCCTGTATCTGGGAAACTTTCCTGACCCTGACCATAATGGTCTCTATAGCATGTTAACCATCTTGGTAGCTACAGCTTGAATGTTGATGTCACCCAGATGTGTTCTGTCTTCAGTACTCACTCACATGGGTACCAGAAAAACAAAAAAACCAAGAACCTATTCAGATACAATGCCCTTTTAACTTTCTGGGGATGGTTTTATACACACGCATATACTTTTTGAGATAGGGTGTCTCTACATACCCTTGCTGTCTGGAACTTACTTTGTAGACCAGCCTGGTCTCAAATTTTCAGAGATCTACTGTCTATGGCTCCCAAGTACTAGGTTTAAAGACATGAACCAATACACCTGACATTTTTCATAATTTCTTAATCTCTATGAATTACATGTCAAAAGGTTATTTTTTGTACAGAGGCATTGTAATTATATAATTATCAGTTGATCTGGGCATTCCTAAAGCCTTTTGACAAGAAGAAGCCATGTTTGGTGACAGAGTTCCTCTGATTTTGACTGACTTCCTAGAGTATTTCTGACATTTTAAGCTTAGGTAGTTATATTTACCATTAATCCGTTTCTCAGGAAGAAAAACCTCTCCCTCCCCTCAGGTGCCTAGTTGATTGAAGGCCATTGATACTAAACTTCCTGTATTACAACAAATGTGCTCTTCCAATTTTTATATTCTTCCCAATTTTTCAGAGTAATTTTCTTATTTTGGACAGGACCTCATGTAGCCAAGGCTGGCTTTTAACTTGCTGTCTACCCAAAGATGACTTTGAACTTCTGATTCTCCTGCCACTACCTTCAGTGCTGAAATAGTTATATATTATCACACCTGCCAATTAAGTTGACTAGTTTCTGGCTAGTATGATTAATGAAAAAAATTAGAAGTAAGTTTAGACTTTAAAAAGGTTTCAAGAGCTGGGTGGTGGTGGCACACACCTTTAATCCCAGCACTTGGGAGGCAGAGAGGCAGGCGGATTTCTGAGTTCGAGGCCAGCCTGGTCTACAGAGTGAGTCCAGGACAGCCAGGGCTACACAGAGAAACCCTGTCTCAAAAAAACAAAAAAAAAAAAATAATTAAATAAATAAATAAATAAATAAATAAATAGGCTTCAAGAAGCTAGAGCACAATGACAAATGCCTGTGATCCCGGACTTGGCAGGCTGATACAGGTAGATCAGAAAATCAGTACACAACAAATTAGAGGGGCTATATGAGATCATGCCTCCATAAACACAATAGTTAAAGGGTTCCTGATGTCTAATCAATAAATGTGGAAATGTGTCTCATCTAGTACTTTTTAACTTAAAAGGTACTACTACAAAAGTTCAGAAACACTGAAATGCTGACATTTCCTCTTCCTGTGTAGAACCAGGCACCAGCAGGTGAGTTTATTTTCCAACATTAGAGAAAAGCAGCAAATATCTTCTTCCAAGATAGTGTACAACAGAAACACTTAAATCTTTATGTGGAAGCCCCACTTTGGAAGACAGTCAGCCATCCCACACATGCCTGGAGGTTGCTAAGGTGCTTGTGGTCCTCTGTGGATACAAGGACTTGTTCTGTAGTTTGATAGCTGCATCTGTCAAAGAATTTTTAAAAATGTATTCCATGGTGGATTCCCCAGAACCAGTTGGATCTTTTCATGGTGACGTTGGACTCTAGGTAGAAGTTAGTATTCCCCGTATCATTGCTTGACTTGGGCGTTATTGTAGGATGTGAGGCTACATCTCACCGAATGTTTTCATGTCGTGCCATAGCATGTGCTCACTGTTTTGCATATATATATGTATATGTATGTGTATATATATATATATTTATTTATTTGTTTATTTTAAAACCAGCCTTTCAATACTAAATTCTTCTAAGAATGTTTAATGTCTTCTTTTTATGCAACGTGTGCTAGAAACAGTCTTCACTATAAACATTTTCATTAGTAAACTTGGAAGAGCATCATAAGTGATCTTGGGAAAATTCCTTCCAGTCCTAAATTCCTGTTCAAAAGTGAGCTTGCACTTCACACCTGTAAGCAGTGTGAACGTTCCAGTTTGTCAGCATCCCTGTTAGTATTTCACTTTCACCACCATAGAGGTCCTTTCACGTCATAAGGACATTTGTGCATGAGCACATTTTGTTGTGGGGACTTTTTTAGACTATAGTTTTGAATGTTTGCCTTTTCATAGCAATTTTTCAAAAAATGCATTGTAAATGGGAGTTTTCCCGGGCTTTTGTGCATTCACAATTTACTTCCTTTAGAAAAGACAGCAGCCTTCTTAGGGGTACGTGTGTGGGCATCATACTTTGAAACTTGGATCTTTGAACTGAGCATGATGGAATCCGTTTGCTGCCACGTTTATAGGGCTAAAACATTTTTCACAGCTTAACACCACAAGCTCTTTACATATTCATTGCCACACTCGCCACGTCCAAGTGCTTTTGTTGATTCTCTCTTGAGCTGGTAATACAGCCTAGTGAGGCGTTAGAACTGACGCGGCTCCCGCATTCCAGGAGTCTGTCCCACTCTGGTTCCCAGGCATCCAGCTCAGCAGAGGCAGCCAGTGTTGTCTAGTGCATGTGAGTCATGCTTTTAGAGTATGTATTTACTCCAGAAAGCTCTCTTCTTTTTGTTTACAGTTATTCCTTATTCTCAGCTTCCAGAACCGTGTCCTGCCCTTTTCCTGTCCGTTCTGCACAGTTCATATAGTCACTGATGACGCAGCCTTTTGCGTGTGGCTTGTTTGCTTCAGTGTGATGTTTTCAGGGTTCACCCATGGATGCACTTTCAGTAGTTCTGCTGCTGCTGCTGAGTAGCAGTTGATTATGTGGGTGTTTACCACACTCTGTCTGTTAGTGGACATTTAGAACATTTGGATTGGTTTTTTCTTTTCTCTCTCTGTTTTTTTGTTTGTTTGTTCATTTGTTAGTTTTGAGACGGGGTCTCTGTAGCCCTGGCTGTCCTGGAACTCAATTTATAGATCAGGCTAGCCTCAAACTTAGAGACACACCTGCCTCTGCCTCCTTAGTGTTAGAATCAAAGGTGTTCACTACCAGACCTGGCTTTAGACTGTTTTTAGTTGTTGCAGTATAACTGTGACCATTTGTCTAGAACTTTTATGTAAGCACTTTCATTTCTTTTAGGTGTGAAATAGTTTGTGATTTTTTAAAATGTTTTTAGGAACTGCCTGTGTTTTTTTTATTCACTTATTCATTCAGTCAGTCATTCACTGGTTTTTTGAGACAGTGTTTCTCTGTGTAGCCCTGAACTCACTTTGTACACCAGGCTGGCCTTGAACTCCTCCTTGAGATCTGCCTCCCAAGTACTGGAATTAAAGGCATGCACCACTACTCCCCAGCCCTTTTTGATTTTGTTTGTAGAGGTTTTGGTTGCTGCTGTTTGTGGCTTTTGCCTGTGGTTTTCTTTTTTTTTTTTTTTTCTTCCCCAAAGTGACTCTGCTCTTTCCAATGCCTGTGTGCAGTATATTGAGCATTCCAGTGTTTCCACATCTTACCAAAACTGTCACTATTCATGTTTTTGGCATGACCATACTAAAGAATGTGAAGACACTCTATCATGATTTTAACCTGGGCTTCCTGGTGACTGGATAGTAAAGACCTTTGTGTGTGTGTGTGTTTGCTGACAAGGATACTCAGTTTTGCCCACTTTTAAACTAGGTTGTCTGTCTTCCTGCTCAGCTAATAAAGAGTTTTATGTATTTGGGGTCACTTCTCAGCCTTTTGGATATCAAATATGTTGTCTATTATCAGCTCTGTATTCTTGTCACAAGTCTTACAAGATGTATAACTTGAGAATGTCTCCTGATGCTTCTGTTTATTTTAAAAATGAAATTTGAAGTTAAAGGATGAATAATGCAGTTTGCTTTAACAGTTTTCCCCTTTTGGATTGTGCTGTTGGTATTAGAGCTGAGTTTTTTTTTCCCTGTTTTCATTTTAAAAGATGATTGCAGGCATGTTCAACCTGTACTCCACATGCGTCTCAGAGTTGTGAGTGTGCCATCGGCTAGATTGCATTGTCGTATAGCAATGTCAGAAAACTTGGACATATCTTCTGGATTTAGTAATTATTTAGGTCTGCATCCTTGTTCAGACTATTTGTTGTGTGTGATGTGGTAGCTAGCATCACCTTTTGCATGTGAAGATGTGTTTATTCTGAATCCCAGCTGGCCATAGTCTTTTTTAATCACTCTCAGTTCTGTGCTGACTGATGTGTCTACACGCCAGTGTTTAATCTCCGTTACACTGTATCTTAACCATTTCAACCTCGTTTTGAATTAGGAAATACACTTTTTATCTGTTCTTTTTCTTTTCTTAATTTTTGGCTCTTAAGATCCTTTCCTTTTTTTATGGAAGCTTTGGATCATCTTAAACATTTTTTTAGGAAGGTTCATTAGGAGTTTTTAGGTTTATGGAGAAACTACAGATTAACTTGGGGAAACTTGCTATCCCAGCAGCTTTGAGTATTAACTCGGACATAAGTGTCTCCATGTAGTTAGTTGTATACTTTGTCCCTTAGACACTTGTCTGGGCTGCACTGTCCCTTTTGTGCTTATGTATTTTTGCTTTTTAACATTTTAGCATTCTAAAAGTTTTATACTAGTTATGTTTCATTCTGTTTTATGCCTGCCATCAACCAGGAAATGTTCGTTTGTTTGCTCTGAGATGGTGCCTCATGTTTTGCCCAGGTTGGGCTTGAACTCCTGGTCTTCTCACTTTAATATGAATAGCTGAAATTTTATTTTCTTAGTATTTTTTGTTGAATTTTTTCTCTGTTCTTTTGAACACTTTTTGTTATGTCTTTTCTCATTGAAACAGGTCCTCACCATATAGCTCAGACTAGCCTCAGACAGGCTGCATGCAGTCCTCCTCCTGCAGCCTCCCAAGTGTTGGGATTACAGGTATAAGCCAGTGTGTTTAGCCTCTACACTTCTGTAATTTCAGGAGTAAAAGTTTCAGTTCCATCTTAAGTAAGGTTAACTGACACAAAGAGACAACTTTGTGTCTTGAGAGATAATTAGTAAAGGCAGGACCTAGCATTGGCTCAGGTCAGGATTCTAGGCCTGGAACTGACTTTTTTGTTTTGTTTTGTTTTTTCCCTCTCCTGTATCAAAATACCTTTTTAAAAAAGATTTATTTATTTTATGAATATGAGTACACTGTCACTGTCTTCAGACACACCGAAAGAGGGCATTAGATCCCATTACAGATGGTTGTGAGCCATCATGTGGTTGCTGGGAATTGAACTCAGGACCTCTGGAAGAGCAGTCAGTGCTCTTGACTGCTGAGCTATCTCTCCAGTCCCAAATCAAATATCTTACCATTCTGTCTCTGACCTTTAATTTATATAACTATCCATACTAAATATTCTTTTATTTGATTTGGGCCATGGTCCTTCTGTTTCTTAAGAGCTTTTCAGCCTCTCAGGCACTCTGGGTGTTTATTATATAGAAATTCTGCTTTCCAAAATTCTAAGACATTGATATGCAAAACAGGCAAGGATGGCTTCAACTAAACCATCCTTTGACAGAAACAGACACAGGAAGTGCTCTGTGGGGATTGTGTGCAGTGCAAGGTGTGTACTCAGGCACAGCCTCTGTGAGCTTTCAGATAACGCTAGGGTGAGTGTGGACTGACCATGTGTGCAGTGCAAGGTGTGTACTCGGCACAGCCTCTGTGAGCTTTCAGATAATGATAGGGTGAGTGTGGACTGACCATGGTCTGCCAGAGTGTCATTTCAACCCTAAGGACTCTAGTCCTCAGATATACTAGTCATGCTGCCACTCAGTGACCACGTCTACCAGGAAAACAGCCGATCTGACAGCCAGTTTTTGTCTTCTTTACCATGCTTGGACATTTGCGAGCCTTTGACTTTCACATGCCTGCAGATTAGCAGATTGATGAGATGAATTTTAAACTTGACAGGTCAATGGTGTTAAACTTACCAGTTTACAATACTTAACTTTTCTGAAAGTCAAAATATTTCCTGCTTTCAATGCCTTATCATGGCTCCCTCTTTTCCAGGATTCTGAGCTAAGTTCCCAGAGGCCTTGGAGTCTGTCCAGTTCAAAAGAGTAGATGCCTTGCTTGAACTGCACTATGGTTCTATCACAGTTGCTTATAAAAATGTCATTTGGCACTTAGAAAAAATGTTGATGACTTAACCTCTCCCCTAAAGATTCTGTCTTTTCCCTCCATAGGGTTCTCCTTCCCCCGGACAGTTTATGATGAGCAGGCTTAAGAAACACACTTGGGCTGAGGAAGTATCTCAGTGAAAAGGACACCTGCTGTGCCACCATGGCAGCCAGTGCTCAGGTCCCAGCACCTGCTGAACAAGCTGAGCATCCCTTATAGCCTATAATCCCAGATCCAGGGAAAGCAGAGCCAGGACTGCTGGGGCTTCCTGGCTTCCGGGCTAGCTGTGGAATGTGAGCCCAAGGTCCAGGGAGAAGCCTTGCCTCACAGAAATAGACTAAGAGTGGTGGAGGAAGAGGCTGATGCCCTCTTCTGACCTCCATGTTTGTGAACTTGCTTATAGACTTTATTTATTTATTTATTTATTTATTTATTTATTTATTTATTTGCTTTTTGAGACAGGGTTTATCTCTCAGCCATGGCTGTCCTGCAACTTGCTCTGTAGACCAGGCTAGCCTCACACACAGAGATCTATCTGCTTCTGCCTCTCAAATGCTGGGATTAAAGGCATGGGCTACCACCACCCACTTATTATTTTAAACAGTTTAATGGTATATTTTCTCAGCTATATTTTGAACTTTTTCTCACCCAATAGTGTTAACTTCCATTTCTCAACTCAATCTACTTGCTCTGAAAAGGGCTTAGGGGCTTTCGTATGTTTTATACTTAACCCATTTGGGATTTCTGAAGGTACACTGCAGCTGTTTGGTATCTGATATATAAGTGTCTCAATCTGCTCTGACTGATGGATCTGCTATGGACTTCATCACTTAGGTTAACATTTCATTTAGCTCCAGAGTTATCTACAGGTGTCAGCTGAGAATTTCATTGTGGAGGTGTTTGAGGCTAAGGTTTAGCTACCAGCTTCTTCAGTTTTCTCAGAGGGAAATTCCTGGCTCTCTATTGCAGTAGCTTGGGTTCTGTCATTACAGCAGTGCTCTCCCCGGCACAGACACACGATCATATCACTCACAAGCTTCTTTGAGCTGTGTCGCTGGCTTGCCCTGTGAGTAACTATGCCTCTGGCTGCAGATCACTCTGAGACAGAGTCTCTTCATTTTTCCAGGTAGCCAACCATATGATTTCTTCTGACTCCATGTCATCTGCTGGTAGCTTGTTGAGCTTGGACTCTGTTCTTTCCAGTAAGGAAACTGTGCACATGGTGAACAAGGGTGTGCAAGCTGGTAAGTCCCTTAAATTTAAATTTTACATTGATGTAGACATACCTCTTCAACACACTTACTTAACTTCACTCATGATAAAGGGTGTAAAGATTAAAAGTATCTGCATATTTAGTGATATTGTTTATGTATTAATTGAAAAAAATGCAAATTTGTAAGCAAGAGTTTAGGGAAATGAGTGTCTTCATAGCAGGATCCAAATAATTGAGCCTGTGAAGAGCAGCTTGGCAGTTCTGACCAGGGTTACTTTGACCCAGCATTTTTTTGCATTTGGAACTTGGCCAATAGATATACTTAAATATATGTAAAATTCTAAGTGTAAAATGTAGGTTCATTATAGCAGAAAATAAAATCAATGTTGATAGCCATCAATATCAATGGTGAAATTAATTATTGTATTTTCCTATAAAGAAGTTTAATACAGAATGAGGACACTCTCCACAGGCTGGAAAGATGGTTCAGAGCACTGGCTGCTCTTGCAGAGGCCTGGGTTCCCAGTAGACACATCCATACTCAAACATGTATAAATCCAGTTCTGCAGGGACGCTTGTCACACAGACATACATGAAGACAAAACACTCACACTCAAACATAAGTCTTACTTTACCAATACTGGAAGGTTCTGAGCATATATAATTTAAAAAGAAAACATAGAGGACAGTGTATGGTTCATCACTGTGTGCATTTTGTGGAAACGAGGGAAGAGAGTGGCTTCTGTGAGTAACGTGCTCTGGGGTCCTGAGTTGTGAACAATAACTGGAGAGCAGGGCTAGCAAGTTTCTGTTTTTATACAAGTCAGTATTTTCCTTTCTTCCTTCAAGTCTTGAGCTCAGCACTGTCACCTCTCTTCCTCTTCCTGATGATTGGCAGCCGGGCCAGACATGTTTACTGCCCTGCCCCCTTGGCGTCAGAGTTCATGAAAGCCTGGACTGAGGAATCCATGTTTCTTCTTTCTGTCTGATAGCTCAACTCACTTAGAAATTAAGCCTTTTTCTTTCCTCTGTCTGCATCTGTCTTCCTTTTTTTCCCATCTTATTTTCCTCCCTTGCCCTCCCTGCCATGCAATGTATTTCTGAGTTATTAATAGGGCTTCCCATCTGTTTTGATTACGCCTGCCAACTCTGCTTCCTGTCTGCTCCAACATACATCTTTCTTCCCCTCAGGTAACTCCGAGATTGTGACTGGTGTCACAAAATATACTAAGGATGTTGGGGTGACTTTCCCAACTCCCAGTTCTAGTGAGGCCAGATTGGAAGATGACAGTGATGTGACTTCTTTGTCAGAAGAAAAAGCCAAAGAGAAAAAGTTCCTTTCCAATTATCTGCACGCCAAAACCTTAAGGAAGAACAAGCCCAGTTCCTGTGAAGGTCAGTTCCTAACCCCAGGCAGCTGGGAACTAGTAAAAGGCGTGTGTAAGTTTGTTGCAGCACTGAGATCCCTTGATTTTGAGACTCTGTGTGGACTTCAGCTGCCACTAGCCACCACAGTGGCATATTTTGAAACTAACTAGAACTTTATGTAGAGAGTCTACTATGGTTAAGACCAACTCAAGGGCATCCTAAAGGTGTCACCCCCAACAGATGAGTCCCATGCAAGTCAGTATTACATACTATATTTCTTTGATGTAATTGGGTACAGTTATTAAAGTTTCTTATTGAAAATATTTCCTGTAGAAGTCTCATGGTTTGTTCCTGTGGAAAATAGAAAGTCTGGATCTAAGAAGGAAAACCTGCCAAAGATTTACAGACCTGGTATCTCCTGGTTTGAACCATTAACCAAAACCAAACCCTGGAGGGAGCCACTGAGGGAACAAAACCAGCAGGCACAACACGTGAACAGTCGTGGGTCCCTGGGAGGCCCAGGCAGGGATGGTGGCCAGGTTTCTCTTCGGCCATTTGTGAGAGCGACCCTGCAGGTAAGCACAGTGACATCAGGCTGACCATAGCCATATGTGTTTGTGGGCACGCTGTGGTTCAGTCATTCCACTGGCCTCAGCATCTGAGGACTGGAAGGAGAAGGAAGGGTTCTGTTGCTGCACTGCTCACTGTGTCCAGGCTCCTCCATGTGTAGTAGCAGGCCTAGTGTTTGGGTCAGCATGCAGTGTTAACCAAGTGCTCATCCAGGAGCTCTTCCTCCTTGGTGGCTAAAGAAAATATTTAATGATGAATTTGTTTGAAGTGAATGAATTGACCTCTTGTCTCATCGACATTTGGAAGAGTTGCAGGTGACCCCACTTTAGTTCTCAGCTTTTCCTAAAGGCATTTCTGGGCTTCCTTTGATCTTCCTGGGTATGCCCTCCCCTCAGGCTCCCCAAACCTGTGGGGTAGGTGCTGGTTTTTTGGTTTGTTTGTTTGTTTTTCTGGACACTTGGAAAACAGGCTGTGTCATTAATATAAGGCTCTTTCCTGTAGGAATCACTTCAGCTTCACAGACCTGATTTCATCTCCCGCTCCGGAGAGCGGGTAAAACGTCTGAAGTTATTAGTCCAGGAGAGGAAGCTCCAGAACCTGTTCCAGAATGAGCGGGAGGCTCTGTTCAATACTGTGAGGCCCCTGCCTAGGAGAGGTACACCCGCCAACCCCACATCAGCTTACTGAGGGTGGCCGCCTTGTGAGGGGCGCTGCTGGATGCCAGGCAGCAGCAAGGATGCTGAATGTGTGTGCCACTGCTTACCAAGACTTGAGTCTCTGTAGCTGGCAGACTGGCCCAGCCCAGCTTCTCACACCTCTGTGACCCCTTAAGCCAGTCTGCTGGCCCTGTTACTGCATCTCTTTAAAGGGACAAGCCGCCTTAAGGAGGATGCCTCCTGTGAACTAGCCTCATGTTTATGGCTTCAGAAACTGGCAGGAACTGACGAGTGGTACACTGACCTCTGAGGTCTGCCCAGCACTGTTCTCAGAGTGCCTTTCTAAGGAAGGCGGTGTGTTAATACTTCACAGGGAAAGAATAGCTCACCCCAGGTACACGCTTCAGAGTGAAAGAGCTGGGGTTTGCAGCCAAAGTCTTTGTGTGCTCTCAGTTGCACTGAGTGGCAAGTCTCAGTAAAGTAACAAGAAAGCCGTGAGGACATAAAGCACCACCTGAAGCTGTCAGCCTCACTGGTCAGCTGGTCAGTAGTCGGGTCCCTGCCTGCCATAGCAGATTGAGGTGGTGGCCTCTGTCCTTCAAGGCAGTTCAGACTTGGGCCTTGTCCTTGGTCTTTAGTCACTTTCCTGTCCTCCATCTCAGGTCAGGGCCAGCACAGCAGCTCTTGAGCTAAGCTCCTTACACTTACCCCCTAATAAGCGTCCTCTCTTGTCTAGTCCTCCTGTCTGTCCAGAAGAACAAGCCTATTGGAAAGAAGGAAATGATCCAGAGGACCAGACGGTAAGTCAGAAAGAACAGGGGTGATTTTGCAGCTGTAAGCCAGGCCCCGAGTAGCCAGGAGCTCTGCTTCCCAGCATGTGCCCAGCTAGAGGCATGTGAGGGTAGGTTTGATGTTGCTTCTTGTGGCACACGAAAGGAAGAGAAAACAGAAAATAGTGTGAACCTGGTTCCTGTTCAAAGGGAAGGGAACACCTAGTGTGAGCTTCTCTGCGTTAGACATCTGGATGAAACTAGAAGATATTTTGAAGTAAATTATCCTAGCAATCTCATTTCTAGGAGCTTTTCTAACAGATTAAGAAATAGTGGGTTGTTCTCCATGACATGAGCTTAAGAACTGGTTTTCCAGTCTCAGTGTGCTGCCTCATTGCTAGTGTTCAGAAAGAAACACCTTTGCCTTTGTAGCTGTGACCTGTGCGTGTGTAAAGGGTTTCTGTTATCTGCAGAAGAACTGATACGGTGCTGAGCTTTGGGAACAAGGGCCCAGTGGCCGGGGTGCAGGCGCATGAGGGACCGGGGTGCAGGCGCGTGAGGGACCGGGCTTTAGTTCTGTTGTTTTAAGATTTATTTACTTACTTATTGTGTGTGTGTAGGTGTACCACATGCATGTCGTGCTCTTAGGAGGGCAAAAGAGGGTGTCAGATTTCCTGGAGCTGGAGTTAGAGACATTTGTGAGCTCCCATATTGATACTAGGAATTGAAGCTGGGTCCTCTGCAAGAGCAACCAGTGCTCTTGAGGCCGAGCTATTTCTTCAGACCAGTTTTTCATAAAGACTTTGAGTCTTATGCCATTAAAAACATTGTCTACTGGTTAATTAATCAGCTTGATAAGCATATATTGATTGTGAGAAT
This sequence comes from Rhabdomys pumilio, assembly GCA_030674055.1. Classification (NCBI taxonomy): domain Eukaryota; kingdom Metazoa; phylum Chordata; class Mammalia; order Rodentia; family Muridae; genus Rhabdomys; species Rhabdomys pumilio. The sequence continues at coordinate 22,418,851 of JANHMN010000008.1, forward strand.
GCTATTGAAAAACTAAGTTACAGGTTTCTGGGGCTGATTAGAAACTGGCTTTAATAAGAAGTCATGGAGTTGCATGGTGCTTCTGAAGTGGTGGATTGGTTTGTTTGTTTGTTTGTTTTTTGTTTTTATCAATGTTGGTTTGTTTGAGACAAACAAACGAATATATAGATATAGATAGCCTTAGCTAGCTTGGCCTTTGCTCTGTAGACCAGGTTGGCCTAGAACTCACTGAGATCCCCGTGACTCTGCCAGTGCTTCTTGAGAGCTGGGATTACAGGTGCTTGCCACCACTCGGCGCTGCCTCCCTTTCAATGATTTTTGTTTTTAAAATTGTAAAAATCTTTAAAAAGTAGAAGAAAACAATAAATACTACTCAAAGTTCCCTCTCTCATCCTACAAACAACCGTCTTGTTGACGGAGTGGGACTTGCAGTGGTTAGTACAGTGCACTGCCCCGCCCCCAGTAGTGGTTATGCGGAGTGTCCAGGTCCGACTCCTCTTTCCCTAACCACCGTGCTGCGAGTGTGCCCCATACCAGCTAGCATTACTTGAGACGTGTTCTACTTGACTATCACGCCGTTATTATTACACAGCCTATTCTCTGTTGGGAGTTTAGACTCTTTTCAGAGTTAGTTTTCAAATGCATGTTGTGCTCCTCTCAGCGTGAAGTTAAGGCCACCTAACCCTATATAGGATGAAGGTTAACTTTTCACACAACTCTAAGACGCTCAGCTTGTGCCAGCCTAGCGTCACCTGCTTCCTGCCTGGCCTCTGTACCACAACTCTGCACGTTCCCCAGTGTGGATGCCCTGTCTCCCTTCTTTTTCTCTGTCCTTGACAGTTTTTCATTTCTAACGCAAGCCTAAGCGCCTCACTGAAGCTTGCTTTGCCCTTTCCTCAGAATAAAGTTTTCCTTCTCTTTGAACTCTATGGTATTTTACAGGTGCATCTATTCTAGTGCTTTCTTATTTCCTGTATTTTAAATACAATAGTAACTGAAACTGCTAGAGGCTAAACAGATTAAGATAATAGGAATATGTCCTAAGACATGAACATGGGATCTTATGAAATTAAAGTTTCTTATAGCAAAGAAACAGCAAAGAGATGGCCTTCCAAATGGAAGACAGTCTTTGACAGCCATGCATCTGTCTAGTTGTTTTCTTGTCGCTGTGATAAAATGTCCTAATACAAGCCTCCAGCCCCAGCCCCAGGGAAGGACACGGTGACGGAGCAGGAGGCTGGCTGACCAGCCACATTGCACCACACTCAGGAAGTAGAGCATGACAGGAAGTGGGTCTGAGCTCAAGACCCAGGCCTAGTGAGCCACCTGTTAAGTGATGTTTCTCAGCCTTCCCGAACAGTGCCACCAACTGTGTTCCAACACTGAGCAAAGGAGTGTTTCACACCACATCCCACAGAGGATTATGTAGGATCTGTAGAGAACCTAGGGAGATTAAATCAACGAGGATAATCATCCAGCCAGTAAATAGGCTAATACGCTGAATAGACAGTTCTCAGAAGAAGAAACATAGACAGCCAATAGATATTTGAAAATGTGTTTACTATCTTAGCCATCAGGGAAATACAAATCAGAGCTCTTTTTGAGATTTCCTTTCACTCCAGTCAGAATGGCTAGCATGAAGAACCAATGACAGCAAATGCTAGAGATGTGCACTGTGGGAGGGATGCCACTGCCAGAGCGACTGAGACTCAGCATGATGCTCCTCAAAAACAAACTCCCCCCCCCCCAAAAAAAAAAGAAGAAGAACTGAAAATGAAACCATGACCCAGCTGTAGCACTGTGGGTGTGCACCTGAAGGCCTTATGGTGACACATCACAGAGATGCTTCCGTATTCGTGTCCTGCAGCAATATCACAGCAGCTAAGAAGGGAGGTCAGCCTCAGTATCATCAGCAGATGAATGGATAAAGGAAATGTGTGTAGTTATAAGTGGAATTGAATTCAGCTGTGAAAAGTGATATTTAATTTCCAGGAAAATGTGTAAATCTGGAAGTGACTGTGTTAAGCAGTGTCTTTCAGACTGTGGGCATCTCAGGCTAGGCTCTCCATACCCATGGATATGGATGTTCAACAGGGGCTGGCCTTATCTAGAGGCTGGATGCCCAGGCAGCATAGAGCCAGAGTGTGGGCAGAGCCATCCTGTGCCTTCATGCTTGATAACTTTACTGCTTTCTGTCTTTCCACTTGTGACATTTCTAAGGATTTATGAGCAGCTTCCAGAAGTGAAGAAGAAGAGAGAAGAGGAGAAGAGAAAATCAGAATATAAATCCTACCGGCTGCGAGCTCAGCACTATAAAATGGTTCGTTGAGTTGGCATTATCTGTGGAGGGGTGGTCAGGCTTATCAGGAGAGGGAAATAGAATATCCTGACTCACTGTCGAGAAGCAGAGTGACTGAGTGCTGAGGTTGTAGCAGTAGGCAGCTATCATTAGCCTTCAAGTGAGGGGTAGCTGGGGGCCATTCTCCATGTGTCTGCAACTACACCTGACTGCACACAGGCAGCATCTCCCTCATAGCTGAACTGTACAAAGTATCAGGCTTGTAATGTCCAAATGGTGATTAAACTCCTGTGATAATCCTCTAGAACTATGCAAACACACTGGACTACATGAGAGAGTCATCAGGGAGTGAGGCTAGAGAGTGGAGCCTGCCAAGAACCTCCTAGGGTGGATTTCCTTGGAAGCCATGCTGGCCACTGCCTTGGAAGTCCTGTCCCTCACAGTTCTTGTTTTCCTCCCAGCCTACTCACTGCATTCTAGAGAACCCTGAAAGTAGGAAGCTGAACACCAGACCTGACTGAGGGTTGAGAACCGTGTCTGGAGCACCCAGGAGCCTGGGCATTGGGGGGACCCCAGGAACCGCATGGCTGCCTGCTGTTCTGGAGTGCTGTCAGAACTCGAGATCATCTGCCTCTACGGAGGAGGGATAGGTGTTGCTTATAGACCATCTTTCCAAAACACTTTTCCTAATTGCCACTATCAGTAGGTGAACAACACAAAGCTTAGGGAAAGTCTGAGTCCCTTCCACAGTGTGCCGAGGTGAGGTTGATCAGCTACCCATGTCTGCATCTGACTTCCTACTGTGTTTTCTTCCACAGAAAGTGACCAATCATCTCCTGGGGAGAAAAGTGCCTTGGGACTGACATACAACTACTTTCTTTAGAGCCTAGGAATACTTTTTTTATGAGCCCAAAGAAGCTAATTTATACTTTATGGGTGTGATTTAATAAAGTGTTTTCTTTGTCTATGTGCAACTTAGTCCCTGTGGGGTCTGGGGCAGTGGCAGAGCCGCTGGTAGTTTGGAAGCAGGTCTCCTTTTCTCCACTGAGGCCTTGCCCACAGCCCATGCCTTGCGATGGAACTCTAGTTCTAGGAGAGGGAGCCCCTGCTTGTATGTGCTTTTATACTTTTAGAAAATAAATCACTGCTGATTGACTTATAGTGAAGCAAGCAGCAAAAGATCATTTCTTTCCTATTTGGAGAGGAGCGGGGAGCTGGGCATTGTCTGCCCTGCTGTATGAGGGACATGAGCTCAGAGAATGATCACAGCTTGGAGTGGTGAGGTCTGCTCCTGCTCATTGGGCCTGGTTGGAATGTCTAGTCCATGGCCACACACATCACCAAAGTCTCCCCAGATGCCCCACACCCCCTTCAGGTCTCCCTCCACTCGCTCATTTGTTTGTGGAATTGAAGCCTTGGGTCTTGTCATTTCATATGAAACAGTATTCTCCACATAGAACAACATCTGGAAAAGAAGTGTTGGTAAATGACCCCCACATTGCTCTTAATCTAGTGGCTGTACACAATACAGAAAGGTTTCTTCCCTGGGACTTGGAATCACAGCTGAAGCCCAATGCTGAGGAGGGGAGGTGTAAACTCAGCAGACAGCTCCCACTCCCTGCAGTGGTAAGGGCACCCAGACCAGTGGCCATCTCCGAGCTTTCCTCACATGGTGTGAAAGCAGGTCCCATCCCCAGTGCCCTGAGAGTAGTCACGCTGGGCAGCCTAAACTCTAGGAAGATGCCAAGATGCAGAAGGATGTCTTACTGAGTCAGATGCTCAGGCACCTCCAAAATGAGAACGCTGGTAGCTCTGAAACCTTTTTCAGCTCCAAAATGCTATGACTTAGTGCTTGTGGGTTACCATTTAGAATAGAAATAAAAAGCAGTGATTGTCTCAAACCCCATTGTGCAAAGCAACTTGGGCAAGATGGAAATAATATGATCTCTTGGGCCCAGCACTGGATTGTTCCGATGCTCTGCAAGAGCGTTCAGGTCAAGCACCAGGGAGAGCGTGGAAACAGGACTAGAGAACAGTTCTCAGAGCTAGGGCCTTCCTTCTCCCAGATCACACAACGGCTTCCCTACTGTGCATAGATCCATCTTCATTCCACAGATCCATAGATCGAGCAGGCTTCATTCCTAGGGCAGTCAGACTGCCCTGCTCTCTCTCTCTACTAGCTACACTTGCCCAGACAGCGCTCTGTCAGGCTCACCAGGACCCATACTCTCACTTTGCTGGAAGCCCAGGCCAGGGCTGCTCACCTGCTGCTGCTTCTAACTTAGTTTAGAGCTGCTTACCTGCTATCTGCTTATAGGGCCCAGCCCAAGCCTGCAGTGGCTGCTAGGGCCTCCAGTTTGTAGTGAGGGTATGGGTAAAGAGGACAGAATCTTAATGTGAATCCAGGGAAAGTGGCGGGGGCTGGGTTGGTCATTAAGTAGCTCAGGCTGGCTTCAAAGTCAACAACCATGCCCCTAGCCTTCCAAATGCTGGGATTTCAGACATACCAAATCATGCCTGACTTCATGAAGTCTATTTGTGTCTCAAATGATTGTTTTGTCCAGCTATGAAATTAAACCAGTCTGAGCCATTAATGTAACCTGTATCTTTGCTTGCTAGGAGCTACATGAGATCAGCCTATGTGGTTTGTTGTTGATAGCAATCTCCCAGGTAATCACAGGACATTTGCCAGGCTGGGCCGGGCTGGGCAGGGCAGGGAGCTCACAGGGAAAATAGCTTTCCGATGTAGTGTTGGTCTCCAGAGGGCACTCTCCACAGGCTCTGCCCCTTTGCAGCTCCACCAGAAGACTGTCCCTATCTGAGGAAACGTGATCCCCACCACTTCCCAAAGAAGCTGTTTTCAAAGTCTGACCCATCTTGTTTGGTTTTTGTGTGTTGTGATGTTTTTGTTTTGTTGCTGTTGTTAAGGGATTACATTTTTAAGGAACATGAACATGGATATATATTCAGTTCTTAGTCTGGGGCACACTAACCTTGAGCTCCTTAACTTTCAGAGAAACAAGGTACCCACAAACACCCAGGGACCCAAGCTGTCTCCTCAGGCTCTAGTATAAAATCTGCATAGGGTGCCTATTCACTCTGTCCTGGGCCACTTCCTTCAATGCAATACCTAGACTAGGCATGGTCAACCTAGGTTTCTAGATTTCTCTTCTGTAGAGGACCTGTGGCCAAGTTCCAAAGTGGGCATGGTCAAGTTTACATATTCCTCTCCATCCTGGCTCAATATATCACAGTATTCATCCTCACCTTTGCTCCCCAAATTCAGAGCCAGCTATAAGACAGATGGGGCAAGACTGAAAAAATAGTTTCATGGTATAAGACAACTGATACAGTGGAAGATGCTTTAGAGTTTGCATTGTCTTCCAGAACATAGAGGCAGAGCACCATGGCTAGACTGGAAACAACATCCCCATCATCCCCGACAGGTGCACCAGTGCTGTCACAAACAGGAAGGCTTCAAGCAAAGCTCAGAACAACTGGAAATAGCTCATTGCAACAGAGGGTGAGGGGTTGGGTTGAGGTGTTATTTTTTTTCCTTCCTGAATTGTCTACTAAAGAGCTCAATGAAGGCAAGCATCATTGTTGTCTTGTTACTGGGTCTTGCAGGATGTATACCCCATGGTTGGTTCAGTAAAAGTCAAGTGGTTCAGAGGGTGATCAGTTTAGATTAGAGGCGGGAAGCTTTGGGAAGTGGCTGTGGTGGTTGAATATGCTTGGGCCAGGGAGTGGCACTACTAGGAGTGTGGCCTTGTTGGAGGAAGTGTGTCACCTTGGGGGTGGGTTTTAAGATCCTTCTAGCTGCCTAGAAGCCAGTCTTCTGTTTGACTTTTAAACAAGCTGTAGAACTCTCAGCTCCTCCAGCGCCTTGCCTGCCTGGATGCTGCCATGCTTTCTGCCATGATGAGAACGGACTGAACCTCAGAACCTGCAAGCCGACAGGTGACATCAACCCATGGGCTGGGGTTCCAGCTGAATAAAAAGGAAGTGAGCTCAGCACCACGCCTCCATCCCTACTTCCTGCCTGTGGACTTGTGGAGCCAGTCAGCACATGCTTCTGCTGTCACAGCCAACTCAACCTCCATGCAACGCCTTCTTCCACGTGGTAGACTGTACCCTCAAATTTTGAGCCCAAACAAACACTGATATTGCTTCTTATCAGCTGTTTGATTACAGAAATAAGACAATAACTAATACCCCAAATAGCACTCCTTGCACTGCGGGGGCTAGGAGTAGGAACTGTGTACATGCAGGTAGACACTGAACACTTATTCTCAGCCTTGCCGATAAGCCAGCGGCACACAAGCCATGACTGAACAGTTGAGGAGCTACAGAAAGCCTTTACAGAGGGGCAGGTAACTATACTGGAGTGCAGGGGATTCTCTGTATATCAGACCTACAGACGTCTCTCTTTAATAGGTATATGTGCTTTTTATAAACAATCAAAACTAGCGACAAAAGCGAGGGCTCTGGATCCATGCTTTGTGCGTTGGGGGGCGGGGAGGGAGTAGGCTATCTGGTCCCAAGAGTTCCTGCAGGGAACCATGGGAATCCCAGCACGGGTTGCTCAGCCCCCTGGAACAGCAGGCCCGGATATGCCAGATCACCACAGTTCAGGAGCCCAGAGGGTTAGGTGGGCAGCAAAGGGATACCTGGAGTTACTGTAAAAGATGTTAACCAGCAGGAATTTGTCAGAGCTCTGACAGCCTTCCTCAAAATGTCTGGGAAGCTAAAAGTCTCTGTATGGGTGGACACAGTCAAGCTGGCCAAACATGAAGAGCTTGCCCCATATGATGAGAACTGGTTCTACACATGAGCTGCTTCCCCAGCATGACACCTGGTTGGTTCCATGACCAAGATCTATGGAGGAAGACAGAGAAACAGTGTCGGGCCCAGCCACTTCAGTAGAAGCTCCAAGAGTGTGGACTGCCTGATCCTCCAAGTCCTGGAGAGGCTGGAAATGGTGAGAAAGGACCAAGATGGAGACCCACAAGCTAACACCTCAGGGACAGAGAGATCTTGACAGGATCATTGAGCAGGTGGCAGCTGCCAACAAAAAGCATTAGAACAAAAGATGATTGGGTTAATAAATTGCCTCATTCATTAAAAAAAATATCAAAACTAGAGCTTAGTAGATGTCTCATTCAGTAAACTGCTTGCCATATAGTATGAAGACCCAAGTTTAACTCTCAGCACCTACATAAAAAACTGAAGCACTGTTTGCTGTAATCCATGCTAGGGAGGCTACAGGCATATCCTAGGAGCCTGATGGCCAGCCCACCTAGATTAGCTCCAGGTTCAGTGAGAGATTCTGTCCAAGTAATAATAATAAAAAGAACAACAATAATGAAGTAGAGGATGGAGAGGTGGCTCCGTGACTAAGAGCACTAGATGCCTTCCGGAAAAGCCAGGTTTCATTCCCAGCGACAATGTGGCAGCCCACAACTGTAACTCCACTCTCAGAGGACCCAACACCTCTGACCTCCAGGAGCACTCCTTATACATTATAGACAAATATACACATAGGCAAATACCCATGCACATAAAAATAAAGGTTAAAAATATTTTTGAGTATCACAAAAGTTTATTTAACAAGCTTCATATGAAAATGTTCATGACCCGATGTCACATCATTGCCAAACAGGCCCTATGAGGAGGGATGCGAACTCCTCCACTGAACAGCCATTGTTTAGACCTCTAGCATAAATACGACCATCAATCACAAGAATTCTCTTTCCTGTTTCTTAGTCCTCACAACCAAGAGCACACTCACCTGATTCTGCTCATCTCTATGAAGCAAGTACTTGTAGCAACCTATGCCCTGTCCTCCTTCACACAGAGCTGAACTAAGATGCAAGAGAGAGGGGACATTAACTGGTAAGAGAAGAGCCCCACTTTAACTTTTTCCTGCAATGTCTTTGTTTAATTCAAGCTCTGTGCAGGTGGCCCACAGAAGCCTTATCCCACTATTTTGTCTAGTCAGGCTAATTTTAAAGCTCTATCTAGCCTTCTACGTGTCCATAAATCTCTACTAGCTCTACAATTGTTCCTAAAACAAACTTGCTTTAACGATGCCCACATTAGCTTCTTCCTTTGTTAAAGATAACATTTCACTGTGTGGCTAAATCTGACCGGCTATCCTTGGCCTAGGATTACAACCATGTACAGTCATACTGGGAAAATTTAAACTGTCTTGTCCACTGAATACATCCACATTGATTTTGTTCAAAAGATTAACCAGGGCTGGAGAGAGATCTCAGCAATGAGGAACGCTTGTTACTCTTCTGGAGAACTTGGGTTCGATTCCCAGCACCCCAAATGATGTCTTACAACAGTTCCAGGGGACCTGACACCCTATTCAGACCTTCTTTGACACAATACCCACAGCTCTTATCTTAAAGGACTAAGAGGTAGTTTATTCTGGAGCCATTTGGGATGACTATGGCCTGAAACACCAATTTAGGTTATCCCAAATTCCATATTCCAAAGGGGAAGCAATTTTATGGAACTTTTATAGTTTTCCATAATAAAGAAAGCAATTTTAAGATACATAAGTAGGTATATCAGAGAAGCAGGTTCAGGGTAATGGGTTGAAGCTTAACTGTGGGCCCAAGTAATTCTGGTAGCATTCTTAGCTTTTGGGTTAGGGAAAGCTAGTGGTCTGGTAAGTTAATAGATTCTAAAAAGTTTTTATCTACAAATCACAAATGTTTGTTCCAAACAGAGGAGCAAGGGATGGCTGTTCTGTGACTGGGACTATCCCAAGATAAGGAAACTAGCCTTCAGATCTGCAACGTTCCAGTATCTACACAGCACTAAAATTCTAACCTGTCAGTCTGCAGACACAGCTCCTTTTCAGGAGTTTTCATTCACAGCCCTCATGTGCTGTTCTTACACACATGCAGGCAAAACACCCTTAATAATAATAACATAATAACAGTTAATCAACTGGCTTGTCATGCATGCAAAAAGTAGCGCCCAGATGTGCTCTCTCTCTAATAACTATAGTTTAAAATTCACTGTGTCTCTATTTTAAGTGTGGATTTCTTTTTCATAGACTTAGCAAATATTTTCCTGTTTTCAGAATAAATGAATTCTTGTCAAACAGTAGACAGCAATGGCAGAATCTACGAACAGATGAATGGATAAAATGTAGCTCATACATTCTCAGGCCAGGGATTAACATTTAGCCCTTCTGAATGTATATTTGGGTACATTGTATTTGTGTGTGTGTGTGTGTGTGTGTGTGTGTGTGTGTAAGCCAGAAGTTAACACTGGCTATTGTAGTGGTTTGAATGATAATGCCTCCCACAGGCACATATATTTGAATGCTTGGTCCTCAGTTGGTAGAACTGCTTGGGAAGGATTAGGGGGTGTGGCCTTGCTGGAGGAGGTTTGTCCCTGGGGGTGGGCTTTGAGGTATCAAAATCCCAGGACATTCACAATTATCTTACTCTCTGCCTCCTACATTTTGGATAAGTATGTAAGCTCTCAGCTACTGCTCTATCACCATGCCTGCCTGCCTACTTCCACACTCCCTGTCATGATAGTCATGATTTGTCACAGCAATAGCTGGCTTCCTCAGTCTCTTTTCAGCTTTTATTACTGATCTGGCTGTCTACCTATCTAGCTTGCTCTTAGAATTCCATTTCTACCCCTCCCCCTGCAAAAAAAAAAAAAACCCTGAAATTACAGATGGTTCACCATGCCCACCCAACCTTTCAGTGGGTGCTAAAAATTCAAATTCTGGTCTTCAGGTTACAAAACACAGTAGAGAGCCAGGCATGGTGGTGTACAACTTTCATCCCAGTGTTTGGAAGTCAGAAGCAGAGTTGAGGGGTAGCCTGGTCTACATAGCCAGCTTCAGGAAAGTTGTGGCTACATGTACATGACAGGCTTGTACTAGGGTCTATATTTAATCCACAGTAACACACCCACATACACCTATATACACACACATCCAGAAAGAAAATTTGATGCATGCTACAACATGTATGATCCTCAAAAACACTACACTAAGTGAAGTGAAAGAATTCAGACACAAAAGGGCAAGAACTCTATGATTCCACTCACATGGGATACAGACAAGGCACATTCATAAAGGTAGCAGGAAGCCGACATTAACAAGGGCTGAGTGGGGAGGAGCTGGAGTTATCTATTGTATAGTGCCCACAGATGAAAAACAGACAGTGCGGATAATTGCATTACACTACGAATGTAATTAGTAACACTGGTCTTCTACACAATTAAAAATGCTGTAGCAGTGATGTGGGCGAGGGGAAAATCCCCTCCTCCCCCTTATCCCTGGTTGTCTGCAGCAGGCAGGTGGATGAGCTGGTCCCAAGGTCTGGAGAGCTGGAGAGCTGGCCCTGCCCCTCACCGGCTGCACTTGGAAGAGCTGGCCCTGCACCTCAACTGAACAGCACATTAGAGTTAGCGCTGGTGGGAAAGGTGTCGGTGAGCCAGCCCCCAGAGTATGAGAATGGGAGAGCTGACCCTTCTCTCTATTGGCTGAGGCATTGGGTGAGCTAGCCTGGACAGTATTGGAGAGCTTTCCCTGGTGGTGTGGACAAAGGAGAGCTGGCTGACTGACCAACTCAGCTGCCTCACAAGCCCACACTGAGGGCAAGTGTGGGCAAGGGGCTATACTGTGTGACACACTGTGACATACCACAGCTTCCATAACAAGATTTTTTAAAAATCCTATCTTATTTTCTTTTGTGGGGAGGTTGCAAGGCAGAAGGCAGATATGAAGGAATGGGGAGATAGTAGGACTGAGGTGCATAATATGAAATTCATAAAGAATCAATAAAAAGTTTACAAAAATGTCTTAGCAGGTAAAGGCATGTACTACCAAGTCTGACAACATGAGTTTGATCCCCTGATCCATAGCTGTGGAAGGAGAGAACTGAATCCCACAAATTGTTCTCAGACCTCCACACAGGCACACATTTATACAGAAAGAGAAAATAAATAAATATATAAATAAATAAATGAATAAAGCAAGCCAGATGGTGGTGGTAACTTCTTTAATTCCTGCAGAGCCACGCAGATCGTCTGCTGTGGGTTCAAGGCCAGTTTGGTCTATAGAGCATGTTCCAGAACAGCCAGGCTATGCAGATAAACCCTGTTTTGAAACACACCCCCAAAATGAAAAAAAAAAAACAAACAAACAAACAAAAAAACACCCTATTGTGTACTATGTACATTTGCCATAATTTTTAAAATGAGAAGAGAGGAAAGCAGGCAGGAAACAGGAAGTTTGGAGGCCAGGCTGGCAGACTTCAATTGTGTATACCCACGTCCTCAAGTGTGCTTATGTGTGTGCCCAGGTGAATAAATGTGTCTAGAAAGTAAAAACCAAGTTGAAAAAAATAGGCTATACCTTAACTAATAACCTATTACCTAGTAGCTCACTTCCACTATGTTTTATTTATAGGACATAGACACATAACATAACAGGAAATGTTTTTACTTAGAGAGGTTTCATTTGGCTCACAGTTTGAGGGTACAGTCCATGATCGAGGGAAAGCATGAGGCAGGAGCATGACGCTGCTGGTTATATTCCATCTATAGCTAGAAATCAGTGATGAATCCACAGAAATATTAATGTCTTTACATGTTTACCATTTTCAGAATAAAATCTTGTTCTTTAAATTAGAAAAATTATTATTAGCTGAAGGAATAGGAGGTCTGAAAGCCACAGTCCAGGGTTTCTCACTGCTGGATCTGAGTCACTAACCTCTAAAATTACCTTGGTTCATGCCCTTATTCCTTCCTGCCTTTTGGAAAACTGTCAGTCTTCTATCTTTTATTAGCATAAACTAATCCTTGTACAATTCATAAGTCTATGTTTTGCCATTCTGTGGAATCCCCCAAATTAATAGGTTTGCTTGAGTTTCTGCCCACCCCGATTCTGCTAGAAGCAACCCTTCCATCCATACCTGAAGACTTTGGGTTCCTAAGACAAGTGCTAAACATCATGTGTTTCTCTATTGCCGAACAGGGTGTCATACCGGCCAAGAAGACCCTCAGAGCCCCTGGCACCACTAGAGCTGAGGTTTAGAATGGTGCATTCCACTTTCTTGAACCTATGTGACTGCAGGTGACACAGCAACAACCCCCGCATAGAACTCAAGCAGGGGCTGGGCAGCTGAGCCAGTAAAGTGATCTGAGTTTGACCCTTAAGCCTTCAGATTTCCAGAACCTATATAAAAAAAGGCTGGGTGTGGGGGCTTGTGTTTGTAATCTTAGCAATGGGGAACCAAGATGAATGAATGGATCCTGGGGCTAGCTGGCCAGCCAGTTCCTGCCAGTGAGAAACACTGTCTCAAAAAACATTTGAGGTTGAGTTCTGGCATATTTGCACGAGCACACACATACACACGCACAGACACACATATACACACGCACACGTGCAAACACACATGAGAAAGAGAACAAGCATACATGTGTTCACATGCACACATGTGCCTCCCTCGACAGCATTGCTCTCTTTAACTACTTGTGAACTTGAGAGTTTTAGACACCTCTATAGGTTTTCCTTTCATTTTCCAATTACTGGGAGAAAACATATACAAAATTTAAAGTTAACCATTTTATTTTAAAAATTTATTAAGATAGGGTTTCATTATATAGTTCTCACTGGCCTAGAATTTGCTATGTAGACGAGCAAATATGCTATGTGGTCTTGAAACTCACAGATAGCCCCCTGCCTCATCTCTGCCTTCTTAGTGCTGGGATTAAAGGCATGCAAATACTTGGAGTTAACTGTTTTTAAATACACAAGTTGGTGGCATTTTTTAAATAACATTTGCACTGCTGTTAAAATACTGTCACAACCCTAAGACATTGAGGCTTACAGGAGCACATTCAGGCCAGACACACTTAGGGAAACGAGGAATCCCAGGGCAGTGTGGACAGAACGAAGCTGTGTCCTAAGGGTTATGTATGGGAACCTTACTGATCCTATAGCTCTTATTGGCTACAGGAACACTTTATGTCCAGCCTATCTCAAGGCATGCATGCTGCTCCAGAAGACCAAGTCCAGTCAGCTCCCAAAGGGTGGGAACAATCTGTAAGACACCCTGTACTCCACCCCCACCCACTCTCCTAACCTTGTGCAGAAGCAGTTGAATGTGTTGCTGTCTGGCTAGTAGTCACAGGGCCACAGCCTGCCCCTTGGTTCTGTGACTTCAGTCCCTTGACAACAGAGGTGGGTGAGTTTGTGCCCAAGTCTTGGATGTTCCTGCACGTGACACCTTAAGGGTTTGAGAAAGGTCTTCACTTCCTCGTGCTTTTGCTTTCGTGACTATAAAAACCTCAAGCCCTGCCTGAGCCAGTTTGCTAGAATGAGATAATATGCTTAAGCCAAGCCAAGGTATCCTGAGACGCTGACAGCTGTCCTGCCAAGCTCGGTAAATGAGCCAAAGATTCACAAGCTAAGTAAAATTTTATTATTTTGTGTTACTTTTTATACATGACTGTAGTGTTAGTGAAAGGATGCCTCAGAAAGCATGGCTAACACAGAGTTGCCATTGCCACAACCACAACCACAACCACAACCACAACCACAACCACAACCACAACCACAACCACAACCACATTTATTCAGATGTACTTAAGAGGGAGGGTTAGTGATTTGCACCTGAAAGTAGCTGTATTTGCTTGTTACTATTACAGAAGCAAATAGATCCTGATCGATGCTCACAGGAGAGAGCTCACAGAGCTTGCTCCTTCCAGAGGAGGAGCAAGGCAATACTTTAACTGTATCATTGGAGATTTCCTTAGTCTGGAGATAAAGGTGAAGAAGGTCTCGCCAGTCTTCTGGAAGCCCATGCCCTGATAGAGAGCTAGGGCTGCATACTGCAACATGCTGGTGGCCAGGACAACTTCACTGAAGCCCTGCATCCGTGCAAACTGGAGGACAGTCCTGACCAGAGCTTTCCCTATCCCCTCTCTTCGGTGCTCCAAGGACACAGAGAGGTGACGTAGCTGCAGTTGCTTCTTCTGCAGGAGGGGATTTTTCACCGGCAGAGCAGCCACTATGCCGACCGTCTGACCTCTAGTCTCAGCTATCCAGAAGCAGGAGTAAGGAGAACTCAAGTAGGTTCCGGTGATGTCACCCATGTCTGTGTGCAAACACATTGTCAGATACTTTTCCCAAGTGTACCTTGCAAGGAGCCACAGGGCAGCAAAGAAGGTAAGGATGGACAGAAGAACCAGAAGCCAGGAGCCTGAGACCAAGAATAGAACAAGAGGGACCCCAAGTAGGAGCAGGAGGGTTCGGGGCAGCAGCAGCATGTGGCGGAAGGTGGCGGGGATGTGCTCCTCCATGCCTCTGCGGAACAAATCCACCACACTCTTGTGGTCGCTGTCCTGGTATTTTCGGATATGATAAAGAGACATGGGAGACTTCTGGGTCTCAGATCTCAAAGGCCAAAAACACAGCTACTTCTGACTGTATGTTTCCCAGTAACTCTGAAAAAGAGAAAAGAAACCATGTAAATCCCCCAACCAAGTTCCCAGCTTGCCATTCACCTGCTCAAGGATGTGTGTGTGTGTTATGTGTGTGTGTGTGTGTTGTGTGTGTGTGTGTGTGTGTGTGTGCACGCGCGTGCACGCGCACGTGTGACCTAAGAGAAAAACCATCACAGGGAGAAACCATAAGGCCAGACACACTAGTTGAAATATTTTCTCTGCCTGTCTGGATTAAGTGACACTGGGCATGTCACTTAATCTCTCTGGACCTGTTTCTTCACCTGCAGAACATGGTAAAGAAACATTTGCCTTCTAGACTCCCCTAGAAGCACTGGTGGCCCCCTTCACTTTTACCCTCCTGACCCTATTACTGGCCCTCTAAATTTCTTGGAGCATTGCGATAATACCCTGTGTCAGCCAGATCTCCAAGTCGAGCCCCTTTGATTGCTCTTTCTCTAGTGTGTACATTGCAAATCCAGGATTTCCAAGAACGAGTTTCAACAAAGCCATTTCCCCTCAACTCTGAACATTTAGACTTTTGAGAAAACATGAACAAGAAAGTCCTGATACTCCAGACAAATGCAGAGACACCCTCCCCAACCTTGCCCCCAAATATACTCACCTACTTGCTCAGAGCTAAGAGTCTAGATCAGCCTCAGTGCTGTGCTTGTGACTGATTGTGAAGCTAATCTGTGACCTGCCATTTATGGAAGTAGCAGCCTTGGTAGAAACCTCACTGGCTGGAAGCTGGATGTTTGATAATTATAAACCACAGAGCCAAGTAGCTGGGCTGTGAAGAGGGATATTCAGGTCTAGTCAATTTCGTGACCTCCACAGAATGAGCCTGAAAGGTAATCAGAATCTGAGATGGCTCAAGGGTCATTACCGTCATGGTGGAAGGCCTGCACCTCAGCTCCGTGTCCCCTCCAGGGGCATTAGTTTCTCCTAGCATTCTTGCCCCTCTCTGAGGCCCCTCTGTTTCCTGCTGCCCTGCTGTGTTGAGCCCAGGGATTCTGACCCTCCCCTGAGCTCACCTGTCACACGCAGAAGTATACATCTACTATCTTAAGAACAAGATCCTTCATTGGTGGGCTTCTCCCTGCCCAAACTTCACTTGCTTGCTTTTCTAATGACTCCTGGTGGTCTTCACTGACTTCTCTATCCCTTCCTCAGCCATGTGTTGGTGAGCCTACCATGCTGCATGAGTCTTCTCAGGCCCCAGACTTAGAAAGACACCCTTCTATGTAAAAATGTCCCTGTGGAAGAGACCCACTTACACCCTCAGCTCATGGCTTTCTGCCTAGGGTGAAGCCAGTATTTGTCTGTAGCATTTAGCTCTCTGTGTGTGTATGTGTGGCAGGGTGGACTAAACTAGGAGCCCCCCTCCTATTCACAGAGTTAGACCCGCAAGCAGAGGCTGATTCTCCGAATACAAGTTCAGTGGGGACTCTCAGGGCATTGAAATAAAGTATGTATTACTGCACACAGGGCCCACTTTCCAGTAGCTGGTGCAAATAAGGAAGAAGGCTTACATAACATTCTTACATAACCTCTCTTGGCAACAAAGATGGAAATCCAGAGGGATCACAGATCAGCATCCAGAGCAGCGCCACTCCCACCATGACCTAGGCAGAGGCGGTATAAGATTGTGGTGACCTTGTGGCAACATGTAGTTCTAGTTCTGTCTTCAGTGAGTTTGGCTACCTTTGGGACACACACCCTCCAGATCTCTCCTATATGACCAAGCAGCTTTCTTTGCTGACTCGTTCATCTGGGAAGAATCTGACTGAAGTGAGCCTGGGTAGATTAGGATAGCCCACACAACATTCCTACAACTTAGCAACACATCTGTGTCCTTGTGCATGGTTCAGTGGAGTGGAGGATATTCCCAGAGATGTGGGCTGAGGACGGGCTTTAGTGCCTGTCCATCCTCAGCCTTGCAGTCTGGCCCTCAGCCTCAGTTTCCAGAGTGGAAGCTTCCAGACAAACTCCCTCCAGACTGGGACAGAATCCATCTGGAAGAAGCTGGCCGACCAGGCTTCCCTTCCTCCTGGGAGGTGATACATTCTTTCTGGCCTGAGTCTCTAATGACCTGGAGTTGATGATTAGTGTGGGGCTAACCCCCTAGGGGAGTTTGGGACTTCTAGGCAAAGCAGAGAGAGTGCAAAGGTCTTGTGCTTTCTTGATGCTGAGCGCATCCTCAGCACCCACTCACTCTGTGGAGTGCTGAGTTCACAGTTGGTAGTTTCAGGTTGTCATGCCCCTTAACTCCAGGCAGATTCCACGTCTCCAGTGAAGTTGCTGGTTTGTCTGTGCCAAATTTCTGGGTTCATTTTCTTTGTTGTCATTTTTCTCAAGAGCTGTGATACTAAAAACACCTGATCCCATTTTATTGATTGCTTGTTTGAACTCCAAAAATGGGTTCTCTTTCCATCCTGAAATTGTGGGTCCAATAAGAAGGCTGAGTGTTGGTTGAGCAGCAAGGTTGACTTGCATTCTCGGCCAAAAGCAGACGTAGGAGATGCTCCCAAATCCACCTCTATACCCACTGTCATCTGTAGTGGAGAGTATAAAATATGACTGAAGGGAGGGGTAGCCTAGAGACGAGATGGGAAACCATCTTCTTGGGGATGAGTAGGGATTTTCCCAGAATTCACACACCGCATCTTTATACAAATCTTTGCCCCCTCTTTATACAATTCTTTCTTTTTCTCATTATGGCAATGATAAGTGTCTTGGGGTGGCTGGGGTGTCATCAGAATTTGAGTGCTTTACATTGAAGTTATAGATGTCTGCTGGGCACTCTGGCAGCCTTTCTAGTTCCAAACAGAACCCGAGTTAACGACATTGTATAAGGTGTCTCGGAGAGTTTAGTTTTCTCAGGGGGTTGATTATTCTGGAAATGAAGATGCAGATTTAGACAAGACTCTAGAAAAGCTCTTTTATTTCCAGTAGTGACAAGAGAAAATTTTAGCTCTCTGTTTTCTGCTCATATTTTTACAGGTGGGGTCAAAGTGGCAGCTCCCAGTGGGCCTTGACACTGTCACAGGACCCTTAAGAACACTCCACCTGCAGCTTGCTCTCTCTACTCCCACTGATCACGGATGTGAATTTAGATTCTTCTAAATTGTTTTCTTGTTTACAGTGACAAAACCTATAAAATGTAAGTTAACATTTTCACAATGTAAAACTTTGTAGCATTTTATCCATTGACAATGCTTTGGCAGCTGGCATTTGTCAAGGGCTAAACACACTCATAAAAGCAGCGGTTTTTTATTTGACAGTTTGGAATTACATAACCTTGTCTTGACCGTATACAGCCCTTCCCATGATGCATCTGATTTAAGACATACATAATCAACTATGTAATTAGAGAGTTTATCTCTAAAAGTTCACTTACATGACATAGTTTGTCTTACTGTATGTGTACCCAAAACCACTCTAGGCTGAATTGACACCCTCTCCCTTATACAGGCAATAGCTCAGAATATACCACAGTGGAGAGTACCCACAAAAGGGACTCATTAGCAAACGTTAGGGGTATTGGGATTTATTGTATCACTCAGAGTGAGGAATATATTCATCTGAGGTTGCCACATAAATAGTTAGGAGAGGACATATATGCGGTGTACATGCAGGTGAGGGTTCCAGATTGTCCAGGGCATTGTTAGAAGGAAGATGCATGGATAGTCCAAGCCAAGTGGAGTCTCAGGTTGCTAAGCTGTTCTCCATGCTTACTGCCTCAATAGAACTGATCATAGAAAAACTTGTCATGATTACCTTAGTGCTGGATGCCCCACTGATAGGACTGCCCTGGTAGGTCATGATCTTTACATGATAGAAGAGGTTTTGGCGGATCTGAATTATTTAAACTGGCATGTAAATGGGAATCATAAATCAGAAAATGATCAAGGAAAGGGAAATCAGATGAAAGACTCTGTCTTGATCGGTTGAATATAAATACGGAAGGACTTGTGTTAAATTGGAACATGTAAGGAAAAGGTTGACAGAAAAGAAGCTATGTTTGTGAGCTTCTGGAAGGTCTTCAAGTTGTCGCCTGGCAAGTAGCTCAAGACAGTCATGCTGACTTTAATAAGGGCAGAGATGCAAGGTGGCCCAGGAAAGGATCTCAAAGACAAAGCAAGTGTCTCACGAGAATGGCTGTGCGCTGTAGAGGTCCTGCACCACACACACACACACACACACACACACACACACACACACACACACACGCACACACACACACGCACACACACACACACAATTCTGCTACTACATCCCACATTGCTGCTCTTTTGAGCAAACAATTGATCAAAAGCAATGAGGTATTTTGTTTATTTGCTTGTTTTTGTTGTTGGGGTTTTGTTTTTGAGACATAGCTTCTCTGTGTAATAGTCCTGGCTGTCCAAGACTCACTGTGTAGACGAGGCTGGCCTTGAACTCACAGAGATCCATCTGCTTCTGCCTCCTGAGTGCTGGAATTAAAGGAATGCACCACCATACTCAGCTGCAATGAGGTATTTTTACTGTTGTCTTAAACCATATGAAACGTTTGAATAACTGACTTAGTTGCTGACTCATGTTAAGGGCACTAGAATATATTGTATTTATTTATTTATTGAAACTTTCTTAGGCCAGGCAGTGGTGGCACACACTTTTAATCCCAGCACTTGGGAGGCAGAGGCAGGCAGATTTCTGAGTTCGAGGCCAGCCTGGTCTACAGAGTGAGTTCCAGGACAGCCAGGGCTACACAGAGAAACCCTGTCTTGAAAAACCAAATTAAATAAATTTATAAAAAACAAAAAAAGAAACTTTCTTAGAAGGACGGTGGTGAACCTTCAGAGGCCTTGCACATCTGCTTCAGGCAAAGCTTTGTCATATAATCCTAGCATTTGAGTGTCTTAAATTTTTTTTAAGTATCTGGAAGAACAAAGACAAGAGAAGTAAAATAATTTCAATGAAGGTACCTGTGTGGGTAAAAAAGACACTGCCAGGAGCCACAAGGTTATTGAGTAAAGACCCCAGTGTGAGGAATGGCTTATCTTCCTATAAAATGTTAGCCAGGGAAGGCTGATTTCCTATGCAAGACAGGTATTAGGAGCTGGAGAGATGGCTTAGGGGTTAAGAGCACTTGTTCTTACAGAGGACCTGGGTTCTGTAATAGCACCCATAATGGCAGCTCACAACCTCTTCTGACCTCTGAGACACCAGACACACATATGGTACACGTACATACATGAAGGCAAAACAATCCCATAAAAATAAATAATTCAAGAATATTTTTAAGAAATAGGCTATTATGGTTGCTGTTTGTTGGATGGCAGAACTGATGGCAAGCCACCACTGATGGCTATGCTGAATGGCTCCATTACAGAACACAGACAATAAGGCTGGGACTTAAGTTGAAAAGTCCCTCCCTTTCAGATTTCATTTCCAGAGCCAAATTGCTATGCTGGCTGCTGGAGGATAATTGTTAACAATAATTCTATAATCTAATAATCAAGATAGACTTGATAATAGGTATGCTGGCTAGTGCTATGTCAACGTGACACAAGCTATATCTGAGAGGAGGGAACCTCTATTGAGAAAATGCCTCCATGAGATCAGGCTGTAGACCGACAAGCCTATAGGGCATTTCCTTAATTAGTGATTGATGGAGGAGGGTCCAACCCATTATGGATGGCCCCATCCCTGGGCTGGTGGTCCTGGAATCTAGATTAAAGCAGGCTGAGCAAGCCATAGGAGCAAGCTGGTAAGCAGCACTCCTCCACGGCCTCTGCATCAGCTCCTGCCTCCTGGTTCCAGCCACCTTGGTTGAATTCCTGCCTTGGCTTTCCTCAATGGACTATGATATGTAAGCCAAATAAACTCTTTCCCCCTCTAGTTGCTTTTGGTCATAGTATTTTGTCACAGCAATAGTAACCCTAACTGAGACAATGTGATAGTGCCACAGTTGTTATTTACGTTTTCTGATTGTATTTAGGACATACTTCACAAGAGAGAACTCACATTTGGTAGTATTAGTAGGCTGGAAACTTTGACTGGGTTAGTCATTGAAGGGACTCTGGTCAACTCAAGCATGGCGAGCATGGCTCTGGCTGACCTTGCCCTTTTCCCTCATTCTCTCTGCCTTGCTAAAAACCATTAGATTACATTTCTAAAACTAGCCACCAAGGTCTAGTTCCTTATTTGGCCACTTCCTTCTTCTGAGGCTACCAAGGTTCAGCTGTCAAAGTGTTGAAGTCCAGTAATCAAAAGCCTCCTTTAGCTCACCTAATTAACATGTCTGGTTACATTAAACACCTCATCCTAATGCGGGATAACTTTTACCTTTATAAACTGCCATTTTCCTGTGGGCCAAGTCTGTCTCTTCTCCATCCAAAGGCAGTTTTTTGTCCTGTCCCCCTCCCACTGGGACAGATACCCATTACCCCTCCCCTTTGCCTCCTTTCTTTCCTGTCCTTTGGTCCCTTCCCCTTCTCCCCAGTTCTCTCCTCTCTCTCTCTCTCTCTCTCTCTCTCTCTCTCTCTCTCTCTGTCTCTGTCTCTCTGTCTCTCTCTCTCCCCCCTCTCCCTTTTGGTTTTTTAAGACAGGGTTTCTCTGTATAGCCCTGGCTGTCCCAGAACTCACTCTGTAGACCAGGCTGGCTTCCAATTCAGAAATCTGCCTCTGCTGGGATTAAAGGCATACACCACTACTGCCTGGCTCTGTCTTTGTCTCTCATTCCCTGCCCTTTGTCCCTCTGAAACAAATAAATCTCCTTTGTGCTGAAAACTTGGTCCTTGGGTGTCCTGAGCCAACTCTCAGGTTTCCTACAGTCATAGGCTCTAGAAAGGAGGGTATTGTTATTTTGTTGTTGTTAAGTGGATGTTGTATGTTTATAAGTCACCTTCTAAACATTTCTGTTCATACCCGTAGATGTCTGAGGCTGTTACGCATGGTTGTGGAAAGAGAGGGGGTTCTTTTTTGTTTGTTTTGTTTTGTTTTGTTTTTTGTTTTGTTTTGTTGTAGGCAGTGGTTACAGTGGAGACTCATAGCCAGTCAAACAACAGAGAATATGTATCTGTTGCTGTAGCCTGCACTGTTGACATTTATATCACCCTGTATGTGGCTTAAGAAACATTAAGGAAGAGTGAGCTGAAAGAAGTTGCTGTGTGAAGGGATGTAATATTGTGTAGCTTTTCTGTCCAGATTGAAATATTTTCTTATATTTATATTATATTATATTTACATTATAAAGGGAGGCTCATGAAACTCCTAAGATTCATGGGACTTCTCCCAATGTTTACACTAGCAGTTAACAGTCATTGCTAGGGAGAAGACTCTTTAATGCAGGGTGTGCTGAAGACCCAGAGATGAAGCATATATAAATTGTTATCTGTGTAGAGCTGGTTTTTGGTTACCATTCTGTCTGAAGCTTCTTCCTATGTGCCCATCAGTAACCCCTCATGGGTGCTTCCATAAATAACTCCAGTAAATGCATCATGGTGCACTGTAACCTATCTAGGGGAAAGATATTGGTTTCATGTTTCCCCAGAAATCATACAACTGGAGCATCTTTAGCTCAGTGGAGCTCTATCCCTGGGGGACTGATGCCTCCCCTGGTGGTTCCACCTGCCCAGGACTCCTACTCATCTCACTATGACAATTTTCCTTGTCCTGTTGGCCTTTTCTGTAATATGCTCCCAGTATCTTGATCCTGTACATGCTACGGAAGACAAGAGCTATTTCCTTGCTATTGTCTATACATCACAAAGTACAGGGAACTGGTTAGGGAACCTCCCTTATGTCTTGTCCTATGACCCTCTAGACTAGGCCTTCCTGCATGGGAAAAGATGGTGCAAGCAGAGAGAGAAAGAGACTTGGGGAGGTAAGTTCAGCACCTTCCTAGGCACACAGGGTTGCTGTCTTGAAGGGTCTGCAATAGAAAATTCAACTGATACAGGGTACAAGGTAAAGATATACATTGTGGACAGTGACCTGGTTAGGATGGATAGAGGAACAGACTTGGATGGTTGAGTTATGAGAGACAGGAGGGCATAGGGCTGTGGAGGCAACTGGTGCTTGGCAACACAGCAAGGAGCAAGAACTGTGTGCATGGTACATGAGAGGCACCTGCTGCTGGGAAGCAAGTTACTCGGACTTAGAATCACTCCATCTTTTGCCAAAGAGCCTATATGAAGTAAAATGAAGCTGACAAGGCCAGTTGGCAGGACAGCAGGGAGTTGAGTTGTCAGTCAGGTCCCTGGGCGACAGCTACCAGCAAGATGCAATGCCATGGCTGGGCAATAGTAGCCTCAGTACTGCCTGGAGATCACACATTACCAAACAAGGGGAACCTAGACGCCCTTGATTGAAGGACCCACTGGGTTTGAAGTGATACAATGAAAGCCACTGTAACTGCACTGTTTGTTGGGTACTTTATGGGTTCCTTTTTTCTACCAGTCTACTCCAGCCTTATCCCTTACAACCCTCCAACACAAGATAGGAGAGAAAGGCTAGAAGGGTAAGTTCCACTTCGTCAGTGGCCACCAACCTGCCACCTTTAGGAAGGTGACTTTAGTGGAACCAGTGCTTTTATTGCCTCAACTCTGTCACCCTAACATTGTCAAATAGATAGTAATCCAGTAAGCATGAAAAATATGCTTTTATTATTTGTTACGGTACAGTAATTGGAACCTGACCTATATGGTAAGAAATAAGGTTATAGTTCATGTTACTGAGCAGAAGGAAAAGGATACGTGAAATGAATTACAGAAAATTCAAGTAACCATTTAACAATACTGATTTCTAAGTATTTTCCTGTCCTTTGGAATCCCATAGCCTCATAGAGGGCTATAGCACTTTGCTGTATGATACTGGTCTCAAGGACAACATCACTGCAGCCCTGGTCCCGTGCAAACTGGAGGACAGTTCTGACCAGTGCCTTCGCTATCCCCTGTCCTCGATGCTGTGAGGACACAGACAGGTGGAAGAGCTGCATCTGCTTCCTCCCTAATGGAGGATCCTTGACTGGCAGAGCACCCACTGTGCCCACCACCTGCCCCCCAGACTCAGTCACCCAGAAGGAGCCATGTGCATTCAGGTAAGACTTGGTGATGTCAGTCATGTCTGTCTGCAAACACAGGGCCACATACTCCTTGAAGGGCTTTCCAGCAAGGAGCCGCAGGAGTAGGAGCAGAAAGAAAATGCACATAACAGCCAGCAGCCAGGAGCCAGACACCAGGACTATGGTCAGAGACACTGTAAATAAAAGCAGGAGGGTCTTGGGCAGCAGCAGCACATAGCGGAAAGTGGCGGGGATGTGCTCCATCATGCCCCTGGAGAACAAGTCCACAACCTGTTTGTGGTCCCTCTCTTGGTACTGACGGATCTGATAAGGAGCCATGGGGAGACTTATAGGTCTCAAATATCAGCAATCACAAGAGAGAGCTAGACCTTTCTTCACGCCTTCCTTGAGCCCTGCAGGAGAGAGAGAGAGAGGGAGGAAGCCACATGAATTCCTGCACCCTCCACCCTGCCCCCAGCCTCCCAGGAACCATATAAACTTTGCTCAAGGGTGTGTCTTCTTGTATTATACAAGAGAATGCAGAACACCACTGAGAAAAAGCACTGGGCCAGCAACACCTGATTAATCCCCAGGTTCTAGCCAACTGACCATGAACATGTCACTTTGCCCCTCTGAGCCTGCGTGTGTTTATCATAGAATATGGAAATAACACCTGGTTTCTAGGTTGCTTTCAGGATTTACTATGGTGATCTGTATGCAACAGAGACATAATTTGGCCCTTTCCCTCTCCCCTCCTAACCCAGTAATCTGGTTCCTGGTATTTTGATACCTTAATATGGCACACTGGAAGGAGGAGGTGGTATCTCCAGCTACTGGTTTCTTCTTCAGTGTCTGTAGACAGCAGAATCCCATGTTCGCATGAGCAAGTTTCAGAAAACCCTCTTCTGCCTTGTTGGCATGAGTTAATCTGCCCAAAGGGCAAAAAGTTATCTCCATCACCCCACCCTTGAATCCCCAGGAAGGTTGTCAGATTGCAGGTCCACAAGAGACCTCCTGCCCAGTCTTGACCCTCTATCCTCTCACCTGGTACCTCAGAGCTGAAAGTGTTCAGGAAAGCCTCAGCCTCCAAATGCCATCCAAAGAAAATACACTAGAACCTGCCTGAGTGCTGGGGAGCAGACTCAGCCTGGCACCTCATTGGCTGGCTCTTGGGTAATCATAAACCAAAGGTCAAGGGCTGAAATATGATAATGGTGGGAGTCCTTGTTCATTTGATTTGAGATCACCATAGTATTATTGTAGTCATATCCAGATGACAGGCTGAAGCAGGCCTAAGGAAGAGGTTGACGGAACACCAGAAGCTGTGCCTGTGAGCTTCTGGAAGGCATTCGATCTCAACCATTGAGACGTTGAAGAGCCCCTTACCCTAGTTTGATTTCTATTGCTGTTATAACCACCACGACCAAAACCTATCTTGGGCAGGAAAAGGTTTATTTGGATTATATGTTCCATTCGCAGTACATCCCTGGGAGAAGCCAAGGCAGGAGTTAGAGTAGAGCAGGAACCTGGAGGCAGGAACTGAAGCACAAGGCATGGACAAATGTTGCTTAGTGGCTTGACCTCTGTGGCTTGCCCAGTGTCCTCTCAGGACAACCTGTCCAAGGGTGGCTAAAGGAGCCCCTGCAGGTGTTCAGGCAGGGAATGAACCCAGAAGAGATTAGAGTGAAAATTCGGTTAAGACTGATTTTACCAACCTGGATCAGACTCAGAGTCTGGTGGTAGACAGTTCATTGTCACCATATTTAAAACACAGTGCAATCTGGGGAAAAGTTTCCAGGCAACAGTCAGTCCCATTCCTGGTGCACAATAAAGCTTACAGTGTGACTACTTAGAAAATCCTATACAAAGTACATGTGGTCACAAAGGCAGGCTCTATAGCTAAAGAGACTAGACTCTACTGTGGTCTCTGACCAAGATAGCACAGAGGTCAGCAGGCCATAAAGTACATGTGATATTTCCCCCAGGGATGGGTTCTGTTAACTGGGAGCTAGGGATAGACCCTGGGATAAACATTCTTGGGGAGGTCAGCCTCTATAGCAAAAAACGGGTGAGGTCTGGTGCTGCAGATAGCAATAAAGTCATTAACAATATCTACTCTCAGCTTTCTGGGCAGGAAAACAGGCATTTTAATTTGCTCCATTGAGGAGAGGCTCCTGTCTGTTGAATATTCCTGGTTTTCCTAGTGGTCTGTGGGCAAAAAGACCTTTGTGCTCCCAACATGTGGCTGTCTGAGTCAGGGTTCTTTACTGTTAAGAAACACCACAACTCTGGCAACTCTTGTAAAAAGAAAGTATTTAATTAATTAAGTGCTTGCTTAAAGTTTTAGAAGGTTAGTCCATGGTCATCACGGTGGGAAGCAGGCATGGCGCTGAGCAATAGCTGAGAGCTTTACATCTCTATCTTCAGGCAGCAGGATGAGAGACAGACTGTCACAAGCTTTTGAAGCCCCCCTCTTCCGTGACACACTTCCTTGAACAAGGCTATACCTACTCCAGTAAGGTCACATCTCCTAATCCTTCTCAAACTGTTCCACTCCATGGTAGTCAAGGATGCAAATATATGAGTCTATTGGGGACATCCTTATTCAGACCACCACAGAATCTTTCCTTACTGTTATTAGACATTGCTAATTTATTTGTAGTGTCTTTTAACCACTGAATCACTAGACCAAGTGAAGTTTTCTTGAAAGGGCCAGCAGTGAACCTTCAGAGATCTTGCCTATCCTCTGTAAAAAATTGTTTCTTCATACAGTACTAACATTGGGGTATAATAAGAATTTGTGAAAACATCTGGAAGAACTGGAAAATGACACTAAGGGAATATAAATGAAGGTACCTGTATGGGTAGAAAAAGAAGCTCTCAGGAGTCATGTTCTTCCAGAAGACATGAGTTCCTTGAACCTATGTCTTGGGTGGCCTACAACAGTCTGTGATTGCAGCTTCAAGAGAGTCCATGTGCACATGCTTATAAAAACACACACACACACACACACACACACACACACACACACACACACACAC
>JANHMN010000008.1:22450701-22495581 GCA_030674055.1 Rhabdomys pumilio
TCTCTCTCTCTCTCTCTCTCTCTCTCTCTCTCTCTCTCTCTCTCTCTCTTAGCTCTCACTGTGATTTTAGACTGCTGTAAATCCTTTTCTTAATTCTTGATGAAATCTATACATGTAGATGCGGGTGTAGGTTCCCCATAGCACAGCCTCTCCTCTGCACCGTCCTAGAAGAGCAGAGCTGGCCCTATCTACCAGACTATGTAGATTTGGCCTCAGAGAACAAGCAGCCAGGAACACAGCTGTAAGAGTCTGACTCCAACTCTCCCTGGAGTTCCTTCACATAGCATCTCAAATACCAATCCCATATTTCTGAACACAGAATTTTCCAGAACAAATGCACCCAGGTTGGTACTTTGGGACAGAGACACTAATGTTCACACTTGTGTTAAACAGTTTCCTCCACCCCACCCCAACCCCTTTGTGGAAGCAAAGGGGAGGATCATGAAATCCTAAACAAATCTTAACGACTCAGAGGCCCGTCTCTAATGTTACATAACAATTAACAATTGCCAAGGAGAACAGATCCTTCACCATGCAGTAGTCTGTAGGAACTCTTCCAGTGAGTTCTCATCAGTCATTACCATGTTGAGGTGAGCCTTTGGTTATGTAGTTGCCTGAGTACCCATGATGCTCTAAAAAAAGGTCAATAAGCACACTGGTTTGTCAGAGAGCATGGAAGGACTCATTTCTTTCCTCATTGCAGTATCTGGATGTATCGTCATGCCTCCACAGGAAAAGTTACACATCAGAGGCAAAAGCCCAGGCCCTGACGGATCCACACCAGTGAGGAGCTGGAGCTATAGGTGTTGTCCTCAGGCACCCAAGTCTCCCCATCATGTCACTATGAAAGCTTTCATTTTCTTGCTGGCCTTCCCTACAGCTGCCATTCGATCTCCACTATCCATGGTCCATGTGGGTCCTAAATGTTTAAAAACATTCTCATGCTATTACATATGTGCTTCAAAGGACAGGGATCATTAGAGCATGCCTGGTGCCCATGAAGAAGAAGCACCAGATTTCCTGAATGGTTGATGGCTGTAAGCCATCATGTAGGCTAGAAATAGAATCCAGATCTTGTGTAAGAATAGTCATTGTTCGCCAGGCGGTGGTGGCACACGCCTTTAATCCCAGCACTTGGGAGGCAGAGGCAGGTGGATTTCTGAGTTCGAGGCCAGCCTGGTCTACAGAGTGAGTTCCAGGACAGCCATGGCTATACAGAGAAACCCTGTCTCAAAAAACCAAAAAAAAAAAAAAAAAAAATAGTCATTGCTCTTAACCACTAAGCCATATCACCAGGCCTGCCCCTCTGTCCCTGGAGCTGTCCCTGGAAGCCCTGATCCTACTGATCCTACTGTATGAGGAGAGCAGGAAACTCAGGAAGGCAAACCCCACACTTCCCTGATATCAGACTCTCTTGAGAGGCTGCAGTTGAGTATGACACTGATGCAGATATCAAGAGTCAATAAGTCACTTGGTTTGGACAGTGGCCTGGATGGAATGGACAGAGAGCAGATATGGATGGCTAAGTTGTCAGACAAGCACAGGGAAGCAGGCCTGAAGAAGGGATGGCTCTCAAGAGAGAAGGGCAGGCTTGCTGCAGGGCAGGGAAAGGCAAAGAGCATTGTGTGAGGCCAGACTATGGACCAGAGTGTGGTCCACAGTCCCAGGTGATAAGTTACTTGGGTTTGGAAGCACTCCATGAGTGACAAGGCAAGTTGGCAGGATGACAGTCACCCATCAAATCCCTCAGAAGAGATATCTGTGACCAGAATGAAATGACAGGTTGAAGAGTAGCCCTGGTGCTTCCTGCAGGTCACAATCGATGGTATGAGGGAACCCTGGACACCTATACACCTAATGGCACTGCCGTGGTAGAGATGAAATGGCATGAAATCAGGCAATGTACTGAAGACTCGTAGGATGGAGCTATGCCTGGGGAACCTACACTTCTTGAGCTCTGGATCTTTGGGATGCAGGACGGGTCTAACTTCAGCTGCAAGAACTGGTAGAGGTGAAATTATAGTCTCCAATTCTACATCTTCTTTCTGGGCCCACATATCCTCCAGAGACTCACACTGGCCCATAGGCTGAGTCTAGCCAGTGCCAGCAGGAACTACACACATTAGTCAGGCCATGAAAACCATCCCACTGAACCTGTGGCCAGTGCTGCACCTCTGTCGGAAGTTGTTTGAAAGGTATCAGAGCACTTCGTTTGCCCTTGTTCTTCACTGACCATCGAACAGGCAGGAACACAATGAGAACAACAAAGGCAATTGTGTGATTTTTCCACTGCAATATGGCAGTCATTTGTTCCTACAGCACAGTGAACTAGAGGCTGACAGATACACAGAGAAAAATCACAACTCATGTTTCTGAGCAGAAGGGAGTGGGTATATGAAATGAATTAGAGAAACATCCACAAGCCATGTGAGTATGTCCATGAAGGATTCACCTGTCTTCTTGAAGCCCATGCCCAGGTAGAGAGTCACAGCACCTTGCTGCAAAAGGCCAGTCTCAAGGACAACATCACTGCAGCCCTGCTCCCGTGCAAACTGGAGGACAGTTCTGACCAGTGCTTTCGCTATCCCCAGTCCTCGATGCTGTGAGGACACAGACAGGCGAAAGAGCTGCATCTGCTTCCTCCCTAATGGAGGATCCTTGACTGGTAGAGCACCCACCATGCCCACCACCTGCCCCCCAGACTCAGCCACCCAGAAGGAGCCATGTGCATTCAAGTAAGACTTGGTGATGTCAGCCAGGTCTGTGTGTAAACATTTGGACACATAATTCTTCCAGGGTTTGCTGGCAAGGAACACCAAGAATAGGAGCAGAAAGAAGAAGCATACAACAGCCAGGAGCCTAGAACCAGACACTAGGACTACGGCAAGGGGCACCCCAGCTAACAGCAGGAAGGTTCGGGGCAGTGTCAGCAGGTGGCGGCAGCCTGTGGGGATATGCTCCTCCATGCCTCTGGAGAAGATATCCACGACCTCTTTGTAATCCCTCTCCTGGAATTGGCGGATGTGAAAAGAAGCCATGGGAAAACTTCGTCTCAAATCTCAGCCTCCGTGAGAGACACCAGATCTGTTTATATCGCTGCCTTGTAGCCCTACAGGAGACAAAGAAAGCCAGATGCATCTTCTAAACCTCTACTCACCACCCAGCTCCCAGCCTCCAGCCCCAGAGATTTCCATGGCCACCCAGGAGGGAGCAGAACACCAACACTGGGAGAAGGTGTCAGTTTCCAGATTATACACTGGACTCCTCTCCTGCCAGGTCAGTGAACCTGGGCATGTCAACCTCTCTGAGCCTGTGTGCTCATCTACTGCTCAGGGTAAGACAATACCTGGTTTCTGGAGTGATTTGGGGGATTTAATATTACAAGCTTGTTACAGCATAGACATGTGCAGTCCTCTTTCCTCCTCTCTCCTTACCCAGTTACAGGCTCCCCGATCTGTAGTACATTGAGATGGTACCCCCGTGGATGGAAGATGTGGTTCCCAGTTGTGTTTCCTCTTCAGGATTTATAAATACCAGAATCCCATGCTCCGAATAGCAAGTTTCAGTAAATCTTCTTCCCCTGGTTAGAACAATTCAATCCACTAAAAGGCAAGGGTCAAGCCCCAAGCACCCTACCGTTGAACACCCAGGAAGGCTGTGGAACTCTAGACACCCAGAAACACCAACCTTGTCTCTCTGTCCTCTGAGCTGCTGCTGCAGCTGAGTGTCCAGAATGGCCTCAGTCACTGATGACAAGAACCTGCCAGGACCTGCCCCACCTCTGGGAAATAGGCTTGGTCTAGTGCCTCCTTGGCTGGCTCTGGATAATCATAAACCAGAGGTCAACAGCTGGAATGTGATAGAGGCGGGCGCTCTCATCCACTTGCTTTGTGATCCCCACAAGACTAACATGAAGAAGCAAGGTCTGCCGGAGCTCCTGTGGAAGGCAGCCATCTCTCTTCATGGCTTCTTCATGTTAGACCATCTCTTGCCCAGGATTCTTGGTCCTGCCTGAAGCCCAAGACATACCTGTTAGGTGAACCTTGGGACAGTGCAACTCACCCTGGGCTTACCCTGGTAGAGGAGGTCGCATTGGCTAGCACCTGGGTGTTTGATAATCATAGACCCTGGTGAAAGAGTCGGGTTGTGACGAGGCAGGGAGCCAAAGTCCATCTGAGGTTGTGATCCCCACAGAATTAACCTGGAAGGGAGGGGCATCTGAGATGGTTCAAGGGTCATTACTCTGGTGGGAGGCTGCAGCTCATCTCCTTGGCCCTTCCCGCCCACAGTCTGTGTCTTGTCACAGTTAGTTCCCTCCGATGCCCACTTTGGTCTCTGCATGCACCTGCTAGGAGGAAACTAGAACTGGAAGCACTCCCTTTGACCTTTGACCTCACATGCTACAAGCGAGAACCCAAGTCTGTGAGCTCTGGAACAAGAGTGTCAGTGCTGAGCGTGCCTGCTCCTTGGCGATAGGTTTGGGTGGCCCTCACAAACATGCTGTCCCTGTTCTCACCTTCCCATCGTTTTGTGACCAGCACACAACAGACCTGGACAAGGGTACCTGCATGAGCTCTAAGGGTTGCTCAGAGGTGGATGCTATCCCCACTCCTGTCGGCACACAGCGTGGCTTAAAATGTGGACTGGGTTAACAATTTCAGATATTAGATGTGAAAGTAAAAAAAGTTCCACCAACTGGGGATCACTCTAGTTCAAGTCATCGTATTTGATGAGTGTGTGTGTGTGTGTGTGTGTGTGTGTGCACGCGTGCGCGCGCACACGCACATGCTCGCTCTTTGTCTTACAGGACACTAAGGAAACAAAACAAAACCGAAATCCAGGTCAAGTGGCAGAGCAGGAGCTTGTGACTTTTCCTGCCCTCTGTGTCTTTATATGCACAGTCTTCACTGGAGTTTTCTCAAAGCCCAGGAGTCTAAATACCCAGAAGACTGGAAGGGGGGTTGGACTGTGGACTTTCCTGCTGTTCTGGGTACAGGATGAGCTTCCTTCCACCAAATGCCATCCTGAGACAATGAGAGCTGAAGCCTCCTAGTTCCCCTCTGCCTCAGCGTCCCAGTGTCAGTGACAGCAGGTCAGTCTCAAGTTCACGTGTATCTCCTGAGGATAGAAAGTGTGCATTTGCTGTTAAGGCCAGTTCTTCGTCATCTTAGAAAGGTTCAGTGCCAAAGACACCAGATTGCTGAGGATTCAAACCATTGTGGTCCCAGGTAGCTGGTACTCTGCAGATATTGATGGCTCCAGGCAGCAGCATTCCTGGTGACCCATAGAGAGGTTTATGGTATCAAGAGTGTACATGCTCCAGGATGAATGGAGGTCCTCAGGGAGGAAGGGTGGGAGAACCAGGGTCCCAAGAGACCTACCATCATAATTCAATGTTGTTTGTACCTGAGACAGAGTGTAAGCCACCATGAATTCAACAACATAAGCACCCCAACAGAAATAAAAGACCACTGGGAACCCAAGAAAACCTACATAGATATGCAGATGTAAGGCAAGATGGGGTACACTGGCACCCTAAAAGAAGGAAAGAATACCATGCAGCAAAGGATAAAAGCACCCAGAATAGGATCTAGGTCTTCTGTGTATATAGGCATGGGAGGGGAGAGGTGCTCTGGCCACCATCAGGGTGTCCAGAAGTCCTGAGACTTCCCACAATGGAGACATAAGCCATACAAAAGTAGGTTTAGGGGCAGAGTGCTGGAGAGATGGCTCAGTGGTTAGGAGTGTTGGCTCTTCTTGCCTTCGTGGCCACTTCATGCACGTGGTGCACAGACACACATACAGGCAAAGCACCCATACACACAAAAATAACAGAATTTTTCAAAAGTAGGTTTGTAAAGATGATAAGGCTCCAGAGTCTTAGTATTGAGGGTCCTACCCCCCACCCCTATCCTGTTCAGATGATTATGGGATGCACGATTAATAGGAGTCCAATTTTATCTTGACCTTCACAGTTACCTTCCCGGGAGGTTATGCTGTTCTGACAGGGCATGGAGCTAGAGGCAACAGAGACCTCTGTGCCTCCTTCTGCACTAAACATCCCATGTGTGAGCCCTAGCACCCTTCCTCAGGCCCCTTCCTCACTCTTACCATGTGACTACCCTGTTCCAAGTTCAAACTTGTGCACACAGCAGTGTCCACAGTAAGAAGCTGTAGGGAGACTGAACTAGGAGCCCCTCCCCCACTCACAGAGATAGAGTCACAAGCAGAGGCTGATTCTCCGAATACAAGTTCAGTGGGGACTCTCAGGGCATTGAAATAAAGTATGTATTACCGCACACAGGGCCCACTTTCCAGTAGCTGGCGCAAATAAGGAAGAAGGCTTACATAACATTCTTACATAACCTCTCTTGGCAACAAAGATGGAAATCCAGAGGGATCACAGATCAGCATCCAGAGCAGCGCCACTCCCACCATGACCTAGGCAGAGGCGGTACAAGATTGTGGTGACCTTGTGGCAACATGTAGTTCTAGTTCTGTCTTCAGTGAGTTTGGCTACCTTTGGGACACACACCCTCCAGATCTCTCCTATATGACCAAGCAGCTTTCTTTGCTGACTCGTTCATCTGGGAAGAATCTGACTGAAGTGAGCCTGGGTAGATTAGGATAGCCCACACAACATTCCTACAACTTAGCAACACATCTGTGTCCTTGTGCATGGTTCAGTGGAGTGGAGGATATTCCCAGAGATGTGGGCTGAGGACGGGCTTTAGTGCCTGTCCATCCTCAGCCTTGCAGTCTGGCCCTCAGCCTCAGTTTCCAGAGTGGAAGCTTCCAGACAAACTCCCTCCAGACTGGGACAGAATCCTTCTGGAAGAAGCTGGCCAACCAGGCTTCCCTTCCTCCTGGGAGGTGATACATTCTTTCTGGCCTGAGTCTCTAATGACCTGGAGTTGATGATTAGTGTGGGGCTAACCCCCTAGGGGAGTTTGGGACTTCTAGGCAAAGCAGAGAGAGTGCAAAGGTCTTGTGCTTTCTTGATGCTGAGCGCATCCTCAGCACCCACTCACTCTGTGGAGTGCTGAGTTCACAGTTGGTAGTTTCAGGTTGTCATGCCCCTTAACTCCAGGCAGATTCCACGTCTCTAGTGAAGTTGCTATGCCGAGTTTTGAGTGGAGGCATAAATTTTATATATTTTCTATATCAAATCCTTGAGATCTGTAATACTAAAAGAGCTAAGCCTATCTGATCTTTCACTGGCTTTGACCCCAAATGGGTTTGGGTTTTTTTGTTTTGTTTTGTTTTGTTTTGCCTCTTGAAATTGTGGAACAGATGAGGCTGAGTGTCAGCTGAGCAGCAAAGGAGACGTCTATTCTGAGCACGTGCCTTTCTGAGAAATTCTATTTGGACTTCCTGATTTATAGGCTGAGGGTAGGACCTAAATTGTTTATGCCTGAGGCTCCACAGAGCCAAGAGAAACGCTGAGGGCGGAGCTTTAAGTTGGAGGCAATGTAGACCTTATGATGGAACCCATCAGGGTTCAGATCCTAGCCCCCCCTCTAATGACTGACTTCAGCTTTCAGTCCTCTTCCCTATTTGTGCAGTTGGGGACTAAAGTGGCACCTCCCACTGGATCCCTAAGAACACTGTACATACAGGTTTGGTCTCTTCCAGTTTTTGTTGACTTTAGACTTCTGAATGCTTTTCTTATTTCTTCATGAAATTTCTACAACATAAAATTAACCTTTTACACTACGAAACTCTGCAGCATTTGGCCCACGAGCAATGCTTTGGTAGGCGACATTTCTCAAATGCTACCCGTTCCCAGTACAGATCTCAACCCGTGTTCTTACAACAGTGGCTTCCTAGTTCCTGTCTCTGTAAACCCTGGGTACCAGTAAGCTCTTAGCCAGCTGCACTCAGCTCTTCTGGCACGATTCCTACTCGCCACGTGGACTTCAGCAGTCATCACTGAACCTTCCTGCTGCTCTTAGCTCACCATGTGACCTAACAACCCAGTCTGCCCATCCAGGCGTGGGTACAGGCACCTGTATAGCATAGGCCCCTTCTCCCCACCCTTCGGGAAGAGCTGAGCTAGCCATACTAGACTATAACTGGGTCCCAGACTTCTTTGAAGATGCTCCACTCAGGCAACATCCTGGAAACTGATCTCATGTTTCCAGAAAAACTCAAATCATGTTACTTGCCTTGGGGACTGAAGACGCCTTGAATCCACTTCTGGGTTAAACAGGCTTCAGGCAATATGTACGGCAGCTGGTGTCAGGGACGACGCTTTCAGGAACACAGGCCTCAATCTCAATGACTGCCACGATGCGAGCTGGACAAAGATATGTATCTGGGTTCAAGAGCTGGCAATCTTCCTCTGCCCTTGAAGAATTCCTGCGTCAGAGTTCTTGTGCCAGAGTTCCTGTACGGGAGAGACAGTCACATTTGCCTCTTTCTTAGGGACTGTAGAGCTCTCTCCCTGGCCCCTGGGAGAGTCCCAGAGAACTTCACTGAGGGTGAAGAGAAGGCCACTTTATTCTTGCTAAGCTGGGGTTGCCACCCTTAGACTCTAAGGTTTAGAGGCAGGGGCAACGCCATTGTAGGGCTCCTGTTGGTCTCCGGAACTTCCTTTCTGGCCAAAGACGGCTGGCTGAGGGAGGAGTCGGTGTAGTAAAAAGCACTGAACTCTTGAGGGCGCTCTCTCCTAAGAAGACGACCTGCCCTTCCTGCTCTTGCTCTGGGATGCCAGCATGGGAAGACTTGTTTCCTTTCGCATTTTCCTCGGATGATACCTTTAATGCTGCCTTTATTTCCAGACGAAGAATAATCGTTAATACTAAAATAGTCAAGCTTAAAGGAGAAAGATCAAGCTACTGATAGGAGTCCAGCAGGCCAGTTAGAGACTTCCACCGTCAAAACTTCCTTCAGAGAGGCAATAGGTATGCGCCATCACCAGTGGGGAAAAGGTTTGAAAATGTCAGGAGGTAGCTTAGAATCGTGGATAAGCCTGTCAGTGTAGAAAGGTTTCTAGGAAAATGTGAGACAGATGATGAAGGCGAAGACCAGCTTCCAAGGGAATGTGGCATTACGGGTTTGGAGACTATTGCAAAAGCAATATAACCGGCAAAGGGCATTCCTCACAGGAGCTGATGCTAATCTTTCCAAACGCCCAGAGTGAAAATATAGATGGCACCAGGGGGCAGAGTGTGCCTGGCCATCTCCATAAATAAACGTGAAAGAGATTAAGGGAGACACGTGTCAAATTCAAGCCTCCACATGCATGCATACACACGTACATAAGCGTCTGCATACATATATGTACCTACCCATGTGAATATGTGTGTACATGATTGCCACATTCACTTGAAAACTGTTAAAATTAACCATTTTGTTTTGTGCAGCCATTGGAATTTTCTGTTGTTAGTAGTGTGGAAAAAAAAAAGCCAAGCAAATGTGCATTTCACCTTGACTATGGAGGTGGTTGATTTTGTCTTGTGCCAGACGTGGGCAGAACTTTCTCTGGACCCCAATAGTTTACATGGCTAGAGTTTTCTAAAGTACCTGAGGAAAATGCAGAAGTGAAAGCTGTGTCTTAGTCTTGTTTTCAGTGGCCCTGATATGTAAATGTGTTCCTGCCATGGCTCTCTGTCTCCATCACTTCCTGCAGCTCATCATTCTGCATGCAGCTTTATTTCCCTGCTCTTCCACCACTCCTGGTATGAGTTTTGTAAAAGATTTGATGTTGGAAGGAGGACTTATTGAGGGGCTGGGTGTAGAGTTTGAGGAAGGAAAGGGGGTGGATAGGATCATATTTCATTGTATACATGTTTGAAATCTGAAGAAAATTATAATGAAATAAAATAAAAAGACAATTTTTTAAATGAAAGGCTAAATTAAACTAGTAGGTTTGTCAAGCTTAACATAAAGCCTTGCCAAGTGAACGTTCACCTGCCGTCAAACGGCAGTTAAGTGTTGTCTGTTTCTCATTCACTCTCTCTCCTAAAAACTCTATCTCTCTGTCTGAATTCTCTGTTGTCGTTTTCCTTCCCTGTGCCTTTCACATCCATCAGGACTATGAAATGGCAGAGTCTGTCTTTCTAATTAAGAAGTATTCACATCCCTTTGTTGAATCTTTTATCCTAAATTTGAGCAGATCCATCTGAGCAACCATCCCGGTAAAAACTGTTTAAAAGAAAAGTAAGGTGCAGGCTTATAGTTTTCAAAACCTACTTTAATAAGTGGACTTAAACGCTTTAACCTCCCTTCCAGTCCACCAGCCACCAGAGGTAGTGGAAAGGAAAAGCTAATCGGGCAAAGGAAGGTGCGGATCTGTCTAGAAATAGTTCTTTGGAGCGAGTCCAATCTGCGTTGTCAGGCTAGCAGCAGCTCAGTTCGTATGAAGCAGCAGTGATAGCTCCATCCACTTGCAAACACCATTCACAAATCAGCAAAGGCAGTTCGATCCAGAAGAAAGCTCGAGGCTCTGTCAATCAGCCCAAGTCCTTGGAATTGGCAAGAACCCACCGGAAGATGTCCAGAAGTTCTTTGGTGGCATTTCTCTCTACAAAGTCACAACAAATGATGATCAGCAAAGAGTGGCAAGGTGAACCAATGCCACACGGTCTGCTGGGTTATACTCATACCCTTCCCAAACACCCCGTGTCCTCTCAAACACCTGCTCTACCAAAACATCACATGTCCCTTTTCCAGGATGCTTTCAGAAAAACACCTCATGTCTGTTCTTAGCAAAACATCCTCTCAGAAGACAGTTTCCAGAAAAACATCACACGACACAACTGATTCATGTGACCAGAAATTTCCACTTCAGTAGGGAGTTGGGAAGGTGGCTCATAGGATAAAGTTTTTGCCTTACAAGCATGAAGAACAAAATTCAGAGACCCAAGCACCCACATAAATGGGAACTAAGCATGATGGTCACCTGTGAGATGACATGTGAGAGACAGAGATGGGATCCCCAGATTGAGCTAGCTAGTTAGAATCTGTAAGTCAGCAAAGTCTGTGTTTGGGTGAGAGAGTCTGCCTCAGCACACAAGACAGAGTGACTGAGGAAGACACCCAGTGATGTCAATGTCTGGCCATGCCAATACATATGTGAATATACATATGACCTCTTGGTTCACAGACACAACAGTATGGGGCCCTCTGCTATGAAACCTGGGAGGTTTTCAAATACTACTCTAAAGACAATTCTGCAAGCCTCACTGGTGGTTCTTGGTTTATCTTTTCTTCTGGACGGACATTATCATTGTTTACTAGTCAAAAGTAGCATTGCCAAATAATCCTTATCTTTCCAGTTTAAAAAATAAAAAAGAAATGCAGTTAGAGTTTTTAGAAAGTTTCAGGCTAAGCCTCTGTTATTAGATTAGCTTTCATACAGTGTTGTTTCTCCTTATTTCAAATGTAGCAGTAGCTTTAAAAAAAAAAATTTAACTCTCTTTAATCCTAACTCAACTCAATGTCTTAAGATTTGAGAGCTAAACACTAGCATTTCTATCTAGCGGGCATTTTTTGCTATTTGCTTAATTATTATAATCAGCATCATACATAGAAAATATATGGCTACCTTCTGTTAAATATGTACTTAGCAAATAACAAAAAATGAAGGAGAAATACATTCTTAAAAGATTTTATGTTTTTATATTATGTGTGTGTAGCCTGTTTGTATGTATGTGCACCACGTGTGTGTATGTAGTATACCACCTGTATGTATGTATGTATGTATGTAAGTATGTATGTAAGTATGTATGTATGTGCACCACCTGTGTGTGTGTGCACAGTGCCTTTAGAGACCAGAAGAGAATGTTGGGTTCCCTGGAACTGGAGTTGCAGGTGGTTGTGAGCCACCACGTGGGTTCTCGGGACTGAGCTGTGCTCCTCTGGAAGAACAAGAACTCAGACACTTCTACACAATTTGTTTAAAACATCAGCTTTATGTGCTTAGTATCATGGCCTTCACCCTTTTCTGTAAGTCTAGCTGTCCTCATAAAACATCTGTAGGTCCATCCACTCTAGGGTACAAACTACAAGTTTGGTTTCATGGTCTACTTAACAATTTAAATAAACTGAAACATATCTAACAACAACAAAAGGACTAAGAGCTTCTACTGAGCTCACAAGTCATCATTAGAAGCCATTCATCCCTGCCCCCATCTGAAAATACAGGGGCCCTGGAGAGATGCCTCAGTGGTTAAGAGCACTATTGTTCTTGCAGAGAACCTGGGTTCGATTCCCAGTACCCACGAGATGGTTTACAGTCATTCATAATTCCAGTTCCAGGGGATCCAGTGTTCTCTTCTCACCTCCCATGGTCAGACATGTATTGTGGTTCACAGAAATACATGCAGGCAAAAACATTCATGCACGTAAATTAAATCAATGAATCTTTTAAAAAGAGAATGCATTTACAAAGTCAGGAAAACATAAGTCAGGAGGAAGAGTGGGCGGCGTTACAGGCCACTGGGAGCAGACACAAAGACGTCCAGCAGAAACTGTCCACTTAGATTAGCAGGCTCTATCTGCTGAGGGAGTTCTGAGAGACAAAGAGGCCTGACTTCCTGGGTCTAGGATTTCAGGACCTGTTATATAACTGGTTCATCTAGAGCAGGGGTTCTCAACCTTCCTAACGCTGTGACCCTTTAATACAGTTATTCATGTTGTGGTGACCCCCAACCATAAAACTATTTGGTTGCTACTTCATAACTGTTATTTTGCTAAGTTATGAAATTTTTGTAAATATCTGAGATATGGGATGTCTGATATGCAACCCCTGCTAAAAGGTCATTCAACCCCTGAAGGGGTCGTGAGCCACAGGTTGCGAACCACTGCTGTAGCTCAGGCCATTCCTCCTTGGGGGGCGGGAGATAGGGAAGTCTGAGGATGGGGCATCTAAACGAACAATATTGTTTCTCTGTATAGCCCTGGCTGTCCTGGAACTCCTAAACGAACAATATTGATAGGGCCATTTGTCTTTATGTGGTGTGAGATATCCTGCCTCCTGGCTGTAAAGGCAGTTTCATGACAATATGGACAATAAGACATGTATCTGTAGCCTGGCTGTTTCTTTGGAAGAAAGTCAGACCGGACCATAGGGGAAATCCCAGTGGGCTGTTTCTATTTATCTTACAAGTAGAGAAACTCCTTGATGAATGTGGTCACCAAAGTACAGGTATCACCCCGAATGGCTGATAGAGCAGGGAATGTATCGCAGTCCCTGGGAAGGGAGCGCTAACTGGGACAGTGTGCATGCCAGTCTGCCATCTGCTGGACAAGAGTATGGTGAAAGTGACTGTAGGAAACCATCATGGCTGTGGTTGTATTAGACGCACCATTCACTGAGTGAATCCAAATGCCCTGAACTGGCTTTCGAATGGAGTTCACAGAGTGATAAAGCAACCAAGAGAGGGCCAAAGGAAGAGCAGAGTTTATACTTGTGAGAATCTGGAAGGCTTTCACGCCCAAGGGCACCCACCTCACTAAAGGAGTGGCCACAGGTCCCTTCTGCACCGGCTGCTAGGGAAGACGATATCAGTGGCTTCCCTGAAGGAACGGTCAAGGTCACCTGCAGTTGAAGACCCTGCAGGGCAACTACAGGACCCGTTTAGGTTTGGTTTTTTTTTTTCCTTGCTTATGTGCAGAATGTGTGGGCATTGGGAGATGCTGGCCAGGTGTGCTTTGGTTCATGGAAACCCCAAATAGTACCCAAGGCAATGGACCCATTGAATAAGACAGTGCTACACCAGTGAAAAAAGACTCATCTTGTCCTAGAAGTAGATAATTATCCCTACCCCCGAGGGTCTGTACTTCTCCTTTGGGTGAAAGTACACTGAGGATAAGAGATGTTAGTGAAACCCAAGGTCTTTTCAATAGCAAGGCGTGGTCAATGGAAAAAAAAAACCCAGTGGATTCAGCTTAGAGTCTATCAGACCCACGAAGCTTGTCTTAGCCAGGGTTTTATTGCTATGAGGAGACACCATGATCAAGGCAACTCTTATAAAGGCAAACATTTAACTGGGGCTGGCTTACAGTGTCAGAGATTTAGTCCGTTATCATCATGACAGGAAGTATGGCAGCATGCAGGCAGACGTGGTGCTGAAGGAGCCATCTTGATCTGCAGGCCGCAGAAGGAGACTGTCTTCCGAAGGCAGCCAGGAGGAGGCCCTGATTTCACACTGGGCAGAGCTTGAACATATGAGACTTCAAAGCCCTCCTACACAGTGACACACTTCCCCAAACAAAGCTACACCCACCCCAATAAGGCCATACCTCCTAATAGTGCCACTCCCTGTGGCCATGCATTGAAACACATGAATCTATGGGTGTCAAACCTATTCAAATCACCACAGAGCTTCTTAAGCAGTGGGCATAGCCAGCATGAACATGTCCTTGTTTCTTCTAGATCCAGAGACTATTAAGTAGTTCAGGCTAGCCATACCAAATTCGGTGGGTATGAGGTTGTCTCGTGACAGCAACACAAACTGAGGAACCCAAATGGCTCATGGGGAATGAGTGCAGATTATGGAAGGCTCCATAGGGCGAGGTCCAAATCCATGTCATTGTTCTCAGCATTGATCTTTGGATCTTTGGTGAGGTAGTAAATAATGCCAATGCTCTCCTTAGTATCCTCCGCAAAGCTGAATTCCAATGCCCGATGGACCTTGCTTAGAAGGGACAAGTGTCCCTTCAGAGATCTGACTGACCCCAGATAAGAGATGTAATTTTACAATGACACACTTGAGTGTATTACAGATTTGTAAAAACACCTGGAGGAACGGTAAACACAACAGTTTAAACAATCTGAATAATCTCCCCCCTCCTTGTCAGGCCAAGGTAGTCCGGCTGGTATGATAGAGGAATAGCTGCAGGTACATCTGACTGTTTTCTGGTTGAGTGTAAAGCCAACTTCCCAGGGGAGAGCCCTGGTACTGTACAGTAAGTTGGTAAAATCTTGTGACAGGAGAGGCCATAGGCTTTGGAGTGGAGTCTACTCCATCGTTTTGTTACATTGATGCATGTGTTTATCAAATTGTCTCCTAGGCATGCGCATTCATACCCAAACAATGCTGCTTCTGAGAATTATTCTCAGGAAGAGGAATGTCTTATTTTCCCTCAGTGTTACTGTGGAGATCCACAGCTAGCCAAATTGCTAAGGAAAGTGTGTCTTACTCTGGGTGTATATTCTTGACAGCTACATTTCCCTGTACATTGCTCAGGGAACATGGCAGACTTGGGTGGATGTCAGACCTGGGGGAAGTGTGGATGGGGGGATGCTGGTTAATTATTTACTCCAGTTTGAAACATCCCTTTGCAAGAGTGAAAGAGACACTGAAACTCTCAAAACAAACAAACAAAAAAGTTCCAAGAGTCCCCTTCCCGAGTTACATAAGCAGTTACCGTTGCCTGTGATTACAAAAGAACAGAAGCCGCTCCTCGTTAACGAGAGATCTTTAACTGACCTGGCAGCTGCCATGCCCACTACCTGGCCCTCAGATTCAACCACCAAAAAAGCAGGAGCCAGGCTCACACAGGTAGGACTTGGTGATGTCAGTTAGGTCTGTGTATAAACACATGGCCACAAACTTCTTCAAGGGCTGTCCAGTAAGGAGTCACAGTAATGAGAGCAGAAAGAAGTTGTACGTAGTGACCAGCAACCAGGAGCCAGACACCAGGACCAGGGCAGTGGGCATCCCAAGTAAAAGCAGAGGGATTCAGGGCAGCATCAATGCATGCTGGAATGCGGTGGGATGTGCTCCTCCCTGCCTTTACAGAACAAGTCAGGACCTGTTCGTGCATCCTCTCCTGGTACTGGTGGAATTTGCATTCACAAGACCTGCCAGCACACCTTCCCTGAGCCCTGCAGAAGAGACAGAAAACCATGTGAGTCCACTGAGACCCTTCAACTCTGCTCCAGGCTCCTCGGAGCCATTTAAAGTTGTGTTTTCTAGTGTCACCCAGGAAGCGACAGGATATTTTATTGGAAGAAAGTGTGATGTCACTAACACCCAACCACTCCCCTGGCTTTCTCCTCTTTCCATCTTTGTGACCTTGGTCATGCTACCTGACCCCTCTGAGCCTCCATGTCTTCGTCTGCAGAACACAGTAAAACAACAGGTGGCTTCCTGGTAATAGGAGGATTTAATATGGTGGCCTCCATTCCACATCATTATCCTTGCTCAGTTACAGGCTCTCTGAACCTTTGGTGCCTTGAGACAGTGTCCGGTGGCAGAAAATCTGGTATCTAAATGTTTCTTCTTTAGGTCCATACATTGCAGAACCCTGTGTTTCCAAGTACAAGTTTCAAAAAGCCTCTTCCCTCTGATTAGAAAGTTTAATTTAGTGAAAAACCAACCAACCAACCAACAAATAACCAAACAAAAACAAAACAAAAAACCAGCTCAAGCCAAAACACCCTATCTATGAGTCCCCAGGAAGGTGGAGGAAGTGCAGACCCACAGAAATCCTCCAGTCTTGCCTCTCTGTTCTTTCACGGGGTAGTACAGAGCAGAGAATCCCAGAACACTGAGCACTGGACGTTCAGAAGAACCCGCCTGGACCTGCCCTACCTCTGGGCAGAAAACTCGGTCTAGCACTTCAGTGGCTAGTTCCTGGAGGATCATAAACCAGGGGTCAGGAATTAGAATGTCACAGCAAAGAACAGAACCTGTCCGTTCACTCTCTGATCGCCATGGAGCTAATCTGGGAGGAAAAGCAGGCTGAAGTGGTCTCTGTGAGAATGCTGCTACCTTCCTTCCTGATCTAGTCACATCACACTGGCTCATGCACAGCACACTTGACCCTCTCTGAGGACATCCTAGTCCCATGTGCACACCTAGGCAACAGTGGAACTCACCCTAAGCTCACATGGCCTTGACAAGAGTCCAGTTCATTGGCTCAGCAGTAAAGTCCTCTGTGGCAGGTTTCTCTCTGTCTAAGCTTGCCTGGGCCACTGCTCTAGGACAATGAATGCTCTTGATCTGCGGTACTCCCTGTGCCTCCAACTATCGTGTGACTTTTATCGTGTGACTTTTATCGTGTGCAGTTTTTTCAGCCCCAGAAGTGCTGCTTTCCAGACGGCAGGCCCTGGAGAGGGGACAG
This sequence comes from Rhabdomys pumilio, assembly GCA_030674055.1. NCBI lineage: Eukaryota > Metazoa > Chordata > Mammalia > Rodentia > Muridae > Rhabdomys > Rhabdomys pumilio. The sequence continues at coordinate 22,467,781 of JANHMN010000008.1, forward strand.
CTGTGTGAACTCTGGGGGCTGCTGAGAGTCGGGAAGATAGCTTATCCATCTCACTGGGTTAACTGAGGGTTTGTCTTTCAGACAAGAGCAACTCAGAGGAATACCATTCTCCCAGGAGCTGTCTCTGCAGAAGCAATGCTCCTATTCTGCCCCCAGCCCCGACCTGCAGGCCTGTGAAGGCCCTGCTGTCCAATGACTCCCTGCACATGTGGAGAAGGGCCTACAGTGAGCCTTCGCTTAGAAGGGGTTTCATAGGAGCTTTGGGGCCAAGGAAAAGTGGGATACCCTCACAGCTGTGATAAGGATCAGAGCAAGAGATGATGCTGCCAAGCCAGTCTAGAAAAAGGATGTTCAGAGAAACAGGACAGAGGAGGCTGGTCTCCTGAGCAGTGAGGGCAGGTCTTCCTGCTGAAGGGAGAGGTGCTCCCTGCTGAAGGGAGAGGTGCTCCTGAGGCAGGATGAAGGCACAGCTCTTGGGAAACGATGGTCCTCAGACGAAGGAGTGGCTGATACTAGTAGAGACCTGGCTATGCAGGACCCACATCCTAGCCAAGGAGTACAGATTTCAGATACACATGAGTCTGGGAATATGCTTTTAGCTGGGAAGCTAAATGACATGTGTGGTGGTGAAACCATAAGTTTCTGTCTTTATTCACCTGGAACACAGGTTAGTCAAGGCAGGAAGAGGAGCTGTGCATAGAGACGAGAGGATGGTCCTGGCAAAACAAGGCTCCCTGGTTGTGTAGGCTGCATGCTGCAGAAGCCCATGGCCGACAAGGTGTCCTGGAATTCAGTCAGTACTTGCTCCCAAGAGGAACCCTGGCACATAGCTGAGTTGGGGACAAGTTCAAAGAATGTATTTTTTTTAGATTGGTAAAAGGTCTCATCTGCCCACAATGTTGTGGACTGAGTGGGTTTATTGTTTGCAAGGAGAGCCTCAGTCAGAGCTGACTAAGGGGACATCAACGGGAACAGCGTGCCTTGTGGCTTGTCCATTATAACACAGGCAAGATAGGGAAATCTGCACCAACCCTGAGGTGCATTTAGACCAGAAATGGCAAGAACCAGCAGCACTCAGACAGTGATGAACAGGAGGACAGCCTCAGCGACGCATAGAGGGCTGCGGCAGAGCATACAAACTCGTGTAGGGAGCGGCCAGTTTTGGAAAGCTCAGGGATGTTATCTGCAGATTCTTCCTGGCACACCAGAGGCTGGAACCCAGGGCCTGGCAGAGGCTGTGGCTTATCTTCAGGCTAGTGTTCCAGGCTAACCAGTCTCATGATGCTCAAGAGAAAATGGGTACTGTGTATCAGTTTCCTGTGATTACGCCCTTCCATCCCAGAGGGAAGCTGGTTAAGACACAGGATGATTATAGGGAGGTGAGACAATGAAATGTTGCAAAGGGAGGAGAAATGCTCAACCTGCAGGGAAGCTTCCTAAACTCAGGAATTAAGCATTTCAAGAACTTCAGGAAGTCCTTGAAACCAACCAGATTCACCACCCTTCTCTCTTCAAGCTTTTGAGCATGCATGAGCAGGAAGGACTCCTGGGAGACTCGAAGGCAAGTTGAGCTGCATGAAAGAATGGAACTCCGCCAAGTTACCTAGAAGAGACTCCGACCTACTGAGCCACATGGAAGGGACACTCTCCAACCTGTTCAGGTGACGGTATGCAGCTTTTCAAGTTTTTCTGCTTTTTGTGAACTGTCATCCAAGACAGAGTCAGCTTATCTGCATTTTGACCAGTAATGCCATAGCCACAACAATACGCAGGCAAGGTGGCCATCCCACTGCCAATGGACCTAATTTCTTTGACAGGTGAGCCACAGTACGTTTCCGCGGCCCCAGAGTTTGAGTCAGGACCCCTTTGGCTGTCATTTCTTTTCATCTACATACCAGTGAAATGGCTTGGTGATGTCTGGTAGCCCCAAAGCAGGAGCTGACAGCAGGGCCTGCTTTATTCTCTCAAAAGCCCTTTGATGATCTTGAGTTCAAATGAAGTCTTTGGCTTCTCTGGTGGCTTCATATAAAAATTTGGCTATTTCAGTGGAGCCTGGAATTCATAGTCTTCAAAAGCCTGAGGACCCCAAGAACCCTCTTCCTGTGGTGGGCTGGGATGGGGGGGGGAGATGTTGAGATATCTCTTTTCTTGTTGTGGAAAGCCACTGCTGGCCCTCCTTCAGGATATAACCAAGATAGGTGACCTCAGTCTTGCAGAGCTGTACCCTCTTAGCAGACACCGGATATCCCATGTTCCCCAGAGCCTGTATGAGATTCTGGGTCCCTTCCTTGCACCCTTCTTTGGTTTTTGCTGCAACCAGAAGGTCACCTACATACTGCACCAGAGTTATGTCTGGGTGATTGACCCTGTACTCACCCAGATCCTCATGTAAAGCTTCATCAGAAATAGTGGGTGAATTCTTGTAGCCTTGAGACAGACAGGTCCATTAATGAGTTGCCCATTAATGCTTCTCTCAGGATCATGCCATTCAAAGACAAAGTATTTCTGGCTTTTGGGGGCCAGGGGTAAGCTGAAGAAAGCATCCTTTAGGTCCAGAACAGAATACCACTTCCAATCTAGAGATAGGGTGTAAGGATTAGGCACTGTGGGGTGTATGTCCATCACTCTTCCATTAACTTCCCGCAGGTCCTGGACAGGGTGGTAGTCATTTGACTTTGGCTTCTTCACAGGCAAAAATGAGCTGTTCCAGGCTGATTGGCATGGCCTAAGGAATCCCAAGGCCAACAGTTTCCAGATATGTGGAGTGATCCCCTTCTGTGCCTCTTGGGACATGGGGTATTGGCAGAGCTATCCCCCATGCTGGTGTCTCGTGGGTGCCAGGGCCTGTACATCTAGCTAGCAGGAGCCGGGGTCAGAGCTGAGTTGCAGTGGGAAACATCGTAGCTGCTTGAGAACAAGCCTAACCAGGCGCTGTTTTCTAAATATCCCCCCTCCCTTCAAGTGGTGCACCAATTTGGGGCAAAAGATTCACTAGAAATTTAAGACTATTCACCTGAGAGTTAAAGTTGTATTTTTTTGTTTTTTATTTTTTAAAAAGTAAGTGAGTGAGTGAGTAGCGCTGATAAGAGTCATGTGACACCAGCTTGGGAACTTTGAACAAAGAAACTGCTTGCAAGCAGGTCCCCTGCTGAGAGAAATTGCAGGCTGCTCTGAGTCAAGAGAGCCAAATGAATAAGCCTCGGTTTTGGAGCAGTTACTGATTTATCTGCGAGTTTACAATAGAGGGATTATTTGCTTTTAGGAAAGAATTTATAAACAGGTTTGTCCGAATCATGTGGGGAAGCTACCCCAGGGTTCAGAACTAAGATAGGTAAAATTGTCACTGACCCCAGGTACAGAGTACAGTGATGTTCATTGCTTGCTTTGTTCGGGTAATAAAATTTGTCTGTGGCTTTTATAGAGAGACCTACAGATTAATAAATAACTAGAAGGCTGCTCTAGACAGAGAGCCAAACAGATAGATGGTATAACTACAAAGATGCTCTAGGCAGAGGGCCGAACAGAAGGACAGTGTAGGTCAGGTGTATTAAGATGGTATAAACTTATGCTGCCTCACAGGATATTTGGGTTCAGTCTAATGTGAGCCCCACGGGAATTCTGGGTTTATTTCTTGCTTAGCAAAATAGGAAAGGCCTGAGAATAGGCATATACAATTCTTTAGTTACTTCATTTATTTTAGATTGCTTTAACTTTCAATATGGGTGTGATTCTGAGTTGTGTAGTTATATTTTTCCTCTGGAAAAAAGGTCAAGATAAAGGTTTTTCTGGTTACTGGCTCAAGGATAATCTGATTTGGGAAAAAGGTTTTGTCTGTATGTTTTCAGAAGAGGTCATTAAGGTAGTTATACCTTCCAGAATTATATGGACCAGACATGACAGAGTTAGGCCCCCAGAAGACTAGATTCCAGAGAATCAAACAAAAAATTATCTTGATGAGACTAAAATTGTTTTGAGATTTGTATATTACAGAATGTGCAGCCTTGGTGAATAATCTCCTCATCAGAACATGCTGAACTGACCTGCTTGAACTCCTGATGTCCTGGACTTCCAGCTGGACACAGTTAAGACACAGAGGCTTATCAATCACTGGTGTGGCCTTCTTAAGGCCAACTAACTCTCCTATTTTTACCCTTCCTCCCCCTGCCCCCGCCCTCTTCAAATATCTCAACTCTCAAATTCAGCTTAAAGAAGTTAATGAAGAGTTGGTGTCCCAATTCCTTGTGCTTCAGGGCAGCCATTATTAGGTTTGTTTGGGTGTTTTTGTTTTTGTTTTTGTTTTTGTTTTTGGTTTGGGTTTGGGTTTTGGTTTTTTTCGAGACAAGGTTTCTCTGTGTAGTCCCAGCTGTCCTGGAACTCACTCTGTAGACCAGGCTGGCCTCAAACTCAGAAATCCGCCTGCCTCTGCCTCTCAAGTGTGTGTTTTTTTTTTTTCTAGAGATTTTAGTAATGGTTTTTATTGGAACAGGGAGAAAGAGCTAAAATTGATTATATAGCCATATCTATTGGTAGAAATCTGTATAGTTGTTACTAAGCTGAAGTTATAATTTCTTAGATGGTACAAAATTTATTTTGATACAAATTCAAGGGTTTCATTGATATAATTTCTTCTATTAATTCAAAATTTGTGAGTACAAGGCTCAGACCTAGTTCTTTTTTAACTGTTTTTTTTTTTTAACTGCTTTTAGATGATTAGGCAATGTGAGTTAAGGGCCTATAACATATTCATGGCTCTGAGTTTATTGTTAGGGTTTTTCTAGATTTTAATTAGAAATAGCTGAGCAGTATTAATGGGCAACAGTCCATATTGCTTTACATAGCTAGTTGGTTTTCAAAAATGTCAAAAGTCCACAGAATTGACATTACAGACATTTCTTTATTAAAGATCATTTGACTAGAGACCTGTCTGCTCCTGACAGTTTCCCCTTGTTAGATTCTAAGAAGAAATTGAGAATCTTTGTAGTTACTCCAGTAGTGGTGAGACAGCCACTAGGCAAATTTCCTCTTTTCATCTACAGACAATATTGTCCAGAAAAAGGACACACTTGCGGAATAGTCAACTGATTATATCTGTCAAGACTGAGTGATCAGCCCTTCAATATTCTGTATTGTAGGTCTGTCAGATGATCCTGGGCTAGAAGGCTGAAGATCAGATGCTCCAATGTTTTGTAGTATAAGGGACTGTCCAGGTAATCAGCAGTCTATATAATTGGCAATGTTTTGGAAGCTATGGTTTGTGCTTCCCATATCTTCAGTTAATTCAGTCATTCTGGATTTCTGACGGAGTTGAAGACTTATAGTCTCTTAGCCAACCCAGGCTATTTACTTTGAGAGAACAGATTTGAGAGGATGGTTTTCAGATGGCATTCATTCTAAAGCCAAGACATAAGCCAGGTATAGAACTATAGTCTTTTAAGTCAAGATAGATGACAACGGTCTTTTTATTGACAATATTGAACTGGATATTAGGCCTGTCTTGTTCCTTATTATTACAAATTGGTAATAGTTGTGCTCTAATTATATGTTGAGGGAAAATTTTTTTCTCTTTTATTCTAACAAAAAGGGTGAAGCCTTCACAAGCACTGAATATTGGGCTCCAGTATCCACCAGAAAATCTAGAGCCCCCACACACACTCCAAGGGTTACCCTGGGCTTGAGGAGGTGATCTGAGCCCTGACTCCCTCAGCCTTCTTCCTCCTCTGTGACCATGGTCTTATTTCTGGGCTTTCTCCGTGGGCATTCCCTGGCCCAGTGCCCTTCCTTTTTACAATAGACTCATTGGTTCTTACCTAAGGCTGGCCGGCAACCTTCTCTGGGCTCCCTCCCCTCAGCGTGTTCTTGCTTCCTCTCTCTCTGATCCGGGTTACCATTGGCTAGCAGGACTTTGGCTAGGTCTCTGTTTAATATCTCTCCTGTTTAATCTTTTTTTCATCGTTAGTTTCCCTGTTATGGAACACTTTCTTGGCAGCCTCCACTAAATCTCTCAATGACTTCTCCCCTAGTCTTTCTAACTTCTGTAACTTTCTCCTAATGTCTGGTGATGACTGATTTATAAACGCCAGCGCCACTGTGTTGGAATTCTCTGTGTCCTCTGGATTCAAGTGTGTATAATTCCAGAAAGCATCCATAATCCGCTCGAGGAACTCCGCTGGGCTTTCATTATCTTTCTGCCTGACATCATATACCTTAGCCAGATTTGTGGGCCGCTTGGCAGCTGCCCTGAGACCTGCCATTAGACACCGGTGATATAGCTGGAGATGCTCCTTATATGAACCTGTATTATAGTTCCAAACTGGTCTCCTGAGGGGGAACCCCTCATTGATATCTGCTTGGTTCTGAGTTGGAGTGCCATTGGCTCCCACAACATAATTCCAGGCTTCCAGGATGATGTGTTCCTTCTCTGTTGTGAAAAGAATCTACAACAATTGTTGACAATCATCCCAAGTGGATTGATGGGTAAAAGGATGGTATCTAAGAGACCAATGAGTTCTTTAGGGTTATCAGAAAACCTATCGTGCTCTCTCCTCCAATTGTAAAGATCAACAGTAGCAAAAGGCTGATAGTTGTGAGATTGACTTCCCTGTTCTTCAACTGGCCCTGTTGCCCTTTGGTGTAAGGTAGTGGGATCTGTCTCTGGTTCTGGACCTCACTTTGTATATTAGGCTGGCCTCGAACTCAGAAATCCGCTTGCCTCTGCCTCCCAAGTGCTGGGATTAAAGGCGTGCGCCAACACTGCCTGGCATGTCTCTGGTTCTATAACCTGAAGTGGTACCTCTGCGCACCTGCTTTGAGTCCCCTGTGCCAGGCCTCTCTCCATCTTCGAGATGTTCACTATTGGAACCTGAGGAGCTTCCTCTGTGGGATACATGGGTAGGGATGGAGCCGGGGATCCATTGGGGTGGAAACATGGGCGCAGGTCCTGCAGACTAGTGCGGAGCGTTCTCGGGGCTGATGCGCTGGTGGATACGTGCGCACAGATTCTGCAAGCTGGGATACAGATTCCCCAGGCAGAACCTGTGCAGGTGGGAACACGAGCTCTGGTCCTTCGAATGGGGGTGGAGGGGCTTGCCCGACCTCCAGGTATAGGAACACTTGGGCTGGTCCCCCTAATGGGGGCGGAGGGGTTTGTGCATGCAGGGTCTCAGTTGAGGCAGGGTCCTCTACCTCAGCCAGTGCTGGTGTCTGGGCATAGAGTGGCGAGAATATAACTTCTTATGGTGTGCTGTCCTGTAAAATGGGATAAGAAGACTTTGAAGATTTAGAGACTTCCCACTTTTGTTCTTCTGCCACTAGGGTGGGCATTGTTCCTGGAAGTGAAGAAGCATTACTCAGGGGTAAGAGGAACGACTTCACCCAAGGGGGAGGATGGCCAACCAAATCTTTCCAGATCACAGTGTATGGGTATCCCTGTGCCTTTTGAAACACTTTGTCTTCCACAGCTAGCACCAGGCTGAGAAGCCTCTACCAGACTGAACACACTGTGGGTTTTCTTTTTACTGTGATCTTTAGCTAGTGATCTTTAGAGACTGCTTGTCACTATGCTCAAAATTGGACGGCCGGGTATAAGCTCTAGAGTGGCACAGTGTTTTCTGTGTGGCAGTGATGGATACTCTTGTTTCATTCACACCAGCCTCCAAAATGGCTGAGAAGTGTGGCAGTCGGATGTGGTAAGGAGTGTGGTGGCAAATCCCTCGGCCTCAGCACCTCGTCAGCTTTCACAAGAAAGTGTCCCGTGTTCCACGCTTTGTGTGCACTGTTTAGTCTTTAGCTCCAAGATATTGGGAGGGAAGAACCCACTCATTCTGTTTACTTAAAAAATAAAATAAAATTAGGCATGGTGGAAAACATCTGTAATTCAAGTATTCAGGAGGCTGCTGCAAGGAAGATTGAAACTTTGAGAACAGTCTGGATTATGTAGCAAGAGATTGCCTCAAAAAAAATTTCCCTTCAAACCTATCTCTTAGCTTGGAGAACTAGGGTCTTGGAAAACTTGAGACTCACAAAAGGCAACTCTAGCAAGGGGCTTCTAGGTGATTATCTCAAAATTCAAAGACTCAAATGCATGGATCACATTTTAGAGTTTTAGAGACAAGTTTATTATAGCTTTTTAGTTAGAAGCTTAAGAGAAACAAAGACAGATGCGCCATTTGAATTAACCTAAAATGGAGGCCAGACACATGGCAGACAAGAAAACATAAGGTGACAACTGGAGCTTCATGGAAAGAGCAAGGAAACCCAGGGTACCAGCAAATTATACTTAGGCACTGGCCAGGACCAGGAAGAGACAGAGGGGCAGACCCAAGGGAATCTTATGGTGCAGTAGAAAGTGCACGGCCAGGGATTCTGGGAAGGAAAGGTTCATTACCTTATTAAAAAGATAATTATTCCTCTAATCTCTTCAATGGGTTTGGCAGGACTTTTCCTGCCCATTGAATTTGCAGCGGAGCTCTGTCATTGGATAGAGAAGAGGTGGGCGGAGTTAGGAGCTAGGAGTTGGGAGAAGGAAGGAAGGAAGGAGGAGGAGGAGGAGAAGTGAGATGGAGGCAGATGTTACTATTACTATTATTATTAGTTACTATTATTAGTTATTATTATCAAGGTTAGATAATTTGGGTTAACAATTCTAATTGGGGTACTGAAATTGTTATATCTACCCCACGGAGGTGGTGGATATTTCCTGGGTTTTGCGGGGGCTGGATCCAACAGAGCTGATTGGTAGAGGCAACAGTCACATCAATGTCTCCTGGGTCTCGGGCTGGTGCCACTGGCCAGCTACTGCGGCAATTAGTGTGGGAACTTAGAGCGGGAACATGGAGGCCAGGCCAGGAGCTAGCCCGACTGTTCCTTTTTTTCTAATACTTCCCGCAACGAGTGAGCATTAACGTGAACCTACCATACGGAGGGATGGTGCCTCGGACAGGTGATTAACAGGTACACTTGGATCAATTCTTTTATAAAGAAACCGTTTTACTTTTGGTACTAGAATGTGTATGGGGGCTTTGTCTTCATGTGTATCTGCGTTCCTGAGATCACAGAGCCAGAGAAGCTATCCCAGTCTCAATAACTAGAGTTACAGACAGTTGTGAGCTGCCTTGTGGGCACTTAGAATTGAGCATGACTCCTCTGGAAGAGCAGCCAGTACACTTAACCATGGAACCATCGCTCTAACCCCTGTGGTAACTCTTGGGATAGCAGACACTGGCTTATGTCCATTCTTTTGGCTAGGAGGCAATGGCTTTACCTAGTGACCTTCAGCACTATGGTAGCCCATTTCCCAAAGTAGCACCCCCAAAAGCCATCAAGTGATAGGATTATAGACATGAGCCACCACATCCAGATTCACTTCTATTTTAATTTATTTGAAAGAGGAGGGAAGAAAGGAGAGAGAGAAAGAGAGAGAGAGAGAGAGAGAGAGAGAGAGAGAGAGAGAGAGGTGTTTTTGTGGTTCACATGTCTTTGCCTCCTTGAATAAGAAGCCAGCAGGGATAAGTTGGAGGAGGGGCAGTATAACTAGTGGTCACGGTTGCTCCCCAGGATTGGGAAAGACAAGCAAGGCTTTGTGGCTGTTAGAGGAGGTGTCTTTGGCACACCTCATCACCATTGAGAACCCAGCCTGCCCTCAGCCTCCAGCTGCATTTTAGGAGAACCCAGTGGCTCACAGGCTTTGTGGATGGCCTCCTGCTGCCAGCCTCCTTCTTACCCCATCCCAAGATGTTTGTTCAGCAGCCTGGAGCTGGGCTGGCTCATGGCTACTCTGGCTTTGTTGTTCGTTTTTCCTGGCTTTGCTGCAACTGTTTGGTCACCCCAGAGAATAAAGCATGGCCTTCAGGGTCAGTTGCTTGGGGGACAGAATTTAGATGCCTCACAGCCCTGTGGGCCCAGGTCAGCACTTTCCCTCCCTCCCACCCTCTGCCCTAGAGACTGGCCCTCTGTACTGCCACAGCCAGGGTTTGGCACTGGGGATGGGGTGGGAGGCCTGGAAGAGATTGGAAGATGGAGGAAGGGAGAGTGAGCTGGTGCTTTGCCTGGGGCCTCCTTGAGGACAGGGTCTATTCCCAGCTGTCCAGGTTCCTCAAACCTTCCCTCCCTTCCTGTCCAGAACAGGCAGCCTTGATGACTTCAAACTTCTGCTCATCCTGTCAGGCCCATAGTCACAGCATGCCGGCTTTAGAGCATCCAGGGTGTGAGTCCTGCCGTCTGTGTGGTGCTCAACTTCACATCACTGTCACTCAGTCCCTGAGGTAATCCACTGGCAAAGTGAAAAGGGCTGTTGTGGCTCAGAGGTTTGTAGGGTCTAGCCCAGGGTAGACCCAGCTGCCCTGAGAAGGCTCTGAAAGAGGGACTCCTGCAGGTTCAGAGGCAGCTCAGACACTGATCAGGAGATTGTCTCTAAGACCTTGGGCTGGATGGACTGGGAAGAGATGAGTCTTGGGTAAGTGGCCTCTGGATTTCTCTCAACAGAGCCCCAGACTAGGTCCAACTTGGATCATAGCAAGGGCTGAGCAGTCCAGAGCTGGCTGAAGGACAGTGGCTATAGCAGGTGCTATAGCCTCTCCCTGCAGAAGGGATGAACAGCTCAGTGAGAAGCTGACACACTGTTCTCCTTTGGTCAGAGAGTGGAATGGATGGAAGGAGACTATTCTAAAAGGATGTTGTGCTCTCTGGTTCTGGGGCAGCTCCTATACAGAGGCCTGCCTCAGGCATGGCTCCAAATGTACGTGGTCACATAGCCCAGAGCCTTCTTCATCCCAGAGGCCCAGTGAAGTACACAGTCTTGGCTATCAGCAACATTTGCCCAGTGGGATTTTTGAAGTAGGGTGTCCATCTTGGTGGGAGAAGAGGACAAGTTTACAAGCATGTGTCTAGTTACTAGTTTTATAGTATATTCTAAATATGCCTGGTACCCATGTCACCCCTTTTCCATCTCTGACATTCAGTGGCTACCTAAAAATCACTCCTGCTTTGCTATCAGTTTAATAGGATTCCCAGGACAAATTGACAACCATTACCCTAACAAAAAATGGGTTTCTATCCTCCCTTTGTTCCAATGGCTGCTCCCAGACTCTTTTCAAAAATGCCCATCATAAAGCCCCTGAATAGTTACCAATAGGGAAAGAGGGGAGCTGCAGTGACAATATGCTACTCCCCTGAGGATGAACCCCTCCACACACACACACTGTCAGATTCAAAGAGCTGTCCAGTCACTCCTCCCAATATAAAGAACTATACGCTGTCTTTTTAGCCCTATAGAAGTCAATAGGCCCTTTAACTTCTTTTCAGACAATGTATCTGCTGTCACTTTGCTCTTCTGGCTACCCAAATCCGTTGTCAAATTAGATGCCAACCCACTTTCCCTTCTACTCATACAGGTTTCCATCCTTTGGCAGGAAAGAGCCTCTCCCCTCTACATCCAGCATGTCAGATCTCACAGTCCTCTGTGAGGTCCGATATCCAAGGGAAATGTGCTCACTGATCAAACTGCCTCTACAGGAATATTTATAGCCTCCATCGAACAAACAGACCAATTCTAATTCACACACACACACACACACCCCAAGGGGCTTCATACCTTCTTCCCCCACATCCCTCTTGCTCAACTCCAAAGAATAATAAAAACATTTTCCTCTTGTGCATCCCTCAGATTTACAAACGATGGGCACTGACCCACAAGATCTCAAGCCCAGTGCCCTATGACAAGTTGATGTTACCCATTGTGGGTCTCCCAGCTCTCATGGATCATTGGCTAATACAATCCATTAGGGCAGTGGGAGCAGACATGTCAAACAGGGGGTTTGGAAGCCCGGTAAGTGTGTATGGTGAAAGACCACACAGGGACCAGCCATCAGTAAGCAGATCAATTTCACTGAGGGTGATTCAAGGCTTATAAAATTTGGGGGGATTTAGGGTAGGGACATCCAGGATGGGCAAAGGTCATTGGCTGGGGTCTTGTGGTACTTGGAATGCCTCATTAGCATGGGGAAGCATTTCAGGAGGAAAGAAATTGATCCTGTAAACTAACTGAGGCTAGGTGACACTCCTCAGGTAGAGGTGAGTGTGGGGACTTAGAATTCCTCAGACAAGTCAGAGAAGGAGAAACCTTGCTAATGAAAGGAGTCTCCCATCTAGTGCTGAACCCAGAGGCTATCCGGTCACAGTGGACTTTGGCTTTAATTAGCAGTTTTCCCACAACCCACATTTCCCAGCCTACCCCCATAATGTACAATTAAGACAGCTCTGATTATCCTAAATATATTTAACATCTACAAGAGCATCAAATACCCTCCTGTCTCCCTCCATTGGTACACACCAGAAATATCCCCTCCTATCCTAATATGATGGCACCATCCCTTGGGTGGGATTTAGAAGGAACCAGAATCCCTCCTTACAACTGGAAGGGGTTTTGTTTGTGTTTCTCACAGGACCAGCCTTGGCCTATCTGGATTCCCACTAGAAATGTCTGACACAACCCCACCAACCAAGAAGACTGCCCTCCTCTCTCTGATACATCAAGGACAGAGGAGGCAAAGGAGGCAGAGAAGACACCACCCCAAAGAAACAACAAGATCTCCTGGAAGGACATCCATGACCTGGTGACTGCTACCCAGGCCATGTGCCCTCCACAGGCTCCTCTTCCTCTATTCTTATGGCTGTTTTTGTCATTCTTCATGCTAACTCTGCTACTGCCCAGCCCCTCTCTAGTCTCCCCAATGCTCACCATTGGAGATTCTTCTCTAGGGAGGTCTACAGGGACATAACAAAACCATAGGAACCCAGGATTGCCCACTTGAAAGATGTCGGACCAGGATTGAGATTCCTCTACACTCCAATTCCATCTCCACTCCCCCAGCCCTTTCCTCTACTTTTCTTACTGGAACACAGGTGAATGCCTCCAGGAGGCCTCCATATATGGAGGGTGCTGATGTTGGAGTTGCAGAATTGAATCCACTAGCTGTGGAGGCACCATGCTCACCAACCTAGAAACTCATTTTTAGCTTTCTATCAGCAATCCCTGGGACAAATGTTGGTGAATGGAAGTCATGGGTCAGCTCTACCCTAGTGACTGTGCCAAATACACTGTAGCCAATCTACATGTCTCTCACCAGCTTGCCCCCTCCCTCCAAATCAGTCTTTACCCATGTTAATATTCTTCAAAATCTCAGAAGGGACTCCGAGCTACCCACTCCTGGCTACAGTATATCCAATGCACAGCTGACTTCCTTTCCTTAACCACCCACCCCAAGTCCTCCCAATGCAGCTGTTTCCATTAACATTTCCCTTCATGAACCCCATGGACCCTTACCCACACGGAAAGCACAAGACATTCCTCTCTTTGATCCACCCCTCCCCTTTGCCTTGTAGGACATTCTTCAAGACCCCATCCTATATGTTCCTGTTATATCACCATCACCAAACCAATATGTGCTAACTCCTCTGCTCTTTCATGGTACAAAGGGGCTACTGGTTCCTGCATTAATCCCCCTTTTCAAGGTTTCTACCCCTCCATAATGATTGTTCTCCAGGTTTATCTCTGTGAACCTCAAGAACTCACCTTATAGCTGGGAGGAGACTGAAAGACAAGAGAGATCTTCATCCCTCTGTTCATTGGACTGGATCTCATTGTCTCACCGGGAGCAACAGGAACAGCTGGAGCAGCCCTCATCCAAAAACACCATCTGGATAGTGACTTCCAGAACCAGGCAATGGCTTTCACTGTAGACAGCCTTGAGTTCCTTCAATGCCAGATAACCTCCTTAGCAGGAGTTGTTCTCTAAAACTAGAATCCCTGGACTTACTGACCGCTGAACATGGAGAGACTTGCATTTTTCTGAGAGAGCAGTTTTGCTTTTAAGTCAATGAATCCAGGCTGATAAAACAAGAAATACAAATGCTCAAAGATCTCCAGCGAGTTCTCCGGGCACTCGTGCTCCCAATAACCCTACCCCATGGTACTCAAACCCCTTGGTAGTTTGGCTTCTTCCTCTTTTGGCCCCATATTAGCCATTGGAGCCTTACTTCTCCTGGCACTTTGACTTATCCGGTTTCTAAAACAGCAGATGAGTAGCATTGCAAAAATCACTACTGTTCAGGTCTTGGTTCAATACCAAACTGTTCGCTGTGGGGAGCCGGCAGAAGGCGGCTATCATCCTTGCAGCCATCTTGAGCCACATACCCTGACAAGAGACTTGATTACATTAGCCTACAACAGCTGAGCACACTCTGATAACATCTTGTATTAGATACCCAGGATTTTCCCTTGGGTGTATGAGACTTAAAGGTGTGATTTAGAGCCGAGACTTAAGGGTGTGACTTAGAGATCAGATTTAGAGATAAGACCTAAGGACATGACCTAAGGGTGTGACTTAGAGGCGTGGCTTAGAAGTGAGACATATAAAAGGCGAGAGGCAGACAGAAGAGTATAATACAACTTGGAACAGAGAATTAGGTATTAGGCACTTGGCACTTGGAGGAAGAACAGATTACTTGATGTTAGTTATTAGGCATTAGGCACTTGGTACTTGGAGGAAGAACTTGGAACTTGGAGGCACTAGGGACTGGGAACTAGGGACTGGGAACTAGGGACTTAGACTAAGAAGAGAGACTGAAGAATAAACGGGATTGAATCACACTCTGTCTAGTCTCCATTCCTCAAGTCTGTCCTCACTCTTTCTCTTGCTGAACCCCGACCCGAGGACCAGAGCAGCCTGGGGCAGTTTGAGCTCTAACAACTTAGCCCCCAAGGTTTTTGGCAGTGCAGGTCCCAACATTGATAGAGCGGTCCCCGTCCCCGACATTTTGGCCCCCAAGCGTGGAGCAGCTCAGGCTGCGACATTTTTGGCACCCAATGTGGGGCAGCTCGGGCCGCAACAGTTCCCAACATAGGAGACAGTTACTGTAATGGCACCTCTCCTTTATAAAACAAAAAGGATGAGTTGTGGGGCAAGTGGACCTTGCCATCAGACAGAAGATCTGGTAAGGCTAAGTGACTCAGACCCCAGGGAATCTCAGAGACTTGAGATCAGCATGAGTTGAGCTTCTCCCTACCCATTTCTGTACCTGCTCTAGAACATGGAACCATGACACCCCACTGAGAGGAGTATGTGCAGTCAGTCACATAAGGAAATACCTGGAGTCCTTCCCCATGCAAATAGAGCATCACTAACATCTCAAATGGAACCAATAGGAAACAGCTAACTATAAATCCACCCCACTCCTCAATGTTTATATAGTCCCTGTCCACATTCAATAAAGTGCACATGTTATTTTGAAGACCCCCAAAGTAAGGAGACCCTCACTCAGGTCTTGGGAAGTCATGGCCACCCACACTCGCAAGACATCATACCTGGATGCAATCGGCAGAAGTGTATTAGGGAGGAGTTGGCAGCCAACGGTCAAACTGCTCACTCATGCAGGAGTAGAGCTTGACCTCGAGTGGTGGGCTAAGGGGCCTTTTAAAGAGGAAAACCACAAACCAGGGGAGTGAGGAGGGGGTGAGGGGTTGTCAAGGATACATAACATAAAAATAGCAGAACATTCCAGAGGAACCCACCCTGAATGGTTTATAGTCATGGAAATTACTCCATACACCCATTCTTCTCAAAAATGTGGTTTTATCATGTCACTGTGCCCTGCCCTGTCATTTATCAACTATTTCTGATTGACAATTTCTCACTCGCTCTGGCCCTGGTCATTGTGTTTTGCAACCTAAATGACTTACATTCTTTACTTTCCTTTTCTGTACATCCAGTTCCCGAAACTGGCCTGGCTTGTTTCAGAGAAAACTTTCCATGTCCTTAAAGGAACTTTAAAAAAGAATCTATACACATATATTCTATGAAATAATTTTCATAATTTTCTCTCTACAATTTCACTGAGGAACTTCTGAGAGTGCCTGTCTTTACTGAGCCATAACACTTGGGGAAGAGTTCTTTCCTCCAAAGCATTCATCACTGGACCTTGGACCCGCCACCTCTGCCACTACCACCACTGCCTCTGCTTCTGGTGCTGGAGCTGCTATGGTAGCTGTTGCTGTCAAGAGACCTCATCTGGGACCTTGACTGCCTGCCCTGCACAAACCTCCCAAACCTTCTTGCTTCTCTTCTAAGAGCTGTAACACTCTGGCATTCACAGTTGGACCAGAGCCCGGTGGAACCTATTCATCTTGGCTCCACTTTGCCCAGATGGCAACAACGTTCCTCTATCCTTACCAGCCAACTCTCTGTCCATGTCCAGACATCATTGTGTACTGTAGATCTGATTTCATTCCCAACTGTGGGTCCCTCAGGATAATGGGGTAATGCAGGGAGGTCCTGCTCTGCTGTCACCTCTTAGCCACCAGGGCCAGGGCTTCCTAGGGAGGTTCCAGGGTGTGTGAACAGTGGAGCAGAACACGGTAGAGGACCCTGATGCTCCCTGGAATTTAAAGTCTCATATAGAAGCACTGCACAGCTGTGTCCTCCAGATATCCTAAAGAGAAAGGAGGCTCACATGACCCTGGAAGCTCTCAAAATGTAACAAGGCCTGTGAGTCCCCTCTCTGGGGTTCTACAAGTAGTATATGGTTGTTGGGGTGGTAGGAACTGTGGTGGAGCTAACTGCCTGTTGTTCAAGGACTTCCAATGATACAAGTTTTATAAATTGTTCTTGGTGCAGATGTGGTCCCCTATAAGAAACTCCAATCAACTCCCTGATTTAACCTGATGGTACTTCAGGTGGATTGAATGAGAATGGCCCCCATAGGCTCACAGATTTGAATGCTTGGTCACCAGGGAATGGCACTGTTTGAACGGATAAGGAGGTGGTGCTTGTTGGAGGAAGTATGCTACTGAAGATTCACTTTGAGGTTTCAAAAGCCCATGCAATGGAAGTCTTTGTCTCTGAGGGCCAGGATGTAGCTCCCAGATACTGCTCCAGCGCCATGCATACTGCCATGCTCTATGCATGCCACCATGCTCCTTGACATGAAGATAATGGATTAAGTCTCTGAAACTGTAAGCAAGCTTCCTATTAAGTGTTTTATAAGAGTTGCCTTGACTAGGGCAGTGGTTTTACATGGATTTTCCTCTTTTTTCTTTTCTTTTTCCTTTTCTTATCTTTTTTTCCTTTTCTTTTTCTTTTCTTTCTTCCTTTTTTTTTTTTTGTATGTTGTTGATGTCCTGATGTTTGTGAAGAAACATATCTCCCCTGAAAAGTCAGTTGCAAAACACTTGGCACTACTAGAGACTAAACCCAGGTGACTCTGAGATCAGTTGCATCACCCTACAGTGAGTGATAAGACATACAACCCAGGGCAATCAGCAAGATGTTCTCTGGCCTATACATGCCCACCTTCACAAACACACAGGTGAAAGGACTGAGGTAATGCCATCCTGTCCTAACTTTATTTTATGTCTGCTTGGTCACTTCTCGGCTTTCCACCCTTCAACAGCCACCTCTGTCTTGGCAATGCTTCAAGGACTGTCTGTGACCTTAACCATAGCCCAAATGTATTCAACAGTGTCTGAAAGATATGGTGGAGCCTTGAAAAGGAACCAGATGTTACTCAGCTGTTCTAACTCCTCATTATGTACCTCCCCCTCCTGAGTACTGATGTAATTGTGGTTTTGTCTCATTCTAAGCCAGAGCTTGGGCAGCAAGAGGCTTTTCAGAGGCATGAACCCACTTTTGGTCTGGTTGGCCATAAAAAAAAAAAAAAAAAAAAAAAAAAAAAAGAGGACGGAACACTTGTAATTCTCTCAGTCAGCTTGGTTGTCAATAACTATCTCGTGGACTATTTCACAAGCACCACACATACAAAGTAAATAAATGTCATACCTTTTGTAAACGACCAATCAACCAAAAATGATTGTTTAGTCAACTCCAGGCAGGTATGTTGTACTGTACAAGCTGTCCTAATCAATCCAGGCATTTTCCTCAACTCCTAACCAAAGAAATTAATATGGAAAGCTGGTTGGCTCTGAAGGAAAGAGTTCAGGGATGTATGCCCCAAAGCAAGAAATAACTAATAAAGACTATGCCAAAGCCACACATTGCAGTGAGCAACCCTGCCAGGCCACCTGCCAGGGACTGTTGATTCAAGGTGGGAGTGGCCGTGTTCTGATTACTGAACTTGAACTTCTGGGAATTTACTATTTGTGGTCAAGGACATCTGTTTGACTAACTCTATGTAGCCCTCCCCATGATCTTTAAACCCTTCCTTGGGGTTGGAGAGATGGCTGAGTGGTTAAGAGCATGTGTTGTTCTTGCTGAAGACCTGGGTTCAGTTCCCAGCACCCACACAACCATATTGAACTCTAGTTACAGAAGATCTGTCATCTTCTAACCTCCATGGTACCAGGGATCCATGGAATAGATACATAGATTCAGGCAAACAACCAGGCAAACTATGTCGTCATGTAACAATTTCCTCTGAAATCAAAACGTTCCACCCTGCAGGGAAGTTCCTTAAGCAGGAAAGTGAACAATTCACATTAGCTTCAGGAAGTCCACGAAACTGACCAGATTCAATAGGCCCCTCCCCACCTACAATAAGCAATAAAGCTTCAAAGATGATGCATAGACAAGCCAAGCTTCAAAGCAAGCAAGCAAACAAACAAACAAAAACCAAGACCAGACAAACTGCCTAGAAAAAGCACAAACCAGCCAAGCTGCCTGGGAGAGGTTTAGACAAGAGTTACTTGGAAAGGACAGTCTCCAGCCTATTAGTCTCCAGCTATTGTGATACCTGTCTGTGAGTCAGTTCTGCTCCTGAAAGTACCCCCTCACTGGCAGTCTTGGAAGTAACCTACAATAAAACTCATTAATTCAGTCAGAGTCAAAGTGGCACAGCCACTGGCTCTAGCCACAGTCACCCCATTATTACAAAAACTCTACCCACAGCTTGCTTTTTCTAGCCTTGGAGATCCTAACGCTTAGAGTTTATACCTTTCCAAAACAATTCTCTTTTCTTGGTCCTTTTTTATTTTTATGAAAAGTATACAACATGCAATTAGTCTATGGTTGCACTGTAAGACTTAGTGGCCATTGGTCCATCAAAAGTGTTGGCCATAATCATATTTCTCAAATCCTAAGTATTCCCAGAAGACACTGCTTCCTATATCTGTCTCTCCAAACTCTGGTCACCTTCATTTTATCAGGGTAACGTGCAGCTTGGCTCAGAGCTAATGGCACAATTTCCTGTTTATCATGTGAACTTCCCAACACCAGTGCATCTTCCTTCTTGTATTAGCCCCCTCTGACTCAGTGATGTCCACAGATACATGCAGACATCCGCATATCGTGGGCTCAATCTTTGCATCCTTCAGAGAGAGATGGAGAAGCATTACTGACTTATGTGGAATTGTTCCATAACTGCTGATGACAGTTGCTCCCCTCCTCCTGAGATGGCTACATCACACCTGCATGAGGCACTCTTTAGGATGGATGTTTAAGTACTGGCATTAGCCTTGTGGGTATAAAAAGCTTCATGTCCCTTCTTTTATTCATCAGGTAACACTGAAGTTGGTTTTTCCCCTGTGGGAAACACAAGACATAAAGCATAGAAATAACTCTCAATGGTAGACAGTGTGCCCTTCCCCCAGCCTGAGCAGGCCTGAAAGACCTTGTCAACAACAGACCAAGTGATAGGATCTAGGTGGAGTTACCCACCTTGCCTGCAGGAAACTTAAAAGAAGAACTGCCCCGGGCTTGCCTTGAGATATCTCCGGGTGACCCAGAACGGATTATCCCACCCACCTCCGGTTTAAACCAGAAAGGGTTTTGGTGGGGCCTTTCCCTTTAAATTGAGAGCTGAACATTAAAGCTTGGAGCCTTGATCAGAGAACTTTGTCTTGACTTCATCTCGAGCCCACCCCACCTTTCCCTTTTCATTCCCAGCCCCCCTTTCAGGAGAACCCAGTTGATCCATGGCTGTAGGTGGCTACAAGACAGAATACCAACAAGACAACTTGTTACCTTTTTCTTTTAGCTGAAAGCACAGTTGCTAAACTTGTAATGATAAAGGCAGGGGTGGGTGGGCAGAGAGTGGGAGGATGTCAGTAGCTATTAGTGTGACATGTTTGGATGCTGCTGGCACATCTTACTGCCCCTGAGCTGCCGCCATATAGAGGAAGGGCAGGGCCTGGGCAAGGAGGTCCAGCACAGTTCTGAGGCTGTGTCCAGGAGCAGAGTTCCTGACCAGGAAAGATCCCAGTAAGGAGGCGGAGAGTCACATAGCTTTCCCAGTTGTCAAGGACACGCTGATCAACCACTTTAGCAGTCTTTCCACCTGGACTTGCTTGGCATCTCTGTTTCTGTCATTTGGCTTCCCTCCCCGTAGGTACAAAATGAGTGAAACCATCTGTTTCTGTGCCTGTGTCAGTGTTTTGTGTCTGACTTCGCCTGGGGATGTGAATGAACATCTAATCACACCATCCAGAACTATGACAAAGCCAAGAAAACGAGCAAGCAACCAACCACACACAAATGCACCCAAGTCAAGTTTGACGAGACAGTTTATTGATGCTACAGGAACACAGGTGAGGGGTTAGTTATAGGAGAATGGGTCACCCAGGCAGCATTACCACTGCAATGGTAATGACCCACCAAATCTATAACACTGGGCTTCCTAAGAGGTTTTTCTCTGCTGGTAAATGTTTACTGCCTGGGTGACTTTGGAGAGGGGCCTCTCCTGAGTCTTCTGAGCCTCTGTCAGTCCGTCACAAGAGAATGTTTCAATACAGACCAGATACAGGATACCCCACCCACTCCAGATCTTAAATCTTTATGCATCCTCTTGCGTAACTCTTCTAAGGCTTGGAGCAGGTGATAAATATCCATCTGTTTTCTTCCATTCACAACCCAATATTGGGCTATATCTAAGGATCAGTCACTTCTCAGCAATTGTACAAGTTATGAGTCTCTGGCAGCAGTCTTTGTCTTTGGGCATAAAACAAACGTTCTGAAGGCAAGCTGACACACTATACCTGCTGAATAAAAGCTAAAGCAATAGTAGTAATCTCCTTACCGTGACCTATGGCCTCCATGCCACAGGATTTTGTCCTGGCTAAGAATACTGAATGGGAACGCCTGCCTGTGGAGGTCTTAGTGAGAATCTGTGAGTGTGCAAACATAACAAGACCACTTCCGCACAAAGATGTACATCTTCCTGAAAAGTAACAATACAGCACAGAGCAAGACTGTCTGCAACAACTGTCCCTCAGCAGCCTGAATGGAGCCTCTTGGCACTGGAGATCCGGCCAGCACACAAGGCTCTTCTGGCTGAGTCTCTGCTTGTCTCTTCCATGTTCTGAAACCAAAGCCTGTTATATCCTCAGCAGAGTTCTCCAGTTGTAGCAGGCAGCAAGAGCAGTGGCAACTGCATTTGTGATGCTCGGGCCCTTGGTGCTTTTCTTCACAGTTCAGGAAGACTGCTTATGCCTAGCATGAAAATCTCCAACCAACAACCTTGTTAGTTCTGAGACTGCCTTTCTCCATGCTACAATGCTGTTCCATCTCCTGAACGGCCATTTTAACATTTTACAAAAGGTAACTAGGAGCAATGAAAGCCCACTGCTCTCCAATCCAAGCAAGTGCCAGTTGGTCCTCGGGTTTTTCTCTAGGACGACACATTGATGACAATTCCTGTATCCCCAAAATGTTTCATGCTTGGCATCCATTTAACTGCGCTTTCCAAATAAGGCAGGGGGTATCACTCCAGCCAGGAGGGGCCATTTAAATTACTCTCACTGCATCAGAGGTCCATTAGGTGACTTAGGAGTAAGTTACATACTTTGTTGCTCCAGCTCTCACCGGGGCACCCACCCTGACCTGTGACTGTGTCTCTCCCAGTGGAGGCTCCATTTCTACACAATCTTAGATTTTTCAGTAATCGGCAAGTTCAGTGTGTCAGAAAAGCCTTTGTTCTGAGTTTACTTTAGCTTCTCTGCAAAGATCCTAAATCCTGTCTGAGCTACTGGAACTTCAGCTCAGCAAGGCTGCTTGCCCTGAGGACTTGAGACCACCAACCTAAAACTGAGAGCTAACAGACTGCTAAGGGAAATGTGTGCAGGATCAACTCAGTGGGGTTCTGTGCTATCTTATCATAGCACTAGAAAGACAAAAGTGAGACATTTAAAAAGGCAGAATGGAGCAGGGAGCAAACACCCACAAGTCTCCATGAGCACGGCTGCATTAGAAAGGAATGGAAAGGGAGACTTTGGGCTTGGTGGCAGTTAACTGCCAGGGTTGGCTTCTTCCTACAGCACAGTGAACTGGAGCCTCCCAGACCAACAATGAAAAAACAAAAGATCACATCTCTGGTTCCCAAGCAAAATGGAGAGAGTAGGTGAAATGAAGAATAGAAAGGCCCATTAACCTCTTGGTTATGCTGACAAAGTACTGGTCTATCTTCTGGAAGCCCATGGCCTGGTAGAGAGACAGAGCGCTGTACTGCACACTGCCAACCTTCAGGACAACATCACTGCAGCCCTGGTCCCGTGCAAACTGGAGGACAGTTCTGACCAGTGCTTTCCCTATCCCCTGTCTTCGATGCTGTGAGGACACAGACAGGCGAAAGAGCTGCATCTGCTTCCTCCCTAATGGAGGATCCTTGACTGGCAGAGCACCCACCATGCCCACCACCTGCCCCCCAGACTCAGCCACCCAGAAGGAGCCATGTGCATTCAGGTAAGACTTGGTGATGTCAGCCAGGTCTGCCTGCAAACTTGTAGTCACAAAATTTCTGCAAGAAAGCCAGAAAAGGACCCAGAGGCAAAGGAGAAAGAAGAAGCTGTATACTGTGGCCAGGAGCCAGGACCCAGACACCAGGACTATGATCACAGGCACCCCAGGTAAGAGCAGGAGAGAATGAGGCAGTGTCAGCATCTGGCGGAAGGCAGCAGGGATAAGCTCCTTCATGCCACTGGAGAACAATTCCAGGACCCTTTTGTGGTCCCTCTCCTGGTACTGTCGGATGTGATGAAGAGCCATGGGGAGACTTCTGGCTCTCAAATATCAGTGATCACAAGGGACACCCAGACCTTCCTGCACAGCTTCTCTGAGCCCTGCAGGAAATAAAGGAAGCTGGCTCAGTCCCCCAGTTCCCTCCCTGACTCTCAGAAGCCAGGGAGAGTCCACTCACAAGTGTGCCTCTGTTGACACCCTCAAGGAAACAGGATATTATTACTGGGAGACGCATGAGGCCATCCTCACCCAGTGAACCCATTTGTCTCATTTTATAGCCATGTGACCCTGGTACATGTTCCACGGCCTCTCTGAGCCTGTGTGTCTTCCCTTGTAAACTGTGGTAAAACTACACCAGGGTTCTAGGTTGCTTTAAAGATTTAATAGAGGAAGCTGTATGCAGAGCACTCCCTGTAGCCCTCCTTCTCCCGTGACAAGTTCTCTGACCTTTGGGAACTGAGTTGCCACACTGTGGAAACCGGTGCTTTTCTGAGATCTTCTGTTTCCTCTTCAGGGTCCTGTGGTCCCAGGTGCAAGTTTCAACAAATCCTCTTTCCAGCAACTGGAAAGATTCCATCTACGGAAAAGCAAAATATCAATGCAAAATTTCTCCACCCATAGGTCTTCAAGAGGGTTGTGGGACTCCATACCTACAGATAGTCAAGTCTCATCTCTCTGTCCTGTCACAGAGTACCATAGTCCCAAGTATCCAGGACATACTCAGCATCTGATGACTCCCAGGAATACCAGGGCCTGACGAACCTCTAGGGCACAGATCTGACCTGGCACTTCATTGACTGACTCCTGGACAATCATAAACCAAAGGTCAAGAGCTGAAATGTGACATGGGAGGGAGGCCATGTCTATTTACCTCCGGATCACCACAGGAGTAACTGGAGGGGAAGCTGGCTCTGGCTGGCTCTGAATTCCTCATCATTTCAGGAAGCGTCTCCCTCCTTTCTGTCCCTTTCATACCACAGCCTCTTACACCCTGAGTACATTGTCACCTCTGGTTTCCAGCCTACTGGTTGGCATTGGCACATACCTCCTGGGAGAGGCCTGTGCTGGAGACAAGTGTGATTTCTCTTCCTCTGTAAGCTGTGGTTGGTCCTAGGATAATGGATCCTGATGGTCCCAACTGACTGCCTTTCCCTCCTCCTAACCATCATGGAAGCCATCACTCAGCCACCATGCTGACACAATTACTTTGCCCCTGCAGTGCTTTGGTCTAGATAATAGGCCCCAGAGTCAGCAGTGGAGTGAGTCTGGCAGCCATACACACATATAATCTGAGGAAGTACTTTACAAACCAGGCAAGAGTAACACAGAGGTGTACTTTTTCCTGCAAGGATGCCCCTGTAAGATGGATGTTCTTTGCCCCCAGTACTGACCTACAGATCAGTGAGGGCCCTTCTCTCTCTACTCATGGCTTCCTGTACAGGGTCATAATGTGTGTAAGCTAGCACTTTTGTTTGGTGTCATTAGCTTGGGCCTACTGTAGGCAAGCCCAGTGGGCTCTCAGAAGACATACTACTTAAAGTGCGGTAGAACCTCACATCACAGAAGCTCGTCGGAGGTCATCATGTAGCAAAGTTAGGGAGCTTTTGGACATGGTCTAGGTAGAAGAAGTAGGGCCACAGAGACATGAAAAACAGGTACAGCATGAGATCATGATATATGCTGATACATTTTGTAGCATCTAGTCTGGGCCTATGGTTACCTGGGTGACAAGTGAGCTCTAAGGAGAAAAAGGGAAGGCAGCTTTGGTGGGGTCTTATATTGAAGAAGATTCTCAGGAGTTTTGGGGGCTTGAGGGACAGGGAGAAGCCTTCAGAACTTGAAAAACTTAATAATAAAGACAAGAGGATGTGGGGAGAAAAGATGACAGGTGGTGAGGTTTCCAGGGAAGATTTGGGATCCAGACTCTAAGAGATATTAGTTAGACTCTTGCCATCAGTGAGGGAGTTTCTCAGGTCGAAGGAGGAGAGAAACAGAGATTCCTGTGTGCAGCTTGAAGAGAATATGGTCATAGTTTTGGGGGAAAGACACCCTACATAGAGTGGTGAACATGAGGTTGAGGGAGACACGGGAGGAGAGGAGAGAGAATAACTTCAAGTGTATGTAGCATGGACCCTTACAACGAGCAGATGGACATGCTTTTAATTAGTGGGATGCACATATGATGTATATGTTTATATGACTTGATCTCTCCATGAGAATCAATCAGTAGAGTGAGAAAGATGGCAGCAAACTTCCCCAAAGGCAGGTGTAACATCTGAGCTAGAGAAGGCCCAGGTGTGGCTGTACAAGCTGCTCATACAGCAGCTGAGCAAGGAGAGCAACCTTGCTTGAAAGAAATCAAGCTCCCTGCCTGTAACCAACACTTGAGACTGATCTCTGTAGTGAGTCTGGCTGAAACTGTAAGGACAAAATTTGAAATGTGCAGCTTGAAGCAAAAACAAAAATTCATGGTCAGCAAAGACCACCAACAATTTGTTTAAATTAGCCATAATAAAAATATCAAGTTGCTGATTCTCTCCAGGGGCAGGGTGACCAAAAGAAAAAATGAAAAGACATGCAAGGACATACCCAGACAAGCCTAAGTGAGTTATGGGCTATCTGATGTTTACTTTACTCTCTCTCCCTTTCTAGGAGGTCTGAGGTTTCATGGTCAAAAATAATTAGTCATCCTGCCAGCTCACAGATAGCCACTTCTGCAAGTTGCTGATGTTTGAAATGTCCAATCATATGTAACCGCGCCAAATCTTCCCCCCTTTCCCAGCCCCTACCCATAAATATCCTAAATTTCTTGGGGTCTGGGTCGAAGCCTCTATCCCCTGCATGAGATACGTTTCGACCCAAGGGCCCTTGCCATTAAACTGCCTTATGCAATTACATCAAGGAGGTCTCTTGTGTGTCCTTGGGTGTGCGCTGATCCGGATTCGAGTGGGGGGCTCCCTTTGGGGATCTTTTAAAACAAAAGGCACTGCTTAGGGTTAATTCACTCAGAGGTGTGATTTGCCACCACCTTGAATTCCATGGTCTGCTGGCATCTCATGGTTTGTATGGTCTGAAGGAGCTTTGTCTGTGTTGACAAAGGAATCATTTGGATTGGGAGAACCAAGAGACACAGGGGTAGCTGAGACCAGAGTAAAGACATCAAGACCTCTGAGCCTCCACCATGTGGACATACATTTTGGAGCCAAAATGACAGTAGATTTAACACACTTCAGGTGGGGATTAGCACCCTGAGCACATGTCTATGGCAGAGCAACTAAGAATCTGCTGGGGCGAGGCTACGTTTGTAAAGCTCACGGATTGTGTGTCAGTGCTGCCTTCAGCTTTCTTCCACATGATAAACCAGAAGCTGGAACCCAGGTCCTGGTGGATGCTGCTGCTACCGACTGAATGCCAAATGTTTCCATAGGTTTATGTGTTTGAACATTTGGTCTCCAGAGTGTGTCATTGCTTTGGTATGTTGTAGACTCTTTGAGGCCCAGGTAGCATTAAAGCAGGCCACTGGGGTAGGCTAGAGTGTCATAGCCTACCCAGGTTGGGACCTGAGTTCTGTTCCCTGCTGTATCCAGATGTAAGGATGTGTTCATGCAAAAGCCAGAAGCTACCCCTGGTATGTAAGCCTCCCTCACTCCAAATAACACACGCACGCATGTACACAGAGACAAAGACAGACAGAGGGAGACAGAGACAGAGAGATACAGAGAGAGAGAGAAGGAGAGAGAGAGAGAGAGAGAGAGAGAGACAGAGAGAGAGAGAGAAACCCTAGATAATTTCATCCCCATGGGAAAAAAAAAGGCCTCTTTGTGATCTCTTGTGGTCCTGGAATTGAGTTCATGCTGTCTAATAAGGATACAGAACCTGCAGAGGCAGGTCAGAGCCGACCATCATCCATCTCTTCTTGGTGACCTCCTTAAGAGCAGTGCCTTGATCTTACGCCATTCACTGCCTCCACAATGCCAGAAACACAAGAAGTATATGAGGTCTCTGTCCAACATCTCGTCCTGGAAAAGTCACTGTCCTGAGGAACGCTTGTCATGGTTGAGGGTGTCATCTGGCCCCAGGCTTCCAAGCACTCCTGGAACTCCTTCAATGTAAAACACTCACCCACTTCCCACGTGGTTGCCTCTCTAATTCCTCCTGAGGATCCACTTCTGGATAAGAGTCCAGAATGTTCTTGAAAAGGACAGTGAATCTTCCCTTGGTGGTTATCTCTCTCCACTCCAGAGAGAACCTGAGGGTCTCTAATGAGAGCCTTGGTGTTGACTAAGAACAAAGGCACGACTCAAAACACCATTCCTGTTTCCACCTGTGCTGGAAGAGCACCTGTTTTCCTCTATATCGGCAAGGCTGATGATACCCTGTTTCTGAGGTGAGAAAGACTCATGGAAAGGAAGGTGAGAGAGGGTCAGAAAGACTTCCTAACAGCAGAGCAGCTCTCAACCTTGGCAGGAATTAGGTCTTCTGGAAGGGATGGACTTGTTTCCATGGGGAAGATCTTCCTGGGGTCATCTAGACTGAGGGCAAGCTCTGCTCTCAGGAACTGACACAGCGAGTGCTTCTCCTGTCATACAGACACTCTTCTTGTTAGATGGTGTGGAGATGCCCGGACCAAGTTCACTGAGTGCCCTCCAAGGCCAAGGTTGGAGAGCAGTTGAGAGGGGTGCATGCTTCAGCACAGCTCTTCGTGGCTCCTTGCCCTGCAGCGCCCCCTAGAGGCAGTACCGAGGCTGAAGCAGGATGATAGAGTGGAGGCCACTGAAGATCTTGTGCTTGCAGCAGGAGTGTGTGTGTGTGTGTGTGTGTGTGTGTGTGTGTGTGTGTGTGTGTG
>JANHMN010000008.1:22495591-22571336 GCA_030674055.1 Rhabdomys pumilio
GTGTGTGTGTGTGTGTGTGTGTGTGTGTGTGTGTGTGTGTGTGTGTGTGTGTGTATGCGCGCGCGCGCGTGTGTCTACTGGTCTCTAGGGATTCAAACTCAGTAGGTACTCAGACTTTGCCCTCTATCATGTTTTTTTTAGTTAAAAAAAATAGCACGCAGTTCACGGCCTTAAGAATGTACAATTCTGTGTATACAAAGTCCCTCGAGGTCATGAAACTATTAAAAATCAAAGAAAAATAAAACAAGTAGATCAGTGTTGCCCGCCCACCTAGACCCGAGCACAGAGCTCGCATTCATGCGTGAGAACGCTTCAGGCTCTGAGTTATTCTTCTGAGTGTTGACCCATGTCATATCCAGTGGCTATCATCAGATTTCCCACTACAAACTGGAAACTGATGATACAAACTCCACTGAAAGTATGCTCAGTCATTTGACAGGAAAACTTGTATCTGAAAGAAAGGGAGCACAGGACCGAGGAAGAAAGCAGGTCCGGAGATGTCGCAGACATAGAAAACACTAGTTCTTTGTTTTGTTCCGATAGCAGGGGTTTTGAAAGATGTCTTAGCTAATATCACTTCAATTCTGATATCATTCAAGAAGGAGGGAACAAACGTTACCTAACATCTCAAGTGGAAGGTCATCAGGTCTGTCTAAAAATTCTTCCTGAAATAACAAGTACTTAAGAAATCAAATCTGTCAGGGTCCAGGAAGACAATGTAAGGAGCACTGCCCTTGCTGGACAAGCGTGAGCACTGTGATGGTCAGAACCTCCACATGCCCTGAAGGAGCTGAAAGGGTTTGCGGCCCCATGGGGAGAGCAACAATACCAACCAACCAGAGCTCCCAGGGTCTAAACCACCAGCCCAGGAGCACATAGGGAGGGACCCATGGCTCCAGCTGTTCATGTAGGGGAGGATGGCCTTGTCGGGCATAGGTGGGAGAGGAGGTCCTTGGTCCCATGAAGGCTGGATGCCCCAGTATGGGGTGATTCGAGGTGGGAGTGGGTGGGTGGATGGGAACATGTCCTCATAGAAGCAGGAGGAGGGGGGATGGGATTGGGGGTTCCTGGGTGGGGAGCAAATGGAGAAAGGGGATAAAATCTGAAAAACTTAAAATAAATTTAAAAAAAATTAGGGTAGGGGTGGCAAGGGAGCCATAATCTACATGTTCAAATCAGAGGAGAACATTTAAGAACTGGTTCTTTTCTTCCACTGTGGGATGGGATTCTGGCATTGAACTTAGCTTCCCTACAATGGAAAGAATGGGAAAAAAAGGAGGCAGGTACTCCTTAGTCGATTTTGGTATGAGTCTGTTACTGTCTGCACTACTAATGCCAGTGTACAAGTTAGCCAGCTCCATAGCACCGCTAATGCCTGCACAGGGGGGAAGCTGCCCCACAGCACTCCGAATGCCAGTGAGGGATGAGCTGCCCAAAGCAATCCTGCAAGCAATGCCAGCTACTAAACACATCCTCCGCTTTGACCTGCTGCACTGCTGGTACACTTTATTAATTTGTGTGCCCTGAGGATGATCCGTGAAGCTTTTATTTCACTCCTTGGTGTGTGTTTGATCCCTGTGAGCCTCTGAGCAAGAAAACGAATAAAGCACTGCCATTTGCAGGGGAAGAAGTTGACGGAAGTGCCCATGTCTCTCAAAGGAGAGTTTGAGCCCACGTAAGAGCAATGTTCTCTACAGTAACCGGCTAAGTCCAGAGCCCGTGTTATCCTTTGGAAACGCTGCTCATTTCTAGCTACAATGCAGTGCTTCGAGAAAAGGGATGGAGGAGCTAGGGATATGGCTCAGTCAGAAAAGTGCTTGCCACACAAACATCAGGACTGGAGTTGGATCACTAGCATCACGTTTAAAACTGAGGCATGGCGGCAGCCCTTGGAACTCTGGCTCCGAGGAAGCAGAAACTAGAAAATCCCTAGGACTCTTTCCAGCCAGTGTACCCTTATAGATGAGTCCCAGGTTCCAGTGAGAGACTGTTTTTAAAAAGAGGGTGGTGAACTCCTCCAACCTCTGCAAGCATGTGAACCAACCTACATTGGGTTGGGGGGGTGGAGAAAAGAGACAGAAGATGTGTTTTCCTGGGTCACATGTATTTGCCTCCTTGAATAAGAAGCCAGGAGGGATGAGGTGGAGGAGGGGCAGTGTAAACTAGTGGTCACGGTTGCTCCCCAGGATTGGGAAAGACAAGCAAGGCTTTGTGGCTGTTAGAGGAGGTGTCTTTGGCACACCCCATCCACCATTGAGAACCCAGCCTGCCCTCAGCCTCCAGCTGCATTTTAGGAGAACCCAGTGGCTCACAGGCTTTGTGGATGGCCTCCTGCTGCCAGCCTCCTTCTTACCCCATCCCAAGATGTTTGTTCAGCAGCCTGGAGCTGGGCTGGCTCATGGCCACTCTGGCTTTGTTGTTCGTTTTTCCTGGCTTTGCTGCAACTGTTTGGTCACCCCAGAGAATAAAGCCATGGCCTTCAGGGTCAGTTGCTTGGGGGACAGAATTTAGATGCATCACAACTGCCTGTCCTAGATGCCTCACAGCCCTGTGGGCCCAGGTCAGCACTTTCCCTCCCTCTCACCCTCTGCCCTAGAGACTGGCCCTCTGTACTGCCACAGGCAGGGTTTGGCACTGGGGATGGGGTGGGAGGCCTGGGAGAGATTGGAAGATGGAGGGAGGGAGAGTGAGCTGGTGCTTTGCCTGGGGCCTCCTTGAGGACAGGGTCTATTCCCAGCTGTCCAGGTTCCCCAAACCTTCCCTCCCTTCCTGTCCAGAACAGGCAGCCTTGATGACTTCAAACTTCTGCTCATCCTGTCAGGCCCATAATCACAGCATGCCGGCTTTAGAGCATCCAGGGTGTGAGTCCTGCCTGTCTGTGTGGTGCTCAACTTCACATCACTGTCACTCAGTCCCTGAGGTAATCCACTGGCAAAGTAAAAAGGGCTGTTGTGGCTCAGAGGTTTGTAGGGTCTAGCCCAGGGTAGACCCAGCTGCCCTGAGAAGGCTCTGAAAGAGGGACTCCTGCAGGCTCACAGGCAGCTCAGACACTGATCAGGAGATTGTCTCTAAGACCTTGGGCTGGATGGACTGGGAAGAGATGAGTCTTGGGTAAGTGGCCTCTGGATTTCTCTCAACAGAGCTCCAGACTAGGTCCAACTCGCGTCACAGTAAGGGCTGAGTGTAGCCACCCAGCAGCCATGGATGAACTAGGTTCACCTGGAGGAAGGGCTGGAAATAAAAAAAGAGGTGGAGGGGAGAAAGAAACATGGCGCCAAGACAAAGTTCTCTGATCAAGTCTCAAAGTTTAATATTCAGCTCTTGTGTATACAGGGAAAGCCCCACGGAACTTATCCTTTGTTTCAGCCGGATTATGGGATTACGTCCCAAGTCAAGGTCAGCAGGCAGTCTATTCTTCTAAGTTCATGTAGGAATTTGCACGTGCAGCCAGGGTGGGTGACTCCATCTAGATCACTAGGTGTTTCCGGCCTGCTCAAGGCTGGAGAAGGGCACAGCTGAGCAGTCCAGAGCTGGCTGAAAGACAGTGACTATAGCAAGTGTCCTTTCACTGCAGTAAGAAGAGACACCTTGGCAAGTAGAACCTAACATGCTGTTCTTTGTCCCCTAGAATGGAGTGGGTGGAAGAATCTACCTGAGAAGTCCTGGGGTTTAGGTGCATGGGCAGCTCCTATACGGAGGCTCCCCTCAGGAACAGCTCTGTATGTAGGTAGTCATAAGACCAGAGTCTTCCTTCTCCCAGAGGCCCAGTGAAACACATGTTTTTGGCTATCGTGAACATCTGCTAGTTTGTCTTCTAGCAGTGTGTGGCCATGTTTTGGGGGTAGAGGACACTCTACAGTGTCTTTAAGTGTGGTCACGGAGCCACTGTGTTGAGACCAGGCTGGCTGAACCACATTAAAATTAGTGCATTTAAAAACAAAGATGTCCAACCTGGAAGGCCTTTCTGCAGGGGTAGGAAAGAAAATATTCATGGTTGAACAGGGAATACCCCAGTGGGATGCCATCACTGCATTTAAATGGCAGTGTTCCAGACTTAATGAAACTTCACCCTGCCATACTGCCTGCAGCTATACCCATCCCATGCTTCTGCAGTCTGTGATGAAGGATAGCATTCACCTTGATCTATGGAACCTACCAAACTGTGTGAAGCAAAGCAGCAAGAGACTCATCTTCATGAGTGTGCGTTAAGTGTTCTACTTAAGAGGCCGAGGTCAGCTTCCAAGGTCCCCATGATCTAGGAGCTAGCCACTAACCCTCTGGGTGACCGCATCACAAGAGGACACCAGGGATCTGAAGATTGCTAGTGTGTAGCTTGTGAGCATTGGTAACTCTTAAGGATTACAAACATCTCCAAAGAGCTGAGGACACATTTACAATGACAAGCACTGTGAGGCTTTTCTTACAGAAACATGAACAGATATTCCAGATTGGACACTAACAGACCAGATAACTTATACCAGCCAAGTCTCGCTTAGTTGAATTAGTGAGTTTACTGAGGTATGTACAGGAATGCCAGCAAGGAGTTACTTACAGAAGCATGGATGATCCAAAGGCAACTTCATCACTGAAAAGCCACAGGCATGACTCAAAATACATTCATCCTGGAGCCCTGTACCACTTGCAAGCAGCTCTGAAGGTGAGTCTCTTTTTCCCAGCAGTTGCTGCTAATAGAACCTTAAGGTGGGCCTCAGTGGATCCTTTATGTTTCAGGTGCTTCCTGGTCTTGTAAGCTGTCTTACCTCTTGGGCCTGTTTTGTAGCCCGCCGATCCCGATCCGGCATTACAAGATGGCGCTGGTTTACTGTTGCACCACTCGCAGACAAGTCTACTGCGCATGCATCAACAGATTCTGACACAAACCCCTCCCGAGTGGGTATATGCAAATGAGGTATTGGTGCCAGCCAATCCCTGCACGGCAACCACTCCCTGGGCGGGGACTTATGCAAATAGAACTTATGCTAATTAGGTCTGGGTAGAACGACCAATCAGAGAAGATATGCAAATGAGGTCGTGGGGCAACCAATCAGAGAAGATATGCAAATTAGGTCCGACAGGGCAACCAACCAGGGAAAGCCACGCCCCCTCTACCCTCTATATAAGCAGCCCTCTCAGGCTGCTCTGGGTCCCGGCTTCACGATGGGGCGTTCCTGCAATAAAGCGTGTTGAGAAGATCCCGGTCGTCGCGTCCTTCTTCTCCGTCGAGCGAGCGTAGATCTTCGCGTCTTTCTTCCTGGTCGAGCAGACGCAGGCGTCTTCCTGGTCGAGTGAACGCAGATCGTCGCGCGTCCTTCGGGGTCGAGCGGTCGCGACACTGTTTCACTTACTGCACAGGTCTCATGAACTTTCAGAAAGTACCTGTTTTCTAGGAAATATGTAGCTGGTTCCTAGGAAATGAAACACTACTTTCTGAAAGGAGCTTACTACAGAGACCACTGCTGTAAGAGAAAGTGATAAAGGCACATTTTCCCCTAATTTCCAAATAAGGAGACTATAGTGACTATGTGCACGTGTGTGTACACACCTATATTCTACTTCTGAGGAGTCAGAGCTTTTCTATGTGAGGACAACAGGGCTCCTGGGTCCCAAACACAGGCGGTAGTTAGAAATGTACTTTGACTGAAATCCGGGGGTAAACGAGCTTTCTTAGTATTTTGAATAACTTTGCATGCCTTCTTAACGAAAGTCTCTACTCTGAGGATGTGAACACAATCTAAAACAACTCAAGGCCCTGGGATGCTGGCCTTTCCCCCAACAACCTTCTAATACTTCCATCAGTATCCTGCACTGGGGAGCTCCTGACTTGTTTTGGGGCTAGGCTTAGCTGTAATGATACCTGTGTGAATGAAGACAGTACAATAAGAAACTCAGTGTATACATGTGTGGAACTATCAAACAATTAAAAAACAAATGGACTCAAGGTATCACTCACTAAGTCAGAGAAGGTCAATGACCACAGGTCAAAGTTCATGGCTTCCTGGAACGAACAGAAGAACAGAGAGAAACCTTCATGTTCAGTTCCCATGTTTACATTTAACCAACTAGGTGTCCTGGGGCTAGGTGAGTTGCCCTCTCCAGCTCTACAGAAACTTCTGGTTAACATTCAAAAGTGAAATACATGCATTAGTATTTTGCATAGTTTCTAATACAACAGTAATATGGGGCTACATATATGAAACACAGGCACCCTAGACACCTAGAATATAGCAGAGCCCCCAAAACCCCACTCAGCAATCACATGCATTAGAATCCGGTGTGCACCAACAAGCTTTTATTGTTAATCACACTGACATGAGGGGGTCACTGGTCTCTGTAGCAGAGTGCATTTGAGTCTGCGTGCTGCATGGGAGCGTAAGGTCACAGCCCCCACTTCCTAGGCAGAAGGGAAGGAGTACTTTAATTGAACTGTATGTATATGCACTAACCTCCAGAACACACTCATGAAGTATTGGCCTGTCTTCTGGAAACCCATGCCCAGGTAGAGAGTCAGAGCACCTTGCTGCAAGTTGCTGGTCTCAAGGACAACATCACTGTAGCACTGGTCCCGTGCAAACTGGAGGACCGTTCTGACCAGCGCTTTCGCTATCCCCTGTCCTCGATGCTGTGAGGACACGGACAGGCGGAAGAGCTGCATCTGCTTCCTCCCTAATGGAGGATCCTTGACTGGCAGAGCACACACTATGCCCACCACCTGCCCCCCAGACTCAGCCACCCAGAAGCAGGCACCATGTACATTCAGGTAAGACTTGGTGATGTCAGCCATGTCTGTCTGCAAACACTTGGCCACATACTCCTTCCAGGGCTGTCTAGCAAGGAGCCGCAGGAGTAGGAGCAGAAAGAAGATGCATACAACAGCCAGCAGCCAGGAGCCAGACACCAGGACCAAGGTAAGGGGCACCCCAAGTAAGAGTAGGAGGGTTCGGGGCAGTGTAAGCATGTGGCGAAAGGTGGAGGGGATGTATTCTTCCATGCCCTTGGTGAACACATCCACGACACTTTTATAGTCGCTGTCCTGGTACTGTCGGATGTGATAAGGAGCCATGGGAGACTTCTGGGTCTCAAATCCAGGAGAGACAGCTATACCTGCCTGCACACCTTCCCTGAACCCTGCAGAAGAGAGAAACCACGTGAGTCTCCTGAGCTTCCCTTTCCTAACCTCCCAGGACCCATGTAGGCCCTGTTCAAAGGTTTATTTTTCTGCTGTCACCAGAAAGAAAGCAGGACACTAACAGTGAAAAGAAGTATTGTGCTAGCAGGACCTGATCACTCCCTGCACCCTCCCCTTTTAAACCTTGCCACTGGGTGCTGTGTCTTTCCTATCTACTCTGAGCAGGTGTGTCTTTATCAATAGATTAGGAAAAAGGAACTTTTGGTTTTAATGCTCTGGCCTGTTCCCTCGTTACTCAGTTACAGACTCTTTGTCTTTGGTACTGAGATGGCACCTTTGTGCAGGAAGATGTTATGTCCCAAGAACTGTGTTTCCTAGTCACAGTCCTTGCATCACAAAGCTATGTTTCCAAGCTCAACTTCCAGCAAAGCCTCTTTCCCCTGACTAGAAAGACTTGATGTGGGCAAAGGCAAAGGGTTAACCCCAAGCACCCACCAAGCACCAAGCACCCACCAAGCACCAAGCACCCACCAAGCACCAAGCACCCACCAAGCACCAAGCACCCACCAAGCACCAAGTACCAAGCACCCACCAAGCACCATGTGTAATACAAGCCCCAACCTTGCCTCTCTTTCTCTCACGTGGTACCACAGAGTCAGAAGTGTCTGGAATAGTTTCTACTCCTGAGTAGCATTAAGTAGAAACTGCTGGCACCTGCCCTCCCTCTGGGCAGAAGACCTCGGGAGGAAATCCTTGGATGGGTTCAGAATAATTGTAAACCAAAGGCAAAGAACTGGACTGTGAAGGTGGCACACATCCATTTTCCTTGTGACCCCATGGACTACACTGGACAAGCATGCTCTGGAATGGTAAACTTCACCCTTACGAAGCCCACCATCTTCTTCCTGTTTCCTCACTTCTTATTTTTCTCCAATTCCCAGCCTGGTTATCTGAATGTACCTGCTAAGACAGTGTTTCTTTTTTGGGGGGAAGGGGTGTTTTTGTTTGTTTGTTTGTCTGTTTTTTTGAGACAAGGTTTCTCTGTGTAGTCCTGGCTGTCCTGGAACTCACTCTGTAGACCAGGCTGGCCTGGAACTCAGAAATCCACCTGCCTCTGCCTTCCAAGTGCTGGGATTAAAGGCGTGCGCCAGCACCTCCCGGCAAGACAGTGTTTCTTAACCTGGGGGTCAAATAACCCTTTTCCAGGGGCCACCCAAAAGACCCTCGGACATATCAGATACTTACATTACGATTAATAATAGTAGCGAAATTACAGTTATGTCTGAGGGTCACCACCACAGGAGAAACTGTATTAAAGGTTTGAGAACCACTGGGGTTAGGAGGATTCTGGGATCTGGTCATTGGCTGTGTGCTCACACCTGCCTCGGCTGTAGCTCTCCTACTAAAATGGATCTATAGTCCACTCTGACCTCCTCACTCCTTAGCCATAGCGTGAAGGACACAACTGTTGTGTCCCATGAGCCCCTTTCCATCCCAGTAGATCTGCTTTCCAAATAACAGTCCCCAGGTCGGGCAGCTGCTGGAGTTGAGCCATGCTCACATCAAGGGATCTTCTCACACCAGCCAACAGCAGCATTACTGTACCGATTTGGGCAAGAGTGGCTTAGCTGGTTCTCTTTTCCACATAAACATGAGCGATTTTATTTAAAGAAAGTATGAGGATATTTTTTGTAAGGATAAAAAGCGAAATTTATTATTATTA
Organism: Rhabdomys pumilio; assembly: GCA_030674055.1. Classification (NCBI taxonomy): domain Eukaryota; kingdom Metazoa; phylum Chordata; class Mammalia; order Rodentia; family Muridae; genus Rhabdomys; species Rhabdomys pumilio. The sequence goes on from JANHMN010000008.1 coordinate 22,504,441, forward strand.
TTATTATTATTATTATTATTATTATTATTAAAGACAGGGTCTCTCTGTCTATAGCTATCTAGCTCAACTGGAACTCACTATAATAGACCAGGGTGGCCTCGAACTCAAGATACACCTTCTTCTGCTTCCCCAGTGCTGCAATTAAAGGCATTGCCACCATGCCCAGTAAAAGGAGTATTTTAGATAATGAAGGATTTTTGTACAGTAAAATAGGATGTTGCCTTGGACAAAACAACTAGATTTTTTTCCCAAATGAAAGCAAAACAAACAAACAAACAAAAAAATGAGGGTAAACCCAGCAAGCTGAAGTGAGTGGCACATGGGAGTATACAAAGTCTTTGGGGACAACCTATGATGGTGTAGACCTGAGCTGTTACACCCACACAGCCTAAAAACTGGCAGTTTAAAACAGTGAGTTCTTGTAGGACTGGAAGATATTAATCTGCTCTCAGCATTTGCAAAAATACTTAAAAACAAAAAATTTGAATTAATTACTGATGCTTTTTGTTAAGTTTGTCAGAATTTTAACTACTTAGGAAACCCCATCTTAAGCTGGCATTTATTTACTCTAATTTGTTTATATTAACGCCTTTAAATAACCACTTTCATAAATAACTTTTCCCAGGTAAATTTAATGCCCATCTGTGTGCAGCAATCTATGTTCGAACTTGTTTGCAGTTAAAGATATTTAATTCATACAGAATGATCGACACATGCTCTCTTATATAGAAATCATTATGGCCAATATAATTTTTTAGTATCTCTACTATTTTTAACCAGTACCATTCAGAATTAAAACCAAAACCAAATCACAATCAGTACTGTTACTAAAAATCCCAGTCTATATGTCTTCACCTTGACAAAAGACATACCTTACTGCTGTGTATACAATTCACTTGTTACATCTGTATAATCATTAACACTGTTCCCCATTATGGGTCTAAAGTTTATTTTTAAATAGTGCTGTAGACCTTTAACCCTACCCAACCAAAGAACCTAAATGTTGCTTCAAAAACAAAACTAGGCAGATTGATAAATAATGGGGAGAAGCACTTTAGTTTTGTGTAATTCTCCCATGTGGTGACACAAACTGTTGTTGGAAATATACATGCATATGTATATATGTATGTGTGTGTGTGTATATGTGTGTGTGTGTATGTATGTATATATATATATATATATATATATATATATATATCTTGTATTCCATAAGCTTCCTTAAAACACCGCAGGCCAGGAAGCACTTTGAAAACTGCTTTTCTCCAAATCAGAATTGTTAATGCCACTAACTTTTCCTAGGCATGTGTTCATGTGCCCCTAACTCTTTAAGCAATGATAATTCAACATTCTCTAATAGTGTACATTCTGAGTAATGCTTCCTAGTGATTAAAAGGCATTACATATTGAGATTTAAAAAACATAAGTAATTAAGATTTAAAAGGATCTATAGACAACTGCTTAATTTGTAATTTTTATTACCAGTGTGTGTGTGTGCGTGTGTGCCATGGCTTGTGAGTGGAGATTAGAAGGCAAACTTGTGAAGCCGGTTCTCTCCTTCCTCCCTAGGTGGGTTCAGGGGATTTTATTCAGGTCTTAGGCTTGCTGGGCTACCTTGATGGATTATATACTTAATTTTAACACTAGCTTCCCTTAGATATTTGCTCATTAGTTCTGTTCTGTGTTCTCTTTTAAGAATTATATGGCTATTGCCTGCAGACATTCTGCAGAAATACAGTCTCTAACGGACATTTTCATTAGTGATTTTGGAGATGCTAGAACGTCACAAACAGGATAAACAAAATGTAAAAAATAGACAAGGTAGGCTCTAGGGTTTATTGGCATTAATTCCTTAATGTCTGTCACTCATTCACTCCTTCAACACAGAATAAGATCGGCTGGGACAGATCTCATCCCAGGGATAAGAGATGAGATCAAATCACCACAGCCAAACAACAGTATCTTCAGAGAACATTCTTCACAGATGTGGAAAGGTGTCAAAATCAGAATCAAGTCACACTGGCATGATGTTGCTTGTCTGTAATTCCAGCACTGCGGAAGCTGAAACAGAAAGGCTGACAACAGCAGGACAGTCTGGCCCCCAGGAGTACAACTAGACTCACTCTGACACATTTTCCAAAAGGAATGCTGAGAAGTTAAAGAGAAATGGTTTTTATATGTGGTTACCTGACACTGTTTTCTAACTTTGGCTCAGGCTTCTATTGTTTATATTTGTTTCAGAACAAAGCATATTTCAGAAATTCTCACTCCAAGTCACGGCTGTTCCTGCTACATATGGTATGCTCTGAGGTACATCTTTTTGTGCCGGGAATTCTCTTACAAGTAAGAAGTCATTCTGACAATCAACCAGGTGCCTGGTGTCAGGATGTCATCTTTCATATGACACAGACAGGCAAAACAGAGCTCCGGGATTATTGGCTGTCTTTGCCTATGGCCCTATCTCCTCCTTATGTAATCTGCTGAGTGGAGATGGTATGGAATACATGTCTTTAGGGTAATTAATCTACTCTCTTAGACTGCTGGCTCTCTCTAGATAAACTGTAATGCTAAGATTCAAGCCCTTTATTCATTGGGTTCTCTGATCCCGTCTCATTATCTTGGTGGCCATCCTTCCCCACCAGCAGTACCCTGCTCTTGCACAATTCCCTGAGGTCGATGGCTTTTGAGGACTTGATCCCAGCATCACGTCCTCCTGTCTGCTTAAGAAATTTGCCTCTTTCCTGTCACAGCAGTGGGAGTCCACTTGTCTCTAGATCTCCAAGCACAAGAAGAGCTACTTCAAGGTAACCAACCACGCTACATCCCCGTTTCCACTCGAGAGCACACTCGGTAAACTGAGTCTCAAAAGTCCTGATAAATTGTGACTCTCGTCCTGGTGAATATTTTTCTTTTCACAGGAAAAGGGCGTTCAACACAGGCTTAAGAACAGAGTTGACACTCAACACCATACCTCAACTTCTAGGCCCGACCTTTGGGGCCCTTTCCTCCTCCAGGACAAAGTAGAAGGAGTCCTCCTCGTGCTCTGCCAGCAGCTCCTAGCAGTAGTAGGAGTCCGCTGAAGTTCATATAAACATAGGCAGGGGCACGCCCACCGGAAGCACGGTGCCTCAGAGCCCGTCCACCTGATCAAACAGTAAGCACTTCCGGAAGTAGAGAGCTTCGTTTCCAAGGGGACGATCTTCTGAGGCGGACATGAGACTGAAGGTGAGTTCAGCCCTGTAGCTCTTTCCCTGTGGACAGTTTTGTGGGGGAAGTGTACGTGTCTTTGCCAGTGTTTGTCGCGAACCCTCCCAGGCCGTGGGTGGAGAGCGCGGCTCCGGACGGAAGGCGGCTCGGCTGCGCGCACCGGGGCGCCCCCTGCAGGCGATGCCGGAGACTGAGCAGGAGGAGCCGCGTGCGGACCGCGCAGCCCAGGCCAGGTCCTGGGAGAGAGTTGCCCCAACTTTACAGCTTTACAGGGGCCAGTGGCCTCGGCGGGAGGGACCTAGGCGGGAAGCTCCGAGGACAGGGATGCCCTATTGGAAAGCCTGACCAACCTAAGCTGAGGGCAGGCTATGCTATCTGGGCTGGAAAGGAGTCAGGCGGGGTCCAGACTCTACTTGCGGGATCCCGTGACATAAAGTTAGGGCTTTAGCTTCAGCTCTGACTTGCTCCTGAAGGACCCCGTGACCATCGGGATAGGTTAAAGTTGCATTACTGGTGACCAGGGCCGGGATGAGGACGCTGTTAGGGTGTTATTGATAAGGGGTGATGGCAGTGCCTGTGACAAAGATGAGCCAGAATAGATGTGGATGAATGTAGAGTCAGAACATGGGCACTGGACTTGAGAAGCATCTTAGACTACCTCCTGTTGCTAATAATACCACAATACCTCATGGGAGGGGGTGTGTGAGTGAGATAGTTTGTTGTGTTTTCCTAGACAGGGTTTCTCTGTGTAGCCCTGGCTGTCTTGAACTCACTCTGTAACTCAGGCTGGCCTCAAACTCAGAGATCTGCCTGCCTCTGCCTCAAGTCATGGAGCAGGTTAGGAGGCTAGGCAAATTTGCATTCATAACAGAATCGCTCTGGAGATAGAAGCCATTATTTGATAATCGTATGACTGGATTAACAAAATTTTGACTTCAAGGGCCCTATTGCCCCAGAGGTAAATTAGTAACTTTATAGTCACATCAATGGATTAATGATTTTTTTTTTTTTTTTGGTATGAAGTCCTAATCACCTTTTTAATTCTGTACTTGGCCTCACCTTTTAATATCTCACATTGGGAACTAAATCTCAACATGACCCTTACAGGTGTCAAAACAGATCAATACAAGTAATGATTCCAAAGTTTCTAGTCTAAGCGGCAAACTGTACTGAGGCTTTCTTAAAGCTCCTTTCCTTACTGTTAAAAATAAGACCAGCCGGGCGGTGGTGGCACATGCCTTTAATCCCAGCACTTGGGAGGCAGAGACAAGCGGATTTCTGAGTTCGAGGCCAGCCTGGTCTAAAGAGTGAGTTCCAGGACAGCCAGGGCTACACAGAGAAACCCTGTCTCGGGGAAAACAAAACAAAACAAAACAAACAAACAAACAAACAAACAAATCAGACCAGAGTTTTGATTCCAAGCACCCACATTGCATTTCACAAAAGTCTATAACTCCAGTTCCATGGAGTCCAGCACCCTCTTCTGGCTGCCATAGGTACCAGGCAAGAATGTAACACACAGACACACATGCAGGCAAACACTCAGAAATATTTTTTTTAAAGATGCTTCACACACACACACACACACACACACACACACACACACACGCGCACGCGCGCGCACACGGAACATAATTTTCTTTCTTGATTGTAAGTACTTAAATTTTGTTTGATGTCTGCAGAAGTTCAGAACATGCACAGCAGAATATTTTAAGAGTAAAATAAAAGTGACCTCAGTACTCAAGATTTCTGCATTTTGTTATGTTTTCTATTATTTTCTATGCATGTTTTTACATGACAGCAGACTGACCGTGCCTACCATACTCTTTATCAATTAGATGCTAACATAAAAAAGACTGTGTCAGGCAGGACGTTATTTATTAAACCTTTTTCCTGTAATAGAAACCCTCAGACATAATTGTGGGTTTTTAAAAATTTTTTTTAAATATTATTATATGTGCATGGATGTCTGGGGCTGGGGCTACAGATGGTTGTGAGCCGCCTTGTGAATGCTGAGTCCGGTCCTCTGCAAGAACAGCAAATGTTCTTAATGGCTGAGCCAACTCTCTAGTCATGTGCTTTTTTGTTTTGTTTCCTGAGGCAGGATTTCATAGAACCCAGGCTAGTCTGGGACTGGAGTTGTGTAGTTGAGGGTGACTTTTATCTCTTTTCCAATGAAAATGTGACTTTATACACATTTAATAGGATAAATTAGAATAGGCATAAATGAAGAAGAAACTCAGAATAAAAGTCAGTGCCATTTTTCTTGCAGGGAGGAAGGTGCAAGAAACTGGAACAATCTAGGGTGTTGAAGGAAACATTCCAAGACTTCCTCCAAAGGTCCTAGGGAATATGAAGTTAGGACTTAAGTGCCAGACTTAATCATTGCCACTTAATATACACGTGTAATAAAGAGAGTCCAAAATTCTGTTTGGACTAAGAAGTTTTCTAGTTAATATGTAACTGTTTTCCAGAAAGTGACAGGTCATTCTTTGGAATTGGCTTCAGTTATACAAGTATTAGGAAATCTCAAGTACAAATCACCAGCTATGCTGATTCAGGCGACTGTAACACAGAACCAACATTTTAGGGCTTGTTGTTTGGGTTGTGAGCCATTTCTTTAGCCAACATTTTGAGTTTATAAATGACATCAGTTATTATACTTTGGGTTTTGTTGTATATGTTCACTATAGCTTTTTTGTTTTTGTTTATTTTTGAGACAGGGTCTCACTGTGTAGCTCTGGCTATTCTGAAACTCACTATGTAGACCAGGCTAGCCTCAAACCCACAGAGATCTACCTGCTTCTGCCCTCTGAGTGCTGGAATTAAAGGCATGTGCCACTATGCCCAGCTGATGTTCACCATAGTTAAGACAACAGTTGACACACATTAAGTGAAGATGGTTGAATTTTAATGATAACCATGCTAATTTTTGAAATAATGCTTATATAGAATGAGCCAGTATTGATTATACACACCAACCAAGAAAACTTAAACAACTATCAAAGGCAGTCTACCCTAAGTAGGCCATGGTAATGTTATGTAATGCCATGGTAAAATATGTAATGTCTACTATTACATATTTTAAAATAATACAAAGAGCACTATAATTCACTTGGAGTAAAAATAGCCTGTCAGCCATTCTAATCAGGATCTTACAAAAGCATCAGGTTTCCAGGAGAGACACTATTCTAGAGTAGTCAGTAAATCTTTTGATAGTTTTACATCTGTAAAACCAGGAACAGGCTACATCTTGGGATCTGAAGAAGATAGCCAATCACACCCTGACAAGATTCCAGCCATAGTGTAAGATGAAAAGGTCTTCCTTCTGCCATGTGCCCTGGCTCTAAAGGAGCTTCATGTGTACAGAGTTCAGCTGTGTTTACACGTTCGTTGTGGCATCTGAGCCTTAGAAGTAGGTCTTTGTAAAAGCTTCGTAATTTGCTCAAAGATAAAAGCGAGTGTGAATGTAATTGTAACCACAATTCTGGATATGTCTACGAGTCCTTCAGTCCACTAACATCTGTCCATTGAGTTCACAGAAGTTATGTTATGTTGAATGAGGAGGGTTGTTTCTGTCAACAGGACTGTGTTTCACTGGTGTGGGTATTACTGCATCACTCACGCCTGGTTTTATACAGTGCTCAGGATTTCTTTTTTACACTTTTAAAAATAAAGCCAACATGCCCACTACTATCCTTAGATCATCTGTTTGAAGGATCTGTCTCAAATAGTCACCTTCTTAGTCGTCTGTCTGAGCGCCTTGTGCACCTTATCAGAGCTCCAGCCTAAAGAGTTTTCACTATGGATCTGGGTCACCTCTCTTCAGAGTCTCACAGCAGCCAGTGAAGTGTTAGCCCCAACTAGCTGACAGAAAGACCATCATCGTTAGATTTCCACTTGAGCCCAATTTTTCTGTCTTGAGAAAATCCTGCTCTGTGAATCCCCACACCGTTATCTGATGTGGGTGTTACTGCATAGTTCACATGGAAGCCCCTGCTACTAGCTGCATGCATCTGGGCTAGTGCTCCAGAGACCAATGCGTGCACAGATTTCTTTCTCTCTTTTTTTTTTTTTTTTTTTTGGTTTTTCGAGACAGGGTTTCTCTGTGTAGTCCTGGAACTCACTCTGTAGACCAGGCTGGCCTCCAACTCAGAAATCCGCCTGCCTCTGCCTCCCAAGTGCTGGGATTAAAGGCGTGCGCCACCACCGCCCGGCCTCAGATTTCTTTTGTATATAAACTCAGCCTCGTGTGTTCTGAAGTACTTTGGATATGGTTTAAGGTAAAAATGTCTAGTTTGAATGATGGGAACAGAAGCATCTGTCAGAATTGCAGGGCTGGCAGGGTTGGTGGAGAGGGTAGTTTGGGCTTGGATTACTTATATTCAAGAGAAGGTTAAAGACATGTTTTGTTTTGTTCTCAGGCATTTTTCAGACTGTAAAGACCCATGCTCCCAGTCTCCTCCAACCCTGAACTTCAGATTGTCCTCCTCTGACCTCCCCTGGACTGGGTTCTGGGTGAGCACTACACACCTGGTTTCATACAGTGCTCGGGACTGAATCCGAGGTTCTGCACACGCTCCTCGAGTGCTCTACTAACTCAGCCCCTTTCCACTGTTTTTTATTTATGAGCAGCCTTTAAGTTATTTTAAGATTTTTTATTTTCAATTTATGTGTAAATGTGTGCCTACAGATACATGTACACATGGAGGCTAGAAAGAAGTGTCCGATCCCTGGGAGCTGGAGTTAGAAGTGGTGGTGAGCCTCCTGAAATCAGTGCTAAGAACCAAACTCAGGTCAAGAACAGCAGACACTCAAAAGTGCTCAGCCATCCCTCCAATCCCATGAAGAGCTTTTTCAAGAACTCCTCAGTGAGGCTGAGTGTAGGCTGAGCACAGCAGAACAATCTGTGACCGACCGCCCTGCTGGTGTGGGGAGCAGTTGGACTGGGAGTTCCAGGCCAGCCTGGCTCAGAACGTGAGACTTACACAAGATTAAAGTGACACATTTAGCCACGTTTTGTTTGTTTTTTCACCCCTGTGGTTTTTCTGCTTTGACAAATCAACACTACACGCTGATTTTGTTTTGTTTGGGGGCTGAGACTATTGTGCTGAAAAGTGAACACGCCCTTGTACATGCTTGAAGAGTGATTGATCACTAAGCCATTTTCCCTGCCAACATGAGAACTTTTTAAAAAAAATATTTTTTAAGATTTATTTATTTATTTTACTACTATGTGTACACTGTAGCTGTCTTTAGACACACCAGAAGAAGGCATCAGATCACATTACAGATGGATGTGAGCCACCATATGGTTGCTGGGAGTTGAATTTAGGACCTCTGGAAGAGCAAACGGTGCTCTTACTGCTGAGTCATCTCTACAGTCCCCACATGACAACTTTTTAAAAAAGTTTTTAAATTTATTTTTCTCTCATATAATATATCTTGACTGAAGCTTCCACTCCTTCCAGCCCTCCCCCACCTCCCCGTTCCCCTAGATCCATTCCCTCTCATCTCCCCTTAGAAAAGAGCAGGCTTCCCAGGGATGTCACCTGAACATGACACAACAAGATACAATAATACTATGCAGAAACTCTCACATCAAGGCTGGGCAAGGCAACCAGTAGGATCCAGTACTAGGAAAAGAGTCAGACACGCCCACCCCACTAAACAGGATAGCTTTTAGCCCTATTTAGTCACATCGACTCTTGCTGTTGGTTGGATAGGTTATTCTCAACCTTTCAAAAAGACATTTTATCATCACCAGACTTCCAGTTAGTTCCTCAAGAAAGAAAACTTTAGAAATGGACCCGAGAGATAGAAAAGATGAGTAGAGCCAGGCAGATTGGCCAAACCAAAGACGCATTAGCTGTCGGAGCTGGCGAGGCTGCTGAGTGGTGGACTGTGCTTAGCCTTGGAAAGGTCCCAACTGCAGTGTCCATCACTAAAAAGAAAACTGATGGTTGAAACTGTTCTTAAAATTATTTATTTTTTTGTAATGTATAGCGTGTCTGCTATACCCAGGACATCATTCACGAGGTGAGGCCTCCTGCCGAGCACAGCCCTACCCTCCCTTAATATTACACTGTAGCTGTGAGCTAGCACGGCTGATGCGAGTTACTTAACAGGTGTATGCTCTTGATCAGTTCCACGTTGAAATATATTTCTGTTAAGGTGTGGTATTTGAGCATTACAAATTATTTTTCTTAATATTTGTGGCCAGGCTTTGTTAAAGTGTAAGTAGATGAAGAATCTAATCTAGGAAGGATATGGTAAATTAAGGTCTCGTTACTGCTCTAGGTAATCTGTGATCTGTCATTTCCTGGCATCCTGCATCCGGTTGTCTGTGAGGAAAGTAGTCTTTTCTTTTTTGGTTTTTTTCGAGACAGCGTTTCTCTGTGTAGCCCTGGCTGTCCTGGAACTCACTCGGTAGACCAGGCTGGCCTCGAACTCAGAAATCCGCCTACCTCTGCCTCCCCAAGTGCTGGGATTAAAGGCGTGCGCCACCACTGCCCGGCCAGGAGTAGTCTTTTCATCATGCACAGAAGCTGCCCATCTTTCCAAGCAGGGCACCAGCCACTTCCTTTGGCCTTTCCCTGGAAATGGGAGAACTAGAAACAGCTCAGCACAGTTAGAAACACACCTTATAAAGATGCCAAAGATGCTCTGGAAATGGACTTTTCTACTTTAGGGATTCTGTAGTTTATGAAGTTAATTTGTCAGCCTGACATAGTCTTCAGAGTTACCTGAGAAGGGACTGTCAATTGAGGGTCCGTGCAGATCCTATTGACCCATTGACCTACCTATGATGGGCTGCCTTGACTCTTAATTGTTGTGATGTAGAAGGGCTTAGTCCACTGTGGGCAGCACCATTTCCTGGGCAAGTGGTCCTGGACTGTATTAAAAATCTAATTAATTACGCAGAAGCCAGCAACAGAGTGAGCAAACAGTGGTCCTTTGTGGTTTTGAATTCCTGTAATTATAAGGCAAATAAGCCCTTTCCTCCCCTGAGTTGCTTTGGTCAGAGCATTTCATCACAAATCAACAGAGATAAAGCTGGAGCAGGAACAGGAAGTAGAATGCAAGGATTCTGTCAAGACGGTTACATCTAAGTGTGTTTTCATGTGCAGTTCTAGGGCTTGGAGGGCAGAGGCAGGAGGATGGAAAGACAGAGCAAGTTATAGGACAGCAAGACTGTCCGGATGAGAAAGATAGACGAGGAGAAACTGGGTGGGAAAGATGGAGACAGTTTTCTACATATAAAAACCTGTTGATCTTTTGGTTTTGTCTAGGAGAGTCCTCCTTGTCTATGAAATGCAGTTATCACAGCAGCTGGACTTGTTTCCCGAGTGCAGGGTGACCCTTCTGTTATTTAAAGATGTAAAAAACGCAGGAGACTTGAGAAAAAAGGCCATGGAAGGATCTATAGATGGTTCATTGATAAACCCCAATGTGGTAAGTACAAAATATGGGGGTGAATTAACCGAGGCAGACATTTAAGAATGTGCTCATTTTACCTTATAATTCTTTTATATTCAGGTAAAAAGTGTTTGCCTAAGTCACACTTGGGTGTTTTAAATAACAAATAGAGTCTAAAATGCTATATCCCATCTTAGGAAGGGCTATGGCCTAGCTGTGAGCGCATGTGTGTTCTGGCACATGCCTGAGTTTTGTGCTTCTCATATGTGAGTGTGAGTCTGCAAAAGAAGCACGTGTCTTAGTTACTGTTCTGCTGAGGTAAAGAGACACCATACCCAAGGCAGCTTATGAAAGAAAACATGTGATCAGAGGCTGCTTAGTTTCAGAGGCTAGTCCCCATAGTGGGGAGTGTGGCAGTAGGCCGGGCGGGCGGGCACGTCACTAGGGCAGTAGTAAGAGCTTACATCTGGTCCACGAGATGGAGGTAGAGAACACAGCTGGACATATTGTGGCCTTTGAGGTTTTAAAAGCCCATCCCCAGTGACACCTCACACCCCACTGACATCAGTAAATCCTCAGAGCCTATCTCCAGTGACACACCTCTTTCAAGGCCACATCTCCTATGATGGCTCTTCTTAGATCTCAACCTGACCACGTCTGGAATAAACTAAACTCCCTAAATGACTGGGCATACCCATGAGGGGGTCTTTGTGTAAGTGAGTCATTTGAAGTGGGAAGTTCCACTTCTAATCCAGATGTTGGAGGTGGGATGACACACCTTTAATCTGGATCCTTTGATCCACCTCTAGTCTAGGCCACACCTTCTTGGAAGCCTATATAAAGGACATGCAAAATGGAAGCTCCATGGAAGCTCGCTCAACTTTCTATAAAATAGGTCTCCTATACAATAAAAGGTTCAGTCACAAAGCAAAATCAAATTCCAACTGTGTAAACAACACAGTGTCCAGTATCTGGGATCAACTCTAGATCTTCTGGGCTTCAAAGGGCTTGTGTTATTTCTCCAGCTGAGCCTTCTACAGCATACACAGCTTGTCTTCTAAGTTCAGGCAGCCTCTGTTCACCGCTGCTGCTATTCTTGGGGATCATACTGGCTTCTCCAAAGAGCTGGGGTCTCCTGCAACTAGGCCACACCTTCACCAATGGCCTTTCTTGGCCTCTCTCAATGCCAAACCTCAGCTTCTCTCCGTGACCTAAAACCAGTACCATGTGGGTGACTCTTAAACTTGCCAAGTTCAACTGCCAGCATAAGGTACAACCTTGACTACCTCTGGAACAGAGCTTCTGTGTGCTCTCAGGAAGCATTTCTAAGAAGATTGCACCTCAGTGATACTGCTGTTTTCTTAATTCCTGCTAATTTCTCAGTTCCAGCTAACCAGCATCAGTTATCCCTGTAACTTGAAGATTTCTTCTCAGCGGTGCTGGTCTCTTGTTAATTACGGCTGACCCTGCAATCCCAGTTGATCAGATACAACAGATTCTGCCGGGAGCCAGTCCAGTTATGAGAGGGTAGCGGCAGGGGCACAGAGTAGAACTCTGGTGATGGCTTTAAAGTCTGAGGGTCTCAGGGCTTTCTGGCTCTCTGGCCTGTACTGGAATGCTGGTGATAACTTCTAAAAAGTCCTAAAAACTTCTTCTGAGGGTAAGAGACTGCAGGCTAGGGTGATTAACACCTGCAGCCTAACAGCAGAGGATTAGGCGATGTGGCCTTTGTTCTATCTCAGCAGGAACTGCTGGGCTCTAACTTGTGTCTGCTAGTCTGAGGTAGCAGAAAGAAAAGACACTTAAGAAAAGTTATTATATAGAGTTTATTACTAAGTGTAAAAAGTTTCCTATGAAAGCTATCTAAGGGGAAAAGCAGAAAGGTCCTAAGTGGGGAAAAAGGAAAACTTCTATTCTATTTGGGAAAAGGGAAAAAATTCTGTTCTATCTCTATTTCTATATCTAACTGTTCTAACTCCCTAACTATCCTAACTATTCTAACTTCCAACGACTACTACTGCTAACTACTACTACTCTCTTTGTCTTTGTCTTCAGTACTTACGCATCTTTCAGAGTACATGGTCACATGGTACAAAGTTCATCACAAGCTCACACCAAAGTTCAAATCATAAATTGAAATAGAAGTTTATAACACAGAATGTTTACATGAATATCCATTAGGAGTAATTATCTAACTAGACATTCATCACCTGTCTAGCTCCACGGGTTCGCTCAAAGTTTGAAACTATAACTTAAGAAATTAGTGACGTTTTGTATAGATAAACCCAGGCAATATTTTCTCTTCTGTCCTATCACCTATAATAAATCATTAATTCCCCTTTAGTGACCCTTGGTTAATTGTTTTAACCCTTGGTTAATTGTTTTACAACTTCTTGGCATGTGCTCTGAGCAGGAGAAAGTCTGGTTACTATCTCTCTCGGGGCAATTAACTGACGACACTCGGGAGACTGGCAGGGTTCTCATTGCAGTTTTGACTATGCGTGAGGGATCTAATAGCAGTCCCGATATAAAAGAGCTTACTAATCATTGATATAATTTTAGGAATTCTGATAGGATCATCATTAAGACTTAAGAAGTCATCTATTTGTCTATATAGTATCACTACAAGACAGTACATCTTCGTGGATCTGCAGAGATCTGCTCCAAAGGGGTGTGCTATTGCTTAGTGATTGTTACATATGTTTAATAATAATAATAATAATAATAATAATAATAATAATAATAATAGGAAAAGCTTATTAATAGCAGGAATCTTTCCTAAAATTACGTCTCCACAACCTTGCTGGATGGAGCACACTCGTCGAAGATTATATAATAATCTGAGGCAAGCATTTCAGGATGATCATCTGCTAATTATTAGTCCCATTATGGCTCCTGACAAGATTCTTCATATAAAAAGCCCTACAGAGTCTCTGCTTCTCTCTGAAACTTCACAAGCTAGGCCTCCATTGTCTGCTCTGCTCTCAACATTCTTATTTCCAAGGTCCTACAGATCAGCCTACTGAGCTCTCAATACTCTGTGTGTGACTGTGTGTAACTTCTATCCCAAAAGTTGTTCCACAGTCACCCCCAGAACAACATGGCCAGGCCCTTCACAGCAGTGTCCCCCTCTTACTACCGGCTTCTATCTTAGGACACAACTGCTATGAAACACCACAACCAAAGCAACTTGGAAAGGAAAGGGTTTATTTATTTGGCTTACATTTCCATATCGCTGTTCATCAAACAAATCAAAGGAAGTCAGGACAGGAAGTCCAGAAGGGCAGGAACCTGGAGGCAGGAGCTGAGGAGCTGATGGCCGTGGAGAGAAGTGCTTAGTCACTTGCTTCCCATGACTGCTCAGCCCGCTTTCTTACACAACCCAGGACCCCCAGCCCAGGGGTAGTCCCACCCATACTGGCCTGGACCTTGTCACATCAATCACTAATTAAGAAAATGCTCTACAAGCCTGCCTATATATCCCTGATCTTATGGAGGCATTTTCTCACTTGAGGCTTCCTCCTCTCCAATGACTCAAGCTTGTATCAAGTTGACATAAAATCTAGGCAGCAGACCTTCCAGTCATTTCTAAACAACCCACCGACTGAGAAGCAAACATTCAAGTATATGAGCCGTTCTCCTTCAAACCAACACAGTGACAGAGTGGTCAAGAGCATTAAGGCACCAGGTTCCCACTTACTGTGACTTAGGAAGAAGGGCCCTGCTCTTTGCATTGTGCATATCCCAACAGTCCTGCAAGGGCAGTGCTGCACATTGTCTCCCTCTGATAGGTAGGACAGCAACTTGCCTGGCTTCCATATGGTAAGCAACAGGGCTGGGATTGAAACCCCACCATCTTTATCCCGGTTACCTCATCTGTTTGTGATTAACGCTGATGTCATTGCGTATGTGGGGATTGACGAAAACAGTGCTGTTGAAGTTTAGGTTGTGGCCTGTTCTGTGTTAGCCTACAGCAATCATGCAGCTTTAAAGTTATATAATTGTTTGTGTGTTGCAACAGCCCTCGAGGTCATAGTTTTTAAATACAGTCCATAAGAATCGTGATCCAAATTTCAGACAGGAATCTAAATCTTAGGCTAGAACAAGGAAGTAGTCTTCAGACATGAAAATGACCTTGGGCTAGGACAGGGAAGTAGGCTCAGATACTTTGGTCATCCTGATAAGCCCTTCGAAACAGTGATCACATAACTGGGTTTAATGCCTTGCTTGTTCTTTGACTGTTTGTGTTTATTGTCTTGCTTGTTCCTTGACTATTTGCATCTATTGTATTGCTAGACCCTCAACCTAGAACTGACCTTAATACTTGCATGTAATTAAAATGGTATAAAAGCATAAAGGAGGGGGGGTGGGACAGGGGGTTTTAGTGTGGGGAAATGGGGAAAGGGGACAACCTACCAGAGAGATGACATCTGTATAGTAAATAAATCAAACAAACAGCTGTTAAAGTTACCTCAGGAAAGCACAAGGTTTTTCGTTTTGATTTTTCTGTGCTAACCTTTGTATTCTCTCTGGTAGGTTGTCGATCCATTTCAGATACTTGTGGCAGCAAACAAAGCTGTTCATCTCCACAAACTGGGAAAAATGAAGACAAGAACTCTGTCTACTGAAATTATCTTCAACCTCTCTCCAAATAACAATGTAACGTGGTGACTGACTTTATTTCAGCTGGCCTTGTCATCTGTTTCCCCTGTCCCACTCCAGTGTGACACTGAGGGCTAGGTTTCTCCAAGTAAGCTGTAGTACTAAGCCAAAGTAGTTATCTAGAGAGGTACAGGCAGAAATGTTTAGCACTGCAAACAGCTGTGGAGTTGGTTTCTTGATCAAAGTTTAAACCACATGGGGCTGGTATCATCTGCCCTTTCAGTGTTGTCTTAAGTAGACCCCTTGAGCATTTTTGTTTAAGAAATTGACAGAAACCCACATGATAAAAAGTGAGATATAGATACATTTTGTGTCACTTTCCATATAAATTTCTTTTTTTTGTTTTTGTTTGTTTGTTTGAGACAGGGTTTCTCTGTGTAGCCCTGGCTGTCCTGGAACTCACTCTGTAGACCAGGCTGGCCTTGAACTCAGAAATCCACCTGCCTCTGCCTCCCAGGTGCTGGGATTAAAGGCGAGTGCCACCACCGCCCGGCCATATAAATTTGCTGAGATGGAGTCTGTATTTGTTTTCATAGTCAGTACTATGAACTTTCTGTGACCTATTGGAGTCATTGACACCTGCTCGATCACAGGCACACCACACCACAGCATAGAATTATTCATGGCTTGAAGTTTTCATAGGAATGCTTCCATTCCCCCCCCCCTCTTTCTTTCTCTGTGTGTGTGTGCACGCTTGTGCACGTGTATATGTATGGTTATGGGAGTATGGGTGCCTGCGTGCCAGGAAGTGCTCATGGAGATCTAGAGAGTGGCCTCAGGTGTTGGTCCTTGCCTTGTTTAGATAATGTTCTGTGGCATGGTATACACCAGGTTCTCTGGCCTGCAGCTTCCCGGGTTGTTCTGCCTCCACCTCCCATCTTGCTGGAGAATCACTGGGATCACAGATGGTTGCTGCTGTACCTGGCTGTGCATAGGGAACTGGACACTTGTGTAACAAGTGCTTTACCCACTGAGCCAGTACCCCAGCCCAAGAGATCTGTGTAAATGAAAGCTATTGAGGTAATGACATTCTGTGTGTGACACATGGAAATGATGCCTGTACTCTGGTGATGAAATTTTGGTATTATTACTGTTAATAACCAGCTACTAATATCAAAGAAAAAACTTGAGAAGTCTTTGGCATGAATTAAACCACACTTGGTTACAAAGTTTATAATATCAGTCAGCATGACTTCATAACTCATTAATAGAATCATTGGAAGTAATTGAAAAACACCATTCTTGTTTGAGACACAGCTCTGGGGACAGAAAAACCAAATACAGTCTTGATAATGAAAAATACAAAACTTAGTACCCTAAGATAAATAACAAGAGGAATATAAACTGTGGTCTGGAGAAGTCACCTGGGGACAGAGGCAGGGGTGTTTGTGTGCAAAGCCAAAAAGTCTGGACTTGATCTGGAGGAGCAAAGTGCAAGAGCAAGCAGGGACAGCAGTAGGTGCACCTGCAGGGGCAGGCACACAGGAACAGGGAGGCTGACTGAGCAGGCCAGAACGGAGTCCAGACATGACACTGGCTCACTGTCTTTTGTTTCTTTCTTATAGATTTCAGAGGCTTTGAAGAGATTTGGCATCTCAGAAAGTAGCACTTCGGTTCTGATTGTTTACATTGAAGACGGAAACAAGCAAGTGTGTCAGGAACACATAGTATCTCAGGTGGAAGGCCAGCAGGTGCCTGTGGAAAGGCTTCCAGAGCTAACACGGCTCTCAGAAGTCAGGAAGGTGTGTACTGCACATTCTGAAGCGTTCAGTGATGGACGCTGCCAGCTCCTCACTGTTGTATGAATTCAGAACCATTAACATCTTAGTTAGTTTACAACATGATGAGATGCGGACTCATTCCATCTATACAAATCCTGTTACTGTTCTTTCTCAGAGCTGCCTCCCTCTTATTCCCAGTACCTTTTGAACTTTTCAGAACTAGTGCAGGCTGGAAGGATGGCTCAGCAGTTAAGAGCACCGGCTGCCCTTCCCAAGTACCTGGGGCTGATTCCTGGCATGTTCATAGCCATCTCTGCCTCCACTTCCCCGGGGAATCTGACGTCTTCTCCTGGCCTTCGTGGGAAGTGCACGCATATAGTACACATACTACAGGCAAAGCACCCATACAAGGAAAGTTTTAAAAAGCCTTAGAAACAGTAACATAAGTTTACAAATTCTTGTAAAGTATTTATAAATGAAAACTCAGATGTGGAGTGAAAACTGTAAGAAAAGGGATTTCTTTCGATATTAAATGACTACGAAGTCAATAGCTGGATGTGGACTCTTAAAATTGATACAAATATGGTTTATATGTTCAGGCAACTTGGTCTTTTATATTAATAACTACACCTCAAAAGAATATTTGACATTAGTAACAAATTGCCAACAACTTTGAATACTTTAAACGTATTTGTGATTTCAAATCATTATTGCCATAATAAAATGATAAAGCCACATATACATACCTATGTAATAGGAGCATGCGGACATAGCATTCATAGACTGTCATTCACTTTTACAGATATATAAACTGTCATCACAAGAAGAGAGGATTGGGACGTTATTGGATGGTATCATTTGTAGAATGTCAACAAAGGACGTTTTATAAGATGTTTCAAGGGGCTGGAGAGATGGCTCAGCAGTTAAGAGCACCGACTGCTCTTCCAGAGGTCCTGAGTTCAATTCCCAGCAACCACATGGTGGCTCACAACCATCTGTAAAGAGGGGATCCGATGCTCTCTTCTGGTGTGTCTGAAGAGAGTGACAGTGTACTCATGTACATGAAATAAATAAATCTTAAACAGAGAAAGATATCCAGATTCTGATTTCTCTTTAAAAAAAAAAAAAGAAGAGGATGTTTCAAATGTCAACAGAAAATCACAGTTCATCACCAGCGTCTCTTTCCTGGTTATAAAGTTAACATGTTCATCACAGGAAAAGGGAAGAAGTATCACTACCAGCCCGACTTTTCTTTTACTTCTTAAAGTTAACCTCTGTCACTGATTTTGTCATTGTCATCTAGTCTTCTGCTTGTATTTTAAGAAATTTCATTTTTATACAATTGGAATAAAAAGCGCAAGCATCTAGAGAAGGCTGCAGTGCTCAAGGCTCTTCCTCGGTAATCCTTGTCACCCACCTCGCACTTGTGGCTTCTCCACATTGCCTTTGTAAGCTCTGGACCCTGAGCGTTATATGCATAAGAATCCCTTTAACTCTAAGACAGGCGTGGTGACTCAGGAGGCTGAGGCAGGAGAGAGCCACAAGTTCCAGATGAGCCTAAAGTACTATGTCAAACCCTATCTCAGTAAATAAATAGCTAGTCATTTAACTCTCTTAGCCACTTGTGACGTGGATATGTCTTTGTGCCCACTTTATACAAGAGGCAGCTAAAAGAGTATAGCAGTGTTAACTGACTAGCCCAGGGTCATGTAACTAGTATAAAACCATGTTTGATGGTTCCTTTTCCCCCTCACTTTATCTAGTATTTGATTGTATCCATCAAGATAGGCTTAGGGGTCAGCAAAGCTCTGTGAGGAGCCAGATAAGGACTTTGCTCCTCAAAGGCCATCTGGGTCCTGCTGCAATTACTCAATACCGCCTTTGCAGTCTGAAAGCAGCCACAGAGGACAGATACATAGTGAGTGGCCTTTGTCCAGGAAGCCTTGACTTGAGCAAGTGGTAGGTAGCCCTGGAGTTGAGGCTGTGAACTCCAGAGTTGGTTAGAATACAGTGACAGGCCCTAAAGCTCACTGGCTCAGTAGAGCAGAAGGAAACATTCTGTTATGTTTAAGGCAGTAGGGATCAGAGGGAAGCCCACAGTGGTGCCTTAGGAGTCCTCTGCTGTGGCTTCTCTGTCTGGGCTCTTAGGTTACTACACACCCGGACAAAGCTCTGTTGAGGGCAAAGAATCCTAAAAGCACCTACATGGGAGTGACAGGCATTGCCACCTTCACGGGAGTGACAGGCAGTGCCCACCTCTTTTCATTAATACAACTTTGAAAGTGGTGACTCACTACAAGCACAGTCAGTTCTGCCCCTTCAGTCTCCTCTAGAGCTCCTTGTCTGCAAAGCCAGGTGCCCCCTCATACTGAAGTTCTGGGGTTGTTCTCTAGGTACCCTGTGGTGGTTTGAATACACTTGGCCCAGAGAGGGGCACTATTAGGAGTTGTGGCCTTGGTGGAAGTGTGTCACTGTGGGCGTGGGCTTTAAGAGACCCTCCTCCTAACCACGTGGAAGCCAGTCTTTTCTTAGCAATCTTCTGATGAAGATGTAGAACTCTCTCGGCTTCTCCTGTACCATGCCTGCCTGGAGATTGCCATGTTCCTGCCTTGATGATAATGGACTGAACCTCTAAACCTGTAAACCAGCCCCAATTAAATGTTGTCATTATGTAAGTTGCCTTGGTCATTGTGTCTGTTTGCAGCAGTCAATCCCTAATTAAGACATACCCCATACCCAGAATTCCTTTCTGACTCATACCTCTTGAGTGTTCAGACAAGCCTGCTGCATGGAGGGGGGCAGAGAATGATGCAGAACAAAGAAAAAGTGCTCTTGCACACTTGCCCAAGATTGTCCAAAATGAAAGATATGTTGATCCCTCTTCTTACTATTGTGGGGAGGGGGTGCATGGTCTCAGTGTTCCTCCCTCATACGGGCTGTCACGTGTGCTCCAGCAAGAAGCTTTTATTGTTAATCACACTGACAGGATGGGGTTTCACTACTTCCTGTAGCAGAGTGCAGAGGAGCATGCTTGCTGCACAGAGCATAAGGTCACAGCCCCCACCCACACCCCCAACGTCTTCCTAGGCAGAAGGGAAGGAGTAATTTAGTTGAATAAAGCAAATATCCACTAACCTCCAGAACATACTCCTGAAGTATTGGCCTGTCTTCTGGAAGCCCATGCCCAGGTAGAGAGTCACAGCACCTTGCTGCAAGGTGCTAGTCTCAAGGACAACATCACTGTAGCCCTGGTCCTGTGCAAACTGGAGGACCGTTCTGACCAGCGCTTTCGCTATCCCCTGTCCTCGATGCTGTGAGGATACAGATAGGTGGAAGAGCTGCCCCTGAGTCCTCCCTAATGGAGGATCCTTGACTGTCTGAGCACACACTATGCCCACCACCTGCCCCCCAGACTCAGCCACCCAGAAGCAGGTGCCATGTGCATTCAGGTAAGACTTGGTGATGTCAGCCATGTCTGTCTGCAAACACTTGGCCACATATTCCTTCCAGGGCTGTCCAGCAAGGAATTGTAGGAGTAGGAGCAGTAAGAAGATGCATACAACAGCCAGCAGCCAGGAGCCAGACACCAGGACCAAGGTAAGGGGCACCCCAAGTAAGAGTAGGAGGGTTCGGGGCAGTATAAGTATGTGGCGAAAGGTGGAGGGGATGTGCTCTTCCATGCCCTTGGTGAACACATCCACGACACTTTTATAGTCGCTGTCCTGGCACTGTCGGATGTGATAAGGAGTCATGGGAGACTTCTGGGTCTCAAATCTCGGCATTCACTTGCCTGCTCTCTTTCCCTGAGTCTTACAGAATAGAGAAGCCATGAGTCCCCTGACCTTTCTCCCAACATCCCCAGACCCATGTAGGCCCTGCTCAAGGGTGTGTCTTTCTGCTGTCACCAGAGGGGAAGCCGGACACTAACATTGGGAGAATGTATGTTAGTAACACTTCATCCTACTAGAAGCTTTCTTCACCTCTTTGTGCCTTGAGTAGGCCTGAAAGATCTTGTTTTCCACAGTAGACCAAACAATAGGATGGAGGTGGTGTTACTCACCTTGGCTGCCTTACAACCTGTTACAGGAACTGACAAGAATAGACTGTTTGCTAAGCTTGCTTTGAGACACCTCTGGCTGTGATTAAGGATGGGTTCCCCTCACCCACACCAGCTAAAGCAAAAAGGGTGTCGGTGGTGGAGGTGGGGCTTCCCCTTTTTATTGAGAGCTGAACATTAAACTTCAAGCCTTGATCAGAATACTTGTCTTGACTCCATCTTTTCTCGCCCTTGTGTCCTTTCTTTCATTCCCAGCCCCCTTTCAGGTGAACTCGGTTGTTCTGTGGCCGCAGGCAGCTACACCCCTTGACATAAACACAGCACAGTGTTACAGATAAAGTCCACGGAACAAGATTTTGTTTGTTGTCTGTGAACTATATATCGCAGGCATTCTGTGCTTCCAAGTGTGTAATTTTGCAAAATCGCCTTCCCAAGGATTATGAAAGTTTAGATTGGGCTGGAGAGATGGCTCAGCGGTTAAGAGCACTGACTGCTCTTCCAGAGGTCCTGAGTTCAATTCCCAGCAACCACATGGTGGCTCACAACCATCTGTAATGGGATCTGATGCCCTCTTCTGGTGTGTCTGAAGACAGCAACAGTGCACTCATACACATAAAACTAAATAAATTAATCTTAAAAAAAAAAGAAAGAAAGAAAGGAAGAAAGAAAGAAAGTTTAGATTACAGAGTTGGTACAAACCAACCATTTTCTACAGCCTCTCTACCACCCTCATCCTTGAAGCCCCAGGTAGGTTCTAGGACTCTAGGCCCACACTGGGACCCCTCCCTCCTACTGTACCTGTGTCTTGTTACCCGCTACTACACAACCAAGAGTGTCTGGAATGACACCCGCTTCTGGTGGCATTCAGTAGAGATAATCTAGGACTGCCTCACAACTGGTGAGCAGACCTGAGTAGGCGCTTTATTAGCTGGTTCCTGGATATTTGTTAATGATAAAGTGCAGGGTGATAGAGGTGACAGCTCTATGGTCGGTCATGTTTATTCACCTCTGAACTCTGGGCTAATAATTTGTAGAGCAAAGTAGGATGTAGATGCCCAACAGCTCCCCCTGGGGGAGGTCGGCCACCCTGCTTACTACTCCCCTCAGGCTGCAGCAACTCTCTGCCCTTTTTTTTGTTTTTGTTTTTTTTTTGTTTGTTTGTTTGTTTGTTTGTTTGTTTTTTGTTTTTTGTTTTTTGTTTTTTGTTTTTTGTTTTTTGTTTTTTGTTTTTTGTTTTTCGAGACAGGGTTTCTCTGTGTGTAGCCCTGGCTGTCCTGGAACTCACTCTGTAGACCAGGCTGGCCTCGAACTCAGAAATCCGCCTGCCTCTGCCTCCCAAGTGCTGGGATTAAAGGCATGCGCCACCACTGCCCGGCCTCTCTGCCCTTTTTGGAAGTCAGCCTGGTCCCTGCTCCTCCCACAGCAACAAGGCCCTTACCACCAGACTTCTCTGTCTATGATGTTCCTGGTCCTGATGGAATGGATCCTAAGTTTCCCCACGTTTGTCCTCATCCCCTTCTCCCTCCTCCTCCTCTTCCTCACATCAGCCTTCACTCAGCCATAGTGTCCCTTTTCATCCCCAACTATGCTGCCATCCAGATGGTGGGCCCTGGACAGGGAACAGCTACATGAGCTCTAGGGGCTGCTCAGAGCTTGCACATCATGCTTCTCACATCGGCCAGCTGAGCTGTTGCTTCCCTAAGACAAGCAAGAAGGACATCTTTAGTGACTGTCCCGGTGGGAAGGATGCTCTCTGCCTTTGCCCTAAACCCTGACCTGAAGCCAATGAGAACCGTGCTAGCCCCATTTTTACCCAAGCCCACTGTAGCCTGGCAAGCAGGTTCTCTGAAAGAGGAAGAGAAGCTACAACAGGATTTTTGAGGGAGTTCTGAAGCTGTCGTCACAGCTGTAACAAGGACCAGAGAAGATGCTGAGATGTCCAGATGGAAGTAGTGAAGTTTTTCAGAAAGGACACCCAGAGCCAACACCTCAGAAAAGGTTGGTCTCCTGAGCAGTGATAGGAGGGAAGTGGGATGCTCCTGAGGCTGGACCATCCTGGGGAAAGGAGGGTCTTTATAGCCCTGCCTTGTTATACAGGACCTGAACACAGTCAAGTGCAGATAACCCATTCCAGATGCATGTGAGGCCATGAGTGCACTAGCTGGGAAGCTGAGTGTCAGGTGTGATAAAGGAGGCATGTGAATGGCCTGGCAAAACAAGGGTCCCCAGATGTGCAGGCTGCATGCTGGAAAAGTCCTTGGCCAACAAAGTGTCCTGGAAATTAACACTCAGTCAGTGCTGGCTCCCGAGAGGAACCCTGTCATATAGCTAAGTTAGACATAAGGACAAACGAGTTTCTTAACTACTGGAGGGATTCTCTTTCCAAAATACTGTGGGCCTAGTAGGTTTATTGTTTGCAAGGGGCACATTTATCAGTATCAACCATCAGTATTAGAAGTGTGCCTAAGACTCATGTACCCGTCCATTATGTCACAGCCCAGACAGTGAAATCTAAATCACCTTGAGGTACATTTAGGGCAGAAATGACAAGGAGTCAGCACCATTCAGCTGGGGAGAAACAGGAAGACAGCTTCATAGGTAGGGACCAGGCTGCAGCTAAGCATCTAATCCACGGTCTCTGAGCCTTCCTAATGCTGCGGCCCTTTAACACAGTTCCTCATGTTGTGGTGACCCCCAACCATAAAATTATTTTGGTACTACTCTATGGCTGTAATTTTCCTACTGTTATGAATCAAAATGTAAACATATGTGTTTTCTCATAGGCTTAGGTGGGCCCCGTGAAAGGATCTTTCAATCCTAGAGGGGTCACAACCCACAGGCTGAGGAGCACTGAGGTAGGCTCACCATTGGCTTTGCAGGTGTGTACTTACACAAAGCCCTGGATTCAATCTCCAGCACTGCCATTCCATCCCTCCAATGGAAACAGCAACGGCATCAAATTAAATCACACGAATGCAAAATGCATGAAACACAAAAGTACAGCTAAACCGTGGAAGTTTTCTTTTATTTGAGCAAAACAGAGAGGACTTAAGCAAAAAAGAACATTTTTGGTTGCTGAAAGGTGATCCGTGAGTGTCAACTATTTTATACCTAGGCATACCTAGGGACCCTTGTAATTCTTTGGATATTTTGAAGATTTTTATCATGTAGCTCAGGCTGGCCTGGAACTCACAAGATTCTTGCTTCTCCCTCCCAAGTGCTTGGGACCACAGCCATGGAGCACTAACTATAGTGTTTTTAAAAACCTGTACACAAAGAAAAAATATTGAAGAGAACGAATATCAAAGTTATGTTCACTTCTGATTTGCTGGTGTAGAGTGAAAAATTACAAAGACCATTTTATAAAATATATACAGGCTCACTAGTTCCAAGAAGGCGGAACTGAATGTAGGATTTCAGGCCTTCACTGCCCTGGGATACATCCCGGGAAGAGTACTAACATTCCTCAAGCCCCAGGGAAAAGAACCCACCTGTGGGTGGGGAAGGCCCAAAGCAGGAAGACACATTCCTGACCACAAAAAGATGCAAGTCACCTGGGTGGGGAAACACAATGACCGGGCTGTGGCTCTGTGGCTGAGCAAGTGAGAAATAGTTAATATGACAGGGTAGGGCACAGTGACGGTGAAACCACATTTTTGAGAATGAGTGTACAGAGTAATTCTTCACAACTATAAACCATTCAGGGTGGGTTTCTCTGGAATGTTTCACTATTCTTAAGTTATGTATCCTTGGCAACCCCTCAACCCCTCCTCCCTCCCTTGGTTTGTGGTTTTCTGCTTTAAAAGACCCCTTAGCCCATCACTCTGGGCCAAACCCTGCTCTTGAGAGAGAGCTCGTGGTTTGACCGCCGGCCAATTTCCCTAATAAAGCCTCTGCTGCTTGCATCCAGGTACGGTGTCTTGGAGTTTGTGGGTGTTCGCGACTTCCCGAGACTTGAGTAAGGGTCTCCCGAATTTGGGAGTCTTCACTGGAATTGTCGTAAGATTTTTTTTTTTAAACACAAAAGGGTTAGGGGTGATTTGTAAATAGTTTCCTGATACACACTATCAGGCCACCAATATGCAATTCTAACCTATCCTGATGGTTGCGGGGTCCTTCAGGATGAAGTCAGAGCTGAAGCTAAAGCCCAAACTTTATGTCACTGGGACCAGCATGTAGTCTGGACTCTGCAAGATTCCCGGATGGCATGACCTGCCCTCAGCTTAGGTTGGGCGTCCCTGTCCTCGGAGCTTCCTGCCTAGGTTCCTCCCTCCCGCGAAGGCCACAGACAACTCTCCAACGCGCCTCCCTCCCAGCGCTGGGCCTTGGCTGCGCGGTCCGTACACGGCTCCTCCTGCTCAGTCTCGGGCATCGCCTGCAGGGGGCGCCCCGGTGCGCGCAGCCGAGCGGCCTTCCGTCCCGAGCCGGGCTCTCCACCCACGGCCTGGGAGGGCTCGCGACAAACACTGGCAAAGACACGTACACTTCCCCACAAAACTGTCCGCAGGGAAAGAGCTATGGCTCCAGCTGGGCAGAACCCGCTGTCATTTTGCCACGCGGCTTAGATGACCCTCCCCCGGAAGCAGATCCCTGCACTTCCAGAAGTGGAGGTCAACATCCTGAGTGCTTCAACTGACTCCTCCCCTTGTGAGGGCACAGTGTGCTGGCAAAGGAAATAGGCGTGTCGGAACCTTCCTGTGGGAGGATCCACGGGTGGAGGCTGGAGGTTCCGGTCAGGCTGTAAGGTCTACTGAAGATTTATTCGAGAGATGTTAATCACTTTCTTACTGTGATAAAAGTATTAACCTAAATAAAGTGAGCACACTTTTTCCACTACTAGAGACCCCACAATCAGTTTTTACTTTGCTTTGTCCCACCAGTCACTGGGAGCACCCCTGGACTCCACAACCCTCCTCAGGGACTTGCTTCCGGGACTTACCTAACATTAAGTACGGTCTCTATATCCAGAGTAGGTGAGGAAGGTCGTGTGTGACCCTTGAGTCTCCCAGCCAGGCTACACATGCCAGAACTTGTTTTCTGTTTTCCTTGGTTGGGGTTTGTCTTTTATCAATACTTTGTTTACATGAAAGGTGTCTGGTGATAAGCACAATAGTGGAACGCTATGCTCCCGGTGTAACTCTCCTAATTAGGATAGTGGAGAAAGCACACCATAAAGGGCCACTTTGAATCAGTGACTGGATGAGTCGGGAAGGAAGTCTTGCTTGTATCTGGGAGAGCCGCACTTTGAGCAACCGTTTAAGACTTCTGAGAAAACAGGCTTGTGGGCTTACAAACTATGTGTGGAATCCTGAATTTTTATGCTACCAGGCAAACACTCTACCACTGAGCTACAATTATTTTGCTTTTAATTTTTAAATTTATTATGACATAATAAGTCTGGCATCCATGGTCTGGCATGATGGTACAGTGGAACCATATATACATCTATACAGTAACCATCTATATGAACTGGCATCCAGAAAAGGTAGTGAATACATTATAAACACTTAACAAAAATATTATCAAAGAAAAAAAATAAAACAAGCCATATGAAAAGAGATTCAACCTTAGTCATGAATGAAGTAAAACTTCAAAATAAGACAACTCTACACAAATTGATTTATCTTAACAGGAGAAATGTAAAACTAGTGTCAAAAGACACAGCTTCATATATTAAAGTTCTGTGTGGAAAGTGATAAAAGCACTTTACAAAAGTCTACTGCTTTAAAAAATTGAATCCCGGGGATTGATAAAGTGTTTGCCTTGCAAGTCAGATACCTGAGTGGGATCCCTAAAACACACACACACACACACACACACACACAAAGAAGAGAAAAAAGGCAGGCTGGAGAGATGGCTCAGAGGTTAAGAGCACTGACTGATCTTTCCGAGGTCCTGAGTTCAATTCCCAGCAACCACATGTAATGGCTCACAACCATCTGTAATGGGCTCCAATGCCCTCTCCTGGTGTGTCTGACATCTACAGTGTCACTCATATAAATAAAATACATTTTTTTTTGTTTTTTTTTTCGAGACAGGGTTTCTCTGTATAGCCTTGGCTGTCCTGGAACTCACTCTCTAGACCAGGCTAGCCTTGAACTCAGAAATTCGCCTGCCTCTGCCTCCCAAGTGCTGGGATTAAAGGAGTGCGCCACCACCGCCCGGCAATAAAATACATCTTACAAAAAAAAAAAAAAGGCTGAGGAGTCCTGGGGTCCTGTTGCTAGCTTGTAATACCAGCTCAAGTAAGGCAGAAGCAATGGAGCGGGGGGTGGGGGGGGGGGGGGGGGGGGGGGGGGCACTGGCCAGCCAGCCTAGTTTACAGGCAAATTCCAAGGACTGCAAGGCCTGTCTCAAAAAGAGATAGATGATAGTTTCGTGCTGGGTATACACCTTTTAATCCCTGCACTCAAGAGGCAGAGGTAGGTGGATCTCTGTGAGGTTGAGGCCAGCCTGGTCGACATAGTAAGTTCCAGGCCAGCTAGAGTTACATGGTGAGATATTTCAAACAAAAGTTAGGGTTCCTGAAGAATGGTATTGTAGCAGCAGCTAGACATATGAAGAGTTCACACTATGACTCCATTTACATAAAACAAATTTACAACGCCACAAGAGATCAGTAATTCTTTGGAAAAGCTCTACTTTCATTGTGGCTACACAGACACATATACAAACATAGTTTTGGTTTTATTGCTGTGAAGAGACACCGTGACCATGGCTATTTTTTTGGTTTTTTTTTTTTTTTGGTTTTTCCAGACAGGGTTTCTCTGTGTAGCCCTGGCTGTCCTGGAACTCACTCGACCAGGCTGGCCTCAAACTCAGAAATCCGCCTGCCTCTGCCTCCCAAGTGCTGGGATTAAAGGCGTGCACCACCACTGCCCGGCATTCTACATCTTGATCTTAAGGTAGCAGATATACTAGGTGAAGCTTGAGCCTAGGCCTAGGCCTCAAAGCCCGCCTCCACAGTGACAACAGTTCCTCCAACAAGGCCACACCTCCTAATAGTGCCACTCCCTATGGGCCTAGCATTCAAACACATGAGTCTATGGGGCCATTCCTATTCAAACCACCACACATACCAAAGACATTTTAAACATCTATAATGTATATCAATTGTATCTTTAAATATCATTTCAAAAGCACAGTGAGACAAAATATCTTTTTAATTCAAAAAAGCTAAAATTTGAGTTAGAGAGATAGCCCAGGCAGTGAGGGCTGGAGTGGTGGGGACAAGTGGAACTCTGACACTGGCTAGCCAGTCAGCTTATTCAGGAAAGCTCTACACCAATCAAACACCCTGTCCGGAACATAAAACAAACAACCCCCATCCCCCACAAAACAATGTGGAGCGAAGCAAGGTGGTACATGCCTTTAATCACAGCATTCCAGGGGCAGGCAGGCAGGTCTGCACAGAGAAAAACCCTGTCTCAACCAACCAAAACCAAAACCAACCAACATACCCCCCAAATCCCCCAAAACCAACCCCCCCAAAAAAATCCCAAGGGGGACAGTGGCTTCTGAGGACACCTTACACACACACACACACACACACACACACACACACACACACGTGCACACACTACTATTTGCTAGTAAGGTGTAACTGACACACTCATTTCTTGTTGGTAGAATATAAAATAGTACACCTGTTTGGGAAAGTTTGACAATTTATTATAAAGTTAAACATACATGGCAGCATTCCACTCCAAGGGGGGAAGATGTTTATATAAAGTCTTATATAAAAATTTTATATTTAAAATTTAAATTTAAAAATTAAAAGAAAAAAACCCCTACAGACAACCTAACCATCTTTTAACTGGTCGATGATTACTGTGTATTAGAACTCGGTCACAGAGGAAGAGTGACCAGCTGACCCGTCCTGTAACACAGACCTTCAGTAGCCAGATGAGAAACCCCGCCCAGACGGCTATATCCTAACTTCACCTGCACAGCACTGCAGGAAAGGCAAAGTAACAACCCGGTCAGCAGGGCTGACTCAGAGGGGAGGTGGGAGGGCAGTCTGGGGCTGCTGTATATTCCTTGGTCGGGAAGCGCAAAAGCCTGTACTAGAAAGGAATTTATTTTAGTTTTCTTTTAAAAAAAAAAGTTATCTCAGAGCTAATGACCCTTCTTCCTACAGCTGCAAGGGAAACCATTCTACGGCATTTGAAAGTTGGTTCAGAGTGTTATGCTGTGAGATGGGATTTACATAAGCAGTCACAACTGTTGTCGGTGTTAAACTGAATATAACCCTAATCCAGATTCTAAAACTTGTCCCCACGTCAGGCAAATACAACCCCAAATGAAACCTTAATTATTGATAAATTGTTACCTCAATATAACTGATATTGGCATTCTCAAAAGCTCCAAGGTTTTGTAGTATGTCAAGTCAGTAAGAGATCAGGTCTAGGTTAAACCATTAAGATCGCATGACCACCAGATCTATAGAACACTTGAGGTCCTCCAGAAAGCAGGTATTGAGGCGAGAGTTAAGTCACTGGTATTTTCTCTAATGCACACATACAGAGTGGTGAGGAAAGGTCTTAAGCAGGGAACAAGGCCATGTGATACGACGTGCTGCTCTACTTCAGTAAGCCAAGGCCACACCAGGCTCCCGGGTACAACATCCTCAGTCCGGACTTTCTCTGGAAGCCTCATTAGATGAAACTGTGCAAGCAACTACAGTAGAATGGGAGGGGAGTTTGCTTGCTAGGCGCCTCCTGTCCTGGTATGGCAGCCCCTCAGGGAGCCAGATCCATGGCCTACTGTGTCCCATCCTCCTTTAGTTGAAAGTGGGGTTATATTATAAAAGAAGGATGTGGTGTGGTAGAGCCAGAGGTCCCATGTACGACCAGAGTCAAAGTGTCCTACTTGGCTGGGATTTTTTTTTTCATTTTCACGATAGGGTTTTTCTACGTAGCTCTGGAACTCCCTCTCTGGCCTGGAATTCAGAGATCTGTCTGCCACTCCTCCCAAGGGCTGGGATTAAAGATTTAGCTTGGGAATTTAAAGACTCATTTGCAAAGGCAAGACAGGATGTATTCTTCACTGCAAAAAGGTACTGTCGCACTGTGCCACTCTGACATGGCACAGAGCCTTAAGTAGTGTATTATTTAGTACAGTGTACACATTCACTGGGGTAGGGCTGAGGGAGAAGACTCTAGAGACTGGCTCATACATGAATGCCTGGCTCAGAGACCACAGCACCGATTACCGGCAAAGGACAACTTTAAAGACAGACAGTCTTTAAAGTTTGAGATGACCACAAAATGGCTAGCATTCAGACAGAGGGGTGAACAGTGAAGGACTTGAAAAGCCAGCTTGCAGCCAGATACAGTCCCTGCACCAAGGCCATAAGCCATTTGACACTTCCAAGAGGAAGGGAACACAGGAATTTGTTTTCAGGACACAGTTCTGGGAAGCTCTAAGTTTTACTGGAAAGGCTGTTTAGTGGGGATCCCAATGGGGCACCTCAATTATGTGAGTGTAGTAAACACATAATAGCCAAGATATATGCGGTTGTTTGTTTGTTTGTTTTTAAGAAAAAAAGTGAGCTAACTCTTAGAAATTAAAATTTAGAGCTGGCCATAAGAGCAAGTACCTGAAGTTCCACTTGCTCAGGAGACTGAGGCAGATGGACTACTGGAGCCCTGGAGTTCAAGGCTAACCTACAGAATATACCGAATCCCTGTGTTTGTTTGTTTTTTTTTTTTTTTTTAAAAAAACATATATGTAATATATGTAAATAACAGAAGCTGCTTTATCTTGTCTGTCTTTATTATGTGTATATAGATCATGAATATACAGGTGAGAAGCCGGTTGGAGGCAGAGCTCAATGACACGGTGCATGTCTAGTGTGCCCGAGGTCCTGGCCAATCCCAGCATCCACAGCCCCAGTGTTTCAGAAGAAAAATACTAGACATTAACATGAAAAAGTTAAATAAAAATTACAAATATAATTAAATCAGGGGTAAATTTCAGGAAAGAAGTCCAACATCCTACTAGAAGCTGCCCTAGGGTTAGGGATTAATGCTAACACAATAGCATTAAATAAAAACTTCTTGCAATTTACCATATTGAAAGAGCTCAGCTGGTATATGTCATCATGGATAGAAAACACACTATGACATGTGAGATAAAGAAGACCCTAAGACTTCAAGAGACAAATTACAGGTCACAGACAAAGATTTGACATCAGGCAACACAGGGTTTCTCAGCCCGAGGCACAGAAAAGTGCTTACCTGAAACTGTAGCTAATCGAAGAACAGGAGCAGAGAAGGACTCAAACAGTCCTCTCTGTGGCTCAGCTGTTACTCCCTACCCAGCTCTGAGTAGCTACTGAAGGACATAATGATCAAATGGGAAATTACAGTCATGAAGGAGAACCCTGGGACCCAGGACACATAAGAGGGCTCTAAGAAATGACCAGAAGGAAGAGAGCTCAGGTCGGGAGCTATGTCCCACGTTAAGAAATAGCCAGTGTGCCTCCTATCAAGTTGTGTCTCCTCAAAATTCCTGGTAAAGGTCTAAGCCCCAGTATCTGAAATCTCACTGCATTTGGGGCAGTCTTTCAAGAGGCAAATACATTAATGTGAGGTCTCCACGGTGAGTCTGAATCTAATGACTTGGCATCTTTGAGAGAGAGCTGAGGATGCATCCCAGCATATCATAAAAGAAAAAAGGAGGAGGAGGAAGGGTTGAGTAGGGGAGATGTATTAAGACAGAAGAACTCGAGAAGAAAGTGAGCCATCTACCAGTCATCTACAAAAACAAATTCTCGCTGACTATCCTTCCCAGCTTCTAGAACTATGAGAAACAATAAAAATTCCTACAGATTGCACCCCTCAGTCTATGATAGTCCATCACAGCAGCCCTGCCAACTGGACTCGGCATCTAACTGGGACATTTTAAGAAGCTCTAGAAAAGGGGTCAAATTAAAAGGGCGCATCACTCACCCGAGACGATTCACAATGCTATCAGACATAGAGGATGAATTTGTGACATAATCAACAGAAAATGGCCAAATGAATGAGGCAAAAACATTAAGGAAAGGAGAAGGCATAAAAGAGCCCACAGCTAAGGAACATAATGGCTAATGATGGCTAACACTTATCTAGTAATTTCATCAGAAGCTGCAAACAGCTGTGGAGTGACTGGGTAGGCCGAGAGCTTCACTAATGCTTATTATCATAAATCAAAAAATCAAGCAATGGTGATCTCTAAGAGTATTAACTAGTAGAGGAAAATACATAGAGTAAGGTAGAAATCCTTAGGCTAGCTACCTCTGAGACCTGACAATCAGGTAACATGGAGGATGCCTTTCCTTAACTTCAGGAAAGCTACCTGAGAAAATATTCAGATGTGTTTCTAAAGTAGAAATATAGTTTAAAACACTAAATAGACCACTAGAAACTTTAAAAAAGCAGCATGCTTACACTAGGCCTTTGGACGAAGTGACATGAACAGAGCCAGACCAGTGTGTACAAGGATGAAAGTTATTTATGAGTTATCCGATGATAAAGGTGTTGGCAATTCAAAGGCAGAGGAACAGGGCAGGTAGCAGGAACATTCCTGAAGGTGGCAGAGCTCAATGCAATGGCTCTCCTGGCAGTGTCCTCCAGAGGCGGCTTGCTAATGTGTTCTTTACACCTTCCAGACTGGGTACACTTCTGTACCTGCCCCAGCTTTGTCCTCTTGGTTCCTAATTGTCTCTCTAGTTTCTTACACTGGACGATACACTGCCCTAGTATATTCTGAGGAAGAATTCTGCAGGGGAGTCTCACAGCAAGAAGCACTTTGAATCTGTTAATGTGATGAGAAAAACTTTAGGAGCCATCACTGGAGTGCAGAGCAACTTGACTGAGCAAAATTATTTGTAGGCCAGACTAGATGAACTGCTGGGACCTCATCAGTGAGAGACTCCCTCCACATGTTCATACATGAGAGAGAAAATAACTACTGTGTGTAATACAGCTGGTCAGTTTTACAATCCTTAAGATTAGAGGCTTAAAAGATAGAAGCCAGACTGCCTAGTCCTTCCCCTAACACTTGCTGTGGACTATGTGCTATGAGGAGCAACTTCCTGAGTGAGTTCTAAGGTGAAGTAATTAGCACCTCCATGTAACCTGAAGTGTGTTCTAAAGAGCACCATTCCAGTGTGGGAGGCCAGTGGACAGAGACCCTGAAGTGAGGCCCTCAGGCAGTCTTCCCAGATATCCAGGGATGTATGACATTCCTAGTCTGTTCAACATTTAAAATCTGCAGAGGTTTTCCAGCCTTCTGGATAGTTCTACCCTGTTGGTGGCAGTTACCTCATCAAGTAAATTACAATTTAACCAGCACTCTGGTTTATCAATTAGTTTCTTCTTGCCTAACTTGGCAATCATCAGTCCCTAAAATTTTATACTTCTCGCCAGGCGGTGGTGGCGCACGCCTTTAACCCCAGCACTTCGGAGGCAGAGGCAGGCGGATTTCTGAGTTCGAGGCCAGCCTGGTCTACAGAGTGAGTTCCAGGACAGCCAGGGCTACACAGAGAAACCCTGTCTTGAAAAAACAAAAAAAAAAACCAAAAAACAAAAAAAAAAAATTTTATACTTCTCCGTGTTAGATGGCATACCTGGCAGGGTCAGTAAAAAGCTGGTCAAATCCCAACACTGACCACCAAGGAAAAGGTGCTGATCAGAGTCCCACAAGGACAGAAAATAGGTGCAAAGAAAGGAACTGTCTCCTGGCTAGAGTTTTAGTAGAAGATGTGAACAGTGATGGAAAACAGACGCCCTCAAAGACCGTCAGTCAAGGACGTGGTCAATCACTGAACCTCTGAGCACAGCACAGGCTTGAGCAAAGGAAATATACAGAGAAAACAAAAGGCAATTAAAGATTTGCAAGTCTGTAATAGTTTATCTATTCAGAATTTTCTGAGGAAAGTTGAGGCCTGGAATGGAGGTGTTCTAGACTGTCAGAACCACCAGCAGGGAGGTAAAAAGCAAGGAAATTCACCTTCAATTCAACACACATGAAGGAATAGTAAAAGTTTAAAAAGTTAAAAATGTTCAAAAAATTTTTTTAAAATTCTTTTGACCTGATTTTATTAAATCACCCAGCTGTCTTCTGTCCAGCTCTGATCTCAGATGGCCCCTATGACAGACTAGCCACATGTGCCTCACAGGTTCCATTCCCAGTAGGCTGGGTAGAAAGGTCTCTGGTAACTACCAGCAGTCCACTTCTTATTGTAGGTTGCTTGACTGCCATTTGGCCACATGCTCCAGAAGAATCTTCTTTGTGAATAGTACTCTCCAGCTGGACCAGGAGCAACAAGGCCTCTCTGGTAAACACTCTGATTTTGTGACCATTTTCTTAAACAAGAAGAAATAAATCATTGTCAGCATTGACATATAATAACAAGCCTTATAAAAGACTACAGAGACACTCTAACTGCACTCTTTCCTACTTGGATGACCCAAGCAGATAATCACTTCTCTCTCTTCTCATTTTTTATGAAATGGAGCTGGGGCTGGGGAGATGGATGGCTCAGTGAGTACAGCTCAAGCCATACACATGTGAGGGCTTGCGGCTGGATCCCCAGAACCCACAGAAAGCTGAGAAACAGTAGCAGGTGTCTGAAATCCCTATGCTAATATGGGAGGCAGAGGCAGGAGGATGCCTGGAAGCTGGAGGGCAGCTGGCCTGGAGTGTCAGTGGAACCACAGATAAGGTCAAAGTGTGAAGAGTGACACTCGGGTTGTCCTTATGCGGGCCCTCCTCCTTCTCCCCCTGCCCCCCACAAAAAAATCCCAGTCAAATTTCCTTAGTTGCCTCTTTGGTCTCTATCTTTTTCCATCATTCCGACTGTTGCTGCTGCTGGCTGTGAGCAGCCATGTGGATTTGGGAACTGAACCTGAGTTTTCTGCAGGAGCAGTCAGTACTCTTAACTGCTGAGCCAACTCTCCAGCTCCTGCTACTATTTTTACTGTTATAAGTTTCAATTTCAGTGGCGTTATAAAAATGTCACAGTGTGGTTATGGTCACTTAGCTGTATTCCCACTCTTAGAATCACAGGCTATTACCAGTTTTCCTGCCATCAACTGAGGATTACCATCTCATAATATATACTACTGTACACAGAGCAAGGAAATTCACCTTCAATTCAACACACATGAAGGAATAGTAAAACAGTCTAAAAAGTTAAAAATGTTCAAAAACATTTTTAAATTCTTTTGACCTAATTTTATTAAACCATCCAGCTGTCTTCTGCCATCTAGCTCTGTCTTAAGACAGTAGGATTTGAAAAGTATAGTCTTAAACTTGCTTTAACAGATGCAGCAAGGTAACAACCATGTTATGGGTTATGCATTTGAAAATCTCCACCTCAGAGAATGGAAATCAGAGATGTGGTCTCACCCAAGATTGCACATAGTGTGAATGGCAGAGTAAGGAGACAAATTCAAACCCAGCCTGAGAGTCACAGCCCTCAAATGCTCATAAAAACTTAAGCTAAATTAACGGCCAAAACATTTTGCAAGCTATAGTTGTTAATTTTACGTAGCATCTCGACTAGAGTAAGGAATAGCTACAGGGCTCACGAGGCATTATTTCTGCATCTGTCAACCAGAGTTTCCAAAGACCGAAGCATGAAGAGCAGACTGAATAAGGAAGGTCTGGCTTGCACGTGGGTGGGCGCAAATTACCTGGACGAGACAGCAGTACCAGTACAAAGCAGAGCAACGGCAAGTTTACCCTCTGTCCTGCTCTTCCACCTCCACCCCAAGGCTTCTCTGGCCTTTCCTCACGACTCCTAGAGAGAGTCACCATGCTCCTTTGGTCTGAGCCATACTACTGGCAACCTTGGGTCTCCAACTTACCGAGGGCTTGTTGGGGGACTTCTCAGCCTACAGTTACACAAGTCAACCGCCCTAACAAAGGCCCATCTTATCTACCTGCCCACCTTCCCTTTCTCTGGAGAATTCTAACAGAAAATTTTAACTGAACAGAGAATTTCCCCATTTCCCAATTGAAATTCTTTTATGATTTAATCTGCTTAAATCACGTGTAACTATCTCTATTATGACTTTACTCTTTTCAAAATCCTCCTCCCCCTTTCTGAGACAGAGCCTCATGTAGTCTACGCTGACCTGGAGTTCATTATACAGCCAATGATGACCTCCTAATCTTCCTGGCTCTACCTCCCAGTGCTGGGACTATAGGCATACTACCCTGCCCGGCTTCGTATTTGTTCTTTAAATGATAGCCTTTCTTATTCCAAAAAACTGAGTCTTAAAGCCTAGGGATATACCTCAAGAGGTACAATCCTGGGTTTTGTTCCAAGAATGCAAGATTTTATTTTCTAGTAGGCCCATCTAACTTCTCTTAGATTAAGCTAATTTTTTAAAAAAAAAGAACAAAATAACATTTTCTTTTCTCAGCTGTGTCTGAAGAGCTACACGTTTTCCATCCAGTGTTTGATTTGCTAAGCAGCATGACGGACCCTGATCAGGAAGGAAATTCCAGTTGCTGGTCATTACCACAATGGACTTTCCCTGGTTTAAAATACAGTTTCCACCACAGTTCTAGGAAAGGGAGAAGTGCAGGTACCTGAATGAGTACAGTGAGCTCTGGGTCTGGGTATGAACATTCTGGGAAGATGCCAGATGACCACCACGCCGCCTCTTCTTGGGTTTTTTGTTCACAGGTTTGTCAGTGGTGTGGACTTGCTCGGTAAGATGTGCTGAGTCTTCAAGATCACCTGACCTAGATGCACTAACATTCCGGTTCCTGGAAGAGAAGTGTGCCACAGTGCCACCAGATCCCAGTTCTATGTATTCTGATTCGTGAGCATTTGGTCTCATTTCCCCACTCCTAGCTATTTAGGTTTTGCTTAGCAAGTAAGAAGGTGCCAGGGAAATGTGCTGCTTGAATTATATCAAAGAGGCTTCCCTAGCTACAAAAATCTCACCCAAGAAACGGAAGACTTACTTTTTGACATGACGTTTCTGCAGGTTTTCAATGTAGTTCTGCCTTTCTATGCAATGGCCCCGGCACCTGTTGAATACTGAGAAGCGGATGAAGATGAACTGTTAAAAACAGGTGAATCAAAAGGAATCCAGCCCAGAGAATGCAGATCAGAGCTCATATTCACTGACTAGTCAGGGGATAGAAGCTCAAAACCTAGTTGAAAGTTACTTTCTTACTTTCTTATATAATTCATTTTTTTCTAATCACCACAATATAATTGTATAACAGTATAATTATTTAATGATCTTTAAGTATGATAGTTTATCTTGACTGAGTCATAGGCTGATGGTACCTCGCACTACTGCAGACACGTTCCTCATAAGCTTTTTAGCAAAAGGCTACCTTATACTCCCACCCCTGCTCTCTTCCCTTTGGTGCTGGAGACCACACTCAGGTTCCACACGCCGAGCAGATGTTCTGCTGCCGAGCCACATCCCCTGCCCCACGAGCAGCACTCCTTCCTTCTCACTCTTCACTTTCTTTCTGGCACCTTATACTGCATCACATACATTATTTTTTCCACAAACTGATACGTGGCTCTACCATTTCCACCTTTTGCTTTTATAGGAAGGGAAAAACAGTGGCACCCCTTATACTTACATTCAATTGCATCATCTGGCCTCATGCCTTCTACATCAATCAAATATCTAACAAAACAACATAATTTGGGTCACTTAAATATACGAAAAGAAAAAAATCAAAACAGGTCCAATTTCACGTACAAGTGGAGACATATGGATCCTAAGAAAATACTATATATCTAATCCAACAGTTACAGAATAACATGCCATGACCATAAAAAAAGACTATCCCAAGATTGGCTAATTTAGGAATGTATTAGTGAAGGTACTTATATAACAATATAATAAAGGAAACGCATGACCAACTGGCAAGTGTTTAACAGGCAGATTCAGCAGTCATTTCCATCAAACTGCTTTGTGAACTAAAACACAGAAGGCTTCCTTAATATCACTGTGTATTCATCAATAACCAGCAAAGCAACAGGGAAAAATAGTAATGTAGCCAAATGATACGGGCCAAAAACAGGAACTAACATCACTGTCACCTACTTTTCCTGATTTTTACTTTCAATCTACTACCAGTAGATGACCTGACAGTGATGACCGCATCCTTCTACCAAAATGACCTTGACATCTTGGGCCAAGTGACTATCAACACTTCAATTTGTACAAAATCCTAATGACTCCTTGCTCCACCACTCCTGAATAGTCTTTACTCAGCAGAAATAAATGGGATTCAACACCCCTAAAAGGTGCGACAACAAAAACTCAAGCAGCTGAAATACCGCTTCGCATGGCCCAGCTCTGACTCCTTCCCCACCCGAAGCTCCACTTCAATGCCACTTACCGCATCACCCACTGCCCTGGCACAGTATATGGAGTCCTACTCTAGGGTCTTGGCTGAGCCTTAAGTTCATAGTCTCTCTGTGCCCTTACTCAGCCAGAACTAGCTCAACCCTCCATGGAAATATCCTGTCTTCTTGACGAGCTAGGTCAAAGGCTCCCTTCTCATTTGCTCTCAAGGTACTATGTTCCTGTACTCCTCAGCACTTGACAGTGACAGCCCGTTTGTTCTTTCTTCCTCTTCCTCCTCTTCTCCTCTTCCTCTAGTCTTCCCTTATTTCTTCAGAGGCAGGTTACATAAGTATCTTTGCCAGCACTCACACTGCTCACACCAACTATAGCTCAGTAAGGACTTTTTGTCACACAGCACACCAATTCCTTAAGAAGCACCAGAGTGCGTCTGAATGTAGTGCACCAGTGGATCCAAAGATGCTCACACCACTTCAATGTTTTATCAGATCCCAAACTTCTGACTTGTACATTCATCAGCATGCAAGAACAATACAAAACAAGAAACAAACAAAGAAAAAAACCAAACCAAAACCAAAAAACAGGGCAGCCTTTAAAAAATAAGGTCTGCAAAAACTCCAACAAGATTCCTACCGCATATTAACTTGCAGAACTGAATGTCTGTTGTACTTTAAGCCACGCAGATGTGCTTATATCTGCATCTATGAAGTCTACAATGGTATTGCTGACAGTAATCTCTGGGTAGAGGCAACACTGCCCAATAATTAACTCATTTCTATGGACGTTTAGAATACCATTGTAAACACACACACACACACACACACACACACACACACACTACGCTATTTGACTTTTGGGTTGGCAACTCACCTGCAAATGAGGTAGCCAGTCCTATTCAAGCCATGGGTGCAGTGGACACCAATAAGTTTGTCTATAAAATAGGAAATATGGAAGTAAGAAACAAGATACACTTGCTGGGCGGTGGTGGTGCACGCCTTTAATCCCAG
The DNA here is from genome assembly GCA_030674055.1 of Rhabdomys pumilio. Taxonomy (NCBI): domain Eukaryota; kingdom Metazoa; phylum Chordata; class Mammalia; order Rodentia; family Muridae; genus Rhabdomys; species Rhabdomys pumilio. The sequence goes on from JANHMN010000008.1 coordinate 22,543,856, forward strand.
CACTTGGGGAGGCAGGCGGATTTCTGAGTTCGAGGCCAGCCTGGTCTACAGAGTGAGTTCCAGGACAGCCAGGACTACACAGAGAAACCCTGTCTCGAAAAACCAAAAAAAAAAAAAAACCCAAAAAAATAAGTTATACAACTTTCTGAAGAGTAAGACTTACAAGTTAGTAAAAAAAATCGCTACTATGTTGAAAGTAAAGTGTCTTTAAACACATGCTATCAAGAATAACCTACCAAAGGCTCACTGTTGTAGAAATTTCGAAAGTACTGGTTAGATAAAATGATGCATACTGTAGAGGTACCACCAGGTTGCATTAGACAAAGATCAGTCTTAATATGAAGAGGAAACTGGAGTGAGTGTGAGTGTGTCTGTGTCTGTGTGTGTGTGTGTGTGTGTGTGTGTGTGTGCATGCACGTGTAATGCTCAAGTTTGAAACTGGGACTCGTATAAACCACCAAGTGCTCTACAGTTAAGCTACAGACCTCAGTCCAGCCTTCAGTCATTCGTGACACTAAATAATAATCACAATTATACTCAAAATGCAAAGACAGCAGAGACACCGTCAGTATGTACAACCAAGATGCAAGTCTCCTGGCCCACTTGTGCTGTTTCCTAGCCAGGCCCTGCGTTTTTAATTTTCCTCTCACTCCTTAGCCAGAGGGAAAGGGAAGCACTTCCATACATTACACAGTTGTCACTCAAGTTTTATTTCTGTGTGACCAAAAGGAGGAAAAACACTTTATTACCACCAGCTGACATTTTCAAAGACAACAGACCTAATATTAGGATATTAACAATATCAAACTGCCCTGGAGAGACACCTCGGTGCTTGAGAGCACATCTGCTGTCGACAAAGACCCAAATTCAGTTTTCCAGCACCCATGTTGAAGGGCTCACAACTGACTGTAACTCCAGCATGAGGGAACCTGATGCCTCTGACTATCTGAGTACTGCATTCAAATGCACATAGCTACAAGCTACACACATAATTAAAAATGGTTAGAAAGTCTCTAAAGCCTATTTACTCAATGTACAACAGAGTTCAGACAAGGAAAACAAAACAAAACAAAACAAAACAAAACAAACAAACTATAAAGACTTACCATTGTTTTTATTTTTCTTTAAAAACTCTTTAACTGCACACTTGAACCGACAGATAGTGTCATTATCAGGTACCTGATGACCAACTGTAAAAATTTTTATGTAAGAAATAGTTTCTGGCAGATCCTAGAAAGCAAAACAAAGACAAATACACATTATTTCATTTGTAAGTAGATAATGAAAGATTTGAGGAGCCTGAATATAAACTGTAATGATAAACTCTCTATGATAGCACTTCTGACTGAAGAGCCACTTCTTACAAAGCTGGTTCAACCAGGAAATGGAACTTGGTTCTCATTAAGACTATAGGACAGTCACTAGGTATACAGAACACACCAAATTCAATGTGAATCGGGGTGTGTACATGGAGTGACTAAACACGTGGTCAGTTCTACCTAATAATTACTTCAGTATTCTGTGCTTGCACAAAGTAGTAATGAGCTGGGCAAAAGGAGCTATGAATAACAGAAAGAACAGGGAAGGTAGGGGCTAGAGAGATGGCTCAGAGCTTAGCAGTGCTTGCTGTTCTTCCAGTGGACGTAGTTCAGTTCTCAACACCCATGTCTGATGGCTCACAACAGCCTGTAACTCCTGCTCCAGAGGATCCGGCGCCCTCTTCTGACCTCAGCCGGCACCTACACACATGTGGCAGACACTAACACAAACAGACACAGATACGCAGAGATACATACAGATACACACACACACACACACACACACACACACACACACACACAAATAAATCTCAGGGAAAAAAGAGAGGTTAGGCAAAAATCTGTAACTCTGGGTTTAATTGGAAAGCACTATCACAAATATTAAAGAGTTCCTTGCTCTGTCTACAAAAAAAGCTTTATGACAACATCAGTCTATTAGCAATTAATATACCTGATGCTCACATATCTGAAAAACTATCAATATTGAAAGGAAACAAAGCTTCCTGCAATGGCTGAGTCAGCTTGGGACAGGAAGTAGTTAAGATGGAATTTCTTTCATGCAAAGTGATCACAAATGATCAGGCCATCTCAAAAGATTAGCACTGAGAAATGGTTTAATCTTGCTGAGGAGCTATTGGCAGCTGACAGCTATCTGGGGAGGGAGGTCAGTTTTCCTCAGGAGTGTGGCCCTGGGAAGTTGGCCGTGCTCCAGTAGATGGCTTTAAGGCACGTGCACTTCAGCAGCACTGATTTTGGACTTGGTGGATTATTTCTAAAAGACAGAATGGGGGCAGGGTAGAGCAATGGCTGAGGGTTGAAGCTTAAGACCTGGGTTGAGTTTCCAGCACCCACACCAGGAAGCTCACAGCTACCTGTAACTCTAGGTCTAAAGGATCCGACTCCTTCTTCTATCCTCCACAGGTTCCATCAAGCATGTGGTGAACATATTATAAAAAACACATTAAAAAAAGAAGAGGACATGACATTGGAGTGTAAGTCAGGAGGAATTAGCTGTGGTATTGGGGTGACTGTGATCAGAAAAGTGTACGAAGTTCTTAATAATATTGTTTTTAAAAGGTTTTAGGAGCCAAAGGAGAAGCCCCTTGTTTCGAAAGGCCTTCCACCTGCGCTCCAATTCAAAAAGGCAACTACAGGGGCATTTGTAACGACAGAAAAAATTTAACTAAATAAAATCTGACTAGTCACTATTGGCAGGTATCAGGGAGCCAAGATATTATTTTGAAAGCTGTTACACAGAGGAAAGAATCCTGTGGACATCATTGTGTAAACAAGCAGAAATTTCATTAAATAAAACATGAATGATAAAATTCACCTTGTATAGCCTGGTATGGTGGCGTACACCTGTAATCTTAGACCCTGGGAGGCTGAGGCAGGATAATCTTGAGTTTGAAGTCAGCCTGGGCTACACAGCAAGAGCCTGTCTCAAAAAAGAAAAAAGAAAAAGAAGATCAACTTTTTGAATCCTCAAAGGAATTAATAGATCAGTCATTAATTATCTAGTAATACCATAAGAGACAACCACTCATTATATGCCCCCCTAACTGAAGGATATCTGATCACTTATGAAAACGTCTTGTGCCAGGCACGGTTGTACACCCTTGTAGTCTTTCTGTCTCAGCAGGCTGAGCACAGGAATTCAAGATCAGTCAGGCCAACAAAAAAGAACCCATCTCGAAATATACAGACATGCTCAAAATTGCCATGTTAAAGGAAAATCAAGGTAGCCAGACAATGGTTCATAGTTAAGAGCCTTTACTGTTCTTGAAGAGAATGAGGGTTTAGTTCCCAAGACCCAGATAGCCAGTCACAATGTCTGCAACTCCAGTTCTAGTGGATCTGACACTCTTTTCTAAATTCTGTAGGCTCCAGCATGAATGTGTTGTACACAAACTCATGCCAGCACACAAACATACATTAAAACAAAGACTTTTTAGAAAAGGAAATCAAGCTGGGTATGGTGGTCCATGCCTGTAATCACAGCACTTGGGAGGTAGAGGCAGCAGGATCAGGAGTTTAAGGCCATCCTTGGTGACTGAGAACACCCTGGGCTATATGAGACACTATCTCAAATTTAAATGAATAAATAAAGGTAGGTGGAATGCTATATAATTATGATTCCAGCATCAGACAGACTAGGGAGGAAGATCATGTTTGGTCATGAGTGTTAGGTCAACCAGGGCTACATACTAGGACTCTGTTTCAAATACTAACTCCAAAAAACAGTAAGGAAGAAAGGGAAGGAGGGTGGGAAAGGAAAAGGAAGGGAAATCAGAGGTTAGGAGGTCTGGAGGGAGGAGGGAGAAAAGGAATTAGAAAAACAGAATCCTAAATCTGGCTATGCCAGCCCACTGGCAGAGAACAAACAGGCACGTGGAGGCACACAGCTAACATTTAGATGGTATAGCCTGTCTGGATCTCTCAAAGCAAGAATTCAAGGGCAGGGACAAAAAGAAGAGACATGGACAGCAATGTGTAGTCTTAATCAGATCAGACAGCCAGCCAGCTGCAAACTAACAATTCTTATGGCAGTCAGGAGCTATCAAAGTGCATATCTGACATAAAAGAACCGACGTTAAGGAGAAAGTATTGTATCTTCAACACACACACAAAGACAGAGATGAATTCTATAAGATAAGATAAAACATGCGATGTGGTGGTGCCCACAATGACTCTCTGCACATAGGAGGCAGGAGGAGGCTGCCTTTGTGGGCTGGAGACCAGCCTAGTGTACATATAATAAATTTCAGGTCAGCTACAGCCACACTATGAGACTCTTTCTCATGAAAAAAACAAAACAAAGAATAATCACCCACACCCCCAAACTCTCCCGCACCCCAACATACACAGGGGTAGGGGAATTCAGAAGACAGCTTGGGGTGAAATAGACAGGACTAGTAATGCAATACAGCATATATGTATAACTTAAAATTAAGCCAGAAAAGAAAAAAGATTCTGATATGTGTTTTAATAAATCTCAGAGACATACTTACTAAAATCATTCAGTCACAGAAAAGCAAGTATGACATGATACTGAGGCAGGAGAGATGGTTTAATGGTTAAGAGCATTGGCTGTTTTTGCAGAAGACTCAGGTTCAATTCCCAGCACAAAGCAGTTCACAACCATCTGTGATTCCAGTTACACAGGATACAATGCCCACTTCTGTCCTCAGACACCTGCCATGTCTGAGGTGCACATAATACAAGCAGGCAAACACTCATACAAATAAAAATAAACCTTAAAAAAATTACTGCACAGATAAGCGTAACTCTCCTACCTCATCAAAGATACTTTTTTTCCTCCTGCAGATTACAAAAAGTCACAACTAGTCAAAATGCAGAAAACAATTCACTGTTCAGCTCCACCTGATACATGTAAATGCAAGCCTCACATCTAAGGCTCTGAGGACAGCTCAGGAGAGGGAGGCAGGAATAGTGTAAGAGCTGGAGGCCCAGGAGGCCAGCCGCAGGCTTGTATTTTATACATATGACAGGAAAAGCTGCACCCACAACATTTCAACAATATGGGTGTTTACATAAGATCTGAACAGTAGCATAAGCTGACCCACCAACATGGACAGGAGAAATTGCAGAAGGCCCTACCCCTAGATAAAGAACTACAGGCAATTAAAAGTGTCTGAGAAAGGGGGAATTCGTCTTTAGATGTAAGTATCATGAAATGGTCAGCCTGAAAAAAGTTGTACATACAAGCAGAACTACACGGACTCAGCAGGTTGCACCTGTGTATCTATCTGCACGCAGCAATAGTAAAGAGTAAGAAGCTATGGATGTGAAGATGGGGTTAGGAGAGGTTAAAGAAAATGACAGAATTATATTTTAATTAATTTAAATGCATATTACATTATGCTACTTGTATGAGATACCTAGAACTGGGAAATTCATAGTGATCAAGCAGGTGAGAGGTTGCTATGAGGTATGGCGTATAGGAGAAAGGAGAATTAATGTTCAGTGGTTACAGAACTTTTGCTGATTAAAGAGAATGGTAATAGTTACTACGTATTATAGTTTAATTCACGTCTCCAATCTAGTGTGTGTATGTTTTGCGCTGCTGAAGACTTATGTAGTCCAAGGTGGCACTGAATTTGTGATCCTTCTGCCTTAGCCTCCTAAGATCTGGAATTATAGCCACTAACTACCATCCATGCCTGGCCTCCAATTTCAACATGAAATTAGGGAAACTATTTGCTTTTCTTTAAAAGTTATTATTATCCATGAATGAAGTTTAGTTTTTGCATCAGCACAGGATGAAACTATTAAATTGCTATGATTTTTTGCAGTCAGAGGCCTACTTACCTCTACTTTATAATAGCGCTGAGTATATGTCAAATCGATTATCAAGCCAAGTTCTTCATTTTGTTCTTGAATTTTATTAAAAAGATCCAAGGGAGAAAAGCATTCTTCTGGCATAAGCTTTGCTTCAAATTTCTGTCAGAGAGTGAGATAAGAGAGAGCCCCAGGAGATGAGGACACAGTGAGACCAAAGGGCTGTTTCTGCTCTTCTGGAAGCTTGCAAACAATCTCTCTTCCAGTGGTGGGAAGAACAAAAGCTCACTTGATATAAACATATTTCTGCGTTTGTGTCTCCCTGCCTGAAAGCCTTCAGAATGTCCTAGTCAACACTAAATATGTAAGGAAAAAACAAAAACAAATAAAAACTTGTTCCTATTTGCCTATGCCTTAAAATCTCAATGCATTTCACAAATGAACACCTCCCCCCAGGCTACTGATTTCCAGCAAAGCAACTATCTTATCAACACTGTGAATACTGAATGAATTATCTAGTTTAGTCAGGCTGACACAAAATATAACACATTATAATTATTCCTGATTGAGAGCCAGCATTCTCCAGGAGGAATTTCTATTATGAAAAGATCCTGAATTGATTTTCACTTACTTTTTGCAACGGGACTTTGAAAGCAATGAAACGAGTCCCAGGCATCCGCTGCCCGACTGGGAGGTAGTCTGTCCACCTGTGACACAGGGTGTTTGTTAGTCAAACGGAATGCCAGCCTTGCTTCCAAGATAATGGGCACCTAACACACAGAGGATGTCCCTTTGCTCTGCTCTATCCTTTGTCCCTCAACCACTCATTCTGCACAAGGAGGGACCTACTATCATTCTTTCTGTTTCCCCATCTTGAAAAACAGATACAAGACAACAAAACAGCACACAGGTCTCCACAAACAGTATCTAAAACCTAGAACTGTCAGAACAGAACAGAACTGCCTAACAAACCCAGCCTCTCATCAGATACTAAGGTGATAGCAGACATGAAAACAGAAGGGAGATTGTGCCAGAGGGGAAGAGGGCAACAAGAGGCAGAAAAGGGAAAGACAAACAGTGTATATTTCCCCTATGTGAAATCTAGTTTTAAATGTACAATGCATAAACATATAATACTATTAGAGACATGAAAACAGTGGTGAGTTATTTAGGGGGAGTTAGAAACTAGCAAAATGTGAGCAGGAGAAAGGGGAAGGTGTGTGGGTGAATATGAGCAAAGTAGAAAACAAGTAGAAAATGTCAAAATGAAACCCATATTTTGTACGGTAACTAAAAACTATTAAAACCAGCAAGGAGTAATGAATGCCTACACACTGGCTGAAAGAGCTCAAATTCAATACTTTCACTGCTCATTGTCGTTCCACACCAGTGACATCAACTCAATGTGTAGAAATCTCCTAGTTCTTACAACCTGAACTTCAGTTCAGTCAGGGCTCAGTGTGGAGAGCCACAGCTGACTTATCTATGTACATGAATTACAAGTGAGATGGTTCACTCATATACCTGGAGTACAGAGAGTGAGGACTGAAAGAGACTGGGCTAGAGACATAGTGGGCCCCAGAGCAGTGGAACCTAGTGGGACAGGCCATGACAAGAATGGCTTTTTATTTTTAAAGTCAAGCTTTATCTTACATCTATGAGCTGTCTCAAAATTACTTCTTGATATTTATCTTGTTTTATCTAAACAAATAAGCAATACCTACAATTATTTTTAATTTTTAGTTAAAAACTTTTATATCCAATAAAGATAATTTAATAATGAAATAATAAATACCAATGATGTATTTATAACTTATACTTTAGTTAATAATTAAGTTAAATAATTAACTATGTAAGATATGTTAAAAATAGATTGGCCAGTAGACAGCTGTCTTCTGCATTATGTCAGGCAAGTTCTGCACTGGGATGATACTGGAGAATAGCTGACAGACTCTAAAGATACCCAGTCTGGGAAGGGAGAGAGAACATTATATCCATCCTGAATTTTAGGTATTGCTCATTTGTAGACATAAAAAGTCCTTACTGAAGTCAAGGAGGAGGGAGAGAGCATTCTGTCTATCCTGAGAGATAAAACAAAGGACTTGATGAGTTCTGGGAAGGGGAGAGGCTGATCTGGACACAGCTTTTCTTTCTTTATGGAGCTAAAGCGACTGACCCTTGAAATCGAAGAAGGGAAGCAAACAGCTGCAAGTAAAGGGTGCATAGCACCTGTGAGCAAAATCGTAAAACTAGCCATTGGTACAGGCAGGGTTAAGTCCCTCAAATGACATGTCCGCTTTCAGAGTCCTGGAAGCAAAAGAACCCCTCCAGCTGGTTCGAGCAAAGGGTGTGTACAGCTCAGACCGGATCCCTCACACCACGCCCAAACAAGCTGAAGACTGTGGCTTCAGTCATCCAGGGACGCCTCAATACTGGCAGCCGCGCCCCACTGCGCACTTCCGCCCCGGCCTGAGCTCTGTGGGACAGACCTGAGACCCCAGAATGCAGGGTGGGGAGGTGTGGTTCGGCGCGGAGGACTCTGGGAGGCGGAAGGGCGCGAGGCCAGGGAGCACGCCAAGACTCTAGGCCACCAAGGCAGTCGGAACGCCAAGCCCGGAACCAAAGCGCCTTACCTTTCTGGGATGAGGTTTCTGCCCTTCTTCTTGGGTGGGGCACGGGCAGCGAAGTCCCGGCCCCGACCACGACCATATCGACCATAATGCCACTGGTTCATGTGGGCGCACAGATGCCGCCCACCCAACGCCAGGCGTGCCAGAGAGGCCAAAGTGGCGACTTCAGGGACGCCAAAAGACGCCGCCGGATCCAAAGCGCCGGCAAAGGAACTCGCTGCGTCGAGGCCTCGCTAGTGCGCATGCGCCTTGCCCCGCCGTGCTGACGTCACACGTCACGCTGAGAGTAAGGTTTGTCAGCTTGCCATTGGCTCCAACAGTGTTGTACTTAGCAGGAGGCCGGTTTTGCCGCTGTGCGAATAATTACTTGCACCGGCAGAACTGCTCAGGTCAGGGTACAGACAATCCAGCCCCACCCCTCCGATCCCTGCATTCTTCGCAAACATTGTCAGTTGTTTACATTTTGTATATTTGGATGTTAGTCCACATGGGTTAGTGGACTCTGTTTTGTTTTGTTTTTCGAGACAGGGTTGTTTTTTTTTTTTTTTTTTTTTTTTTTTTTTCGGTTTTTCGAGGAGACAGGGTTTCTCTGTGTAGCCCTGGCTGTCCTGGAACTCACTCTGTAGACCAGGCTGGCCTCGAACTCAGAAATCCGCCTGCCTCTGCCTCCGAAGTGCTGGGATTAAAGGCGTGCGCCACCACCTCCCGGCGTGGACTCTGTTTTTTAACATTCCCCTTTCCCTCCTGTCTTTTCCTGGCATTGAGCAATCTAAATAGGTCTAATCCATTCCCTGACTCTTTTTTCTTCTACCGTGTTTGTCTAGGTAAGTTTTCATTTACCTAGAATCTTCTATTGATTCTTATTAGGTCCCTAGTCACCATTTCTCAATTCATCATTTCTGCTTCATTCACTACTGCAGAGAGCTGAGAGTCTTTTAAAAAAAAATCTGTCTCCAAATTACTTCTGTCCAATATACAAGAAAGAGATTCAGAAATACAGAGACAGAGAGAGGGAGATAGATGGAGAGAAGGGCTAGAAGAGGAAAAGGAGGTGGGGGAGGAGTTCACCAATAGGAAGAGAAAGAGGAGGAGTGGCAATGTGGAGAAGAGAGGAGAGGAAGGGAGTAAGGGAAGGGGAGAAGATTGAGGAAAGAGATGAAGAGCAGGAAGCAGGAGGAGCCTTGGGATGAAGGGGCATCTTTACTTGACTGTGAGCCTGCTTTTTCTCATCTCAGAACTGGAATTTGTTTTTCAGACAGGATTTTTCTGTGTAGCTCTGACTGTCCTGGAAGTTGCTCTGTAGACTAGGCTGGCCTTGAACTCACAGAGATCTGCTTGCCTCTGCCTCCTGGGTGCTAGGATTATAGGCTAGGATTATATTTTCTGGCTCAGAATTGGAATTTTTAAACTTACAGCTTATGGCATTAATAAAATATCATTCTGCCCACTTAGAAGGTTCAATCCATGTAAACAGAACACACCTCTCTTCTGTGTACATAACTTCTGTACAAGAAATGAAGGCCAGGTTCTCAGCCAGGACACAGAGCTGATGAGATTTCACAATACACTGAAAGTTCAGCCTCATCATTTACCTTCCAGAAATCCATAATGACCACGTTCCTAGAAAGCAGTGTGCTATGGTAATGGGTTTTCTCTGACTTGCAACCTGGTTACTTAGTGTCTGGAAGGATGCTGACCCTTCCTACCCAGGTTTCCTGGTATCTGGGGTTATAATAGCATGTGCTTTACAGGAATGTTGAGGGATAAAGGAAGCAGGACTGGGGTGTAGCTCAGAAGCAGAGTGTGCTCAGCACGCTTGGGGCCCTAGATTACATCCCCGGTAACATGGGGGGTAAGTAACAAAGTATAGAATCCATCAGGGATTCAGTGCTCAGTAAACGTCACTTCCTTCTTCAGCAATTTCACTACATTTCAGTCTGAATGCAAAGTTATCAGTCTGAATGCAAAGGAAAAGGCCATGTCAGATAGGTGAATTAAGCATATTTCATTTTGTAATTTTGCCTAGAGAGTAAGGTTCACATCTGCCTAAGAAATGGTTTCTTCTCCTGGGCTATGATAGCAGGTTTAGCTGATCAGATCTCAGTGGGTCAGATCAGCCTCAGATCAATGAGATTCTGGCACTTTACTCCACACCTGCCTGGACCCTTCCACTGAGTTTGGACTCAGAGGAAATGGAGCAACACAGTGAAAAGACCAGAGCACCGTCCTACAAATATATATAAGGGCCAGGGATGCAGAGACCCAAGAAAGGGTAAGATACTGCATCTGAGCACTGATACTATAGGTCAAACAGTGATTGTGTGTGTGTGTTTGATACATATCACATCTAATATATGTATATATGTTTAAATGAATTGCATCACACTACTGAACCTAGCACCTAATGAAATTTCAGCTTTCTTTTGAAAACATATATATATATATATATATATATATATATATATATATATATATTATTTTGTTTCTGAGATTTCATTTTGTAGGTTTTAAAATTTGATTTTACTTTTTAATTTTAATTCTGTATCTGTGTGAATTTATGCATGTGAGTCCAGTGCTTGTAGATATCAGAAGAGAGTGTCAGATCCCCTAGATCTGGAATTACAGGCAATTGTACACTGTCTGACAGGAGATCAAGGGTGAGATTTCCAAGCACTCAGAGGCTCCTGTGCCCATCAGGAAATCTCTGATTCATGTACAAGTGGAACCAAAGGACAGGACATCTGAAGTCAGAGTAGTGGACTAAGTCCCAATGTAGACTGTGGATAATTATGGCAGCCATTAAGAGAAGTTACACACTGGTTTGTAATGTCTGAAGGCTCTTCATGTCCATGTTAGGATATTCACGACAATGTAGATCAGCATAAGCTGACAGAGAAGTCAGAGTTATTGAATAAATGGACACATTATCGTTAAATCTTTTGGGGAATAGTCATACTGTGGTCAATTTTAAACCCATATGTATTTACCATTTTGAAAATCCTTCCACAATGAAAAACATGTCAATATTAGTGTTTTGCTAATTGGAGAAAGGAAAGTCATAAGTTAACAGAACAAAGTTTGTTGATTGAAAAGACTGTAAACATAAATTAGGCACATTCCAAATTGACATTAGTTCATAAAATAGTTCATTGGCAACGTGCATGAGATGTGAGACTTTGGAAAACTCAGTGCTAAACGGATGTTTTCATCACACCTTGCCCCAAGGGCTCAGAGAGAAACTTAGCAGAGGAGAAAGAAAGATTGCAAGAGCCAGGGAGGATGAGGACACCAAGGAAACACGGTCTTCCACACACAACAGGCCTGACACACACATGAACACACAGACTGTGGTATCGTGCACAGGGACTGCGCAGGTCCAATCCAGATGGAGTCCCAGCACCAGATGGGGAAGTGGACACAATCTCTCGTTCTTAACCAAGAAGCTACCTCCAACTGAAAACCACTTACAAAGGTAAAATCAGTTTTATTCAGTGGATAAAAGCCCACAGGACCAAGTGACTGTGGCCTGAAATTAGCCTTTTTTCTTTGTAGTAGCTCCCTATTGTTTTACATGACAGGAACCTCACTACTATGCCATCCTCTCCCCTCAGTTTTATTATATCACCCACCCTCACCTGAAAATGTCACAGTTCCCCCAAGGACTCATGTCTCACCTTCTTTTTTTTTTTTTTTTTTTTGAGACAGGGTTTCTCTGTGTAGTCCTGGCTGTCCTGGAACTCACTCTGTAGATCAGGCTGGCCTTGAACTCAGAAATCCACCTGCCTCTGCCTCCCAAGTGCTGGGATTAAAGGCATGCGCCACCACTGCCCGGCATGTCTCACCTTGTCTTGCATTCCCAGTGAGCTCACAGCACACTGGCCAATGTTGTGACTACTTTGTCTTTAGAATGTATCACACTTCTCCCAACACCCTGAGTCCCCAGCAAAGGTTAAGACAGGCTTGTGTGGTTCTCTGGTACCTGAGAGCTTATAGTTCTCAAAGGTTTATTTCTTTTTGCTGCCTCTCAGCCCTAGACCCCAACATCCTTAAACAGCAGGAGCTGGGTTTCCCTTCCTCATTGTCCCTCAAGTGCCCAGACAGACTTGGATATGATGGATGCTTACTAAATTAATGAGGGTATCTGGCCTTGATGCCTTTTGCTTCCATCTCCTATCACATTGTAGAAGGCATGAGTTGGGATCCTGGCTAGGCGAGTTGCCCCCTGTCCCTTCCCTTGGTGACAGCAGAAGGCTGTGTGTGGTGACTGTTGGGTTTGTGTTTATGCGCAGCCCTCTGGTAAGTGTCTCACTCATAGCTACCTCAAGTCTTCTGTGATGATCCCAATGTCTAAGCCGTTTAAGTCAAACTCTCCTCAAGAGCCACTTTGCATTATGGTCCCCAGGTCACAGATGTCCCCGGTGCCCGCTCCATCACTCAGCTTCCCTGGCTGGATTTGTTCACTGACTTCACCTGAGTTGTCACTGCATTGTTTTCTCTGATATCCTGAGGAGCGGTCTGTGACACACATGTGCTGACCACTGGCATGGCTGGAGCAGGGTTAAATGCTCTCTCTTTCCTCTTCCCCCACCCTTTTCAGAGCGATCTAGTCTCTGTCTCCCACCAGGAGAGTGAATGAAGAATTCAACTGAACTTGGCCACCAACTCAAATTCAATGGAGATGATGGTGCCAGGTGTGGGAACACTGCCATCTCCATGGTAGGCCAACTCAAAGCCTTGGATCTGGGCTTGGGTGGCAGCTGAGTTGGTCAGTCCACTGACTCTCCCTTATCACACCAGCACTGCTCTGGCTAGGCCACCCAGTGCTGCCATCTGCAGGAGCCAAGATCAGCTTATAAGCTGACCCTGAGGGCATGAGAGCAGAAGAGCTGCTCAGGCAACACGGCAGAACGGGTCCTGATGGTGAAGGCACGGGTAAGTGGCCCCAAGGTTGTGAGAACAGGAGAGCTAGCCCAGCCCCTCACACACTGCAGCACTTGGGAGAGTGGGCCTTGTACCTTGACTGAGCAGCACAGTGGAGGCACCCATGCCCAGGGGAGGTACAGGGCCCATTCTGAGTGCTGCAGTCTATGAGGGGCTGGGACAGCTCTCCTGTTCTCAGGACTTTAGAACCTCTCCTGACTATCATAAGTAGAGATGGGCAAAGTCAGGGAGGGAGTGGCTCTGAGTGGCTTCCTCTGTTTGCAATGCATGGTAGCTCTCGGGCCTCTAGGTGTTTACAACCCACCTGGGTGGGATGGCCACACTGCATGGTTTTAGGCGAGGCTCTGTGTGTTCCGTGCTGGGGTTGGAAGCAGGAATGCAGGAGTCTTTCCTGTTGCATGCAGGGCCTGGTGCTCAGCAGGTCTCTGTCTGTTTTCCCCCCTCTTGCTTCGAGCTTCATGGTGGTGACGGGAGCTCTGTATCTATGTAACACATTTTAAATGTGAGAGTGTGGAGGGCGGTCCTTGCCGCCGGGCACAGGGTTTAAGGGCGCGCCTGATTCCCGGCGTCAAGCCATTGAACTGCGCATGTATATCGCAAAGGAACCTGGGAGTTTGAGCGAACAGCCAACCATGATTGATTACGCCCACCGGGTATAAAAGACGAAACGTTACATGCGGCAGGTCTCTTGCGGGTAACCCTCTCTGTATTTCTGTTCTTCCTCTATCTTACTCTTTCTGTCTCCCCCACTCAGGTTAAAAGAATAAAATCACCACGAAAGGATTCCCCACGTGTTCGTGTGAGTTCCTGCGGGCAGGGATACCACGCGCGTTACATGAGAGCCCGCAGTTTCATCTCCTTCCCATGACTGACCCTTCACTCATCCTGCTCCTGTCCATGTTTCTTACCTTTGCTGACAGCCTGGAACTTGACAGTGTCATTGTATTAACCAGGGCTCTCACACACATGCTTGTCCTTGCTACTCGAAGACATGGGGACCTAAGGTGGGGTGTCACAAATAAGGAAGTATGAGACTTAGTTCTGTCTGTGCCCACATGGCCTACCTGGTAAACAAGAGTTGGCAGGGGAGCAGTGTGTGTCGACACTGGTGAGTATTCTGACTGAACCTCTTGCTGCTCAGACAGCCCCTCAGGCTTATTCCAGCACTGGAAAGAAGAGACAGGCTGATCCTTGGTGCTTGATGGCCATCAAAAATCAAAACAAGGGTGAATTTCAGCACAAATGAAAGGCTTTCCCCGCTAAAACTGAGGTAGACCACAAGTGGAGATGGAGCCCTAAAGCTCCATACACACATGCGTGCAAGTGCACCCACACCAATATATACACACTCACATGCATGCACATGCACCCACACCAATATATACACACTCACATGCATGCACATGCACCCACATTCATATACATGCCCACACACAAAAGTGCAGTGGGAACGGTACTGGGAATATTAGACTTCACTTTTCCTAAAGACAGCCGTATGGTAAGTCAGTAAGGATGCAGTGACTGCACGGCCCAGGAGTGTTCAGGAGAGCATGGATTCTTTGCTGGAAATCAAACCAGAACAAACGTACGCTTTGGACATATCCATGCTGAAAAGAGGTTTTTCCTAAGATATGAACTACATAAAGCCTGAATATTTTTCCTCTTTGCACAAGAAGCAAGAGGAGATAGCTCAGAATGTTGCTTTCTGGGGTGAGTTGAAAATTTTAAACAATTATCTAGAGACTTCATTGAGGTGGACTCTGGTCCAACTGGGCTAGTGGTGGCTGATGCAGACCCCCACACATACCTGGGGAAAATGACAGCATGGTCATTCACTAAGACTGAAGCCTATTAAATAGAAACCCCACCCACCAAGCCAGTGCAGGCACATGGCCTGTGAAGATGTGACATGAATTCAAAAAGATGTGGCTCCCGTATGTCAGCATCAGCCACTCACGCTGTAGAAAGTACCACTTAAAAAGATGTGACCCCAACTAGCATCAGCCTCTCAGGGTAGAGAAGTCTTATTTTAAAATATTTGACCTCCAGCATCCGGGCATCACCTGCTCAGGCAGGAAACATGTGATGCTCACAAGGTCAGGTAAGTCACCTCTGGTTCCTGAGTTGGAAAGGCATGTGTAGAGGTAGTTCTTACGTCATCTGCCAGGCTGTGTGGTTAGCAATCCACACACTTCCAGATACAGGCGAAACAGTCAGCTGTAGGAAGTGTTTGTGTGCACTGTGTATTCAAATGCTGATTTCTGTATGTAGAGATCTGGTTGCCATCCAGGACTTTGGCACTGTCATTATTATGAAGCATCTCCTGTCTTAGTATTTTGTAAAACATTTTATTCTGTCGCGCCCAACTTGGCCAGCAAGCAGACACAACATGATTGGATTCTTCTCATCAGCCTTTATTGCAGGAACTATGGAGGACCCCATGCAGCCGGAGGGTGCTGCTTATATAGAGGAGCAGGGGTTGCCAATGTAAGGATTGGCTAAGGCTACAGTACCTCGTTAGCATATGCCCACTCGGGAGGGGCACACACCAGAATCATGCAGACACATGTGCAGAATACCTGTTTACCAGAAAAATCTGACGAGGCAGGCAGGCAGTCGGCGCCATTTTCTAATGTCGTCGGCTACCGACATTATTCCATCACCTTCTGGTTGGTTAAAATAAAGGGCTGAACAGTCTATAGCTGGGTAGGAGAGGAAAAGGTGGGACTTCCTGGCCCAGATAGAGGGAGAGAGTCTTAAGCAGAACCAGAGAAGTCACCATCAGACACAGGTGAGGAAGGAGAAGCCACGTGAGACTAAGGTGACAGATGACAGGTCACATGGCTGGGAAGTAGTCAATGGCCAGCATTGTTGGGCTAGAATGGATCAGGATCTGACCAGTCCTAGTGCCTGAAGCTTATTAAATATAAAGGCTTCTGTGTCTCATTACACAAAGTAATGGCAGGCATAGAAAAGCCCACACTTGCACAGTTTTCCTTCCCCAGCTGTAGCCTGTTCAATGATCCACACATTTCTAAAGTACAATGGCAAAACAGCATAAGATGTTAACTTCCACCAGGCAGTGGTGGCGCGCCTTTAATCCCAGCACTTGGGAGGCAGAGGCAGGCGGATTTCTGACCCCCTGACTTTTGGTGGAGGAAAGCGCATACCATCTATACCTATTCACCATGCCATGAACAATAAAAGCTTTGGAAAACCAGACTCCACGTGTCGATTGGGCCTGCACCGCCACCAGATTGCCAGCCTTTGGAACTTTGGAACCTTGAACTGCAGCCGCCAGCCTTCTGCTGGCGGTGTGAGGAGAGCAGCAGAACCCGCCGAAGGCCCTCCGTGGGACCGCCGCCGGATCTCCTCTCCCCTCACGCCCCGCGCAAGATTTTTTTTCCCCCACACACCTAGATCCTATCACTTGGTCTGTTGTGGTAAACAAGATCTCTCAGGCCTGCTCAAGGGAAGGGTACATTATTTCTCCCATCCCTTCAAACTAATTTTACCCCATGTTTTCTAGGGCTTAGGGCACCAGGTACATATTTTATTTCACTTTTACAAAAATCATACCTACTGATGGGACTCTAACATGATGCTTTGAGGTGAGTAAATATCGTGGACTGTGCCCTTCTTGTTTTTAAGTTTCTTTGGGTCTGTGAATTAAAGCATGGATATAGTGTACTTTATGGCTAATATTCACTTATAAGTGAGTATATATCTTTTGGGTCTGGGTTTTCTCACTTAGGATGATATTTCCTACTTCCATCCATTTGCCTGCAAAGGATGAAAGTTTAAATATCTGGAATAGGCTTTCCAGTTTGCCAGCACCTACAGTCACTGAAACTTTGTGTAGAAGTCCAGAGATTGATGAAAGCCCAGGGTGTGAACTGCTTTACAGACTTAATGAGTCAAACGCACTTGATTATCCTGGTTCACTGATTTCGAGAGGCAATGGATTTGATGAGTTGTATATAAAACTTTTGACAATTTGTGGAAAAATAAGGAAAACAGTGATGCTGGTTGGTTGCTCCTAGCATACCTGAATAAATCGACAAAGGAGTCAGATGAGCTCTGTGATAAAATTAACCAAGTTCTATTATCTCAGAATATGCTGAAGGGCAGCAGTGAACTTGGTGATGAAATCGACCGGCTCCAGATGCACATCAACAGTCTAAAGGTTTCTGTGTGCCCTGGAAGAGCCTTTCCTCCAGCAGCCACAGGGCTCAAGTTGTGGAAAGTCAAACCAAAGCCCCCATTATAAGGTTGGCTGAATTACAGTGAAAATTCAAGCCCCAACCTCAGAGGATGTCAGCTGTTAAAGGGCATTAATGGTAAAGAAGGGGATCCCTGTGATGACTGGTTTGGGGGCAGCGTGGGAGGGATTCTCAAGGGTTTCTCTCACCTGAGAAAGTAGTGTCTTCACTGTCAGCAGAAGATATATTCCCATCCCTCCCCCTGAAACATTGTCTTTTCTGCCTTTGGCGGAAGAAATAAATCCTTCATTTAGGGAACAAAGGAATCTTTATGATGGAAACCAAGCTCACACGGCATGGCCCTTTTGTCAGCTCTGCCTTCTGTTGCCCAACCTATACACCACCTCCTAACCATATCTACTTCCCTTCTTCCTGTTTCCCCATCTTGAAAACAGAAGGCAATAAAACAATGCAGTGGTCTCCACAAATTTGCAAGGCTCAAAACCAGGATGGACTGCATTCTGTAGCCCTACTCAGCCTGCAATCAAATACTAAGGTGACGTGAAGGACATGAGGGATTTTGTCTGAGGATGGAAGGCTCTAAGAGTAGGGGAGGGGCAACAAGGGATGGTCCTGGGGCACAAGCAAATAAAGTTATATTACATGTGAAATATAAATTTAAATATGTATACATATACACACATATTTATACATATCTATAAATATATATGAAGTGAATATCTGAGGTACATGATCTAGGGGAAGAAAATTAGTTGGGGGTGCAAAGAACAAAGCAGAAGTGCAGTGGGGGAGTGGATAAGCAAATTGTAATGATTGTGTGCATGAGAACAGCCCTGTGTCTCGTATGTTAACTAAGGGACAGAGAAGTTTAGGTATTTCTTGTTTGTGGACTTGATAAATTCTGGGATGGGGAGAGACCATTCTGGCTACGCCTGGTTTCAGCTATTCCTTATTTATAGAAATAAAACCATGAGCTTTTGAAATCTGGGAAGGAAAGCAAAGGGTCATAAGAAAGGTTCACCAACACTTGTGAGAAAAGTCACTAAACCATCCGGTGACAAGGACGGGGTAAGAAATTCCCTCAAATGACACTGCTGCCTCCAGAGTCTCAGATGTGACAGAACACCTCCATCTGATACCCAGGGCAGGGTGTCTCCCACTCACACGGGACCCCTCCACTGTCAGCTCCTAAATAACCAGCTGAGAACTGCTGGCCATGCGCCTTCCTAGTGTTCAGATGCCCTAGCCTGCAGTGATAAAGTTGATAACCAATCAAATCAAACAAGCTTTCAGGAGGACTGTCTTCATTCCGCCTAGAGGTCTCTCTCCTTCTTCCACTTCCTCGTGGTTTGAGTGAGAATGGCCCCCACAGGCTCATGTATTTGCATGCTTAGTCCTCAGTGATGTACTGTTTGGGAAGAAGTGGTTAGGAGGTGTGACCTTGTTAGAGTTGTGATCCTTATTGGAGGAGGTGTGTCACTGGGAGTGGGCTTTGAAGTTTAAGATGCCCATACCAGGACCAGGATCTCTGTCTCTGTCTCTCTCCCACCCCCTTTCTCTCCCTCTCCCTGCTTCCTGTGCACCAGGGTGGAAAGATCTTAGCTTTGCTGCAGCACCATGCCTGTCTGCTTCCTGCCATGATGATCATAGACTTGATTCTCTAGAACTGTAAGCAAGCCCCCAATTAAATGTTTCCTGTTGCAAGAGTTGCCTTAGTCATGGTGCCTCTATATAGCACTAAAACTAAGATACTCACCTAGGACATAGTCTGTGCATATAAATATATAAATATTACTAGTGTCATCTGTTGGAATTTGAATATCATGTGTCCATGATAAATGACCTCTTGTCTCTCTATACTAATAGTCTTGAAAACATGTCATGTCACATCTGGATTGTGTGTGTTAACCTGACCAGATTGCAGCCATGTAGGGCTGCTCTAGCCTTCCTGCAGGCTGTCCACTCTGTCCATTTTTATACATGGCTTCTGAGATTCCTATTTTCTTTCACCACTTTATGACATCATTCTCTCTCTCAGCCAATCACCTCCTGATAGAGTCTTGGGTTTTTGCAGGCTAGTTTTTCATTAATTTGACCTGAGCTAGAGTCACTGGAAATGAGAAACCTCAATTGAGAAAATGCTCCCTTCAGGTTTTTTTTTTGTTTGTTTTTTGTTTTTTTCGAGACAGGGTTTCTCTGTGTAGTCCTGGCTGTCCTGGAACTCTCTCTGTAGACCAGGCTGGTCTCAAACTCAGAAATCCACCTGCCTCTGCCTCCAGAGTGCTGGGATTAAAGGTGTGCGCCACCACTGCTGGAGAGAAAATGCTCCCATAAGATCCATCTGTAGGGCATTTTTAAAATTGCTGATTGGGGACAGCCCAATCACTGTGGGAGTGTCACCCTGTAAATTAATAAGAATTGTTTATCCTCATCTGGCTCCACATGAATGAGACTCTGATTAGGCTCGGTGCAATTACTGGAGGATTACCCTCAATCTCTCTAACACTGGTCTGGCTACTACCCTGACTGTGCTCCTCAAATACTTGACATTTGAAATCTTCTGGGTTATCTCTGCTCCAGCAGTCTGGTGTTCTGGGGAGGCATTTCATGCTGGCATGCGCTGCTGGTCCCTTAGGACTAATGGAGACCTCCTGTTCTTTCTCCTCCCATGTCTCCTCTTCATGGTTCCCTCTTGTGATCCCCAGCCCAGTAACTCAAACTCTGTCTCTGTTCCCCCAGTAACTGGTGGTTACCCATTTTATTTAACCAATACTTTTAAATTGGGGAACAAGGTTTAACTAGTAGTATCTCTTGCTATACTTGAGGATTTACTAATGGGGGCAACCAGACCTTGGGGGCCAGTATTAGCATTTGAATACATAGCAGCACCAGACCAACTCCCAATACCATCCCTGGGTTGGTGGTCTAGTATTCTGTAAGAAAGCAGGCTTAGCAAGCCATGTGTAGCAGCCCAGTAAGCAGTGTTCCTCCATGTACATCAGCTCCTGCCTCTAGGCTCCAACCTCGAGTTCTTGCCCTCACTGTTTTTGCTGATGAACTGTTGTGTGGAGTGATGAGTGAAATAAACCTTTTCCTTCCCAAGTTTCCTTTATATGATGTTTCATTATAGCAATACCCTAACTAAGACAGAGTTCCCCTGGAGCTGACTGACCACGTTTGCTTCAGTGTTCAATACCTCTTATCCTGGAGATGATTTTACTGTGAAACCCTACAACCCCTTTTCTCTTTCTGTTAGTAGGAAAAGAAACCTTAATGCTTGTATGATCGGACAGCTCCCTAAATGGGAAGTAGCAAAACAATGTTGGATAAAGGGAAATGTGCTGAACTGCAAGGTGGCAGTGCCCTAGCTGTGGCCCTGGCTCTGACATCTTCTAGAGGTGTGACTTTGGACAAAGCATTTCCTCGCTCACACATCAAGAAATGAAATGTCCTTTCACTTTCCTCGGTGAGATAACAGGCTGGTACGGTTCAGGGTTCTCAGAGATTGTGGATTGAGTGAAAAATGGCCCCCATAGGCTCACAGTGAGTGGCATTATTGGAGATGTGGCTGTGTTGGAGTAGGTGTGGCCTTGTTGAAGGAAGTGAGTCACTAGGGGCGAGCTTGGGGGTTTCAAAAGCTCAAGCCAGGCTCAGTATCACTCTGTCTTCCTGCTGCCTGATGATCTGAATGTAGAACTCAGATACCTCTTTAGCACCATGTCTGCCAGAATGCCACCATGCTACCTGCCATGATGACAATGAACTAAACGTCTTAGCCATAAACCAGTGCCAATGAAATGTTTTGCCTTATAAGAATTGCTGTAGTCATGGTGTCTCTTCACAGCAAAGAAACCCTAACTAAGGTGTTAGGACCAAGGTATAGAGAAGGGAACTAGGGAGTTCCTGAGAGTTTAACAGCACAGAGAACAGGGTATGTAGACAGGCGAACTGAGGGCCAAGACGCTTCCCTGCAGCAGACGCCCTCCAGTTTTCCACAGCAGTCCTTCACAGTCGGTGCTGATAAATGGTAGTGTCGAGCTCTGAGGGGACTCGGGAACACACCTGCCGTTGTGCAATCGCAGCTGACCCTTTCCTGCAGATGTCCCTTCCTCCTCAGTGCCTGCACGTGTGTCTTCCCTGACACTGTGGGGTCTCTACAGGGTTTTTCCCTGACAGAGCAGGACTGTTTGATACAGTCGAGGGCACAGGAACAGCTGTGTTCCCTCTGACCCTGCCCACTGGGTCAGAGACAGGCTCTTCCTGATGGAGGAGGATGGCACCCAGCTTTGGTGAAGGGTTTACACTTAGCTACATGACCAGGTACCCCAGACACAAAGATTAGTCAGAGCCTGACGGCACACTCTCAGTCTCAGCCCTTGGGAACCAGAAGCAAAAAATCAAGACCATGTCAGACTCTGGCTATGCAGTGACTTCAAGCCTTGACATTCCTCAAGAAATAAAACCAAAGAAAAATTAAAAGTTAGTATTCCCAGGGTTAGGAGTCTTCTGTCCAGCTAAAGAGAAATAAAGAGAGGGAGGGGGAGCACAGGGCAGTGAGGAGGCTCAGGGGAAAGCAGGTTTGGGGTGTTCATAGAAAGAACAGGCCACCTGGACCTGCAGACACAGAAGGAAATACGAGGGGAGAAAAAGTAGACTACAAGAAAGGGAGAGCGTGGAGCGTGGATGTTCCCATGGTAACACAGGTTGCTTGGGACTGAATGTTGAAGGGAGCCAAAGACTTTATTTTAAATAAATTTAAAAAGAGACTCAGAGTAGAAATTTCTCAGCACAGGCACAGAGAGATTAGGTAAACACAATAGGTGACTAGAGCAGGAAGTGACCTGAGGCTGGGCCACAGTGTGACCAGGAGAACCAGCTCATAGCAGGAAGTGACCTGAGGCTGGGCCACAGTGTGACCAGGAGAACCAGCTCATCAGGGAAGACACCTTTGCTGTTTGTATTTTCTCTACTAAAAGCATTACTGATGCTTGACAATTATGAAAATGAGCATTCTATAAATATATTGTAACAATTCTCAGCTGAGTGTCTGGGCTCATGGGTGAAATCCCAGCTCCCAAGCGGCTGAAGCCAGAGGATTTGTGCTAGGATAATTCGTGGAAATTCTAGGATAAATTCCGAATTATAAGCCAGCTCAGGCCACAAAGTCAAAATTATTCCTGGAAAAATAAATAAGAATTCTTTCCAGATACATATTCCAACTGGTTTCCAAAGGGCTGAGGGGCAGTGCTGGGCCCCTTCATTTTGCTCTGACCTTTGGAGAACACATAGATTGGAGAAATCATGGAGACCCTGAGTCCCTTCTGGATCAGGTTTCAAGCTAAAGCTGCTCTCTCTTTCTTACACACACACTGCTTGAATGCCAGGACACTAGTTTTGATATTACCAGTCTTTTCTGTCTCATGAGCTAATCTCCATTGGTACTCATCAAGACATAAGTCTCCCACCAAACAGCCACTCAGGATTGTAAGTGGTCTTGGCTAGAAAGTTGAAATCAACTCAAACATTTCCTGCCCATCCTACTCTGGCCTGGGAAATAACATCCTAGCTATGACGTCAGTACACTATAAAAGTTGGCATCTACAAGAACCTTTCATCTATACTACAAGCTTCTAACATAAGGACCTGCAGTTTCATCTCCCTTCTCATGACGGACCCCTCATTTGTCCTGCTCCTGTTCACGAATTCTCACCTTTGAGGACAGCACGAAACTTGACAGTGTCATTGTGTTAACCAGGGCTCTCACACACATGCTTGTCCTTGCTATTCAAAGACACAGGGCCATAGTTAGTGGTATCACAACTCAGGAATTTTGTAAGAGACTTAGTTCTTGAGTCTGTGCATATGTGGCCCAGCTGTTAGACAAGAGTTGGCAGGTAAGCAGGGTGTATCTACACTGGTTTGTGCTCCATCTAATCTATTAGATGCTTTGTGGTGGAGAAACTGAATAAAGACAGCAAATATGGAAACACTGTTGGCACTTGGACTAGAAAGATGGTGGGTCCTGTCTCTGAGGCCAACAAAAGCTACAGAGCAGCACAGCACTGCTCAGACAGAGGCCTAGCTCCTCAGCCCTGGGCGGGACAGGAGCTGGGTGCAGCCCCTGCAGAGCAGCAGAGAGGAGCAGGATGGCAGGGCAGGGGTGAGGTCATGAGACACTGCTGCCTCTCCCAGCCTGTCCTCTTTCCCTTTTTCTGACATTAGAACTGCTCTAATTTTCCATTTCTGTTTCTATCAGAGTCAATATCATTTTTCCAGGTCTGAGAACCTGAAGAGCCACCTTCTACTATAGAGGATGGGTTATAGGGGACAGACAGTGAAGGTCACAGAGACGAAGTAGTGTGGGCGAGCTACTCAGTGGCGCCTTTGGACTGTGCTGCGCCCATGGACTTGTGACTTTAATGGGCTAGTTCACTTTGGGGACATAAAGGCCAGTGACTCAATAAAGTCAACCGCCAGTAGTGATAAGGAAAATCTCACAGCGGGCACATGTGCCCAAGAAGGTGACTTGAAGACACACATCTGTGAACTTTCTGCCATAGCTACAGCAAGAAACCTGACCACAGCAAACCTTCTCACCAGAACAAAAGGCATTTCAGATCACAGGAGTGGGAAGTTTGGACTCAGTGCTCGTCCCTAAAGCAGTGGTTCTCAACCTATGGGTTGAGACCTGCTGGCAAACCTCTATCTCCAAAAATATTTATGATTCATAACAGTAGCAAAATTACAGTAATGAAGTAACAAAATAATTTTGTGGCTGGGATCACCACCATATGAGGGACTGTATTAAAGTGCTGTAACGTTAGGGTGTTTGAGGACCACTGACGTAAAAGCTTTTTGTAGCCACTGATCTTCCCAGTGGTACGCAGTGGTCTTGGGCATAGTTTTGGCTCCTGGAGGTGATCCCAGTGCTCTGCAGTGCGCCAGTGTTGGGCAGGAATGTACTGGAGTCACCTGTACATTGCTATGTGTCTGCTGGCTTGTTCCGTCTGTGTTGATGGTCAGAAGGGCTGAGTTGCTCTCATCCAAACATTTTAAAAGCACTGAATACATTACATGACATTTAGTGTTTTTTTACATGTCACTGAATTCAAGTGACCTTCAGAAGCAAAATTGGAGTCTTTGTTTCTGATTGGAATTTAGCTGAGACTGCTAAAACCAACTGTAGGATACAGCCTCGCTTGGGATACAGGATACACTTATCAGCACAGCTACAGAATGGAACTGTAGATGACAGGTTTCGGGGACAGTGAAGGTGGACCAAGATGACAATGAAGATTAAAATGAAGGCTGGAGATATTTAGTGTGTCTAGACATAAGGTGCTAGCCAGGCAAGCATGAAGACCTGAGCTTAGCCCAAGAGTCCAAGAATTAATAAAGAAAATGGTAATAAAAAATGCATGCAGGGTTATAAGTGCTGATAGCCACAGCACTAAGGCAATTACAGATCAAGCCCTCTGACTCACTGGCTAGCAGACCAACTGTGAGGGTTTCCAGATTAAAGACTCTTTCCCAGAAAAAATAGGGTAGACCACACTGGAAGTGTATACCAAAAATCTATGTCTAACTTCCACACTCACTTGCACACATGTGCATGTGATTGCACACACAGGCACAAGTTTGCACACACAAAGTGAAGTAGAGTCTTGAGAAAACTGAGACTTAGCTGTTACAGAAGACAACCAGGTAGTAACTGAGTACATGGGTGATATCTGTGTACCATGGCTCCATTATGGTTATGGTTATAGAGGGGAACACAGATTCTATGCTGTGACGTCAGGCCTGAACTACGTTTTGGTCATCACTGTGATGACTATGCTTTTTCTTCTGAGATATGTGTTAGTCTAAATCCTTTTCTCTTTCTGAATTAGACAGGAAGTGACATAGAATGTTGCTTTCTGGGAAGATATCAAAAACGTTCTACAAAAACCTCAGGTTTTGCCAAAGGGGGCTCTTGTCCAGCTGGGCTAGTGGTTAGTGATGAAGAAAATGAGTGTGTGTGTGTTGCGGGGTGGGGAGGGGGTAGGGCCCTGGTGCAGCACAAACATCTACTAAGGTTGAATCCTCTTCAGTAGGAACCACACCTTTCAAGCCACCACTGGGGTGTGGCCCAGAGGAAGCCTCTGAGGACTTAGCTCCCAGCACATCAGCATCAGCCACTCAGCCTGGGGAAAGTGTGATGGCAAACAAGGCCAGGTAAGTCACCACAGGATCCTGACTTGGAAAAGACTTGTGTAGAAGTGGTCCCCATTGCATCTGGGTCAGCCACACAGGAGACTGGAATTCACGGGTAAGGTGAGGCAGCGCTATGAACAGGTGTCTGAAGTCTGGAGCACCGAGCACCACAGAGAAGGCTGTGTCCCTTTGTCCATGTCCTCAGTCTCGTCTGCTTCCACGGTCCCACTTACTCTGCTGTGGTACAGAGCCTTGTGTGATGAGTGCTGTCCTTTCGTGTCCTGCCACCCTGACTGTCTTGTAAAAATGACCTTTGACATCAGTCAAAACCTCCTCGGATGAGGACAATCTTCAAATTGCAGTGCTCTGTCTCAGTTAACACAGGAGAGACAGTCAGCCTTGCCCAGCTGTAACCACCAGGCTTCCTGATGGTGAGTCAGCCTTCTGCAGCTATGGATCTGTGCAGTCAGCAATCCTCACACTTCCAGATGCAGGTGAGAGGCCTTCTCCAGCTGTGGGCCTGTGCAGTCAGCAATCTGCACACTTGCAAAATGTGATGAAGGAGCAGGAGTTCAGCTCCTGTTCATCTGAGAGAAATAATTGGGAAAGAGGTGACTAGTTCCAGCAAAGTTGAGGACCTGCCGCTGTGGCTCTGCTGGGCTCAGTGCATGTACGCTTTCACAGCTGGAATCTGGAGCTGCAGCTTTTCCAGGCTGCATGTGCACACAGATTTCCCTGCAGTTTCAGAGCCTCAAGGGGCTGCTCTAGCCCTACAGCATTGCTCTACTGGGGACACTCCATGGCTATATGCCTGAGCATCCCCACAGCAGGCTCTCGAATACTGGTAGTTTGTTTGACATAGTCCATGTCTGAAAGGCTCAGACCAGGGAAGCCACTTTTGTGAGTCTCAGGCTAAGAATCCTAACAGCCCAGTGAAACACAAGTTCACTCCTCAAAGTGAGTAGACTTGGATATCTGATGGATGAAGAAAGCTAAAGATAAACAAAGCATGTCTATCCCAGGAGAGACGCAGAGGAAGTGTCTGCTTGAACACTGTTTCTTCCACTGCAGCTCTCAGATGGCTTCATATTGCCACCTGAGTTGAGGGTGGACCTAGCCTACCAAGTTAGTGAACCCACACATAAGTTTCTTTAGAATGACTTCACAGTCAAATCCAGAAATATTGCTTCATCCACTCAAGCTGAGAGCAAAGTCCACAGTCACAGCTCCCAGTCAGCCTGGGCCTGACTTGGCAAAGAAATTTTCAGCCCACCTTGGGTCATTATGGCGAAGAGGGGCTCATACAGGGAATCCCAATGACTTAGCGTTTCGATCCCAGGCTGCCTGGTCTTGTTTAGTGACACAGGGTCCTGTGGCCTCAGACTATTCTTTTGCCCGTTGCAGTTCTGAGCATCAAAATCCTGTTCCCTGAAATCATAATCTGTCGACACTGGTCCTCCATTTGCCTGAAGGACCACTCAGAGAGGGACAGAAGCATGCAGAGTCCTGTGAGACACTGGTAAGGAGTGAGAACTCCTCCCTGATCTGAGACTGTGTCTTCTCCCTTGGCTTCCCATGACTCTGCAAGAGCACATCCAGGGTCAGTATCTGTCCATATCCCTGCACAGAGGGAACAGTGCATAGCGAGGCCTGG
>JANHMN010000008.1:22571346-22617940 GCA_030674055.1 Rhabdomys pumilio
CGAGGCCTGGCCGCACTGGATTCTGTCCATATCCCTGCACAGAGGGACAGTGCATAGCGAGGCCTGGCCGCACTGGATTGGATGACTTTGTACTTGGTTCATTTTTCAGAGACCCTTGAATTAACAATTTTGCTTCAATTCGATAGTTAGAAATATTTATTCTAGGGGTGACTAATGTGGGTAATCCCAGCCATTTGCAAACAGGTTGGTGGCTTCCTACAAGTTCATGGCCAGCCTTGGATAGAGAGACATGTCTCATAGAAAAGAAAGGCAGGCTCGTTGACTAATTCTAAGCTGAGGACAATTCAGCTCTCTTTGTGTCCTGTTCTGAGCTCCTCCTTAGTGGAGGGCCTGGGAATATAAATCATCTAAGGTTTTCATATGCATCCACACAGTGTGCAGTCCTCTGCAGAGACAGAAGAGACACTGGGATAAAGAGTGCTGAGCAGTGTGTCCACCAGGAGACGAGGAAGGCAGGCAAGGCCACTGAAGAGAGAGCTTGAATCCATTGCCAGGAAGTGTTGTGAAACAAACCACACCTAGGCCTTAAGTGAGGGGGGCTGAGTAGGGAAACTGCTTCTGGCAGTAGAGCATTGGGGTCCTTTCCACAGCACCTCAAGATGCCCACGAAGACCTGCTGGCTGCTGCAGGGACAACCCTAGGCCCAGGATGTGCTGACGGGCATCTCAGGCTCAGCTCAGCATCTGTGCCCTTATAAGGTGCTCAGCAAAGCACAGGAGCAGCCAAGGTTGTGAAACTCTGGGAAGGGAGGACTACAGTCATTCATGGAGGTGGGCGGGGCTTCACTGATACGTGCCATGAGAGAGTGGGACTGAGAGCCCCAGGGAATTTTGACAAGTTTCCTCTTGGCAGGTGAGAGAAGTGCACATGTATTATAATACATGTGATTATCCCAGAGCAAAACAGAGGCCCCGGTTATTGTCACACAAAGAATGAGGAGAGCTGTTCATGATTCAGGAGGAACTGGGGCTGCTCACCATAGGCTGGATCCATGTAAGCAAATATGACCCCCCTGAGGGTGGGGCTCCTCTCTCTCTTAGAAGCAAGCACACTGGCCAAGTCTTTCTCTCTGCAGAGTCAAGCCATTCCATCTCTTTGTTCTCTGAGCACATGTGAGTGCGCATGTTCCAATGTGAGAGTTTTAAAAACATTTGTAAACTTTGTTATTAAAAACTATTCTTCAAACTTGCAATTCCTTTTAACTGTGGATGGTAAGAGTCAGCTGTCATAGGTCATATGTGAACATGCTATAGCAACCATACCTAAAAGCTGTACATATAAACATTTACAGAAGCCAAGGGAGTTCATTCTAATGACTGCATTTTTCCTCTATGGAGCAGCACTTGCCTTTGTGCACACCCAAGAGCTCCCACATGCGTACTTTCACGTGTTTGCACACGCCATGAATGCTTCTAATGATCTTCAAGGAAACACAGTTCCGTCCCTAGAGAGCACTTCTGAATGTTCTTGTTTCAAGATCAGAAACTCACAGAGCAAACTGCTTTTCTTGGGATCTGACAGGTGTAAGCCACACCCAGGAGGCTTATCTCTGGATTTGGAGAGATCCCAGACACTGGAACTCAGGTCTCGGGAAGTGCTGACCTGTGTGGCATTCTCCTGGGATTCATTCTTTTCTGTTCAGTTGTGTAAATTATTACTGGTTTGCATGATGTGCCTGGGGACCCAAATGGGAGATAACACAGAAAGTGAGTGCCTGTTCTCAGGAGGCAGGGTGCACTGTGTTCTCAGGAGGCAGAAGCAGGGCATTATGTTCTCAGGAGGCACAGTGCATGGTGTTCTCTAAGAGGTAACAGTAGGGCACTGTGGGGTTCAGAGGGTCACACCTGGGGTGACTTATGATGACTTGTGAAAGAGGAACCAAAGAAGAGTTTCATGGAGAGGGGTCAGCGACATGACCCATCAGAGCCATGCTCTCCTTTGTCCCCTGTGGGCAGGAAGAACGGTGGTGCTTTTGAGTAGAGGGAGAACTCTGCAGGTACCTCAGGCAGAGCAGTGCTGTGAGCAAAGCCAAACTGCAGATGTTGAGATGTAGGAGCTGCAAGGCTGGGGAGGTGGGGAGGTCAGCGAAGGTTTGGGAGCTGCTGATGTGGAAAGATGATGAGAGGGTGACGGGGAGTCTGGGGGATTGTGGGATTTCTGAGAGCCAGGAAAAGAGGATAGAAGGTGACAGGTCTGAGACAGGACTGGACTCCCGGGGATGGCAGTGATCTTCTCAGCAGCATGAGCAGGGCATCCAGAGGAGGTCTGCCTTTGGAAGCAGGCTTCAGGCCTGGTGTGTGGAACTTAAGGCACTTGTGTGATATCAGATCTGTGGTGCCATTGCTGGCAGCTGGAAGCAGGTTCTGGAAAGCCAGGTGAGAGTAGGAGAGGGACCTGGAAGGCTTCTGCATGGAACGGGCCCAGGGAGCTGTGGAATGGGAGAGCTGACTGCAGGAGAAATGATTCCCCTCATCTGAGGAGGAGGTCTCCTGAGGGGAGCAGGGGACAGGGAGTATAGGGTCGGGTGACAGAGCACCAAGGCTGCAGGAGAACTGGTTGTGAGCCTCACAGAAGCCACACAGCAGGGACAGCGGGGAAGGAACTCAGGATGGGACCCAGGGCCAGGCTCCAGCAGGAAGAGCATTCAGATCTCCTGCTGGAGTTGGGGCTCATTGAGGATGTTGGCTCCATGAGTTTAGTCCATGGTGGGCAGAGGCTGCAAGGTTTAAAGAAGTCATAGGATGCTGGGTGCACTGGTACACTCCTGGAATCCTAGCTCGGGATGGTGAGACTGCTGGATGGTGACTTTGTTACCAATCTGTGCTACACAGGAAGACCCACTCTCAAGAAGAAAAGTCATTGAATGAGAGTTATGGTTATGGTGGAGTCTGTCCCGACTGTCATGCTGAGGCTGCAATCTAGGGGTTGGGAGAGCGACGAGGCTGCCACAGACAGAGCTGGGCTAACCGTGCTGACACGTTGGCAACTGTGAAATGGTTTGATCATGGCTTTGAGTTGTTCCTTTCCTTACTCTTTTGTTTTTTCTTTGAATTGGATTTAGTTATCCAAAAGTGTACTATTTACTTGTGAGTGTACACAGGCTAACAATGTAGTTGGCTGACTGAGCAACCATGTGCATACGCCACTTAGGGAGGGAAACAGGCCCCTGCCAGGAGCCTGGTCTGCCTTTTCCATTTCCTTCCTCTGAGACTGATCCCCTCGTTCCCAGCATCCCTTCCTCACTTTCTTTAGAGTTCACCCCGCTAAGTGTGCCTCCCGCCAGGATGTATACATCAGCACTGCTTGGGGCTCACCTTCTTGAAATGCAGTGGTTAGGTATGTAACTTTACATCTGGCTTCCTTGACTTAACCTCTTCAAGGTTCTTCCCCACTCAGGCTGCAGCTGTCTGATGGGTTGTTACACCGTGGGAGCTGGAGGAGGAGGGGAGGAAAGACAAGAGGGGTGAGATAATATGACAGCAGTACAGTACCACACCAGAAGGGCAGAGGGGCTCCTCTTCACATAGGGGTAAATCACACAGGTCCCACGGGCAAGACTGAAGGCAGGCAGCTGAGGACCCAGAGAGACTGTGGGTCTCATGTTTGAAGTTGCCATGGTAACTCATGGTGAGGATGGAATCAGTCAGCTGTTGGAGGAGGGAAGCAGAGGGGGTTAGAGGGTGGAGAACAAAGCTCGGAATGGTCTAGACATCAGGTAAAACATGGATGAATCCTCAGTGAGAGCCCAGCTAGGAAGAAAATGAGAGCAGCTCAGCTTATTTTGACCCCCATGAGTCAGGAGGACAAAGCAGATTCTCCCCTCTCTCTGCTCCACCTGGCAGACCAGTGTTTCCCTGGCACAGTTTGGGGAATCATGGTGGGAGCTGGTTCATGAAGCTCCTTGCCTACCTTCCTTGGTGGATCAGTCATGGCTGGCTGGGCTCACTTGGGAATCCTTGGCTTCCTTTGTCTTCTCAGACCCATCCATCCCAGACAGCTTTCCTGTCCAGGGTTGATTTATATATCCATTTTAGGCATCAGAGGATGATGCTGGAATCTGTCCCAGTGGTGTATGCCTCCAAATACAAACGGCGAGTATGTTGGATCTGGCAAGTACAAAAACAAAATGGTCTATGGCTTCGAACTATTTAAAAGCTCAGTAATATTCAGAGTATCTTAACTGGCTGCTATAACAGCCTTCATATAAGGTGTGTAGTCTAACACCAGCTGCTCTGAAAGATGTGGTGACATCACTGCTGGTTTTCTAAGCCCTCAAGAAATTCCAACTATTTGGTGCAAATGAAGGGACTTTGAGTACCAGAAACTGTACACCAGTCACAGTGCCAAGATTATTCTAGAAGGTCTTTCTAACAGGCCCAAGCATTGCAAACATGGTGCCAACAGATCTTCCCTCCCCGACTTCTAATTCCTAAAGCTAGCCGCCAAGGGCCATTCCCTTATTTGGCCACTTCCTTCTGCCTAGCTCATCCCTGAGGCTTATCACCAAGATCCAGGGATCAAAATTCATTATCTACTACACTGGCTAACATAACATGTCCAAGCAGCACTTACCAACTCACCTAGCCCAGACTTCCCCTTTTGCTCCTTACAAACCTGTCCTGCAGAGCCACCTGCTGCTGTCCTTGTCCAATCCAGAGGCAGCCTCTCCCTACTCCTCTGTTTGTCAAATAAAATCTTTTTTTGTGCTGAGAACTTGGTGTCTGGGTGAGTTCTGTGCCAACTCCCAGACCCTTCATTGGTACCATAACTCAGATGGGTCTGCAGGAACCCCAACCCTCACTAAGTTTGTGCACTTTCGGGACCATCTGGAGCCTACTCCCTTCATCCAACAGTGGCTAACTGCTGAGTTGCCCCTTTCTAGCCATCCTAAACACCCCCCAGGACATTGGCTAGTGACCACTGTTCATCTTCGTTCCAGCTCTGTCTTGTGGGGTTTGGGAGAATGTGCCTCAGCATGGCCTTTTGCTGCCAGGGCAGATCCCCTCAGATGATCAGGAGGCACACTTTTTTTTTCAATTTGGCTTGGTTGATAATTTTTCCTTTTCAATTTTAGTGGCCTTTCTGCCAAAATCCAGTGTCTGTTTGTAATCATCCAAAAATCCTGTTTGCAGATCCCCTAATATCTCTTCAGACCCTTGCATCTTCTCGGTGATGGGGTTTGGGTGATAACTCCTCCCTCTCTATCTACCACTAGAGACATGGGCTCTTGACTATGGTTTACCAGTCACCATTAGCAATGGGATCTACTCCCAGCCCCCATCAAGCTGCTTCTGGGGTGTCTCTTTAAAAAAAATCACAGGTGACTCCAATTCACCCCAACATTTCTGGTGCATCTTAGCTCTCAAGAATGGCCCTTATACCCCTAGATAATCCAAGTGGCAAGCTTTTTAATTTTGTGGGCATGGGAAGATGGAAGGAGAACCCCTCTTACTACTCTCTCCTTGCCTTCCCACTCTGCAGATTCCCCATGTCTCCACATTATTCTGCTTCTGTTCTGAGCCTTCCCCTTTCACTTCCTGTCCCCCTCACATGTTATTGGCCATCAAAACCAGATGCCTGTTATTGAAAATATCACAGTCATTTCTCTCTCCAGCACGGAGACGGAGGTAGACAAGGGCTTTCAGGGTGTGCCTCTTCTCACCCCAGACACCCCCAGAACCCTGCATGCAGGGACCACATCTCCTTAGGGCCTCATGTGGATATCTGCACATTTCTGTACATTTTAGTCACTCTGGTTTGTTCCCTTAGACTCCTTGTGGAGAAAATGCAAAAGCACATCAAATATCAGACATCTGTCAGCACTGAACAAGAAAGAACATCCTCAGTGTGGGCCTTCACTGTCTCTGGGCCTGGCCTAAAGACTCCAAAGCAGCACAGAGCTTCTAAGACAAAAGCCTCAGCTCAGGCCCAGTCATGGTGTTACTTGCCTTTAATCCTAGGAAGCAGAGGCAAGCAGATCTCTGAGTTCAAGGCCAGCCCAGTACAGAGCAAGTTTCGAGTAGAGAAAAGCTTAGATCCAGGCATGGTGGTACATGCCTTTAATCCCAGCATTAGGAGACAAGAGCCATGCAGATCTCTGAGTTCAAGGCCAGTTTACAGGGAACAGCCAAGGTTAAGCAGTAAAGGATGTAATAGAACCAGGGGGTCATGTTCCAGCCCCAGCAAACAGCAGAACCTGGCAGCTTTGGCTATGTGGCCCTGGCTTTAGAGTCAAGAATAGAAGGGTTTACTGGGACAATTGATGCTGGTTAGCTGGAGCTAAGAAATCAGCAGTGATTAAGAAGAAACTAGTATCACCAAAGTTAAATCCAGAGAGTGTTTTCTGAGAGCACAGAGAAACTATATTCTAGAGATAACCAAGGTTTTACCTCATGCTGCAGCTGGACTTGGTAATGATTTGAAGACACGAAGGGTCACGGAAAGCAGCTGAGGCTTGAAACTGTGAGAGGCATGGACGGCCATTGGTGAAAGTGCAGCCTCAGTTGCAGTTGAC
Organism: Rhabdomys pumilio; assembly: GCA_030674055.1. NCBI lineage: Eukaryota > Metazoa > Chordata > Mammalia > Rodentia > Muridae > Rhabdomys > Rhabdomys pumilio. The sequence continues at coordinate 22,577,882 of JANHMN010000008.1, forward strand.
AGCCCAAGACCGATGGGGTCATGCAAAGAAGTTGAGGATTGGTACCATGAACAGAGCCTATGAGAGGCTATGAGAGGCTATGAGAGGCTATGAGAGCCTATGAGAGCCTATGAGAGCCTATGAGAGGCTATCGGTGAGGCCTCGTTGCAGTGGAAGACCCCAGCATATTAGAGATGTCAGTACTTTGAGAAGATCACCAAGAACAGCAGCAATGGTGGAGTGGAATCAACCAGAGCCTGGAGTGCTACTGTGGGCAGAGCTGGAGAAGTGATGCCAGCCCTTGGAGGAGCTCCAAAGGTCATGTGTGGGTCAAGAAGCTGTGACGCTGACGTTGCCTTGGGTATCCCAGAGCTATGGGATGCTTGTCAAGGAAAGCTGCTAACCAGGAACAAGGCCAAGAGAACAAAGTTCGTTGAAGTCAACAAAGATGAAAGGAGTGGGAAGGAGCTCTGAAGAGTCCTTTACATTGGACATGGAAATCCAGTTTGGGGTTTTCCCAGCTGGTGTTTGGTCTTGCTTTGGTCCAGTATTACGTCACTATAATGTTTTGGAACAGTAATGTATATCCCGAGATGTTGGAAGTATGTGATCTGCTTTTGATTTTGTAGGGAATTACATTTAGGAGATTGAACGGATCTCAGAAGAGACTTTGAGCTTCAGACTTTTAAACAGTGTTGAGATTATGATAGACCATGGGGACTTTTGAAGTTGGATAAATGTATTTTTCATCATACTATGGGTAGGAATGGCCCCCATAGATTCATGTGTTTGAACAAGCCTATGGGGGTCAGGGAGTGTAATGTGGTAGTTTGAATATGCTTGGCCCATGGGCCATGGCCCTATTAGAAGGTGTGGCTTTGTTGGAGAAAGTGCGTCATGTGGGGTGGGCTTTGAGGTCCCCTCCTGTGTTCAGGCTCTGCCCCATGTGGAAGACAGTCTCCTCCTGGCTACCTTTGGATCAGCATGTACAACTCTCAGTTCCTTCTCCAGCACCTTGTCTACCAGATGCTGCCATGCTTCCTACCATGAAAATGGACTGATCCTCTGAAACTGTAAGCCAGCCCCAATGAAATGTTTTACTTTATAAGAGTTGCCATGGCCATGGTTTCTGAAGCAATGAATCCCAAACTAAGACACCAGGTAAATCACCACTGGTGCCTGACATAGAAAGCCTTATGTACAGGTGGTCCTCGTTGCATCTCTGAGCCTGTGCAGTCAGCATCCCCACACTTGCAGATACATAGAGAGGCAGTTTTCCACAGCCGTGAGGCTGTGTGCTGCACAATCTGATCACTTGTAAAATACAATGGAAGTTCAGGAGAAAATGCTCAGTTATGCTCAGAATAAGCACAAAAGGAGTGACTGGTCCCAGTAAAGTCTGGAGCTCTGTCTACTATGACTTTTGTGGGTCAGTCTACCAGATGCTCTCCCAGGCTATCTCAGGACTGCAGTTTTCCAGGTGATAGGCGCACATGGAGCACTTTGCAGTTACAGGTTCTCAAGAGGCTGCCATACTCCACACTTTGCCTTAGAGGAGACCCTCTGTGAAGACCTACTCTTGAGAAAAGTTAGACCCCCTGCTTACCACAACATCCTTCGAATCTACATGAAGCTCCTGAGGGCCCCACAGCTTTTAGGAGAACTGGTCACTATGGCTGGGCATTTCCACAACAGGCTTTCTACAAGGTAGAAGCACTGAAATAATGGTGCTTAGCTCAGTTCATGTTAAAACACAGACCAGGGGAGCTACTTGTGTGAGTCTCAGGCTGAAGCCTGAGAAGACCTGAGGATACAGGAACACAAGTCCACAACCCATAGTCCACAGCCTAGCAGGCCTGGACTCTAAAGACAGAAAGAACATGCATGTCCCATGGGAGACATAGAAAATCTCATTTTTTTTTCTGTTTGTGCCATGAAACTCCTGCTGGCTGCATGCTGCCCATCTATGTTGAGAGTGAAATTTGCCCACAGAGCCCAGGCACCCACACACTGGTTTCCTTAGAAATACCTCATAGTTATATCCAGAAATAATGCTCCATTCAGTCAGGTTGACACTAAATTTCATGATCATGACCTCCAGTCAGCTGTGGCCAGAGGTTGGAGAAGAGACTTTATGCCCCCTCATAGGAGAAATCCTAATGACTTTAGCATTTTCTCATGTTCTTAATTTATAAGTAGACTTTTAAAAGTAACAACTTATGGCTTTAAGGAAATATTGTTCTGCCCATGAAGTGTTCCGTCAGCACAAGTATGGTACACCTTTCTTCTCTGTACATACAACAGAGAAAAATAAAGGCCACGATTGCAGCCAGGACATAGGGATGATGGTTGGATCGCCTCTCCACAATGGGTTAAGAAAGATTATGTCTGGACTGCAGGGGATCCTTTAGGGCTCCTCTTGGTGTAGCCATGTCCCGAGATTAAAGTCAATGGGAAACTACAATGACCTAATCCAGGCAGGAGGACAAAGGGCACAGAGGGATGCTTCAGGAATGAAGGTATGCATGACTCATTCAGGAAAGGAGCCAAGCCCTGCTGAGGTACCTGCAGAGGGCACAGGTAATACAGAACAGGTAATAAAGGGAGGCAGTTATAAATACCAGCTGGTGACACTGACCAGTTGCAGAAATGAGGATTATAATTGACAGGAGTGTTTTTTGCCTTATTTGATTAAAATGTGTCTGTACAGATATTTGTGCTTTCTCTCCTTGATTTCTTTGTCATGTCATGTAGCATCAATTAAGATAATATCAATGATTATTTTATTTAACTTGAGATACTAAAAGAATGTCCTCCAATGGACACTGTCCCCATTCTAAATTTATAATGTATGTGGTCATACAAGGTATAGTTATATCATGTTAGGTATAATTATGTCCTGGTTGTTTTCATTTGGAAATTAGGTAGACTATAAGAGGATAGATATGATTGTTTGTCAAGCTGACACTTGTAATAGCTATTCTTGGTTGTCAACTTGATTACATCTGGAATTAACTAAAACTTAAATGTCTGGGCACACTGGTGACGGATGTTTTCTTAATTTAATATTTTGACAAAGGAAGACCCAATTCTAATCTAAATCTTTGTGGTGGGAATATACACCCATAATCCAGTTCTTTTGAGATGCAAAGACCCACCCTTCATCTAAGCCACACCTGCTGCCATCTCTATAAAGGGCAGGGAAGGAGAAAGCTCCCTTTCTTTCTGCTCAATCTTGCTCTGTCCAGTAAGTCCATTCCTTCACAGGCATTCCAGCCGACTTCCTCGAGATTCCAGTGCTCACTGAAGACCTTCTGTTGGCAGACAGGCACTGTTGGACTAGCTGGACCACAGCCAGAAAGCCATCCTAAGAAATCCATTTAGATAGATAGATACTGATTCTATATGTTCTGTTCTTCTAGAGGAACTAAACTAATACTGTGTGTGTGTGTTGCTTGTGTCCCACACCTAATTAAGTTTAGAACGTCAACATTACAATTGTTCCGTTTATGTATACCTTAGAGCCTCAACCAACTGTATAAATGGCCAGTCTTCCTCACACTTCTAGTTTTCAATGGATTTCCTGTAGCAAACATGCTTTTCAGGTTCAGAGAATACTGTCCTATTTATGATTCTAGTGTTGGCAAGTCTATGCCTTCACACACTGAAAGACATCCGCATAAATTTGGTTTATTCCTTATGTTACAGTTAGGGTATTACCCTCATGTCTTTTCTAGGTCTTCATGGAGTAGATCCTACTGATCTGTGAGTTTTATTTCTGGTTAGTCAAGTAATATTATACACTCATTTTACTATAAGAAGGGTAAGTGGATAATGGCCTGGTTGAGAACTTTCTACAAGGGGAATTTAATTTAGATTTCTGAAAGAATTCTGAACTAACTTTCACTTACCTTTCAGAAAAGAACTTCGAAAATAGCAAAATAAGTCCGGAGCATCCTCTATCCACCGGAGCCAGGCTTTCCACCTGTTACATAGGATTGTGGTTAGCAGAATTGCATGTTATTCTCCTCTTCAGGGAATGAAGGCGTCTATGGTGGGAGCCAAGTTCACATGGCATGTCCTTTCTCTCTGCTCTGCCTTTTGCTGCTCAACCTTTACACCTCCTTCTAAGAATTTCCTCTATTTTCCTTCTCCCCGTTTCCATAACCTGAAATCGACACAAGGTGGCAGTCTCCACCAATAAGCAATGCCCCAAACCGGGAATGGACGGAACTTCTGTATCCCTGATAAAACTCAGTCTGGCTTCAAATACTAAGGTGACATGATCAGCAAGAAAGCAGAACGGGGATTATATCCGAGGAAGAACAGGGTCTACTAGGCTGGAACGGGTAACAAGAGATAGTAGTACTGTGGGCAGAAGAAACTCAAGTGCTATCTACATTTAATGTATATGCATGCACACACACATACATATGCATGAACACATAAGATGGAGAATTTGGGGGAAAGAACCGAAGCCTGGGAAAGGAGTTTTTAGGTATTGCTTGTTTAGACATAAAACTAAGGACTTGGATTCTGGGACAGGGAGAGTCCAGTCTGGCCACACCAGCTTCAGCGACTCCTAATTTGTGGAGATAAAACTATGGACTTTTGAAATCTGGGAAAGAGAGCAGACAGTTGGAAGAAGTAAAGCGGACCACCAACACCTGTAAGCAAAGTAGCAAACTCATCCGGTGGCAAGGACAGCAGAAACTCCCTCAAGTGACTCCCTCCGCCTCCAGCGTCCTGGAAGTGACAGAACATCTCCAGCTGGTACCTAGGGCAGGGTGTCTTCAACTCACATCTTCAGCACCCAAATAACGACCTCAGGACTGTTGGGCGCGAGCCTTTCTAGTGCGCGTGCGCACTGGCCTGCCCGGAGGACGTTGAAAAACCGGCGGAAGAGCTTCACTTCCCAACTGGAGTTTGTATCTGCCGCGCCCTCTGCAGCTCGAGGCAGGTAGTGCGGATGTGCTAGGTGGGGCTCCCACCTCAGAACTTCAACTTCTCAGACCAGGAGCAACAAACAGTTAATTCTCCTCCCGCGCTGCCCCACACGCATCTGTGTTCTTTATGTACATTTGTCATTGTTCATAATATTTACTTTCACACATGTATATTCTCTTTCTCAACAAAAGTAAACACATTTGCCGGACAGTGGTGGCGCACGCCTTTACTCCCAGCACTTGGGAGGCAGAGGCAGGCGAATTTCTGAGTTCGAGGCCAGCCTGGTCTACAGAGTGAGTTCCAGGACAGCCAAGGCTACACAGAGAAACCCTGTCTCGAAAAAATAAATAAATAAATAAACACATTTGCAGCATGTCCCCAAGTGATGTGCGTGTATATACATATATGTATATATGCATATATATTCATATTCGTTCTTGTTATAGAAGTCTCAGGAAAGTTCACCGATTATAGTCAGTGTAACTAAAAGTGACACCATTTATTTAACTGTCCAACATTGCAGGTATATTCCTGTTTGGGAGGTGTTTGTGTTTAATTTGGTTGGTGTTTTTATCTTCTCTTACAGAAAATGCCTTGCTGTGAGCATCATGAGAAGTGAACATGTTAATGGTTTTTTAGCAAACCCATCAAATTGCCAAAAATGGTATCAAACCACCCTTCTATTGAGAGCTAGTTTCACTGTTATCACAGATGCCATGATAGCTATGCACTGTAAGGTAAAAAAGCCAGGGAAACCTTCCCTGTCACCTCGCCACCAAAGCAGAGCTGTTAGACTTGCATTGGGGAAACCTTCCCCACTGGACCAGAGCTGTAACACATGCTGTTGTTGTGACTCCATAGACTCTCCTGGTGCCTTGCTCCCCCTAGTGGTCAGAGCCGCACTGGGACCCTACCCCTCATCTCCAGTCCACAACAGACTCACCTTCCAGCTCACCTATCGCTCAGCACCCATCCACCAGCTGCAGTTAGGTAAGCTTTCCCTTTATTTGGTGTAAACATTTCCCTGAGTCCGACAAAGTGACCACTGGGTGTTCTGCACCCCTCTAGTATTCGTGGAGGAAGAGATGACCCCAGCCACGGTCTTTAAGGCTGTGCCTGGCCCCCTTCACCTGCTGCCATCCCACCAACATCAGGGCTGCAATCCTGCGGCTTCTTTAGGCCCCACTGGCCTGTTGCACCCCTTCCTGCTCTCTTCTCCCACCCTGACTTCAGAGCTGCCCGTAAATCCCACAGCTCCTCTAGGTCCTCGTGGCTTTTGCGATTCCATTCTCCAACTGTTTCCCATGGATGGTTTTAGTCCTTGCCTTCTGGCCTCCAAGAAGCCCTGGTACCAGGCACTGAGTCTCTCCTCTGGCTGAGGCAGGCTAAGCTCCTGACCCCGCTGAATGAGATGATGCCCCACAGAATGGCTTGGTCCTCGTTAGTTCTCCCTGAGTCCTGGGGACCCCTGAGACCACAGACTGCAATGACATTTTCCTTCCTCTCTCTCATCCATGGGGATGGTATCTTCCATATTTTCTCATCTCCCTTTGGGATGTCTCTAGAAAACCTCCAGCCTCTACTCCTGGCCTGAAGGGACCTGGATTTATTCACTTTTGCAATTGAATTTGACCTTAATATCTCTTAGATAATCAATCCAAATGGCTGCCTAATGGCACCCTAAATCCTAATATTATTCAGGACCTTTACTAATACTGTAAGCAACCAGGAAAATGGAACGAGATTCCATTCCCTATGTCCAGCTTCGTCTTATCCCGGTTTTAAACCCTTTCTCTCTGTGTTCTGTGAAGCTAAAACCAATACTTTGTATCCGGCTAGTGAGCCCCGCCCCTACTGACCTCCACCCACAGCTCCTTCTCCTGTGGCCTCTCCTTCATCCTTTCCAGTGACAGTCCACCCTAATCAAATCTCCCCCGCACTCATTTTCAGCCCTTAGGTCTCCTGCTACTCGTTCCTGCTCCACTACGGGACTCCCTCTACACCCCTGGCCCCCACAAGGCCTAACCTGGCCACAGTTCTACCTTTGTGGAAGTGCGGGTTGCTGGGGTGGATGGCATGGTCAGGGCACATGTCTTTCTTATTAAGTGATCTCTCAGGTAGAGGAGAGGCTGGTGATCTCACATCTCACTAGTGATCTCACATCACTAATCCCTGCACTTTCATTAAAGAGTCCCAGTGTTATCACCCAATCACAGTTCACCTTCCATGACCTCTACACGATTCTCACCAGCAACCTTCTGTCCCCAGAACACAGACAAGTCTGGGACCAGGCTACACACATGCAGACGAAATTCACCAAACTAATGCTGCCCATCCAGTCTGGACACAGTACTGGATGGGGATTCTGAATGGAACACAAAACTCTGGGGGGCGGGGCATTCTAGCTAGAGACCAACTTACAAATTGTCCCCTGGCCAGGCCTGTCTCCACAAGGCCACTCTTAAAAAGTGGTAAATTATAAACCAAAAACACAAAACAAAACAAAGTCATCCAGGACAAACATGAAAACCTGTCTCAGTTTTTAGACCACCTTACAAGGCCCTCTTACAAATATACCTATCTGGATCCTGAGACCCCAGATGGAAAACAACTCCTTCTTCCAGAGTTTCCCTGACATTAGGGCCAAGCTCAAACATCTGGAGAAAGGACCGTCATCTTTGACCTCGTCCATTGTCTTACTAGGTTCTCTCACTCCGTGCTTGTTAATTGCTCTAAGCCAAATATCTCTGCTACAAACATTCCATCAATGACAGGCCACACTGAAAGCTCTGTCCCCTTCCCCAACAAGAACCCTGTATAAACACTGCCTTCTGCTCAGTCCCCTGCTGTTTCCCCCTCCCAATAAATAATCTCTTGTGTGAGGTTTGTTGTGCAATGAGACTTTGTGGTATTCCTCGGCTCCCGATTGCCAGCTGTGCCACTTTCACTGGGGAAACCTCCCCTGCTGGAGCAGAGCTATAACATGTTCCATGGGGAACCTTTCCCTCCTGGAGCAGAGATGTAATGTTTACGTGTACAGCACGGTTTTCTGTTCTAGTAAACACCACAGAGAACAACAAAGAGGGACTCAGGGGCAAGATTCCCACAGCATTGAGCAGAGGGTCTGTGTCTCTGAATCCATCTATTGTGGAACTAAAGGACAGGACATCTGAAGTTAGAATAGTGGACTAAGTCCCAGAGTAGACTGTAGAAAACCATGGTAACCACTAATAAAACTAATAAAAACAACTAATAATTTGTAATTTCTCAAAGTACCTCACAACCACTTGTAATATTCACTGCATAAGCTGAAGGAAAACTCAGAATTATTTTTTAAAATAAGTGAATGAATGGGCAGATGGCTGTTAGTTAAACTTTTTAACTTTGGGTGTCTCGAAAAACTTAAAAAAAAAAAATTCCTTCTCTCACCCCTCACCCCATTCCCACAGCAGTCTCAAGCCTGGCTCAGAGATTGTCGTCAGGCTAGCAGCTGATCAATAAATCCTTTAATTATAATTGGGACAGTCATATTTCAGTCCACATGTGTTTATAATCATGAAAATCTTCCCGTAATGAAAAACAGATCAATATATATTGCTAGTTGGAAAGGTAAAAGCTATAAGTGAACAGAAAAAAGTTTGTTTACAATTGAAGAGACTGTAAATACAAATTAGGAACATTCCAAGTTGACTCCAACTTACGAAATAGTTCTTTGGAAAATATAGAAAACAGTACATGGCCCCAAGAAGAAACGGGCGCAGTAATATGCAAGTGTGGCCTAAGTCTATCAGTAATCGAAAAACCCAAGCGGATCTTCAAGTCTCCGGAACACACAAAGTCAACTTGAGAACATGCTCGTGCTAAACTGACCCAAGAAATACATGGTATTTGATGGGCTGATAAGCAAAAATCGATCAGAGAACACTGTCAAATGGATTTGAAGGAAACATCGAAACAGTAATTCCCTATGCTGAGGATGCTGAGGATGGATTCACTCCAGAGATGCCGTTTCAGTTTACCCAAGTCAGCGAACAGAATACATCAGAAAAATGAGCTCAAGGGCAGAAATCAGGACCAAAACTTTGGTAAAAGCCAGTGTCCCTTTGTTATGGAGTTTGAGACCACTGGGGAAAAACCATAGACTCAGTCCAATTATAATTGAAGATTTATTGATCAGCTGCTAGCTCAAGGACAATCTCTGAGCCAGGCTTGAGACTGCTGTGGGAATGGGGTGAGGGGTGAGGGAAGGAATTTTAAAGGTGAAAACCACGAGAAGATGTTCAATATCCACACAAGCAAGCAAAAAACAAGAACAAAAAAACAACAAAAACACCCACAACCACAACAAACCTGGTCTGCTCTGCCATGTTACATGGTCAAGACAACCCAAAACAATCGTTAGGTGTCTGCCTAAGCAAGCCATTGAAGCCAAAAAAGCAGTTAGTGATATCACAAGTAGATGGTCAAGGATGTACATTTCCAAGTCGGGGCTCACTGAGTGAGGGTTACTGGGAACTTATCTTCCAGCGACTGGAGTCAGAGACAAATGACTAATGGGGACCAAGATGGATGCCTAGCATAAAACGAGGTTCCTTTAGCCATTACACCTTCATGATAAAAGCCTGGGAGATGCTTGGAATAGAAGGAACGTATCTCAATATGGTAAGAGCTTTATATGATAAACCAATAACCAATGTTACACTAACTGGAGAAAATAATCAAACCATCATTATTAAAACTGGCATAAAGTAAGGATGGGACTTTATCCAGTCCCATCCAGTATTCTACCTGAAGCCTTAGCTAGAGCAGTAAGAGAAAGAAGGAAACGAAAGGGATGCAAATAAGGAAGGAAGAAGTCAGTGTCCTTATTGACCCAGTGTGTGCTTCTACCTGTGACACTGAGGACTGTACCAGAGGACTCCTAGGGTGATGACAACTTTCAGCACGCACCACAGCACCAGACTGACGTGGACATTAGATGCAGAAGTGCAGCTAGAATTTAGTGCTTGAACTTCGGACTCACATACTTATCGAAGCCGATGTAGAAGCTGAGGACCAAGGCAGGCTACACAGCATTTGCTTAAACAGAACCAGGCACAGGGACTGGATACTCACACATTTAACATCAAACTTCCAGACAAAGACCAATCCATATGAAATGCTCACACAACTCCAGATATTTCAGGTTTAGTCCTCAACTGAATTCTATTACAAGACAATGGATTGTTTAAGAACGTGCCTAGCTTTTGTGTTCTTGGAGGCATGCCCTTGAAGGGACCAAGCCTATCTTCTCTTCCCCCCTCATTCTCTATCCTTAGATAGGCAAAGTCTCTTGCCACTGCCCATGTAGCTGAGGATGCCTCTGACCCTCTGACCATCCTGCCTCTACTTCTAGAACACTGGGCTGTATCACCACTTCTAGAACTGGGATTATGGGCTGTATCACCACTTCTAGAACTGGGATTATGGGCTGTATCACCACACCAAGTTTAATGAGATGCTGGAGATGGACCCAAAGGCTTTGTGGACACAATGTAAGCACACTGCCACCTGAACTGTGTTCCCCTCTTCTTGTTTGTCCTGGCCACACAGAAGCAAATGGCTCCACTCAGTGTTCAAGTCTGATCCCTCTCTCAGCACAGGCCCAAAATCCACAGGATCAAGTGTCTGTAGGCCTTTTCTCTTTATAAGCTAGCTATCTCAGTATTTTCATAAAAGAAAGCTGACTACTATACCACATTCTGCTCAGTCTCATTGTAACACCAACCTTTACTGAGGGAGTTGTGGATTCTCTTGACACCCATGAGAATAAAGTGAGAATAAAGACTTGTCTGACTTACAGAACTTAGAGAGGAGGAAGAGGTGGCACGAGGCTTTAATGCCAGCATTCAAAATGCAGAGGCAGGTTCATCTGTGTTTGAATCCAGCTTTGTCTACATAGAAACTTCTTGTTTTTTGCCTCAGGTATCTGAAATAGGGCACGGAGCCTTCAGATTACTCTCCCACACCAAACACACTAGAACAGGGGTGAAGGCTCCATGTAGGTGCCTCTATAGCTAACCTTTCTGGGTGTGGATGTTGTTCTCAGCAATGGGTCTCCTGTCAGTTGGCAGAGATCAACCCATTGCCCTCGCCACAGCCTGAGTCATTTGTGGATTTCCATGGGGCACCTCACAACTCAGTTAAATGCAAACTTCCTAGTTCTGGCACTGGGAGCCTCATGTGGTGACAAGACATAGCCATTTGAGACTTTATATTTTCCAATAATTAGGATCACCTTCATATATTGTAGGAAGTTTCTACACTAGATTTCCATATTATCCCAGCACCAGGATCAAGGCAATTCTTATAAAGGACAACATTTAATTAGGGCTGGCTTACAGGTTCTGAGGTTCAGTCCACTATCATCATGGCAGGAACCATGGCAGCATGCAGCAGACATGGTGCTGGAGAGGTCTACATCTTGGTCCACAGGCAGCAGAAGGAGACTGTGTCCCACACTGGGCATTGCTTGAGCATCTCTGACCTCAAAGCCCACCTCCACAGTGACACACTTCCTCCAATAAGATCACATCTAACTCTAATAAGGGCAGGCCACACTTATACTCTTTATGGAAAAACTCAAAAAAGGCCACAAATATGGAAACATCTTTGCTCCTGGAAGAAGAAGCAACACCCTCAAGGTGGGTCTTTATTGTCTCTGGGACTGACCTAAAATCTCACAAAAAATCACAGCGCCTGAGCACTGGTTGGATGGAACTCTGATGCTGCCCCAGCAGCCGGTACAGAGAAGAGGCATGGCAGGGAAAGGGGGTCAAGTCTTGCCTGAGACACTGTTGCGGCTCTCGGCTTGTTTTCTTTCTCTCTTTTCTGACATCAGAACTGTTCTAATTCTACAGTATGGCTTTGTACTGTAGAAGTATATCTCATTTTTGAAAGGACTGAGAATCTGAAGTGTGAACTCCTACGTGTTATACCAGGGAGTGTGAACACCCCCTGGCAGATAAGGTCTGTGGGAAGAACATGGAGTATGAAGAGCATGAGGAGGAAAGGATTGTGTGTCAGCTACTCAGCCTGTGCCCTTGGAATGGGTTGTGCTATTTCAGTGGAGTCTGTGACTCAATGGATAGGTTCCATACTTGCGCACGCGCGCGCGCGCGCACAAACACACACACACACACACACACACACACACACACACACACACAGAGTGAAGTAGGGTTCTGAGGAGATTGAGGCTAAGCAGTCAGTGAGAAAGTTACTGAGAAAGGGGGCAGTGGTTGTTTCCTACCACAGCAGGGTTAGGGAGATAAGCATGGATTCTAGGCTGAGATACCTGAACAGAACTGCCCTTTGGTCATTTCTAAAGTACTAGTCTAAATCCCTTTCTCTTTCTGTAAAACAAAAAAGAAGAGGGAATGGCATGGAGTACTGCCTTCTGGGAAGGCATCAGTGATATTCCAACAACAATAACAACAAAACAACAAAGACAGTAAAACAAACAAACCCCACAGAGCAGAGGGAGAGCCAGTGGATGGCAGTGAAGGAAATCAGAGTGAAAAGAGGGGCGGGCCCTGGTGCAGCATGGTCATCTACAAAGGCTGAAGCCTCTTCAGTAAGAACCACACCTTTCAAGCCAGCACTGGGGTGTGGCCCAGAGGAAGCCTTTGAGGACTTAGCCCCCAGTGGCCAAGCCAGCTCCAGGAGGCGGGGCAGGGGTTGAGGGGGGGAGCGAGGATTAAAAAGAAAAAGACAATTAGACAACTCTGAAGCATGACCCCAGCCAGTTCTGAGGTGAAGTGGGTTTTTTTTTTTTCGAAGTCTGCTTTTATACCATTTTAATTACATGCAGATAATAAGGTCAGTACTAGGTTAAAGTCCTGTGATCACTGTTTCTAGGGACTTATCAGGATGACCAAGAGAGCTGAGCCTACTTCCTGGTCCTAGCCCAAAGTCAAGTTCTTGCCTGAAGCCTACTTTTTTGTTCTAGCCCCAACCAGATTGCCTGAACTTGATTCTGTGTCCTGGCCCAAAGTCAAATTCCTGCCAAGTTTCCAGCTGGCTCTGTTTCCTCTATTTCCCGACTTGTTGGAAGTCAGACCCTCATCTTCTAAGAGTTCTGTGGAAACTTAAAGAATCACACTAAGCACATTAAGGAAATACTAATCCTCTCCCATCATAAGGAAGGTGTTGTGCTGTTGTTCTCTGGAAGCTGGACTCTCAGATAATTCTCCAATGTAATGACGAGATGAGAGTCAAGAGAATTCCAGTCAAATAAGGTCATGTTTTCAGCACTTGGTAGACCCTCGCAGGAAGTTCTCATGTACAAGAAATGAAGGCCAGGTTCTCAGCCAGGACACAGAGCTGATGAGATTTCACAATACACTGGAAGTTCAGCCTCATCATTTACCTTCCAGAAATCCATAATGACCATGTATCTAGGAAGCAGTGGGCACTGGGAATGGGTTTTCTCTGATTTGCAACCTGGTCACTTACTGTCTTTGAGTAAAGTTACTGTGCTGTCCCTCTCTGTCTCTTTGTTCCCCTGATATCTGGGGATGAAAATACTATGTAATTTACAGGGCTGTTAAAATGGTAAGGGAAGCAGGACTGGGGTGTAGCTCAGGAGCAGAGTGTGCTCAGCACACTTGAGGCCTTCGGTTCCATCCCCAGAAACATGGGGGTTGGGAGAAGAGTAACAAAGTATGGAATCCACCAGGGATTCAATGCTCATTAAATGTTACTTCCTTCTTTAGCAGTGTCGCTATGTTGCAGTCAGCAGTTTCAGTGCAAAGGAAAAGGCCATGCCACATAGGCGAATTAAGCATATTTCATGGAATTTTGCCTAGAAAGTAGGGTTCACATCTGCCTAGGAAATGGTTTCTTTTCCCAAGATGTGTCTGTGATAGCAGGTTTAGCTGATCAGATCTCAGTGGGTCAGATCAGCCTCAGATCAATGAGATTCTGGCACTTTACTCCACACCTGCCTGGACCCTTCCACTGAGTTTGGATTCAGAGGAAATGGAGCAACACAGTGAAAGGACCAGAACTCTGTCACATAAAATGTATAAGAGCCAGGGGTGCAGCCACAGAGGCTCAAGGAAGGGTAAGATCCCAGGAATCAAACCCTCTCTCCCCTCTCCCGTCCCGCTCTGTTTTATATGTATCATAATGAATGTGTGTATAGTGTGTATATTTATATGTAGTTTACATCATACTGCTGATCTTCACAATAAAGGAAGACCTAATAAAATCTCTGCTTTCTTTGGTAAAACATTTATATAATTCATTATTTTTGTTTCTTTTGGTAACTTCATTGTGTCGTTTAAAATCAGATAATGATTTCACCTTATTTCTGTGTGTCTGTGTTTGTGCACGTGGGTTCAGTGCCTGTTGTAGTTAGAAGAGGTGATCATTTCTCCAGCCCCACCGTGCAGCCTCAGGCATCAAATGCAGATAAAGGGTTTCAGCTGCATGGGGAAGAACTTTCCAACAGATCTGTTCAAAACATCTAGCTCTGGCTTGGAATATAATAATGCTTTAGGTACCAGGATGTTGAAATAGAGATTACACACACACACACACACACACACACACACACACACACACACACAACCTGGAATGCCAGTGCCAATATTCCCAATGTAAGGAACCTTTCCAAGCCTGGCCATGGTGAAACACATCTGCAATGCCAGCACTTGGGCAGCTGCAGCAGGAGGATCACCAGTTTGAGGCCAGGCGAGACTGTGTCAGACTGCTAAATCCTATGGCTTTGCTTGTCAAACGTGAGCATCCCCTCATGGACTATACATGGTCACCTTCACCAGAAGACTCCAACACTGCAGTGAAGTTACTGTCCCTTTTCATAAAGAATATATCACAAGTGACTCTGGGAAATATGTGCAAAGATAATGGGAGACAGTGACTAACACCATGAGGAGAACTAGGAGGGAGTGGTGGGCCCAGGACCCATTGCTATGTCTGCCAATGACATCCTGATCTCACCTCTAGGCTGAGAACCATCGGCCTTCAGTGAACTCCTTACACCAGAGGCTTATGGCTGGGACATGGATCAGTTGGGAGCGTGCTCGTGTTTCAAGCCAAGGCCCTGGGTTCAGTTCCTAGCACTACTGAGATCTGTCCTAGTGTTTGCCTATAACCCAGCACTGAGAGCTAGCGGCAGAAGAGTAAGTTCAGGATTCTCCTGGGCTACCTAGGTTATGTGGTCTAGCCTGGGTCACATGAGTCTCTCTTTTAGTATACTACATAAAGTATGTGTTGTTTCCAAAAGGAGTTTTTTATGCCTTAACCACATTTTTTTTTCTTCTGGTTGCAGGACTGCAGCCATGCCACCTCCCCATGGTGACATGGTGACTGTCACAGTTATGTGATGAGTTGAGTTTCACACACCTAGTTATGTCACAGAGCAACACGGTGACTGTCACAGTTATGTGATGAGTTGAGTTTCACACACCTACATCAGTGTGTGTGTGTGTGTGTGTGTGTGTGTGTGTGTATAGATTTTGTGTATATATATGATCTTGGTGTATGTGTGTCTGTAAGATGGTGTAGATATCTATGTATATGTTCAATCTATGTCATGTATGTTACATCTGTGTCATATATGTTCATTGGTGTGTATGAATGGCACATGTACTCACACAGCATGTGCCTCTATTAATGAGCCCCATTTCAGAGTAGAACAGTGTATCAGGAGTTCTTAGCAACTGGAAGTTGACTTTGTTAGATGGTATATTTGCTAACAGGTTAACATGGGATTTTCTGGCAGGGAACCAGTATGAACCTAAGGGCCCAGTGCACCCACTGCAGGCCTCCCTTGCAGGGTGCCTGAGGACAGGCTGTAAAGTTTGTGAGGATGTTCACAAACCCACTGAAGAAGGACGAAGGACTCAACAGATCCCAGACATCGGCCTACACGTCTGACTCTGCTCAGAGGGTTTCTGTGAGAGACAAAATTTCAAAAGTAAGGCACAGACCTTGAACTCAACTGATAAACATGTAAGGTGAAGTTTCTGACTCAGGTGGGCTTCGTTGCTTTTTTGATGTAAGCCCAGGTGATGCTTACCACAAACCTGCAGTTTCAGGTAGAAACTGAAGTTCCTGGTGCAGACAGCACGATGTCTCCTTAGGTGAGATGCTTGGCAGTAGGCTATGTGGTACCCCAACACCATGGAAACTGGGAAAGGTATCAGTGTTTATGAGAGAATATCCTGTTGATGGGTACGCTCTGCTGGGCTCTCAGAAGAACCTTCAAGGACGCTCTCTGGGGCTTAACCCCTTAAAGTGTTTATCTTTGCACTTTGATGGTCACTGACTATTGAAGCTGCAGAGTATCACAGGTGTGATAAGGATGTCTGGGACAAAGTGAACCCCTTTTCAAGCTCTGTGAGACAAGAGATGACTGCAGCTCCGAGTGCTGTGCCACAGCTGTCTCATGTAAAGCAGCATGAGGCAGCCCTCCTCCCCTCCTCATACTCCACGTCAGCCCTTCAGATTGTCCAGTCCTGCAGCCACGTTGTCCCAATGGCCATCATCCTGACTGAACACTGTGACCACCAATCACAACACAGTACGCCATGAAAGTCTGTCTGGCCCAGAGAGGGTCTGCTTGCCTGAACACGTTTCCCAGAAGTCTGGAATTGCTTTGAAGTTATAATGACCTTACTGCTGAAGGTAGTGCTTGCTTCTTCTGACCACCAACAAAATTAGTGTTCTGCAAAGGGATGACACAACAAATCCTTGGCCAGCGGCGGACTACAGTGGGAAGCTTTCTATGAACTGTGAGTGGGCGCACAGTCTCTTTGCTGCTTCTGCTAATGACGGCTCTGCCTAGAAGTGAGGCTATGCAGAACACACAGTCACTCTCCATAAAGTTCACAGAAACTCGTGTTTCATTTATCTAAGTGTATTTTGAAACAGATTTGCAGTTTCTTAACAATGCTATTTAATTCTACAATAAAGTTGCCTGGTGTGTCATGCTCCCGAGTCTTCTCTGATCGGGCGCCATAGACGTGTTAACTGAGAGGTGTGACTGACAGCAGTGAGGATTGGTGAGGTGCTGGAGGGCAGCCTTGTCCTAGTTGCTCATTTATTTCTCCTTTATCTTATTTCCCCCTTTTCTGTCTTTCTTGTTTTTTATTGTGACTGGATCTCAGTGTGAAGCAATGTCTGGCCTGAAGCTATGTAGCACAGGCTGGCCTGGAACTCACAAAGATTCACTTGCTCCTGCCTCCCAAGAGCTGGGATTAAAGACTTTTAATTACCGCGTTTATAAATTTTAAACTTTAGCCTTGACATGGTCTATAATGATTCTTGATCATATTCAGTCCTCTCTGCTCTCTCCCATACTCCTCCAAGTCTTTTGGAAACCTCTATCCATAACACTCCCTACTATCAAGTCTTATTAAAGTGTACATTTATGTTCTCTCTCTCTCTCTCTCTCTCTCTCTCTCTCTGTGTGTGTGTGTGTGTGTGCATGTGTGTGTTTGCTAGAAGCTCGGTGGGGTTCAGGATAGCTTGAAGAATCAGTTCTCTTTTTCTACTGTGTGGGATCCTATGATTAAACTCTGCTTGTCAGGCTTGGTAGCAAGGGTCTTGTTCCATAAAGCCAAGTTGCCAGCCCCGTTTTCTGTGTTTGAACAAGCCGCTGAGTTTAATTGGGATTTCTCGCTTGTGCACGCTGGTGGGGTCCTATTAGATCCTAGGCAACTTCCCATTCTCTACATCCTTAAAGAAAAATGTCTCCTCCCTCCCTAGTGTTTAACTATCAACAGCTCTGTGCATGCTGGAATGCAGAAGGGCTCCACCTTGTGGAGCTTTAGTGGAAGTAACCACAGCTGCTGGGCTTTCATGGGTGCAATGGCCTCACCCTGTCCAGAAGAGAGGTTGTCACAGCACTCCTCCCCAGCCTCCATCTCCTACATTGTTTCTGTGTCATTTGACACCATGGCCCCTGAGCAGTGAGGTGTGTGCAGGTGTGTGCATGGGTGTAAACGTGTGCATGTGTGTGTGTTTGATATAGATGTCTCATTTGGGGCTTATAACACTTTGATACTTGTTCTCTACCCTTTGACAAGTAACAAGTCTATACATTAACCACTCTGTGAAAAAGAAGCTTCTCTGAGCAATGGGGAAAGCAGCACTAACCCATGGACATACATATTTAGGAGGCAGTTTGTTTCCCCCTGGCTCTTTATGCTTCTTCAGAGTCTCAGATTGCATCCAGCTTCATGGTTCAGCTGTCTAGACAGTCACCCTTCTAAGGCCACCTGTTGACTCTTCCAGGACCACACCTAGGACGGCAAGTGAAGCTGAAGCCAACACTGAACTTTTCCTTATGAACTGAGCTGGTGTTCCAAGGTCGTCTAAGACTTGAGAGACTAACATGACAGTAATGACTTCCTTGGGTAGAGAATGATTCCTGGTAGGGTCCTCAAGGGCAGCCAGGGTCGGCAAGCATTGCACCAGTCATTCCTGCCTGAGAAACATGAGCTCTCACCCATCTCCACGATCAACACTCAACAAATGGCTCTTACATGGGAGCCATCCTGACCACTAACCCATCACCACAGCGTGTCGTGTTCTTACCACTGACCCTGTGGATATCTCCGACTACATGAGTACCGGAAGTCCATTTGTAGATGTCCTCTCTGCGCATGCTCCTATTCCACCCCCCCCACACACACCAGAAAACCTCTTCTTTCTACTTCTCCCATTGGGTCCTTCCGTATCATGCGCTCCCCTGCTGCTGGTGGTCTGGACTAAGTGAAGACAGAGGTGATCTCTCGTCACATCACAGCCGGCCCTGGAGACACAGACACCCCTCCCCTGCTGCCGCCCACCAGGCTGCTGGCCAGTGCGGAGTTTCAGGAGAGGTTGCTCTGTTGGTACAGGACTGGGCTGAGCATTCAAGGTCATCACTGGTCCATGCTCCCAGATAAACAGATCAGGGAAAGAAACCCTTCTGCTCTGCACTGCCCTCCAGAGCATCACTTACTTTGAGTCCAGTGCGTGGGCTCTAAGGAAGGCTCCGTGCTGACGAGAATTGGCTCACCAATGAGGATCAGAGTTTGCATCTCAGCATCCACACGGTGGCTCACACTCCTTCTGGGGACCTCTGCTGTCATCAGGAACGCACATACCGACATGCAGGCCAAACACACACATAAAATAGTCTTCTAAAAAATGCAAGAAACATAGAAATCCATAAGCACAGGACTCTGGAAATGTTCCTGCTCACAGGCCTAGCTAGACGGGCTCATGCTTCAGGCAGATCCCTCCCTCCCTCCGAATTTTCCAGCACTGGGGGTGGGGGGTAGGTGGAGAGTGGGGGGACTGACAGAGCAACTCCATGAAGGAGACCTGAAGAGTCTGGAGTTCTGGTGGAAGTTGGATGTGCTTGGCTAGCCTGTGACAGCAAGACAGTGCAACCCGTGGGAATTTTCTTCAAGTGCACAAGGGATTTCCCCTCAGCCTTCAGCTGCCCCAGGCTTGCACCAGACAACACGCAATGGCACTCATTCTGTGGTCCCTGCAGACCCTGGGGTAACAGGCAGAGAGCCCAAGGAAGGAGGTGGGACACAGGAGGCCACTTCCGTTCTTGCTATTGTTTGTTGTCCTGCTCAGGCCTTGCTTGTTAGTTCTAGCTTGAACTTTGTCTGTGTGTACACTTTTCACTGAGGGAAGGTAACTCACCCAGAAGATGAAAAACCAAAAGTTTGCTGGGTATGCTGGCTCACACCTGACATCCTGGTACTCAGGAAGAGAGGCGTTAATGTTGTTGTTGTTATTATTATTATTATTTTATTATTTTTATTTTTGCCTGTTTGAATTACATAGTGAGACCCTGTTTCAGACAATGCCAATTCTAGAGAGAAGAGGAGACATGTGAGGTGCTGGTGCTTCTCCATCAAAAGCACAAAGAACCTCTCAGGAGCTTTCCTTAACACAGGTGACCATGGGGCTGTTTCTCCTCCCTGCTGCTGTGACATTTTTTGTGTTAGCTTAGAAAGTGGCATTAGTGCTCTCTGAGGACTGGCATTTCTGAATAGACACTTATGGGTTTTTCGGGTGGGGAAGTTGTAGGATTTTTATATAAGGCAGGCTGGTCTCAGATATTCAGTGATTCTCTTGCTTCAGCTTCACCGAGCTGTGAACAGCAGTGATATTGATGTTCTGTTTAGACCGAAGATAGGGTGCTCATATTCTGGAGTAGCATGGAGCCACAAATTATCACTGTAGCTGCCAGAAGTCAAAAGACACTGGGTAGAAGGTACAGGTAGCCATAAAGGACTCCTTATTGTTCACAACACATGGTCAGCACTCTGGTCTCTCTGGCTACTTCTTCAATGGTTGACAGAGATTTAGGGGGAGCAGAGGGATAAAGTTCTCCACAGACTGACTGCAGCCATCTGAGGAGACAGACATTCTTTAGCTGACTGGGGAAAGTGAGCATTCCTGTTACCCACTCTCGAGTGTCTGTTCCCCTGTCTGTGACATGGATGGCTTGAGAGCAGGAGCAGGTTGTAACAGTGACCGCCACATGTTTTGTTCTGTTGATATTCTGGGTCCCCGGCGTTCTCATTCAGAGATTTCTGAAAGTGAGAACATGAGTGGACAGGTTCTGGGATCACACACATTGTGATGGGAACATAAGACAAGGAAGATGCCATAGATCCCAGTCATCATGAAGTGACACCTAGACCTGGTTTCCTGGGGACAAGGGGCAGTTTACCCAGCAAGAGTATACACTGGAGGAACTGGTCATACGATTACAGAAAAGCCTGCTTAAATGTATGTGTATACACACCTTCGCACTTACAGGAGGTTTCTGCATTTGTGTATGAACGTATGAGTGCGTATGCAGGTAAGGATCTTTATGAGTGTGAGTGTGTACTTGTAGGTATGAGCATTCATGAATGTGTGCCTGTGTGTTTACATTCATGTGTGCCTTTATATGTGGATGCCTATGGGCGTGTGCTCATGTACATGTGCTCGTGTGCACGTATATTTCCAGGTGCCTGTTTTCAGGTCAGGGGTCATGTCTGGACTTGGTTCTCTTCATCCGGCTTAACATGGGCTCAAGAACTGACACCAGGTCATTAGGCTTGCACAGAAAGTGCCGCTACACACTTAACAATTTTCCTGACCCATGAACATCATTATCAGGGATGGGGACAATCGGCGGATTAGAAGTGCGTAGTGAGAATTCTCGAATTTTAGTGTCTTAAAAAAAACCCAGAAATATTATAAGAATGTGCTTTAGTTTGAATCCCAGGTGTGGGGGTATGGGGCTGCTTTGGACTGTCCGCAGCAGCTGACCATGATTTGCCTCGGGCTCTAGCAGAAGTGTGTTTTTCCAGCTGCTGATAATTTCTGCAATTGTGTGATGTTTGGAATTCTGGGAGCCTTTCAGAGGGTACATAAATGCAAGGACCCCGAGGGGCAGAGTCTGTTATTTAGAGGGGTTGGTTGCAGTTTGTTAGCAATTGTGCTCAAAGAAGAAACAGAAGGAAAGAAATTAGATTCAGGGATTTTTCCTAATTCATCTCTCCCCTCTATCTTTGTTTCCGTTCTACCTAGTGTTAGGGGGTGAAGCTGGGGGTAGGGTGGGGATAACAGTGAAAAAAAGAACTCACAAAGCAGCAAAGACCAGCTACATTGTGTACAGTATTCTGCCCTCCAGTCAGTCTCCCTATCACTTCTCCATACTCTAATTCTGTGCTACAGTTCTTGACAAATCTTGATGTTCAGTCTTAGGACCATCCTTCCCTGCCTCTGTACCCTCACCACACCCAATAGAGTGACCCTCCTATAGGGTCCTCCCAAGAGCCAGTTGTCAACGGCTGCACTGCTGCACAGCCTGGGAGCCTCTTACCACAGGTCAAAGGGCACCAGTGCCAGAGAGATGGCTGAGGAGGCTGGCTGCAGTAGGAGGTGGGAAGGTCCATGCCCCAGAGGGATGCCTCTGTGGATTCTTCCTGCAGCACGAGGCTGAGAGCTGCACTGAGTGTCTGCATCCCAGCTGCTCCTAGCCTCACTACTCTGTGTGCCCCAGGCAGTTGTGCCATCACCATTTGGAGGTGTGCATTGTTGTGGGCATGGGTGCACGTGTGCCCATCACACAGCCATGAAGGTCAGAGGACACACCTTTCAGTTTCTGAGACAAGGTCTCTCAATGGCCAGAAACTTTGCCACATGGGCCAGGTTAGACAAGGAGCCTGGCTTTTCTGTGGAACTCAGAGATCCAGACTCAGGCCTTCAGGATCCTGAGGTTGAGCACTTTACTGACTGAGCCTTCTCCCCAGCCCCTGATTTCCTTCTGAGCCTCCCCAGAGTCCTGCCTTTCTTGCAGTCTTCCCTCTCAGGTTTTCTGCAGGTCTCAGGGTGGCAGTCTAGGTTCTCCTCATGCAGTCTCTGTGCACCTTTCATTGCACCTCTGGAAAAGTCACCTGAACAGTCTGCCCCTCAGCCATGGCTCTCCCAGCTCTGAGCCTTCTGCACGGGTGCTCTGGCTACTTTCTGCCCCTGCCCTGTCCATCTGTCTGGACAACAGCAAAGCTCTTACACTCCCTGCTTTAGAGACAGTCTTTGCTATCAGAGACTCAATTTACCTCATGTAGCTGTGCCAGGCAAGAGGGATGGGTGCAGCTCCACCCTAGTCTCTGTAGCTGGGAGAGCCAGCTTCTCATGTCTGTGCCCTCCTCTGTGGAATGGCAGTAGCTAGAGAAGACCCTCATGGGGCTGCTTTGGGAATTGGAGCCACTGCATAGAACCCGGTCTGGGGTACATGAATGTGATTCCCACTTGGGAGTTGGAGGCAGAAGAATTGGAAGTTCAAAGTCATCCTTTAGGGCAGCAAGTTCAAGGCCAGCCTGGACTACATGAGACCCTCTCTCTAAAGACAAGTTACTATACAGGTTGGAGTTAGAATCAAACTTTCCACATAGATCCCATCATGCACCTGTCCTGTGCTCACTGTGTTGAAGATGGGCTTTCTGACTCCCTACTCACTCCACAGAGAGTTCTCTCTAGCCTGGCCCTCAGCAGATGGAGAGATGATGCTTCGAAGATTTACAATGTGCACACAGTTTAGTCCAGGCTTCCCTGGTCCTTGTCCTATGCTGTGTCTCCCAGCCCTGCCTGAGTGGCAGCTCCTCTGTGTTCAAAGCACACACAGGGCCCTGCATTGGCAAATTCTTGTGACTCATGGCTCTGAAGGTCCACGTGGAGAACAAGAAGGGTTTGACCTAAGGGTCCTTGTGGGGAAATGCTCTCTGGCTGTTTCCTAGGGTGAGAACCAGGGCCAGCACCTGCCTGTCTGTTCCCTTCTCTGTTCCTTCAGAGATGCACTTTTGACCCACTGTGAAGCTGCTGTTATGGCCAAGACAGTCACCCCAGCTTGCATCTGGTGAAGGTGCAGGAAGGGCAGCCAGGGAGAGGAGAAGGCTGACTCTTTACTGCATGCCTTCTCACTCCCAGAGTGAATGAGCAGCTCCCCTAATTTTATCTCAGTTTTATTCCCCACCCCCCAAGGTGTGGGTTGACCTGCTTGTGACTCCAGTGTTCTGGAATCTGAGGCAGGAGGATGACTTGTGTCCTGAAATTCAGACCTACTCTAGGCAGTACAGGATGATGGCTCAAATAAAAAAAAACAATGATAATAGTAATAATAACAACAATAATGATACAGTTAAAATGGTTTGGAAAACACAAGGAAAGTGGTGCCAGGATAAGAAAGAAGTTGCAGCATGTAGCAAGTGTGCAGCCTGAGCACAGGTTCTGCTCTCTGCTATTAGCTTTGCCTGCAGCCTGGTAGTTCAGGCTGGGGATGGAACCCAGGACGTTACCAGTGCTTTTTGGCAGCTTTTGGCAGCTTTGTTTTAAACAAAACATGTAAACATGTATGTGTGTGCAAACATTTGCATGCATTCAGGAGCTCAGACCCATGAAATTAGAACCCTGGGCCCAGGCACCTCAGTGTGTGTGTGTGTGCACATGTGTGCATGTGTGAGAGAAAGGAAAAAAACCTCCCTGGGGATTCCAGTTTGTGAGATAACCTGAGAACTGCTGCCTTGGTGACCCAGGGTTCACCATCAGCACCTGGCAGATATTAGAGGGCACCCTCTGAAGTCCCGAATGCTCAGGCCCACAGCACTTTGGGCAGTGCAGGGAGGCCACAAGGCATTATTTCTCCTCATCCTCTGCATCTCCACTAAGTGTGTCAAAGTTAAAGTCCCTTGACCATGGGCTTCCACTCATCCCTGGAGGACTTGTGAGGCGAGCCAGGGGAAAGGATCTTCTACTATGGTCATCTGTGTACCCACCTAGTCCTGCCCCTTCCTCTTGCATGTGGAGGAGGCCGAGAAAATGTAGGACCTGTTGATCAAAAACCTTTGAAGAACTCACTGGCCCCTTTATGGTCTCACCCTTCCTCTCTTCCTGTCCTAGAGTCCAGTGCCTCAGATGTTAATGGTATAAGACCTCTTGATGGTTCAGAGATCTATGGGAGCGCTTTGTCCCTTATGTCCTTGTCTGGTCCCAGGTGAGTCAGGTTAAGTCCTTTCACCACTATCTGCTTGAGGCTGACACCCCTCTTCCTGGTTTCAGATGCCCCATCCTGCCTCCACAAAGGTGAAAGACCCTTGGATCAGAAATCTCTGATCCTGCCTCATGCTCCCTAGTGAACCAGGAACAAGGCCTGTAGACCATAGTGACCGTCCATGTGCTCTGTTACTCACCCTAGCTCTTCCACATACTCACCCAGAGCTAAAGGTGTGACAGACAGAAAGTAGGCCTGTTTTTCCCCTTTCATTTATTTGGCCTGAATGTGTATGTGAGTGGGGGTGTATGAGCCTCAGCATAGGAAAGAGGTCAGGGAATTCTTGGGAGTCAGTGCTCGCCTTTCACCAGGTGGGCTCCAGGGAGGGAATTCAGAGCCAACTTTCCAGGCTCAGGTGCGTAAGGCTTTTTGATTGCAGACTTCCACGTGCCAGCCCTGGTGCTTCCTGCCCTCATTCAGGCCTTGTAGGCCAGACTGTAAGACCCTTTCATCATGGCCTCTCAAGGGGCTTTTCAACTCCACCTGCTCCCTGCAACCCCACCCTGGTCCCTCTTTGCGCAGCCTTGAGAGACAGGCATAAAGCCTTTTGACCATAACCTGAGTTGCCTTGGCAACTCCAGAGCCTCTGTCCATTTCTTACCCTCCCAGGGTCCAGGCCTTCTACAAGCCCCTCCCATCCAAGGCTCCACCCCCTCCGCAACCCGCCTCACACACCCAGGTGCGAAGTGTGTCAAAGTTAAGGCCCTTGCCCGTGGGCCTCTGCAGCTGCTCCCACCTTACCTCGTGGCCTCTGCATGCCCCGCCCCTCCTCAACTCATGGCCTCCGCATGCCCCGCCCCTTCTCAACTCATGGCCTCCGCATGCCCCGCCCCTTCTCAACTCATGTCTTTCGCATGCCCCGCCCCTTCTCAACTCATGGCTTCACATGCCCCGCCCCTCTACCTCATGGCCTCCTCATACCCGCCCCTCCTCACCTCATGGCCTCTGCATGCCCCGCCCCCTCCTCACCTCATGCCCTCACATGCCCCGCCCCTCCTCACCTCATGGCCTCCTCATACCCTGCCCCTCCTCAACTCATGGCCTCCTCATACCCCGCTCCTCCTCAACTCATAGCTTTCGCCTGCCCCGCCCCTCTTTACCTCTTGGCCTCTGCATGCCCCGCCCCCTCCTCACCTTATGCCCTCATATGCCCCGCCCCATGCCCTCCGCCTGCCCCGCCCCTCCCCACCTCATGGCCTCCTCATACCCCGCCCCTTCTCAACTCAAGGCTTTTGCATGCCCCGCCCCTCCTCACCTCATGCCCTCACATGCCCCGCCCCCATGCCCTCCACGTGCCCCGCCCCTCTAAAACTCATGGCCTCCGCCTGCCCCGCCCCCACCTCATGCCCTCCCCGTGCCCCGCCCCCTTCGAGGTTTGGAACACCTGAGGCACAGCAGGTGCAAGGCCCTCGCCCCCGTGACCTTGACGTGCCACCATGGACACGTCACTTGCATCCCCGGAGCCCTTCCTGGCCACCCCGCAGGCTGAGGTGCTTGAGGAGCTGCTTCAGGCACAGCTGGGGCCCCTGCCCCGACTTGCGGCCATCTGTAGGCTCAAGCGGCTGCCCTCAGGAGGCTACTCAACCACAGAGGACCTGCATCTGGTGCTGGAGCGCAGGCGCGTGGCCAACGCCAAAGAGCGGGAGCGGGTGAGAATCCAGGGCCACCTCACTCCCACTGCCTTGCTAGTGGGTGCTCAATATCCAACACCTGTGCGCCCCCTCTCTGTCCTTCTGGGTGACTTCGTCTTCACGAGGCTTGCCCAGGTCCCCAGGGGCCTAGTTACATTGCACCTTCATGCGGCTGAGCATTAAGGGCCACGGGAGTGGCTGTCTCACCGGCTGGCCCTCCTTAATATAAAAAAAAATTATATTAAGTTATGTGTGCATCTCCTGTGGATGTGTAGGGGCTGGAAGAGGGCCTTTGGAGCTGGAGTTATAAACAGTTATGAGCTGGCTGATGTGCGTGCTGGAAACTGAGCTCAGGTTCTGCACGAGCAATACAGGCTCCAAATCACCGAGCCACCTCTCCAGCCCTCATGGAAGCTCTTAAAGGTTGTCTGTCTGTCTGTCTGTCTGTCTGTCTCTTTCTGTTTTTCTGTTGTTCTTAAGAGGGAGTACGAGTATGAAGTGTGGAGTCTTTCCTTCAATCTTATAAGAGATTTGGCGATCAAACTCAAGCTGTTAGGTTTTACAGCGAGCACTTTTACCCACGGAGCCATCTTCCCCACCCCCATAAATTGTAAAAAATGTAATGTCTCTTCATCTCCCCCATAGCAGAACTGGGATTTATGGTGGGCTGTGGTTAGAGCGGCATCTGCTGGTAGGTTTTAGTATCTCGGCCAAAACTTGGCCTCCAAGAAGTCAAGGGGAAGACTTGGGCTCCTTGGCTCTGCTCTTTGGGTCTAGCTGAAGCAAAGATGACCCTGGAACAGGAACTGAAGAGAGAGAGCGAGGAGCACCCGTAGGCCTAGTACTTACTCCCAAACCTCTCAGCCAAACACCTCAGAAATAAGGGTCCGGAAATGCATCAGGGAAAGACCGTGTGGGAGGGAAGACTTACCAGAAGTTGGGGAATGGCTAAGAATGGAGAAGGGCCCTTTTGCTAGTACACACTGGAAAGAGCCCTGCCGTGATGTCAAGGCTGCTATATATTTGTTGAAACTTTCATTTAAAGAGCACAGTGGACATGCACCCTCACCACTCTATTCTGTGGTTTGGAGAAATGTCTTGAAAACTAATGTATCAGTGAATCGCCATGTCTTTGTTTTCTAGATAAAAAATCTCAACCGAGGCTTTGCCAAGCTAAAGGCTCTGGTGCCGTTTCTACCACAGAGCAGGAAGCCCAGTAAAGTTGACATCCTTAAAGGTGCCACAGAATACATACGGATCCTCGGCTGTGTTCTGGAAGGAGCAAAGACCTCAGAGGTAAAAGGTTAAGAATTTAAAGTAAAGCTAGGTATGGGGTCTTACAGGGGCACTGCTATGAGTTCAAAGCTTTTCTATATTACAGAGGGAGAACTTGTCTCAAAAAATGTAATTTAGAACAGCGGTGGCCACCATTTTCTCAGCCAGGTGCCATGCTAGGCAATTTACAGAAAAGGTTTAGCATTTGTTTTATTTGATCCAAACTTGGAGAAATCAGAATATAGATCATAGTCACTTAGATCAGAAGTGTCAGGACTGGCTTTTTACCCAGGCCTGATCATCTATCTGTGGCCTCCCTTGCATTGACTAGGACCCCTGCCTGCTGAGTGCTGCATCTTTAAGAATTCTGATAGCTGGAACACCAAGACAGGCTCCCATCAAAGCTCTCTGTGGTGGCTGTTTCCTGCTAGATTAGCCACTAGACAGAATAGGAAGGGGCTATGTGAGTATCTGCTGACCATGCTTAATAAGCCACGAGGCAGCAGAGTGCCACTAATATCGGAAGGATCAGTCAGCACGGAAACACCCTGCAGGCAGAAGGTGGCTCTGGCTGGTTTGTGGTCTGTCTCATGGACAGGCCTGAAGGTGGATCTGTTACCAGAGAAGGTAAGTTATGCTGTGACAAAGGGCTTTACATCAAAGCCTGAAGTGATGCTACTAGCCATAGGAAAGTCACCAGGGAGGAAAAGAACCCAGGAGCACAAGATGGGGCCATAAAACTGAGGAGAGAATCTTGAAAAACAGGGGTGGTGGGCATCAAAGATACTACAGAGGCTGGGGAGGTGATGGTGGGGAGAAGCTAGGCCCAGCCCTTAGAAGGTGGAAAGGAAGTGGGCTGCATGTCAGCTCTTGGGATGGGAAGGGGCCATGGTCAGTAAGTATGTGGGTTCAAGCCCACTTCAAGTGTATTATCTCCTGATGGTTGGAGGATGGAAAGAAGAGGTCACAAATGGTTAAAGAAAGCAAACAGAGTGGAAACATCTTCTAAGTGCAGAAGAGAGGAGGCTTATAGATGGGAGGAACATTCTGGAAACTTTAGTAGAATTAGAAGGTTTTGGTAGGGGAGTTTTTTGGGGTCTACAAGTTCTACTCAGGTATCTGCTGGGAAGTGAGATGCTCTGACACTGTGGCCATGGGTTATTCTCTTGGCCACAATGGAGAAAGCACAGTGATAGTGTTTGTGCCCTGTACTGGTTAGGTTTTTTGTTTGTTTGTTTGTTTTGTTTTGTTTTTTTTTTGTCATTGACACAAGCCAGAGTCATCTGAGAAGAGGGACTCTTATTTAAGAAAGTGCTTCCATAAGATCAGACTGTAGGCAAGTCTGTGGGGCATTTTCTTGATTGATGATTTATGTGGGAAGTCCAGCCCACTGTGAGTAGTGCTTCCCCCACCACACTCCTAGGCGACTGTTCCTGGGCTGAGAGAGCCAGTTAGGCAATGATCCTCCATGGCTTCTTCTTCAGTTCCTGCCATGAATTCCCTCAGTGATGGAGTGTGACTTGAAAGTTATAGACTCTTTCCTGCCTTTGATTGTGGCATTTTATCATACAGCAATGTAAACCCTAGACAGGCACACATAGCTGGCTATCTTCATTTTTACTGGTGTGTTTTGTTTTGCGACAGGCTAGCCTCAAACTTGTGATTTTTTTTTCTTCCTCAGCCCCTCCTATGATGAGATAACAGGCACAAGCCAAGACTAACTCCTCCTTGTGTATTAACTGCATAACTGAAATGCTGTTTTGTGCTGCATTCCTTGCAACTGTAGGTTCTGTCCATACATTGTGCTACATGCACTTTGGCTGCACAGCACTGGAGGTTAGAGAACAGCGTGGCCTCATGGGCCTCTTCTCTCAGCTTAAGACCCATGATATGAAGCCTTCAGATTTAGGAGTTTAGAATGTGTTGATTTAAATCTTAAAATTTCTGACTGACATGTTATACTGTTTGACAATCACTACGCTCTCTAGAAACAAGGCCCTGAGGAGCAGACCCACAGTAGCAGACCCTCTGACTCTCATGTGTCCTCGACTAGAGAGCTCTTGGGAAATGCTGCCCAACCTACCAGCTGTGCAAGTGGCTTGAAGAAAGAAGAGGAGGGGCCTTGGGCATATGGTGGTCATAGTGAGTCATTGTACAGCTATCATCAGAGCACAGTGCTTGAGACTAGGAGTTACTTCATTCATTAGGAATCTGATGAAAGATTGCTTCTAAAATATTCATGTATAAATTGAAAAGCTCAAAGCATCGCCAAGATGAGTATTTTTCATGTAAAATATGATTAAAATGAGATGATATGGGAAAGGAGTTTGCTTGCTTGGAGATGATTGTGTTCCTCAATCAATCAGTAGGCACATGGGGAGAGAGAGGGGTTTCCCACAGAGCCACACAGCCCACACTGAAGGCTTGTTCCTCCTTTTGTTAAAGAGAGTGCTCCTGTATGTGCAGTACCCACAGAGACCAGAAGAGGGCATCAGATACCCTTGAGCTAGGATTGCAGGGGTTGTTAGAAGTCCAAAGTGAGTTCTGAAATCTGAGCTAGGGTCGTCTGAGCAGTCTCGCCAGCCCCTCTAGCTTATTTCTTTCATGCTCTTATTTAACATATCAGGGGCTTTCTGGATTCATGTCCCTTTAGGTGATATTGATAGGTTGTTTTGATTTTGTCTGTGCTTTAGACCATCTAACCCATGCCCTGTAGCAAATATTGCTGAAATAAGAAAGGCTGAGCCAACTGCCAGCACCCACACTGAGAAGAGAATCTTGAAAAACAGGGGTGGTGGGCAGGCATCAAAGATACTACAGAGGCTGGGGGAGTTGATGGTGGGGAGAAGCCAGGCCCAGCCCTTGGAAGGTGGAAAGGAAGTGAGCTGCACGTCAGCTCTTGGGAGGTGGAGGGGCCATGGTCAGTAAGTATGTGGGTTCAAGCCCACTTCAAGTGCATCTCTCCTGACGGTTTGGGGATGGAAAGAAGAGGTCACAAAGGGTCAAAGAAGGCAAACAGAGCAGAAACGGGTGCGGAGGTGCAGTGGATGTCTTGGGAAGCAGCTGAATGGCAGTTAAAAGTAAGCCTGGAGGCAGACTGTGCAGGTTCAAGTATGTGTGGTCATTTGCCAGCTGCATGACCTCGCATGAGCTGCTGAACTGAGCCATAGTTCTACATGTAGCACAGAAGTAATAACTGTATCTATCTTGTATATAGTCCAACAGGGACATTCAGGAGATGTAATGTGTCTGGCACAGGACTTGGCAGGTTAGTATCTACTTAGCATGGCCTTTGCTTGCTCCACCAAGCCACAGGAAGCTCAGCTCTATAGGGAGAGCCAATGCTCTGCTCTAAGGGTGCCCCGTGCCTCCTGTTTACTCAGCTGACCATGGCTTCCATTCTGATTGGCTTTCTAAAAACTTCCTGAGTGAATAGATGCTTAGCCTTGATGTTCCTAGTATGGCCACTTGAAATAAAAACATTCTCTTGGAGCTAGAGAGGTTGTTCAGTGGTTAGAGCATTGGTTGCTCTCCCAGAGGACCTGGGTTCAGTTCCCAGCACTCCCGTGGTAATTCACAATCACGTGTAACTGTAGTTCCAAGGGGATCTGATGCTGTCTTAGGGTCTCCATAGGTGCTGCATGCATACAATACCCACATATAACTTGCAGGCAAACATTTATACACAGACAATAAAATTAACACCCTCTCGCAAGTCCATGGTAGGGGATGATTCCTGTTGTCTGTAAGACTGGGATGGTCGTGGTTGAGTCTGAAAGGGAGGGAAGAGTACCTCCTGCTGGGCTCTTCCCCTACCTAAGCTAACAAGCACAGTGCTCCCCAGGTGCATACAGTTAGGTACAGGGTACCAAGGCGAGACTTGAACTTATGTTCAGTTCTCCTTGGACCTTGTTAGGTGGGGGACATTCTGGCATTTTCATGGGTCAAACAGGAGCCTGGGTAGTGGCAGGGCAGGCTGGGCTTGGCAGCACCACAGCAAATGTATATGGATGTGGTCCTTATTTTCTAAGGATAACAGGTCCTGAATTTTCTTCAGAAAAAGGAACAAGACTTATTTTTCTGGGTTTATTTGTTGGTTTTTGTTTGGTTTTGTTTGAGATAAGATCTTCTAGTGTGACCTAGGCTGGCCGCAGGCTCTCTATCCTCCTGTCTTAGCCTCCTGAGTTCTCAGATTCTGTTAGGTCTTCTAAGCTAACCAAGAGCATGCCACTTCTGTGAACAAAGACCATGCCATATATTTGAGATTTTGATTCACTGGGCTTGTGGCTTATGTCAGGATTGACTTCTAAGGAGGCTTGTAAGTAGCACTGTTTTTGGGCAGGCACATTCTTAGGATTCATTCATCTTATTAAGAACTTACTATCTACTGGTATTTACAAAGAGGTATTTGTTTGTAGACAGGATTGCATGCAGCCCAAGTTGGCCTCGAACTTCTGATAACCTTTCTTCATGACCTGAGCATGGGCATTACAGACATGTACCAGCACATTCAGCTTATGCAGTGCAAGAGGTCACACTGAGGGCATGGTAGGCAGGCACTGTACTGTGCGCTCCCCACAGTCTGTCTGTCTCCACCCCTAATGCTGGCTGCTGGGGACTCTAAATCAAGTACCCATGTTCACAAAGCAAGTACTCTTGCCTACTGGGTCACCTTCCCAGCCTCTAAAGCTAGTTTTTTACTTGACCACAGGATGCTTAGAAGGTTTCAACCCAGGTTATTCAAAGAGGTGACTGCATGAAGTTCTGGAATATCGCCTGGGTACCCTGACTGAACACACTTTCTGGCAGATATCAAGGCTCTGTAGCCCAAA
The DNA here is from genome assembly GCA_030674055.1 of Rhabdomys pumilio. NCBI lineage: Eukaryota > Metazoa > Chordata > Mammalia > Rodentia > Muridae > Rhabdomys > Rhabdomys pumilio. The sequence continues at coordinate 22,610,167 of JANHMN010000008.1, forward strand.
GTATTCTTTCAGAGGGCTCAGAGTGTAGGTTGTGGCCTTGCCAGTTTTGCTTTGAGTAGGTAGCGCTCCTCTTCTTGCCTTTAGAGAGGATCTGGAGAGTGGAATTCCTGGGGCTGGCAGTGATGGCATTTGAGGGGATTTAGAGATGGGCTTAGAAAGGGCTGTGCAACATCAGCAACATTCCTGGGAGGCAAGATCCGGAATGAAGCATGTGAGCATCTGCTGAGGTGGGGGAGAGTAGGGCGGATAGCACTTTTAGCTTCTAGGGTTGGAGTAGGTTTCCTGGGGACTAAAGCCACTCCTCGTGTGTGGACAGAGCAGGGCAGGAGCCATGAGAAACCATGCACCTGGTCTGAATAGGAATTGGGTTGATTTCAAGGTTTGGAAGAGATTTATTTGCAGGGTTTCTGGTGTATGGAAGTTGGCATCACACTGATGGCAGTGTGACAGCTGTCTTGCTGCTGTTTGTCATTTGTGATAGTGGTTGAGAATCTTAACAGCATACATGGCTCCAAATCATATTCAAACTTGGCCTACAAAACTATGAAGACTGTATCTCAGGAAACTCCAACTTTCAATTTTGGTGTGCAGTGGCAAGTTGCTCTAACAGTGGATGGTTGTGTCTGAGCATAAACTGGGACAAGCTCAGGAAGCACCCATGGTAGAATGAGAGAGAGAGAGCTAGTGAACGGGAGCACACCCTGAGAGATTCCTGCCAAGCAGGTGACTGCTGGGAGACAGTGTAGAAGGTGCCTTAGAGCCTTTCTGATGTTCAGGGATGAGACACTGATCCCAGGGTGCTAAGCCCTTCAGTGACTCCAGCATGCCCTGGAGATGGCTGCTGGACACCAAGTCGGGGGTCAGTGGATGTGAACTCTGCAGTGGTTATCGTTCTCATGTGAATGGTAAGCTTTAGAGCAACACACTCAATTCCTCACAGTTTCGTGTGGACGTGGTGTCATCTGGTTCTCTGCTTCCAGGTCTCGTGAAGGCTCCACTGAGAGAGGATCTGACTTTACACACACATGGTTGTTGGCAGAATTAATCTCCTCTAGGACTTTTGGAGCAATGGGTTCTGCTAATAACTGGTGATTGGCTGATGTTACCCCCATGCCTGATGCCAGGCAGGCCTTCCCAATATGTCTACCTAACAAAAGTGAACATGCTAGGAAGGTAACCAAGAGAGTCTGCCGCAGGAAAAGATTCTTATGACTGGAACCACAGACGTGTCTGTAGTGGTTGGTATTTTGTCAACATGACACAAGTTAGAGTAATTTGGGAAGAGGTACCCTCAGTTGAGAAAAGCCCCCACCAGATTGGCCTGTGGTTCCTTTTTTTTTTTTTTTTAATAAGTAATGTGGGAGGGCCCAGAATACTGGGGATGATGCCTCATCTGAGCAGGCGGTCTGGGGTGGTATAAGAAAGTAGGCTGAGCAAGCCATGGGGAGCAAGCAGATAAGCAGTGCTCTTCCATGGACTTTGCCGTGACCTGCCTACAGGTTCCTATTTTGAGTTTCTACCCTGAAAGCCCTGGCTGGTAGACTACAAGCTGGAAGATGAAACAAACCCTTTTCTTTTCAGGTTCTTTTTGGTCAAGGTATTTTATACAGCAATTGAAACCCCAAGACAGTGTACTGCTGGCTGGTTTTGTGTGTCAACATGCCATAAGCTAGAGTCATCAGTTGAGGAAATGCCTTCTTGAGATCCAGCTGTAAAGCATCTTCTCAGTTAGTGATCAGTGGGGTTAGCCCATGGTGGGTGGTGTCATCCCTGGGCTGGTAGCCCTGGCTTCTGTAAGCAAACAGACTGAGCAAACCATCTGAAGCAAGCCAGTAAGCAGTGCCCATCCATGGCTCCTGCCTCCAGGTTCCTGCTGTTTGAGTTCCTGTCCTGATTTTCTTCAATGATGAACAGCAATATGGAAGTGTAAGCCAAATAAACCCTTTTCTCTCCAACTTGCTTTTTGGTCATGGTCTTTCGTCGAAGCAATAGACACTCTTAAGACTGACAACATTCTACCACCTTAGCCAACAGCTCAAGAAGAATCTCAGGAGGATAGTGATCCCTGAGGCCATCTTCAAAGCTCCATAACAAAGTGCTGGGTACCTGCTGCCTACTGTCCCCTCTCCAGCCACTGCTGACAGAGATACTCAAAAGACTTGCAGCTGAGAAATTATCTTATTGGAAATCTGAAAATCAGAAAATCAACTTTTAAAGTGCATCTGTCCCCCTGGGGTTACCTAGCTGCAGTGTCCAGTTCTGACTGGGATTTCCAGAGCTCTTCTGTCCCTGGCCAAGAAGGGCCAGGCATTGTTGGGCTTTCAGGGTGACAGCTGGCACCACCAACAATATTTATGTGTGATTGGGTTTCAACATGAGTTTGGAATTGAGTGAGCAAAAATGCCTGCAGCATCAGTGGGAATTCATAGGCTGTCAATGCAAAAATGATGTAATTCCTGCTTCCTATCAGACATTTGAACAAGTTCAGAAGCCTCAGGAGAAGAGGGCCATATTTGATCTTTTTTTCCTGCTTTGGAAAATGCTGTGGTGGGTTGGGAGGAAGGTCACTTTCTGAGCGAGTTAAGGAGAGCTAGTCTCTACTTTGTTCCAGTTCTGCATTTGGAAGTGGTGTGGCCTTGGACTTAATATGCAGCTCAGACTTGTCTCAAACTTGTGGTTCAAACCTTCAGCAACTCACCTGCCTCTGCCTCCTGAGTGCTTGAATCACAGACGTGATCTACAACAGCCAGCTTCTAGTTCTGCCTCAGAGCACTTATTCTTGTTCCTCTGGAAGTAGAGGCCATCATGAGCTCGGGGGTGGGGGCAGGATGCTCATCTTAGAACCCTAGCTCTGCCGTGTCCTAGCTGTGTGGTCTTAGATAAGTTACCTATCTACTCTGTCTCAGGTTCTCCACTGAAGAGGAGATAATTATACTGCCCACCTCTTGGAGGTCTTTTGAGGACTAGGTGAGGAAAATGTTGCATGAAGCCTTCAGACAGTGCTGGGGGCTAAGGAGGGTCTGCTGTTAGTTTGGGGAAACCAGTGCCCTAAAAAGAGATATTTCAATGTAATAATAGAGTTGGCTTGAGAGGGTTTAGGAAATGGTTCTTGATTCCCTGTTGGGATTCTGTTTAGGAAAGGAGCCTGCCTTACCTACCATTTCATGGAATTCTAAAAAGGGGCTCCAAGATTCCCTGGAGTTCTGACAGGGAACACTGCTTTATACTTCCTTGGCTGTGGAACTTTGGACATAGATATTAGAGAGGCGAGAGTTCATCCTTGTTCTGTTGTCAGAGTGAGAGAGACCATGACTGCATCTGAGGAAGACATGAAAATTCGTGAGAAGCTATGGAGGTGGAGGAAGTGTGGGGATCTTGGTGTGGGTTTTGGGAGAACTGCTGAGAAACAGCTCTCCTAGCATCTGAGCCGCATGTCTGCGGGCTGTGCTGGGGTTGTGGTGGATCTTTTCACATTGCACCAGTAGCAGCTTTTGTTGAGAGACTATTCGTGTTAATAGTCTCTGCCCACCTCACCTCTCTCTACTACTGAGTACTTGGGCCTTATGTATATCAAGCAAGCACTCTACCACTGGGCTAGCCCTAGAATGGCCATTCTCACAAGCCTGTATGCAAAGGAGTTATCAGAGTACTTGTTTAAACCATTTGAAGGAGATACCTTGGTGAGTGTTCTGTTTCACTGCAGTGCTATGACAAGCGTCATACCAAAAGCAACTCGGGAGGAGGGAAGGGTTTATTTGACCTACACTTCCAGGTCACAATCTGTGGGAGAAGTTAGGGAAGGAACTCAGGCAGGAACTTGAAGGAAAAACCATTGAGAAAGGCCACTGGATGGTTCAGTCAGGCCCATACTTAATAGCTGGCTTTCTCCTATAGGTCAGGGCCACCTGTCTAGGGAATTTTGCTGGCTATAGTGGGCTGGGCCTTCCTTCCCACACCAATTAACAATCAAGACAATCATCCCACAGACATACACAGGCCAATCTGATCTGAGCAATTCTTCACTTGAGGCCTTCCTTCCGGATGACTCTAGATCAGTGGCTCTCAACCTAATGGTTGCAGCCCCCATGAGGGTTGCATATCAGATATTTACATTATGACTCATAACAATAGCAAAATAACAGTTATGAAGTAGCAACAAAATGATTTCATGGTTGGGGGTCACCACAACATGAAGAACTGTATTCAAGGGTCACATAGCATTAGGATACTTGAGAGCCATTACTTCAGATTGTGTCAAAGCTCACAAGGACAGTGGGTAGGTGAGATGCTTACTGGGCAAGCATGAGATCTTGAGTCCTGATTCCCAACAAGATATAAAAGCCAAGCATATCCAACGTTCGGTAGTATAGGGGTTGTCCAGGTTTTCAGCGGTCTCTATAATTTGACTAAGTCTTAGAAGCTATGCTTATTGCTTCCCATAAATTCAGTTAATTTAGTCATTCTGGATTTCTGACGGCATTGAAGACCTATAGACTCATAGCCAATCCAGGCTATTTACCTTGAGAGAAAAGATCTGAGTGGAGGGTTCTCAGCTGACATTCATTCTAAAGCCAAGAAAAAGCCAGGTTCAAAACTAAGTGTTCTAGTCAAGAGAGACGGCAGAGGTTCTGGCTAGTCAACAAAAGGATGGACTGGGTATTAAGACTATCTTGTACCTCACTGGTACAAATAGGAATAATTATGCTCTAATTGTATTCTGAGAGAAAAGCTTTATTTTAACAGGAAGGGTAATATGTAGGAGGAGCTAAGGGGAAAGGAGCACCGAGAGGAAAAGATGGAGTAAGGAGAGGAGAAGATGAAGTAGATGAGAAGCTCGGTAATGAGAGAGAAAAAGAGAGAGAAAGAGAGAGGGGGCATGGAGGCAGAAGTTCACGTGTCTCCACTAGTCAAAGATAGTTTACAGAGCTAGGTTGGGTATTAGGTTACACTTCTGATTGAGCATTATCATACTTACAAAGCCCTTGATTAACATTTAAAAAATTGTATAAAAGCCAAATGGAAAAGGGGGGGCACGGGATAGGGGTTCTCTGGGGAAGGGAAATGGGGAAAGGGATTGGCATCTGAAATGTAAATAAAATATCCAATAATAATAATAAAAAAAAGCCAAGCATAGCAGTATGTGTTTCCATGTCTGTCTTATTGGTTGACCAGTCAGCCTAGCCAAGACAGCAATTTCCATATTCAATGAAAGATGCTGTAAAATAAGGTGGAATGTGATAGGAACCCCTGAGGTCAACTTCTGGCCTCTGTGCATACATGTACTCATGTGCACATGCATACACTCTCCCACAAACATGTACACACGTCCATTCCTTGGCCACTTTCAGAGATTTGGGTACTGCCTAACTGTGTTGGAATCCAAAGGTTTGCTGTTGGGAATGTCAGAAGAGCAGGGCTCTTCTTCGGTGTCCAGAGGTTTTTTTTTTCCTGGAGGCTGAACATTTTGACAGGCATATTTCTCAGAGCTTTGGGAGTGACTAACATGGAGTTGGAGGAAGCAGGGTGCAGGTTTAAGGCCCTGACTGCCTGCAGCATCCTGCCTTTCAAGGACTAGGCCTTGAAGAATCCTGTCACAACCATTAGAAAAGACCCAGGTGACAAATACATTAGATTCAGGTCATTTTCCAGTAGAGAACAGGCTTGCAGTTAGGCGGGATCCTCAAGGTCACAAGGCTGGGTCGTGACAGATCTGAAGATTGATCCTGACTCTCTACTCAGCCACTGGGGTCACTCCAAGGGGGTGGGAGTGGGGTAGAGAAGTACAAGGGGCCAGAGGAAGCAGAGGCAGTGTAGGTTACAGGAGTGAGCCCCCAGCCTAGTTGAAGATGGGGTCAGAACTAGAATCGATCAGTCTATCTGGTTTGGAGTTTAGTCATCCAGTTTTCACCCGCTAGCAGCATTGAAAGTTACTCCCCAAAGGCAAGATGTTCTGAGACCCTAAATAAAAATAAAATATACCCCGAGTGTAAACTCAGAACAGAGCATGTCTTACTGGGGTTTCTCTTGAGGGGCAGGTCCTGCCTTTGGCCCAGGCTGCTGCAGGGCGCGGGCGGGGACGCTGCAGCAAGCCGGGCTCTGGAGGGGGCGCTGCGCACTCGTCCGGCCCTTTGTCATCGCGCACTGCTGGGAGCTCACACTTCTTCCAGCCTCCCGCGGGCTCTGGACTTGACTCTGACTGCAGCGCCTGCCTCAGGGACGCGGATCTAGGGCCTTTGTCCCCGAGCTGCGGGATGCGCGGGAAGCGCCACGCAGCAGAATAGCTGTGAGTCTGGGAAGCGGATCCCAGAGCAGAGGAGCGTTGCCCAGCCGTTCTGGGTGAATTTGGGGATGGATGCGAGACCGCCGAGTACGAGGTAGGGCACCAAAGAAGGAGCAGGGTGGGCGCCACGGCAGGCGAATCCCCAGGGTGTTAGAGCCACAGAATGAGGCGGCGAGCTCAGCTTCAGCTTGGGAGTGGCTGCGCCCGCGCAGGAGCGGACGCCTGGGTACACCTGCGGCTCTGCGGATCTGTCACATTGAGCTTTGGAGATGGGCCTGCGCGCGGACATGGGGCATACCGGGTCTGTCATGCCTGCTACACCGAGAAGGTGTAGCCTTTTCGGAGGGCCGGCTGGGCCACCGCCCTGCAGGATCCACGCGGGATGTGCGTCTGCCCAGCTAGGCGCACCGGGGTCCAGATTCACAAGATGCGCCTGCCTGGTTGAGTTCAATGGGGCTGGCAGGGCAAATGCGCAGGACGGGAGATTTGATACCTGGGCACCCAGGGCTTGGGTTTTTATGTTATCCCAAAGCTTTGGGGGTGGAGTAGGGGAGGCCGCTGTCCCTGAGGAGGTGCTTCCAGCTAGTTTATCTTTAACGCCCACCTTTTCTTTCTCTTGTGTCTTCTCCCCTCCCCTTCTGCACCCCAGGGAGGAGCCGAGAAGGCCATTCTGGGCCTGGGGTCCAGAAGGCAGGGATCCAGCAGTTATTTGTTTTGAAATCACAACCACAGCCTTCCAGGTGTTGGGGGAAGGGAGAGCATGGCAGGGCAGGCTGCTTTAGGATGCCAGTCAGGCCCGCAACCGGCCTATTGTCTGCCTCTTCAGGCTCCTTCCTTTTCTACCCTCCATCTCCATCCTCTGGCAGAAGTGAATAGATAAACAGAGAGCAAGCCTCACCCACACTCTGTCAAATTCTTTAAAACATGGTCTTTATGACACACAAATCATTGCCACCTCTCTTCATGCCCACTCCTCCTCTGGCAGTTTGTCATGAAGAGCTAAGTGTCTCCAATAAACTTATAGACAATAGAAATCAAATCTCAGGTTTCTGTGTGGAGATTTATGACTACTGGGTAAGAAAGGGCTAGTTCTCCATCCTCGCTGGAGCAAAGGACAGGGATAGTGGCTCGGCTCCTTTCACTGCACTGGGGCTGGCTGAGCCTGCCATGTGTTTAACTGGTGCTTTGAACCGTAATTGCATGAGCAGTATTTAAAAGTTATGTTTCACTCATGAAAAGAATACCTGGCCCAACACTTGGAATGAAGGTGCTCGAAATGAATATGGACTTAGAAAACAACCAAAATGTCAGATTCGCAATACCCTATCCTACTAGCATGAGCATAACATGTCAGAAATTGTAGCTGACCATAGAGGGCTGGCCATATGGGGCTGGCCATAGGGGACTGACCATAGGGGACTGACCATAGGGGGCTGGCCATAGGGGGCTGGCCATAGGGGGCTGGCCATAGGGGACTGACCATAGGGGGCTGAC
>JANHMN010000008.1:22619427-22648271 GCA_030674055.1 Rhabdomys pumilio
ATATATATATATATATATATATATATATATATATATATATATATATATATATATCCAGGGGCCTGTCCAGTCTCTAAAATGAATCACTTTATCCTAGTGATAATTTTAGCTAATGAATAATGAGAAATGTGTTCCAGACTGTTTTGGGGCTGGGCTTTGGTTTTATGTTGCCCTGTCAGAGCAGGGCACAGGCCTGATGAGTCAGAGCTTGGGTGAAGGGAGAAAGAGCCTGCTCTGCACAGGGCATAGGTTGGCTAGTCTCAGAGGATCAGCTCCTGATGACTTCTGCCAACGGTAAGGAATGAGAAGGTTATGCCAAGTGCACCTCCCCATGGACCAACTTGGAGGTGCTTGTCAGTAGCAGCTGCCGCAGTAAGCGTGTGATGTAGAAGTTGTACCTGTTGATTTTCAAATAATTGGACTAGATTTCCATTACTGCAGATGGACTGACTTCTGTTAACTGCCTTACTCTTAGGCAATGGTGAAGTGGAGCCCGGCTACCTGGTGGTTGAACTTACCAGCGTAAGAGTTCAGGCCAGTTAATTTGCCTCCTTGTTCTCCGGAACCCTCTGGTAACTAGAGACTGAGCATATGATGTTGCTTTCCTAAGAACTGATGAGACTTACACATGGCAGCCTTGGGACACAGACTGACATTCTTCATACGTTAGCAGTGACTATTTTTGTTACTGTAAAATGAACCGCAAGCCAGTTTATGTAGGCACTCCAGGGGTGGCTTGGTGGCAGAATTTTAAATTATATCTGATTATCTTCAAGTGGCTGTGTGTTCTGGGGCTATTAGCATTGTTTTGCAGGCGTGCTGAGAGCCATGCCTGAGCTGCCATTGCCACAGTCAAGTGCAGACTATGACACTGAGGACAGAGATGACCTGAGTCATCATTTCCTATTGTTTTGCTCTTTGAGACCTTTTGTGGCACTAGCCCACACCGGAGGCTGGCCTAGAGTCACCGTGTGGCCCAAGTGAGCCTCAACCAGTCCTTCAGTCTGGGATTACAGGCTTCAGCCACCATGCCCACCTTCCATTGTTAAAACCAGAAGGACAGTGTTAGTTCTCACCAAGTCACTAGTACTCAGTTCAGTAAATCCAGTGGTGTGTGAGACTGCTTAAAGTCTATTGTTGTATTGTTTGTTTGTTTTCCTTTGTTGAGTCACCGTTCCCCTGCATGGTAGCCTGGACTGGCCTAAAACTCACTGACATGAGCAGCAGGGTGATCTCAAACTCATGGCAATCCTCCTGCTTCCGACTCCCAAATGCAGGGACTACAGGCATGAACCACTTGACTTGTTTTGGCATTAAAATGTTTGTTACATATATTTAGTGTGTCCATGCGTTTACATATGTGTTAGTATGTACAGGTGCCACAATACCCATGTCTAGGTCAGAGACCAGCTCGTGGGAGTCAGTGCTCTTGCCAACAGGTGGGCCCAAGCATGGACTTAAGGCCACCGCACTTGTTACTTGGTGAGTGCCCTTACCCATTGAGCCACCTCGATAGCCCTGTTGGCATTTTAACAACTTAAGACTTATGAGAATACATGTATACTCAAGATACATTTTACTGAAAGTGCCAAAGTTAAACTGGACCATCCCTTGAGTCTGGGAGAAGTATTGTTTCCCTTCAAGATGAATTTCTATTCTATTAAAGCCTCCTGAACTATGTTCCAGGGCACAGCCAGGATTGTTGAAGAACAATTCTGAATCTCTAAAAAAAGATTGCAATGCTGGTATTCAACCTGTCTACTGAAGGATTGGCCTGAAAGAATTTTAAGGCTCTAACACCAAAAATGACTTCTGTCTTCAAACACCACACCCAAGACCCTCACACTCAGATGGTACCCATGGAATGAGAAGGCCTTGGTTCTCAGGTGAACCACACAGGAATGGCGTGCAGATGCCACTGAGTGAACTGGAAACAACACACAAAGCTCAGTGGTATCAATTAAAACTAATCTATTGACAAAGTCATTATTTTAGTTATATTAAGTTGCAGGCCATGGTGCCGTGAGATGCTCTGTATAATGATTATGGGATGTGGGGCAGTGAATTGCTCTATTTAGTGGAGTGAATCATTAGTGAATCAAGATAGTTGACGTGCTCACCTCCTGAGATGCCCTTTGATTTTTGACCATACACTGGTATGCTTCTTTGTGGGGTCACTATGGTATTTCTATACACATCTACAATGTGTTCTGACAAAACAAAGGTAATTATTGCATCCACCCTCTCATGACTTCACATTTGCAGCCCTCTAACCCCTGTCTTTCAGCTAGCTACTCATGAAACTTGGAATAGGTAATTGCAAGCTGTCAGTCATCCCTTGGGTGCCATGGAAACCATAACTTCCTCCTTTTATCAGCTGTGCTCAAGTACCTGTTCCTAACCTCCTTCTAACCCTCTCCAGTCCACACATTCCAGCCTCTGAAAGTCACTATTGTGCATTTTAATGGTCTTTTTGAAGAGGCACCCAGACCTGGGGAAGCAGCTCAGTTGACAGTGCTTGCCTAGCATGAATGGAGTCTTATGTTTGATCATCAGGTGTGGAGTGAGTGGTATATGCCTGTTATCCCAGCACTGGGCAGATAGAGGCAGAAGGGTCAGTAGTTCAAGGTCATCCTCAGCTATACAGTGAGGTTGGCTGAATCTGAATGCAGAACAGTAGGCTAGTGGGTCATCGTGGACAACACACACAATGGTACCAACAAACACTGCTGGTACTGTGCTATGTGGGACACTGGCTGCCAAGGCTGGGGTGCTGTGTGGGGCACTGGCCACTCAGCTAGGGTTTCCTGGACGGAGGTTTTCAGGACTAAGTCTGGGATAACTCCAGGGAACATAATCTTGACACAAAACTTGTGATTCTCGTGTGTTCAGTATCGCTGGAATCTTTATCCCAAGAGTCCTTGTTTCTTCATGTATGCTTTGTCTTCAATTTCACTGTGTAATAAGGAAACCAAGACCCTGCCTTGAATAATTATTTCCCCAGTGTGCTACTTGTTATTTTAAATTTTTAAACTTCCTTCTTCCATGTCATTTTTGAGGTTGTTTTTAGTTTTGTTAGCCCAGGCTGGCTTTGAGCTAGCACACTCCCATCTTAGCATTCTGAATGCTAAGCATTCTGGCGTCAACTGCCACACCTGACTCTCCCATGTTTTTTTATTTTATTTTTTATTTTTTTTTTGATTTTTGCCTTTTGTTCCATGCTTAGCAATGAACCCTGGGCTTCATCCATTCTTAGAACATACACTTGCACCAAGCTGCACCCTTGCTTTTGTTTATTTCAAAACAACATAACTGGATTTTCTAGCCAATATCAATAAACATTAATATTGATTGTACATGGCAGATTCGTTATTCTAAACTTTTGCTTTACATTAAAAAATTGTAGATTCATTTCCTCGCTAATTTTTCTCTAAATGCAACTTAAGGTCTTCTTGTTCTTGGACTCCAAGAGGTTGCATCTCTGTGGTTATTTTGCAATTAGTATTACTTGAAATTTATATATGTATATAATAAATTATATCTAATAGTATATATTTGTGTCCATCCTTCACCAGATAATGGAAGCCTTTCTACCTTAACCTCTTTCCCGCTTCCCTTACACCCACTTAACCCCTCACCTATGGCATTTCCTACCTTTATAACCAGTTGATATTTCTATTTAATTTAAGTAATTTATTTTTTACTTATTCATTTTATATCCTGCTCACTTCCCCCTCTCAGTCACCCCTCCCGCCAATCTGTCTGATTTTTAATACCTGTGCTTCTATTTGTTCTGAGCTCCTAACTGCTCACAGTGGTTAAATTCTGAGTCACACGGGCTTCTGTGCTCGCTCTTTCCTATATTCAATTTTTAGTTTTACTTCTTTTTTTGATTTTTTTCCAGGGAATGTCATGTCTTTTGGGTTCTTGTTTGTATAAGAATCAATGTTCCTCCCACACAAAAAAACTTGTGTAATTCCTCATCAAACTCTTTTCATCTTAATACTGTACATATTATTCTTACCTTCTAAGATTCTAGAAACTTCCAAGTTATGGAAGATATATATTTGCTGTCTGCATTTTTTTAAAAAGAAAGAAACAACTCAGGGTGGGGAAGTGTGTGGGACACTGGCCACCCAGCTGGGGTTTTCTGGAAGAAGGCTTTCAGGGCTAAGTCTGGGACAACTCCAGGGAATATAATCTTGGTTCTTTATCCACCAATAAACATGAAAGTTGGAGATCAGATCCCGGGAACCCACATAAATGCCAGGTGGGTGCGACCCTCCTGTAAATCCAGAATTGGGAAAGAGATTCGAGGCACAAGCTGTCCAGCTAGGCTAGCTGCATCAGAGAACTCTGGCTTCAACTGGAAGAACATGCCTCAGTTAACAAGGTGGAGAACCATGGAAAAAGATTTCCGACATTAGCCTTGTGCACACATACATACACATGCATGTGTGTCCACACACATACATACACATGCATGTGTGTCCACACACATACATACACATGCATGTGTGTCCACACACATACATACACATGCATGTGTGTCCACACACTTGGAAACACTCATATGCATCACACACTCACAAGCAAAAGGAAAAAAACAAACCACTGCTAGACAGCCCAGGAAACTGTTAGCTCTTTTCCCCATGACTAATTAGCTGATTATTTTTGCATTGCACACACTAGGTACTCCACCACTGCTATAGCCCTAGTTCTTCAGTGATTTTTATTTACTTATTCTACAAAAGATTTAAAAATTGGAAAACGTGGGAGCTGGAGAGCTGGCTTAGTAGTTGAGAGTTTACACTGCTCTTGCAGAAGACCACAGTTCAGTTCCCAGCACCTACATAGGGTGAGTCCCGCCCTCAGGGAATCTGGAGCCCTCTACTGGCCTCCAAGGACATGGTTCATACATGCACAGACACACACTCATACACATAATTATAAAATAAAAACAAAGTTCAGAAAATAGAAAACATAGGAAAGAACATGGACTAAGGTACAACTTAACAGAGTCCTAAAATGAATGCCTCAGTTACCACCATGCAGATCAATTAGCAACAAAGGGCAATGGTAGCCACAAGCCCTGTACTCCTACCCATCCCATTTCCTCCTCCTGCCCAGAGGTAACTGCTCCCCGGCATTACAGGAATACTTACTTGCTCTGTCTTTACATTGGGATCCTCAGTCAGAGCAGGTCAAACTTGCTGCTCTTAAGCTTTCACAGTTGCACCATTTTGTCTTCCTAAACGGGTACCTATGACATCACTAGGATGGCTCCTTCTATTGTGGCATGAGGTTATTAGCATGCTTGGCAAGTGCTCTCATACTGAGATGTTTCTCCAGTTCCATGGTTTTTGTGGCTGGTACTTGTGTGTGTTCAATCATATGAAGGCTGGGAGTCAACCAGAGATGCTGTTATGCCTGGGATTCCCCTTCTTTTCTTTGAGACAGGATGTGTTACTGGTCTGGTGCTCACCAAGTTGGCTAGGCTAACTGGCCAGTGAGCCTCAGGTATCATCCTCCTGTCTCTGGCCCCTGAGTGCAGGGATTACAAACATGTTCTGCTACACCCAGTTTTCATGTGTGTTCTGGGGATTTAACACAGGTCCTCCTGCTGACCTGGGACAGGGGATGAGTCTAGTTAAGTTCTATAGTAATCCACTGGCTCGGTGCTCCCTGTGGCATGGACAGAGGGTCGAGGGGGAGGGTAGAAGCTGATGAAACTCTTCTAGCTCTTATGAGTGGAGTGGTGGACCCAGCTTTTGCTGATCAGAGAGAGTTACAGCATGCTGGGTTGTAACCCAGCGGCTGTGAGCAAGGTCAGTGATTATCACTTCAGCTGGGGAAGTTAGAAGAGCAGCATTCGTTTAACAAATGCTACTTGGTGCAGGAGTAAATATGGCTGACCTGCTGGGTATGACATGGGCCTTTGTCCCATAAGCTTCATGCTTCCTACCACATTTAGAATATATCTGCCCCCAAACAAATCTCATGTAATAAGCTGGATGGTCTTAACTTGGGCCCAGCCTGGAAATGGCTAGAAAATCTTACCACACCAGGTAGCATATCCCAGTGGCTTTTCTCAGTGGCAGCTCTGAGGACTGTTTGACACCCTACACCCCATCTCTTATGCTCACAGTGGCCAGTCATCTTGGGCCTTACATGAAGAGGAAACAATTCAAGTAAGAAGAGAGGACATGTTGCAGCCTGGACAGAGAGATCATAGATCAGGGTTCCTTCCTCTCTCATGGTCGCTGGTCCACAGGGAAGACTCGGCTCCCAGAAGAGACTCTAGCTCTAGCTCCCAAGAAACCTAGCTAGACACTAGTTTCTATGCCAGCAAGGTTACTTCCACCTCTCTCAGCATGCTGGCTGGGGTCTCTTGGGTCTTGTTGGCTAATGCTGCTATTAGCTGGAGCATGGAACACTTGGGATATTCTCTCCCAAGTCTCACCACCAACTCGAGCTCAACCTCCTTAGGTCCACAATTGATCTTTTGAAACGAATGTAATCTCTTCATTCCAAAGTCCAGGGCATGTACCTGACTAACTTCCTCCACCTCCACACCCCACCTCCACCTTTCTCGAGTGCTGCCCTCTCCCTAACAGCCCCTCCCTCACTTTGTGTCTAGCAAGTTCTTTTAGAAAGTCAATAAAATAGACAAACTTCTGGCAATGCTAATTAAGACAAAAAGGTGCAAATTCAGAATGCTGGAGGCAGCATATGGAACAATAGGGAGAAGATTTAAAATAGCAGGCGAGTTATCTAATCCCACATGCGTGAGCGCTTGACAAAATGGACAATTTTCACCAAAAAAAAAAAAAAAAATTGTGAACTCCCAATATTGACTTAAGAACTAGAATGTGGTGTTCCTGGATGGGAGGAACCGCCATGCAATGCTGTCAATCCCCCACAGTTTCTGCCACGCTTCCTGGGAACCCGAAGGGATGCGAATTTATTCCTATTTTTACATTCCTTTGGCAATTTTCTATGGTGCTCAGAAAGGGGAGTTAAATGCCTGTGCTCAGTTGTGAATCTTTTTACGGAAGGGAAAAAATCCATTTGAATGTCACCAATAAATTGTTTCTCCTGAAGAACAGAATTCCTAAGCACTGAGGTGTATGGAGACTTTGTGAAGATAATTTCATTTAACCGTGGGTGTGTTTTTCCACTTGTTCTTTTATGAGTGTAATTTTCAGCACTCTTTATTCAGCATGGGGCCCCAGAAAGAACTGGCTTTTGATTTAAAAACTCTACAGGGGTCTGGGCGTATAAGCAGAGGACTCTATATCTACCTCAGAGAGGCTTGCGTGTTCATGCTCAGTATTGCTCTGCTCACAGTGGCCAGGAAATGGAAGCAGCCCAGATGTCCGTCCACAGAGGAGTGGATAATGAAGTGTGGCACGGATGTACAATGGGTGTTATTCAGCAGTGAAGAAAATGCAGGGATCTGAAAAGGACAAAATAAGCAAGATGACCCAGACTCAGGAAGCAAAAGTTGTTTGTTTTCCCTCATCTATAGATCCTAGCCTTTAATGTACACATGTATATATGGAAAGAATTATGAATGTAAGTAAAGTCTAAAAACCCAGAAAGGAGATCAAGAGCAATGAGGAAGAATGGAGCAGGGCAGTGGGACACATGGAACATGAAAGAGGAAGGTGTGTGCGTGCGTGTGTGCGTGTGTGTGTGTGTGTGTGTGTGTGTGTGTGTGTGTACAATATCACATGGTGTCCATTATCTTGTATGATTATTAAAAAAAATTAAAAACATTTTACATATCTGAAGCTGGGTATGATAGCACATGTCTTTAGTTCCAGTACTCAGAAGGCAGAGGCCAGTAGCTCTCTGTGAGTTCAAGGACAACTCGGTCTACATAGCAAGTTCCAGACGAGTAAGAGTTATACTGTAAAACCCTGTCAAAAAAAAAAAAAAAAGGACATTACAGTGAAAGACACCAGGACCCTCCCTGTGGCGAGCTTTCTTCCACTGTGTCCGATGACAGAGGAGCACCTATGTTGGTGATCTCAGCAACCCTTTATTTAGAATCTTCTCTCTGGCACCACATTTCTCTTGTTTCTCTTTGCTCTTTCCAACACCCTCATGTGTGTGCTAAATCAGCTGCATCTGTTGCCATAGCTACACTACACAGTAGCACCTTAACCCTTCCATGCCAGGTTTCATTCTGTTACTTTAAAACTAGACATTTTTTTTCTTTTCACCTGTTCTTTCTATGTTTTATTTTGGTTTGTATTTAGAGAGAGACTCTCACTCTGTAGATCAGGCTGTCGTCAATCTCCCAATCCTTCTACCTCCTGAGGGCTGGGATTACAGGCATAACTTACTATACCTGACACATACCCACAAGTGAGACAAAGTGGTTGAGTTGTAATATGGACCAGCTGGCTCTGCTTCTGCAAGTCCTTAAGGAAACTGTTAGATGTGTTTTTAAGTCTGCTGTTAGGATCTTAAAACAATTCACATATACTTCCACTTTTGAATTTCCTTCTTTACACAGCTATAGAGTGGCTCTTTGCCATGAATGTCCAGAGTGAAGATCTTTATCTGTGTCTCTCCTCAGATCCATAAGGCTACAAACAAGTCCTTAGGTTATTTTCTTAACTAGTTACTGATGGGGGAGGGCACAGACCATTGGGTTGGTAGTCCTGGGTTGTATAATAAAGCAGTGTGAGCAAGCCAGTTAGCAGCCCTTTTCCATGGGCTCTGCAGCAGCTCCTGCCCCCCAGGTTCCTGCCCTGCTTGAGTTCCTGTCCTGACATCCTCCACTGATGGTTTCAAAATGGAAGTGTACCCCTTTCCTCCCCAACTTGTTTTTGGTCATGGTGTTTTAATACAACAATAGTAATCCCAACTAGGACAGCATATTAAAACTGCCTTGTAATTTTATAGCACTCTAGTCAGAAAAAATGGCAGTAAACCTGGCCAGGATGCAGGGAAGGAGGAACCTGCACTCACTGATGGTTGGGAGTGCAAACTAGAGTAGCCATTAGTGAAACCTCAAAAACGGAAACAGAGAAGTACCATAAGACCCAGCTGAGGTGTAAACTCGAGGGACTCTATATCCTAGCACAGGGACACTTACTTGCTCAACCATGGCCAACTCCGCTCTATTGAAGTAGCTAGGAAATGAAAACAGCCTAGATGTCCATTGGTTGATAAATGGAGACTGAAAATGTGGTACACAGACCCAGCTCTAAGGAAAACGGCATCATGAAACTTTCAAGAAAATGAATGGCTTTGACAGTGTTCTATTAATGGAGATGCCACAGACTCAGACAAGAATCACATGCTTTCTCTCATATGCAGATTCTACCTTTAACTTTTGTGTGCATGTGAGAATGTGTAGACTATGACGTTGGACAGGAGAATGGGAGAGGGAAGCTTGGGTGTTGAAGAAGAGTGGGTGGGTGAGGGGCAAAAGGTCACGTGTGACATGAAAACGGGAAGAAGGCTGCCGGAATGACAGGGCACATGGAAAAGAAAAGAGAGAGACAAAAGACTTGTTTGGAAATTTTCCATAATGAAATCTAATACATTGCATGCCAATAAGAAAGCAATTTTAGCTAGGTATGGCTACCTTGTGTGTGCATGCCTTTAGTTCCAGCATTTGGAAGGCAGAGGGAGGCAGATCGTTTTTTATTTCAGAGGAGAGCCTGATCTACATAGTTCCAGGCCCGCCAGGGCTATGCATACCCTGTCTTAAAAAATAAAAAGTATTTTAAAATCTGGATTTCCAATACATTAGCCAGGTTCTTAAGGCTGGATACAGGCTTTGGAATTCCACTCTACAGCTTGAATCTGCTAAAGTCTCACATGGTGAGACTGTCTGTTCTGAAGACTGTATTTATTACACTTTATCCCAAGCTGTGGACATATCAGGATTGAGGATGTCAAGGAACTGAAACTCCACCTGACAACTATATGTCTACTATATTTATAGATGAAATGGCATAATATCTAGGACTTGTTTCAAAGCAATATTTTGTGTGGGGTGAGAAGTGACTTACAATGGGCAGTGGGTTGTCCGGGCTGATTCGAGCCCATCACCTACAGTGCAGTTCATAGGACATCAGAACAGGGGGCATCACTGGAGCTCCAGGGTAAACTGCCATCTTCTGAAGATGGTAAGTGACAGGCTTTTGGGGTCCAGTTAAAGAACAACTACTTAGAGTAGTTCTTTAATTTTGTCTATTTTCCAAAAATTTTAAACATCTACTGTCTTTTCTCATTTTCAGTTTTATCACCACGAGCTTTTGACGTGGAACTATGATGTTCAGCATTGCCAGTTTTTAAACACAATGAGCAAACAGCTCAAGAATGTCATCAGGGGAGAAATCTATTAAGTTGATTTATGATGAGACAAAATCCATAGCTTCCGCAGCCGGGGCATGCAGCAACAATGCTCAATTAAGTTGATAACGTGGAGATCAAGAGCTGCAGCCTATGCAGAGCTCTGCCTCTGCTGGGGACTTGGGTCCTGGGGTAATACTGAAGAACTGAGGCATCCTGGGAAAGACCCAGGTTTGTAGGGAAATGAGCAGGATTTGGGGCAGGCTTACTGCTTCAGGGCAAAGACGCTGCTGTCTTGTCTGTCTTGGTCATGAGTCCCTGTTTGAGACTCTCCAGCACTTCTCATCTGCTGGGCTCTTCTTTTCAAACGTGATTTTGACTTTGAGAAGGGAAGATTATATCCCCACTCTGTAGCTCCCATGTCGCAGGGTTTCTGCTGTGTTTTATAGCTGTACCAGTGAAGTTCTAGAGAAGGCTCTTGGATGGGGCTACCAGAATGTGACCCACCTTATCAAGATGTCAGTCATTTGATAATACCAATCAAAGGGCTGTGGATTTGGCCTGTGGTTCTGTGAGTGCCAATCAAGGTGGAGCTCTGGGTGGCAGGAGTAGATGGGTCACATGACTCCTGGACCTGAGGCGGGGCTGCCAGCCAGGCTCTGTAGTCCTTGCTGATTCTGGTTCTTCAGAGGTAGGGTGTAGCTGCTGTGGACCCATATGCTCGTAGTCCTAAGGCAATTTGTTCCTCTGCTCTATTGCTAACGGTTGTCCCTGTATCACAGAAACATGCTTTGTAATTACATGGCTGGGCTTAATATGCTCACATCAGATTTTATCTTCTTTGGGTGTGTAGTTCTGAGAATTTTACAAATATACAGAATCATGTAACTGCCACTTCAGTCAGGCTTCAGGGATTCTCCTGTCTCCTCCTCCCATATCATCTACACTTGAATTACATACATAACTACCGTATCTAGCCTTATGTAGGTCCAGGGGATCCGAACTCAGGCCTCACGCGTGTGTGGCAAGCTCTGCATATACTGTGACACGTCCTCAGCCACTGGAAGTTATTAATTGTTCTGAAATATGCCTTTAGAAGGAATGCCACAATTTCTTAGATATGCACCCATTAAAGGTCACATGGCCTGGGCAGAGGGGTGTGTGCCCATAATTCCAGCACTTGTGATGTTGAGGCAGGAAGATAGTTCATTTCAGACAAGCTTGGGCTACACAGTGAGAGACTATCTCAAAAACAAAACAACAAAATGCATCTGGGTGATCTTCATTTTGAGGTAGGAATGAAGCTGTGTGTATGTGGATATACATGGGAATCTGAGATTTCAGCTACCTTGAGTTAACACCTTGATGGAAACATGCATAGTCAACTCTTACTGCCTCTTACTGCCAGATACTTTCCAAAAGGACTGTGCTATCTGACATTCCTACTGGCCACTCTACACTTGGTATTCTCTCTCTCTCTCTCTCTCTCTCTCTCTCTCTCTCTCTCTCTCTCTCTGTGTGTGTGTGTGTGTGTGTGTGAATTTTAGCTATCACAGGAGGTATAGAGCTATCTCCATGTGGCTTTAATTCATAAAGATCAGCAGTGCTGAGTGTCTTTCTGAGTGTTTAAGCAGGACACTCTTTGTGATTTGCTTGATCTCAATAGGTCAACTGGCCCTACCATTCTCAGGCAAGGAGGTGTGTTTCTTGGTTGCAGAGGGGCAGCATGAGCTTGACAGGAGGTGCCAAGGGAGTACACAGGGAGTGGCCTCAGAGGAAAGTGGCATTCAGACCAAGTCAAGAGCTGACGGAGGGTCTTTGGTCCCATCCTCTGTGCAGGCTGCTGGTCAATGCACTCTGGCAATGCACTCTGCTTTATTAGTTTCCTCCAAATTCCTTTTCACGGTTTTAGCTGAGTAGGTATCTTTAGAAATATGCATCATGGCCGGGTATGGTTGTATACACTTTTAACCCCATCTCTGGATTTGGGCCCAGACTGGTCTACATAGGTCAGTAATTAAAGAGCATTGGCTGCTCTTACAGAGGGTCCATGTTCTGCTCCCATCACCTACTGGCCCACAACCATCTGTAACTCTAGCTACAGGGGATTAGATTTCATTTTCTGACTTCTGAGGCCATCAGGCACACATATGGTATATATACATATGTGTAGAAATTCATATATATATTCATAAAAATAAGTATTAAGAAAAAAGGTGAAGCCGGGCAGTGGTGGCACACACCTTTAATCCCAGCACTTGGGAGGCAGAGGCAGGCGGATTTCTGAGTTCGAGGCCAGCCTGGTCTACCGAGTGAGTTCCAGGACAGCCAAGGCTATATAGAGAAACCCTGTCTCGAAAAACAAACAAACAAAAAAAAAAAAAAAAAAAAAAGAAAGAAAAGAAAAAAGTCATCTTTGCCTGTGAGAGCAGCCCTTAATTGACCTTTTGATTTTTGAAGAGAGTAGAAAGGAGGCATGCATGAAAGATGTCCAAGAAAATGGACATTTACAATTGCTTGTGATGAGCTAACAACAATAAATGACTTGTCACTGTGGCCTGGCTGTGACCATCCATCAGCCAGTGGGTGTGTGTTTACTGGACACCGGCATGCAGCTATTGCCCCAGGTGTGGGGATGTCTGGAAGAACCAGGCTTTACACTAGAGTCAAGAAGAGAGAGCTGAGTCTGGAAGCAGAAGACGAACAGCACCAGCGTACTCTGTTCTGCAGATGAGAGATTGAGGCAGAACAGGGGAGTGACAATGAGAAGTAGCCAGGATGCCCCATGCTAAGGGAATGAGGGACCAACTCAGGTGGTTAGAGGAACAGAGGTGGCCACAGGCACTTTTATTGTATCATTTGGGTGACTTTGTAGGTTTAGAAGGGGGTGAGGAAGGTGTGGGGATCCGGGGAGATAAGCAGGGGAGCTGATCCTTTATGAACATAACAACAACAATAAATGCTGGAAAGACAGACTGATGGACTGGTAATGCAGCATCAGAAAGGGATGGAGGAGCTTCTGAAGCCAGCCTCCTCTGTGCAGTTGGGGACAAGGGCCAGCTGCTCAGGGAAAGGTCAGGAGGAGGTGAGAAGAATGGCTGTTAGAGGTGCTGTGCCTGGGGGGGTTCAAGAAACCCTGGCAGCTCCCAGGTCTTTGGTATTGGGAGAGAGCTGTGGGCAGTAGTTTGCTGGGAAGATCAGGCCTTTAACTTCCTGATTCATACATCACCAGAAGGGGCTTCATGTAGCTGCATAGGGAGCAGGGACAGGTATGATGTGAGGTTCAGCTTAGCAGCCATGCAGGAAGAGTCTTAGTCACTTCTCTACTGCTATGAAGAGACACCATGACCAAAGCAACTTATAAAAGAAAGCATTTAATTGTAGGCTTGCTTACAGTTTCAGAGGGTAAGACCATGGCCACTGTGGCCCGGAACATGGCATCAGGCAGGCTCTGGAGATGCCTGG
Source organism: Rhabdomys pumilio (assembly GCA_030674055.1). Classification (NCBI taxonomy): domain Eukaryota; kingdom Metazoa; phylum Chordata; class Mammalia; order Rodentia; family Muridae; genus Rhabdomys; species Rhabdomys pumilio. Next base: position 22,633,213 of record JANHMN010000008.1, read on the forward strand.
TGGAGTAGATGAGAGCATACAGTTGATCTGCAACTATGAGATGGGGGATGGGGGTGAGAAGGAGGAGAGGGAAGAGGAAGGAGGAAGAGGAAGAGGAAGAGGAGGAAGAGGAGGAGGAGGAGGAAGCAGCAGCAGAAGCAGAACTAGAGAAGAGCAGAGCATGCTGACTGTGTTTGGCATAAACTTTTGAAACCTCAAAGCCCATCACCAGTGACACACCTACTCCAGCAAGGCCATACCACCTAATCTTTCCCAAACAGTCCGCTGACTAGGGACCAAACCATTCTTATCAATCCACCATGGAGAGTAACTAAGGAGGCAATCTGGGCTTCATGCTTGTTCAAAGCTTGGTAAAAGATGGCTGATGAGCAGTGCCTGGTTTTGCTTACCTCAACTGTCTCAAGGATCTCCTTGTGATTCTTGTGAAGTGCAGGAGAGGAGGAAAGGCAGATACCTGTCCTTGAGGCACCTGTGTTTTCCCTGTAATTTGGGAGAGAAGCCTCCGGTATCTCCATCTTGGTCTGTGGTGACTCCTCTGCTAAGCCTTGTTCTGCCCACTGGTGAAATTAATAATGAAATTAAGAGGGAATGATGGGGGCTGATGGGAAGGAAGCACTCACTGTCTGTCACTCAAGCCTTGGAGCATCAGTGCAGAGCATTCTGGAGAAAGGAAGCACTCCATTGGAGATTGTGGGGATTTACAATATGACAGCCAAAAATCTCTCCCAAATCTCCTTACTGCCTGGGGATCTGTGGCCTGCACTCTTCCACAAGTGACAGGTGCACTCTTCTTTTCTCTGAATCTTCCTCTTACCCCACTCCCACCCACCTTCTGGGTGTCCCTGGCTTTATTTGGTACTAGAATCGTGGTCTAGGAGCTTCAGGCTCTCCCACCACCCTGCCTACTGCTATGGTTGACTGGCCCTGGCCCCAGGCCTGCCCTTCCTTCTGGCCCAGACTCTTTCCCTCACCTCAGAAGCACCACTACAGCAGCTCTTCCTTTCATCATGGCGGCACCCCCTTTTCCCGTTCTCCGTGTCTCACTAGCAGCACCTCTACCTGCACTGACTTGTCTTCTCTGTGCCATGGAGACTGCTCCGATCAAGGGTACAGTGGTGATGACGTTCACGCTAACCAACGTGATGAAAGCTCTCTGCTTTCTCTTACTAGACCAGCTGGTGGCACTGGCACAGCTGCCCTTTTTCTGGAATATTCTCTCGTGTGGCTACCAGGAACAACTTCCTGTGTTCCCCCTTACCTCAGTGGACATCCCTTTTCCCTGTTCCATCTTCCTGAGGAAGTTTAAATGTGAGTGAGCTACAGGGATGTGCTTAGTACCTGGCTTTCCCTACCAGGAGCTCACCAAGGCCTTGGCTTTAGGCCCTGTCTACAGCCATGGAGTTCACAGTCTTCGTCTCCTCTGAAGGCTAGCCCACTGTTGCCACTTGGGGAAATTGTTCTAATACAGATTCTGATCCATAAACCTAAGCATGGCTTGAGGCCCAGTGTGTCCCCGAAGCTCTGAAACCGCTTGATGTCTTTATTATTTTTGGCTCTTCCTTCACACAGCGTCTCATACAGGGCTGTGTACTAGCTTCTTCCTGCGTTTCTCCACACTGATGTCTTCCAGGCATCTCAGACCAAACCCAACACTGTCCTGGTAGAGAACATGGCTGACTTCTCAGCCAGTTCCTTTTGTGTTTTCTCTTTTCATTTTCTGTTTTCCTAGTTGCTAGAGCCAGAAAAGTTGCGTTGCTCTTGGTTTCTGTTTCTTCTCTTTTTCATCCAACCTGTCAGCAATACTGTGGCTCAGTCCTCCCAAACATACCCTGAGTCCTCCCACTCAGCCAACAATACTGTGGCTTCAATCCTCCCAAATGGTACCCTGAGTCCTCCCACTCAGCCAGCAGTGCTGTGACCTCCATCCTCCCAAACATGCCCGGAGTCCTCCCACTCTGCCCCATGATGACAGCAGAGGCTGGAGCTCTCGGGAGGTACCTCCCACACACTGGGCTCTGCTCACACTGCATGCTTACATTTGTATGCATTGAAAATATAATCAGCACAGCATGGGGAACATCTTAGTTTTTGGACAAAAAAAAAGTGTCCATACTGGGTAAATGAATAAACACTGAAGCTAAGTAGCTTCATTTAGACCTTCAAATTTATAACTTTAAAAAACAAATTTAGTCTAGGGAGAAGACTGGGGAGTGGGAGGGTTAAGATGCCGAGCCTGGCAACCTGAGTTCAATTTCTGAACCTGTGGTGGAAGAAGAGAACGGAGTTGTCATCTGATGGCCATGTGTGTGCTGAGGGGCGTGCATGTTCCTCGTCCCCCAAATCTTAAAACAAACAAAAAAACAAACAAACAAAAAACAAAAACAAAACAAACAAAAAACCAACAAAACAAAACAAAACAAAACAAAACAAACCCAACCCACTGTTTTCTTTTCCTCAATGGCACTATTGGTGCACTTAGGGAATTAGGAAGACAGCATGTTATTGCAAGCATTCTGTGTCCTTGCTGGGCACAAATTATATAGCAGATGCCCACAGGTGCATGTCCAAGGGCTTTGAGCATGGCAGAACTGATAGCTTCTTTGGCTTTTGACAAGGGCTATCTGCATTTAAGGATTGAGAGCTATTTGTGTGATAATTATTGTGACTCACCCAATGGAGGTCTGGTGCCTCAGGCATCTTTGGGAGGAGAGGGGAGCAGGAGTGGGGTAGAAGTGGTACACCTGAGCCCCAGAACACTGTTCCTCCCTTCAGTTTCCCTCAGACGGATGAGTTTAAGAGAGGTCTGCTCTGTGCTGCTCAGCAAGATTGTAATTTCCTGGTTTGCTCTTTATTGCTGTGATACCAGAATCAAAAGCAACTCAGGTTGGAAAGGACTTAGTTCATCTTACACGTTCCAGACCACCATGGAGGGAAGCTGAGGCAGGAACTGAAGTGGAAGCCATGGGGGATCATTGCTTACTGGCTCCCTCAGCTTGATTTCTTATACAACCCAGGACACCTGCCAAGGGTGAGTCTGTTTATAGTTGGCTGGGACCTCCCATGTCAATCAATTAGCAGTTAATAAAATGGCTCACAGACAAGTTCACAGGCCAATCCGATGGAGGCAGTTCCTTAATTGCAATTCCCCTTCTTAGGTACGTCTAAATTTATGTCATGTTGACATCTGAAACTGTGACGCAGAGCGTGTTAGGAAATGGTTAGCTTCAAACCGAAGCAGCCAACATGGTCACAGAGTATGGCCTAATTATGACAGCAAGAAACACCTCAATGAACTTGGGTTATTCAGACTGGAGAACTTGTGTTAGAGGAAATTATTAGTAAATTATTATTAGTTCATAAAATCCAAGTATCTTGAAAATATAAAATTGGTTTTATAAGTGAACATTTTCTTAAGATTGGGGAAGGGAGACACTTATTTTTGCCCTGCCTGTGGAGTGCTCTGTAAAGAACCAAGCCTCTCTCAGAACTTTCATTATCCTATGGCAAACATCTGTATACACCACCATCTTCCCTCCCCCAGTGTGGTTCTAAGACCGGAACAGGATCCTCAGTTTACAAGGCTGTGCCCCCCATAGACCCATTCTGAGTAAAAATTACCATTAAGGTGAAAATGTTTGAATCCACCTAACATATGACACAGCTCAGTTTCATCGTCCCCCGGCATCGGAACACTCACGTTAGCCACTGTTGGAGCGGTACCTTCACACCGACCTAACACTGTCAGTGTGGTTTTGTAACTTCACGATGCTGCAGTTTGGCAGGACCCATGCTGTACATTTTGATCTTCTCCCAGGGTAGAAGTAATGCGACATTCTCCTAAGATGTTGGACAGTGGCAGTGAAGCTGCAATTCCTCACTGTAGCCCACAGCCCACTCTACCCGCCTGTGTGTGGTCCAGTCAGAGATGTGAGCTGCCAGTGCTCTACCATAAAATGGACTTCAGTGTGAAGGTACCGCTCCAACAGTGGCTAACGTGAGTGTTCTGATGCCGGGGGACGGTGAAGCTGAGCTGTGTCATATGTTAGGTGGATTCAAACATTTTCACCTTAATGGTAATTTTTACTCAGAATGGTTCTATCAGGGGGCACAGCCTTGTAAACTGAGGCAAGCCTGTGCAAGTGAACTCAGAAGAGCTCAGTGGAGCCCAAGCATCAGCCAAGGATGGCTACATCTGATGTTTCATCACAGCCTGCCCTGCACATCTTTATGGTCAAAGCATTATTTCAGTTGTCATACACATGACACATTCCCACTAGGACTCATGATGTCCAAGTGGGAGTGACCACAGTGGGGCCGTTCCAGTTCTTAGCAAGATGAGGTGACTAACAAGAGTGCAAGGAGGCTCTGGCTGGGGCAAGCAAGGCACAGTGTCCATGGCACCTATTTAAATAAGCAGCTTTTCCTCTTTCACCCACCATCTCTCCTCTTCTCCCCTCCTCCTTCCTCCCTTTCCTCTCTCCTCACCTGCACTCACCTCTCTTTCTCCCCACTCCCTTTCTTTCTGGAAGACCTGGCCAGTCTGGAACTCTGTGTAAACCTGGCTGACCTCAAACTCACATAATTCTTCTGCCTCTTCCTCCCAGTATGTGCCACCAAGCCTCCCTAGTTTCCTTTTTATTAACGTGAGTCCTCAAGATGCAGTTTGATCTCAAGGAAGACTGACAGCAAGAATATACATACATTTCTTACAAGGAACTGAACTGCAATTGGGGAGACCTGTGTCTGCTCTTCAGATCCCAGCGCTGTTAGACTGGAAACTGTTAGTCTGTGTTATTCTCTATATTGACTAAGATTTGTCTCCAGGCATGTGGGACAGAAGCTCAGCCACCGAGGCTTACTCAAGCAGAGAAGCCTCTTCTCTGACAGAGGAGGTTAGGAAACAGGCCCTCACCTCACAATGGCACTGACACGCCATGCCAATCTCTGCCCTGATTAGCGTGTAATGACACCCCCCCCCCCATTCCATCAAACGAAGCCACCTACAGCCTTTTGTCTGCCTTCCAGATAAGGAAGAGGCCGGGTGAGAGAAAGCCAATGGTATTCCCATCAGGAAATTAGACTTTCAGACTTCTGTTTGTATATTATTGAACCAGTACTATAGCAAGTAGTTGCTTTAGGGTACGTAGCATATGCAGTTTCTGAATGGGCACATTTGTCTCTGGTTTGACAAGACAGATTCTACTGGAGAAGCAGAAGTCAAGAGAACAACTCTTAGGTAAAAGCACAGAGACAGATATTTCCCTGGCCAGCAGAAGTGGGTGCTAACAGCCACCCTTCTCAGGAGCATACATCCTCATGGCTTATAGATTCCTAGCATCAGCTGCCAGGTCTGACCCTGCCAAACATTTTAACTGAACAAAACTCAGGCAGTCTGAGTGCTTTTCTGAGAGCTCTCTAAATTATTCAATGTGTCCTTATGCTCTGAAGCATTTCTAATGTGGGCTAATGGAATTTGGAACTTACCTCTCCAGATACACACACCTCCCCCACCAAACTCCTAAACATGCTGCCACCATGTTAAGCACGATCCGCTCAGAATATGTCTGAGGAGCTAGGCTGTCTATTCAGGATAGCATTTAAGGCCATGAAAAGACATCAATGTCACTTGCTCAGGCAGCAGTTGCTACAGAGTGACTTCACATCTTGCTAACGAGGGGGGCTTCAGTAGTCAGTCACCCCAGAGGGGCTGCAGAGCAAATCCTTGTTCCTAGGCAGGAAATGCCCTGTCCTGTATCTAGGGTGGCCTGCCGCAAGGGCCTGTGGTAATAAGGGCAGTGGACAGGAAGTTCCCTGACTTTTGGTTCGTCTCCTTTGTTTAAAAATACACAAGACCAGGTGAGAGGACAGCAGTGATTGCAGTATACCCCATTTTACTCCGAACAGCCATAGTGTTAAGGATCTTATGGAGAAATCATAGATTCCAAGAGAGATTCCCTTGTATCACTGTTTGACCAAGTGACACTTTAAACTTTCCCCTGGAGAAACAGAGTAAAAGAAGGGCTTGGGCCCATTCTGATAAGATCATTATGTCAACAAGCAAGATCAGAAATATTCTTTACAAGTGAAACATGATGCCATTATCCATGGCTGCTGGGATTAAACAGAAGCTCTTCCTAAGATCCAGGGACAAGAAAGCAGTGGATTCTCTGTCAGGAATATCATGTTGCAGTTTTTAAAGAGTCACTCCAATCTCATGTCATTATGCATTTCCAAGAAAGCACAGGACCCCCAGACTCCCTTCTAAAGGAAACTGTTGCAAGGAGCTGTCTCCTCCCATCTGGATAGTTACTATAGAAACACCGAACAGAATGCCACCAAACACAAAGGGAACGCCATCACTGAGCAGTATTTCAAAAATGCCATTCTGAATTCTGAGTCATTCCCAAGCCACTGACCACAGACAGATACTGACCAGGAGCCCAAGCTGTGTGCAGGGGAGGGTGTGACTCAGCAGAGGACAAAGACAGGATGAGAGCAAGATGCCCATGAAGTTCGTCTAAAGGCTTTGCTCACAGCTATGGGCAGTGGTGAGGAGCCCAGGGGGGCAAGGACTGGCCTGCTGGGGAGGTGCAGAGAGCAGGGCTCTGGTGAGAAGTGAGGATGTTTAAGGCCAAGGGATTTGGCAAGTGTCTTCGGGGAATCATCCACCAATAGAGACCTGACTGCAGGGTCTTGGCCTCCTGGCCGCTAATCACAGTCCTTCTCTGAAGGTGACAGAGCCAAGCCACCAGAGTCAGAATCCATATTGTTTCTAGTTACTAGTGGTGTGACTGGACTCTGTTCTCAGCTCTCAAGCTCTTTCTTTTCGGTGGCCTATTTCCGCAGAGGGATGATGAGGATTAATGGTCCACATTTGAGGTGTCTGCCCCATTTCCAGGCTTGTGAGTGTCAGTAGCAGCTGAGCCCTGCCAATGCATATTCTCCATAAACCCCTGAGTAAGGGAGGCTGAGCTGAGGAGCTGGTGCTGCAACCAGGACGCCCACCAAAGTCACCTCTGCAAAGTGTTCCTCTCATCAAGGGCTGCAGAACACGTGGGAGAGGCTTATTCTGCCCCAAAGATCAGAGAAAATGCCTCAAGAGGGAGGGCACTGAAACAGGCCCATCCAAGCCTAGATGAATGCCTCTCGGTCCCCAAAGAAGCCTTTCAAGTGCAAAAGCCTTTATTCTAATTGGCGAGACGTGACAGGTGACTGTCACACAGTGCTCACTAGCTCCTTATAATGTGACAAGAGAATGTGTCTTATTTACAGCTTTCCTTCCAACAATTACGTTTCATATAGCCTATAGTTTGTACCACAGTGAACTAAGATTAAAACAGACCTTTCTTTTTGTCTAAGTCTCTACATGGAAAGTATCTGTTGTGCTTTCTCAGAGGAGTAGCAAACAGTAACCGCTGCTCTCCCTGGGGGACTGGGAGGCTGTCTGACTGCCCTTCCCTCACCCCCAGTATGAAGCTTTGTGCTAGGACTTAGACAAAAAGCCCCTCCCTCACATAAGACACAGGCCTTTAGTTCTGTTTTTTATGAAGCAAAGAAAATGTAAGAACAAATCCCACAACCATACATACAGCAGGGGTAGGGCCGGGGTATGATGTATCATGCAGTTCACTTTAAAATGTGGGGTTTTTAAATCTAGTTAATTAATTAATGTTGAGACAATGTCTCACTGCACAACCCTGATTGGCTTGGGACTTGCTATGTGAACCAGCCTGGCCTAAAATTCACAGAGATCCATCAGTCTCTGCCTCCTGCGTAGGTTAAAAACACACACCACCGTACTTGCTTCCCTCCCAACTCTTAAGCAAGATATGTTTATCCCGATTTGGATGTACGATCTGGGGAAGAGGCTCCAAGGCTTATTTAGGTTCCTACTGATAACGCTTCATGCTAGCCCCTGGAACAGTGCTGGACACAGGATCTGGGTGAGTGCATGGCTGAGGCTGACCCCACTCACTTGGCTCTCCAGACTCCTCATGCTGCTGAATTACCCTAGCTTTCTGTTCTAGTTTCCTTTCTTTTGCTGTGATAAAACACTGACCAAAAGCAGCTTAGGGGAGGAAAAGATCTATTTGGTTTACACCCCATCCCTGAAGAAAGTCAAGGACGAACTGGAATTCCGCTTGCTGCCTAACTCTTGGACTCTTAGCTAGCTTTCTCATGCAGCCCAAAACCATCCGCCCCTGGAATAGTGCCACTCATAGTGGGGCTGGGCCCTCCTGCATCCATGAACGATCAAAACCACCCCCCACAGACATATCCAGAAGCCAATCTGGTCTGGCAATCCCTCAGTAGAGGTTTTCCTCTCAGATGACTCTAGGCTTTGCCAAGTTGCAAATCAATGCTGCCTAGGCACCTTCCTTTGAATATTCATGTCCACCTAGCTCTAACCCAGCACAGGGCCTTTGCACATGCTGATGCTTTGGCCTGTACATTTCCCTGCTTCCCTATTTACTCTACCTACAAGATCAGCTACCTGCCTCTTCCTTAAGGAAGCTGTCCACCTGCTTTAATAAAGACCTGATTCTCCAACTGACAACAATGCTTTAATCGCTAGATAGCCCATGTACGATGATGCTGGGACAAGGCCTGGGTGTGCACCAGGCCACATTATTGACTTCATGTTTATATATTCTGTGGTATCTGCACAATGATGTAATCACCCAGAGACACACTACTCAGATCATGCCTCCACTGCAGGACTCAGGCATGTTGGTGGCACATGCCTATGAACCCCAGCCCACCAGAGGATCATGAGTTTGAGGACAGCCTGAGCTAACTGCTGAGACTCTCCCCCAAAACCTAAAAGCAAGGGCAGTGAGATGAATCAGCAGGCAAAGGCATTTGCCACCAAGTTTTACAATCTGCATGTGAGCCCCAAGACTGACATGGTAGAACAAGATAACCAACTCCTAAAAGTTGTCCTCTGACCTCTACACATGCATCATGGCATATGCACAGCACATCCATGCATGCATGCACCAGTATACACACACACACACATACACACACACACACACACACACACACACATACACACACACACACACACACACACACACACACACACACACACACACGGAGAGGAGAAAAAAGGAGAGAGAATAAGGAACATACCCACCTGTCTTGTTGACAGTTGTATAACTGTGTTGATGTTCTAAGCATGGTTGCCTAAACTAAATGGACTCCCACATCTGCTGGGGCATCGCCTACCTCTATGATAGCTTTGCCAGCTGACTTTCCCCCGCTATCAGTAAGTAACTGCCAACATCTGGCAACAGAGTTCATTTCTTTAATATAAGTGTTCTGTTGTAGACTGAACAAGCATCTCTGCCAATTAAATTACGTTTGAAAGAAAATTCTTCTCAATGCATTTTTGATCCTATGAACTGTTCAACAGCAGTGGTAAGGCTTTTCCTCAGCTTTCAGCACTGTCAGCCACCAGGGCTTCATAGTCACCTCAAGTAGTTTAGCTTGGACTGTTAAGTGTGTTTTAATTTTCAATGCTCCATAACTTATGACTATGAATATTATGGTCCTAAATTGCCAAGTTAGGGATTGTTTGATGTATTAAAAATATCCCAAAGATATACAAATCAGGTCACTCTTGTTATGTCCCATAGGTATTTAGATAAGAGTTTCTCATTAGAGAAACAGGAGAGTCTTGTCTCATTGTAAAAAACTATCTGAACACTTCACTTTGGAACAGCCAATAATTTTATACTAAAAACATCAGAGATGGGGCTGGGAAGATGGCTCAAAGGGTAAAGGCACCTGCCACCAAGGCCGATGACCTGAGTTCAAAGGGACCCACTTGGTGGAAGGAGAAAGCTAACCCTTGCAAGTTGACCTCTGACCTCCACATATATATACCATTGTACACATGCACCTACACACACATACACACACTAAATGAATAAATCTATTCATGCATATAAAAGAGTACTTCTCTAAAAAAACAAAAAACAAAAAACAAAAATCCCAAATCCCAAATTCATCACCTAAAGTAGAATGTACCATTTAAAGTCAATATATCAATTTGCTTGGCGAATTAAACCTTGCTCTGAAGAGCCTTGCAAACCTCCTGAGAGTCCTCCTTTATCTTTCAGTGCCGTGTAAACACAACTTCTTGGATTGTTTTTATTTAAACCCTGGAAGTTGCTCTGAGAGTTAACAGCTTTTTTTTTTTAATGTCATATTTACTGAAGCCATTTTCTTCTCGTGTCAGCTCCAGTATTTTAAAGCCATTTTCTCCCTTGTGAATGACTGGTCCAGGTGTGTGAAGTAGCTGCCTCTGTCACATGCACCTGAGGGTGTTCATCCAGCAATGAGATAAAAATGCAGCTGCGGTCTCTCTGGCACACATCCTTCTGTGTGTAGGCCATCCTAGAGCAGCTTGTGGTTATATACAAAACCGCACCTCACTGTCATAAAGACTGTCAAAGGATACTTCTGAATGCTTTGCTGGGTGGAGGTCTCATTCTTGTCTTAAGGTGTGGCTTTGCTGTGACACTTTGATCTGCTTAGCCACAAGTCAGTAGAGCCACACACATCCTTGGCTCTTGTTGGATTGTGATTCGTACTGCCATCATAGCATTTCAGAGTTTGCTCCTTAAAATATTTTAAAGATTTATTTGTTTCACCTTTTATGTATGACTGTTTTGCCTGCATGTATGTGACCATGTGTGTGCTTGTTGGACCTCCTGGAGCTGGGTCATTGATGGTTGTGAGCCATCATATGGGAACTGGGAATTGAACCTGGGTCCTCTGCAAGAGCAGCAAGTGCTCTTTATCTCTGAGCCATCTCTCTAGCCTTGGCAGTGTGCTTCTTTATCACATTGTTGCCCCGCCTGTGAGACGAGAGAATGTGTGGTTCCCCACACCGGCTGAGTTCAATGTATAGTAGCAAGCCTAAACAATAGAGCATGGCTTGAATACAATGTTTTGTTCTAACTGCATCCAAGAACCTCGTTTTGGGTTCTCTAGACAGTTCAGGTGATGTGTGGTGGTAGGACACACAGAAATTGTTAGGCAGGTTTCCTCAGACATGAGGCTGCAGTGTATTTACAGCCTGGAAGAAGTCGAAGCTGGGGAGACACAGGAGGTGACATATGCTTGTCTGTTTTAGCTTCTGCAGCTGGACAGGGATCCCTGCTTCCCTGTTTTATGTCTGCTGCTTTGTTACTATGTTGCTAAGATGTGTTTGTAATTGGGCGCTTTAACTTGAAGCAGCAGATCACATCCCATCCACAGATGGAGGCAGAGATGAAGGCATGCTGCTTCCCAGCTCCCTTCTCCACTTACATAGTCAGAATCTCAGCCAGGAATGGTGCCGCCACTAAGCTATGTCCCCCGGCCTCATTTTACTTTTTAATTGTGAGACAGAGTCTCTTCCAACCTGGCCTCGAGTTCCTGAGATCAGCAATCCTTCCTTCTTCAGCCTCCCAGTGGCTGAATAACTGGGACTACAAATGTGGCAAGATACCTGGCCTGGGTATCTGACCCTGTGTAATTACTCTTGCTAATTGTGACCCCACCAAGGCCTCTGACCAAGGGTAGCAGTTTCATGCCACCCTGGGATTTCTATGGTGCTTGGGATCAGCAAGCGAGGGTGGGGATAAAGATTTATTTATTTATCCATTCATTTTTAGTACCTGTATGGGCATCATGTGTATGCAGAGCTCATGGGGGTCCCAGGAGGAGGCATTAGATCCTCTGGAATGGTTGTGAGCTGTCCTGTAGGTGCTGGGAACCAAACCCCGACCCTCTGGAGTGCTCTTAACTGCTGAGCAGATCTCTCTATCCTTTGTGTTCACATTTTATTGGTCATAAACTGGAAAGGATGGAGACTTTGACCCTCTCTTGCAAGAGAAGGAGGATGGATACACACTGGGATGGATACACATTCTCTTTAACCATACACTGGCTGCGCTCCTCAGCTAGGTTCTTCTGCATCATAGAATTTGAATCAAAACCTTGAGCATCTCAGAAGGTGCTTATGGCATAGGACCACAGTGTTTAAGTTCAATGTCAAATATCTTGAGTCTCTAATTAGTTCTGATCTAGGTCCCAGGAGAGTGGTGACACCAGCTTCCTTTCTGTGGCTGAGGAGATTTCTTGGTGGCCCTGCTTGTCTTTATATCTTCTGTGGCTTTCCTGTCTGCAGTTAGGTCATTACTTAACATTTCTTGTTACTTTTTCTGAAAGGCAAAGTTCCTTGGATGCAGTTGTTATTTGAGGTAGGGTCTCATGTGCCAGGAGCTAGCTTCAATCTTACCATGTAGTCTAAGGGGACCTTGAACTCTGATCTTTAGTCTCTATCTCCCAAATGTTGGGATTCCAGATTTTCCCAGCATTCCTGGTTCATGCAGTGCTGGCAATGGAACCCATTCCTTTGTTTAACACCTACTAAGTTAAGGCCGGGGATGGCTTGCAAAGGAGGCAGGAACTCACTATGTTCATCTTTAAAGAAAAACAAACAAACAAAAAACCATAGACAAAAGAGGGATTCAAACAAAATCCCCATCCTCCCCATGGACAAATACCTTTTCTAGAATGAAAATTCATTAATGAAGTGTTTGTGTGGCTGGCATTTTGCTCAGCTGTGTGTGGAATTTCTTACTATAATTCCAATATTCACTATGCATCTTGCTAAGCAATCTGTCAGCCGTTTGACTTTGTTCTGTGAGAATGGAGGTACTGGGAGGGGTTTTAGTGGTTAGTCAGACTCTGTACTGCCCCTCCCCACAAACTCTGTAATCCTTGAAGGTCTGACAAGCATATTACTGTGATCCATTCTCTGTGATTTTTATTTTTCTCTCTGATTTTCCAATGTGGATTTATATACACAGGCAAACACTAAATTATCTGGTATGTAATTATTCAATTTTTATTATAGGATTTACTTTGGAGGGGGGGACAGGAGTACACTTTGTAGCACAGGTTAGCCTTGAACTCACAGCAATCCTCCTGCCTCAGCCTCCATATTCCAAGGACTAGAGGTATGGACCATCTGGCTCCTTTTTTCTTTTCTGAGAAAGAATTTCTACTCTATATCTCAGGCTGGCTTTGAACTAGAACATACTTCCTGTGCCTCCCAAGTGCTAGAGGACAGGCATGTACCACCACATCCAACCACAGGGTCTAAGCTGTGCTCTGATATAAATGTTGTAACTCAGAGTTTAGCTTCGTGTTTACCCAGCTGATCATTTGTAATCACATCCTGTGACTTCACTGTGCTCCATGTGAACTTTGTCTTCCTCCCACATCCCTCTTGTCATAGCCTGTTCTCATTAATGTCCTCAGAGCTGTGACCACAATAGAGCCTGGGCGGGCTGCCCCACCTCTCTGTGGTCACGTGGCATGACAGACCCTGCTGTCCTGATAGGAAGGGGTGTGAGAGATGGGTCAGAGATAATAAGGCACAAAACGCTCTGGCTTTTTAAGGAGCAGCTGCCTCGTCATGGTGGGAAGCTGGCTAATGGTGGAGGCTTTGCCTGAGCTGGGAGGCAGGCTGGGGGTGGGTGGGGTAGGGGTGGGGGCAGGAAAGCTCGTCCCTCCAGCCAGGAGTGGAGAAGGATGAGTGCCTTTTCAGATGCTGTTCCCATCCCTCCTTCGATCTAGTGTGTCTTGTAGTATGTCCTTTGTTTGCCATTGGCTCTGAGGTATACACCAGCCCTTATTCCTAGAGTTATCATGAGTTGGGCTTTCAATGTGTGAGTTGACATTGGGTTTTGACTGAAAAATCTGTATTTTAAGGGGTGGGTCATGGCTGTCATCCAGACCCCATCCTGACTGGAGTTTCTTGGACCATTTGAAAGATTGTCTCTTTGTGTTTATACTTATTGGGATTGTCTCTAAGCAGTGTTTATTTTGTTTTCCATTTTAAACTTTATTCTAGTTTTAATATGTGTATGTCTGTGTATGTATATATGCACGAGTGTCCTGGTGCACCTGGAGGCCAGAACTGTCAGATTCCACTGGAGCTGGAGTCATAAGTGATTTGCCAGCCACTGGATATGGTTGCCAGGAACTGAACTCAGGTTCTCTGCAAGAACCACCAAGCCATCTCTCCAGCCCCAGCAGTGCTTGTCTTTTAAAGGCTTCAAGAGTTAAGTTACAGAAACAACTGGAATTAGAAGCCAAGCTTTGCACTTAGATGTGTCAGGCCTGGGGCTTCAGCTCCACTGGCTGTGGTTCTGATCAAGCTGCTGAAAATCTGGGCATGGGTCTAGGTCCCCTTGAGTTCTGCTCAGAGACCTCTACTCCAGTGAAGCTGGGATTCTTGGCTTTGCCACAAGGGAAAAAAAAAATCAGGATGAGAACTATTATGAATAGAGTTGGTGTTTATTAAGAAATTCTCAACATGGATTTAAATAGAGGTGTGAGGGGGAGCGAGGCCCTTAGAAAAAAGAGCGTGCACACTGTACTGTGGGTGTGGGCTTCTCAAGACACTGTGTCTTAGCAGTAATTTCAGAGGCCCTGGGAGTACATCATCAGAGGGCTTCTAAGGTCCTCATCCTAATTTTATCTCCTTTTCTACCCACTCAATAAGTGAGGTTTTAGAGCAGAAATACCACGGAGAGGCTGTAATTTCATAAGGCAAAGCCATGGGCCACAGAGCTGGAAGTCTCAGTGCTGAAGAGCGCGTGCTGCTCCTGAAGAGGAGTGAACTTCAGTCAGTTCCCAGCACTCAAATCAGGTTCAGGGAGAGCTGAAGCCTCTGGCCTCCATGGGTGTTTGTATACACACACACACACACACACACACACACACACACACACACACTCCATACCACACACACACTACACACACACACACACTCCATACCACACACCTCACACCACACACACACCACACCACATACACATAGACCACAGCACATACACACACACACACACACACACACATACACACACCGAACCACACACACACACACACTCCATACCACACACACATCACACACACACTCCACACACACACACCACACACCTCACACCACACACACACCACACCACATACACATAGACCACAGCACATAC